>JALMGJ010000053.1:2198472-2845972 GCA_023362775.1 Charina bottae | reverse complement strand
CTTTTAATAATAATAGCGAGGAGGAGGAAAATAGTGTCTAAAGCACTAATTTTAAATTACTTTTGATTAACTAAATACAAAAAAATGGAGAAATAGAAAAATACACAAAATTATTAAAGAAAACAAGCTGAAAAAGAGAGAAACAAAAACATACAAAATTTACATGTATCGGTAAACTGAAGCCATGATTCATTTCAGTCATCCATGGTTGATATATGAAAACCATTTCTGTAAAACAATGAGTAGTTGGAGAGTTCCAACATTACGTGTCCCTGAATACACAGAACTGAAATGAGCCACTACTTGTTCTCTATCATAGAAGAATGGGGCTTCCGTTATGAAAGGCAGATTCTGGATGAACATTTAGAAAATCTTCACAAGCAGTTCTACAGTTGAACCAACTACCCAGAGAGGTGGTCAGCTCCTTCACCGAATGTGTTCAAGCTATTACGGACCCTCCTCTGTTAAGGACATTCTATTTTGGATTCTTGCACTGCACAGGTGGTAAGACTCAATCTCCTGTTCCAACTCAATGAATATCTGTGTTTGCTCTCTAATCCCTCTTCCAGGTACCCAAGACATTCTCATGCCTTGACCTACCTGTAAGTGTAAGGGCCTTTCTGCTGAAGTATTGGATTAGACCCATTCTCCATCACATCCTCTGGGTTTTGTACATCAAATAACCAAAATTGTCTGTAGATTGGACTCCCAGGAACAACCCAGTTTTGATAGGCAATTGTACCATTTTCAATGACTGCTTCCTGTAAAAGGGAATAACAACATTTTAGCATTTAAATATTTTTTTCCCAAGTTTCTACAAATAGACATATTTTCAGACTTTATTTGCTTAAAGACAATGTGGCTCAGATAATTTTTCCTGGAAACCCCCATCAATTTTTATTGATTAGTAAAATCTGAGCTGAGGATCATTTTTATTTCACAGCAATATTTAGGTGCAGGAAGGGTAGAAAGTAATTTTTTTTTTCAAAAACCTAAACAAGAATCTAGGGAAATAAACAACAACAAATTTCTTTGTACTTCATTGACATCAACTAGACTGGTTACTTTGTTCTTTAGAGAATGTAGCCAAATTAAAGCTAGAAACGCTAAAATTCTATAATCATGAATTTTGAGTTCTAAATAGTAGAGTGTGCATCAAGTTCATTTTGTTTTTAATAATGAATATGTAGGGTCAAAATGTTTAAGCAGCATTTTTTGAATGGAATTTCAGACAGCTTATGTATAGATTAGTTGTACCTGTTCCTGAGATGAATAGAGTTTGATTGGGTCTAGGCTATACTAATCATGCTACAATTTCCCTTATTTGGAATCAAAATTAACAAAATGATCAGAATTGTTTTTGATCAGAAAAAAAATGAAGTACAATGCTCAGCAGGCCCTCAAGATGTTCCTACAGACCAAAGAAATCTCTTGAGCCATAGAGAATTATTTTGATCATTGACTGTTATTGACCAAAACAGAGTGTTTGTCTTGAGCAGGGAATGGACCAAGAGACCAACTGACAGCACTCTAATGCCAATCGAAGAGAATATTTGTAGCTCAGGGTTGAACTGTGGAGCCCTCTGAGCCTGGTTGTTTTCTTGCAGACGTTTCATTGCCAGGCTAGGCAACGTCTTCAGTGCGAAAAGGGAGTGGGACTTGCTCTCTGTTTATATCCCATGGCTTGTCCTGCTTGTGTTGGTGGAGGTGTTGTTCTCTCCTTCGTAGTTCCTTGGTTGGGCTGTTGTTTGCTGCTTGGTTGATTGACTGAGTTAATAGTTCCTTGATTAGGGTCTATTGTGTTGTTTGATTGCTCCTCTGGTGCTAATCTTGCTGTTAATCTTTGCCTATCTGGTTGTTGATTGCTGGCAAAGAGGTCTTCTGGTCTTCTGGCTTTTCTATTGTGTCTTATGAATGGTATGTAAATGTTGTTTACCTCTATGTATCTGTTGATGGCTGCTTTGTCTGAGTGCCAAGCTTCCAGGAATTGTCTAGCATTTTTGGATTTGGCTTGGTTTAAGAAACAAGGCTCAGAGAGCACCATGGACTCCACTCCAATGCCATCAAGTCCTCTCATTTCAGTGAATTCTTAAGTGCTGATAAAGAGTATTTAATTACTATTAATGGGACAGTACCACATATTGTGTTGATTTTCACAAGCAAGGCTGGTGTACAAGTCAACAAGAATGGTTCTGCTGTTCTCCAACTTTACTGGTCATGCAAGCTTTTTTTCAGTTAGGGATTGTATGAGTGGTTGGGCTCACTCAAAGCAACATGGTGACTCATGAAGCTTCTGATACCAGTGACAGCTACAGAATGCATTTGGAAAGAATCTAAAAAGCTTTGTACAAATGTTTGAATTCTCAATGTCACAGTGATCCTAGCTGTCTCTAACCTGCTTCTTAGAGATCACAGAGAATGTGGTATGTACTAAGGTGGATCTCTCTCTTTTTGTCTTAATTATCACACTTGTTGCCAGATATAAGCTGTGCTGGACAGGTTGTTGAGTGAGGACAGGCGTGACATACAGCGTGAACTAACTGGCTTTATTTCTAACTCTGTTGGGGATGGGATCATGAAAGATTTAAAAAAAACTCAATTTTTCTTCATGACAATATATTACAACCCTAGCTATTGGCAAGAATGATCAGCTGAGCCAGGTGGTTCACTATGTATCTACTGATAGCAATGTTGGTGAATTTCTCAGCATAAGGATAAAAGAGTGGGTGGGGGCATTTTGGAAGAAGAATATCATTTAATGGCTGGTTTGATGTATGCCATTTAAGCAGCATTGTAAGTCATGGGTTGGACACATCAACTACAACACAAAGGCTATGGTGGAACTTCACCTACAAGTGGGCTGTATACTAATATCCAAGTTAGAATTACAGCTCAACAACAGAGAGCTACGTACAATATATCCACTGTGCTGCCCAGAGTTTCAATTTAGTCCTAAATGATGCTACATCAGCTGTTCCAGAAGCTAGAAGTTTCTTGGGAGTTTTAGCATGTCTTTATAATTACTTCTGCAAACAGTATCAAATGATGGCATTCATTGTCTCTACATATGACATCTTATTCCAAACTTACACCAAAGGCATTGTGTTTAAAAAGGTTATCAGCATACTATGACCCTCTCGTGACAATTTGTTATTCACAAGGTGCTGCTGGAAAAAAATTCTCCTGGGAAAGGGAAAGACATAACAGAAGCTAGAGCTCTGAAATCTTAAATGGAGAAATTCCAGGCAGGTTATTCAGATAATACTGTTTACAAAAACGTAGGAAGTATCAGCTGCATTGCAAAACTTTCTAGTCATCACAAACTGAATTAAGCAAAGCTGCAGGGCTTCTCTAGAACCCTTTCAATAATTTGCAGGATGTCAGATGTCAGTACAATGTCACATGCAATAGTGCTGTAGCAACAGCCCATTCTTGGGGTATAGGAATTTCTAAACCGATGTGTCCCACAGGTGAAGAAGTTTCATTATGATCCTTGTGAATGTCAAAGTCCTTCATCTACCAATGCAGAGTGAGCATGTTCTTTATAACACTGGACATAGCAATCTCAGAAGAAAAAAATGTAGATTAACAGACTTGAATAAAGGGGCTTTTATTCCTGCAGACATGAACCCTGATCTCCATAGCTGTTGATGGTTGTGTGCAGGTGGAGAACTTCTGATCAAGAAATGGGACAGTTACTTGTCAGACAGAGTTTGAGGGCAATTGATATAACTCCGAAGATCAAGATAAAGCAGTTGCATAACTCCTTATCATAGACAATGATGCTCGGCTGTCAACAGTTACCAAACTCTGCGTTGCATGCCTACTCATTCTTTCTGGCAGCTTCAGAGAGGCAATTCTCTTTGAAATATGACTTGCAAAGCAACAGGCCACAAAAGGAGCTGAGTGCTCTGTTGATCCTCTTATTTGACAATCCGTTTGCTAGAAAACTGGATCTCCCCACAATTTCCTATTTGCAGATGATTTGGTTGGCAGCTGGACTCCATGTTGTTTTGGCTGTTAGTCCTGCACTCTGTGCATGCTCTTCATGTCTGTCTGCACATCTTGTTAAACCAGGGAGACAGAGGACAGGAAGAGAGAAAGAGAAAAAAGAACAAAGAGACTATTCCCGTTTTGAGGCTTAGCTGCAAAAATAAGGGAGAAAAGTTTTGATATTCACAAGTCCTATCCCTGCATGGTTTTTGAAGCATAAATGAATTGCACCTTCAAACTGAGTAGCTTTCCACTATCTTCTGGGAAGCCAGAATGTTGGCAATCAAGTCAAAGGGCGTTCCCACCATTGCCTAGGCAGCTAAGGAAGCCATGGCAGTACACGTTGATGCTTGCCGTGCAGATCTTATCCTGCACACGCTTCAAAACAAGTAACTGAAAAAGTGTGCCTCTCCACCCTTGAAGGCTGAACCGGGAAACAATGCAATTTCATAGCACCAGAGCTGGGACTCAGGTTTAGGACTTCAGGCTATAGGCATGGGCTCAGGATGACTCAAGATTTCTTCATGAAACAGGAAAAAATATCAAGAAAGTGAGGGAGAAGATCCTTCTCTTTCACTGTTAAATGAATTATTGCATGAAGCACAAATGACCAGGATCAAATTATCCTACTTTGGACACATTATGAGAAGACCGAGCTCTCTGGAGAAGGCTATAATGCTGGGAAAGGTGGAAGAAAAGAGAAGAGGATGTCCAGCAGCAAGATGGACAGACTCAGTTACAGTGGTGATGGGGGTGCCCTTGGATGAGTTGAAGGGCCAGGTTAGGGACAGATCATCATGGAGAAAACCAGTCCATGTGTTTGTAATCATAGAATAGGGAATAATTTTATAATTGTACTTATATTTGCTGCAAAGGAAATTGGAAGCTTCTTTTTTCTATTTCTTTTTATTCTTTCTTTCTGCACTTTTGCTTTCTGCTTTCTTTTTTCTCTTTGCTCCTTTCCCTCTTTACTGGTTTGTGCTAGTTCTTCATCTAACATTTAATAAAATTTATTTCAGAAAAAGAGAGAAAACCTATCTAGGTGGTTGCTAAGAGTTGACAACTACTTGATCAATGTAATCAATTAATCAACCTGAGCAATGTGTGGAGTGGAGTTTTCATTTGCTGAGCTAACTGGCCAAATGAAGAAGCAAATTGATGTCTCAAATCTCAAATGAAGATTCTACCATGCAGGGCCAGCCCAAAGAAACCTTTTTTACTCAGCCCACAACAGCCAAGAGAGAGAGAGAGAGAGAAATTATTGTTACTGTTTCTAACACTTACATTCCTTATTAAGTGAAATGTTGCCATTCTTTCACATTTTAACATTGAAAAACAGGAAGCATATTTTCTGCAGCTGTTACACACTGAAGATAGGCAAAGACTGGGTTTATTTTAAAAAAACATTTGTTCATATAAATACGATATGTTCACTATTTAACCAGAATTGTTAGTCCAAAACAATTCCATGCTTTTACCTCCCGCATTTTCTTTAAGTTGAAGCTTCTCCACTATCTTCAAGGAGAGTCTAACACGAAGCATACAGCAGTAGTCAAGGCAAGGGTTGCCTAATATGTAGAATTCCCTAGACCTCTGGGATCAAATATCAATGAGGTAGCAACTAGATCAAGTGTGGCCACCAGTTTCTCCATTATCTGTGTAGTCAGATCTAGATGTCCCACCAGCATTTTGATCCCACAGGGAACTCAGGGAGAAGAAATGATCCACACAAGACTTGATATCAATATGCAACTCAGGGGTGTCAAAAAGTCAATATGGCAGCCACCACTATGCGCGCATGTAAAAAGGGGGCCGGGCTTTGATGAGATTGTCATATTAGCTTTCATGACAAAAAGCCAGACATGAGCTCATGCAGCAAAGTTAATCAAATTACAATTTAAAAGTGTAAAAATTACATTTAATGTAAAAAAAATTACATTAAAAAAATGCCATAGTTGTTTGTTTGCTTGTTCTGAGCATAGACCAGTTTGGTCTAGTGGTTACGGTGCTGGGCTAGAAACCAGGAGTCTGTGAGTTCTAGTCCCGCCTTAGGCATGAAAGCCGGCTGGGTGACCTCGGGCCAGTCCCTGTCTCTCAGCCCTAGGAAGGAGCCAATAGCATACCAGGAGACTGAGAGTTCTAGTCCCGCCTGAGGCATGAAAGCTGGCTGGGTGACCTCGGGCCAGTCCCTGTCTCTCAGCCCTAGGAAGGAGCCAATAGCATACCAGGAGACTGAGAGTTCTAGTCCCGCCTGAGGCATGAAAGCCGGCTGGGTGACCTCGGGCCAGTCCCTGTCTCTCAGCCCTAGGAAGGAGCCAATAGCAAACCAGGAGACTGAGAGTTCTAGTCCCGCCTGAGGCATGAAAGCCGGCTGGGTGACCTTGGGCCAGTCCCTCTCTCAGCCCAACTCACCTCACAGGGTTGCTGTTGTTGGGAAAAGAGGAGGAGGAAGGAGTATTAGGTATGTTCGCCGCCTCGAGTTATTTATAAAAATAATAAAGGCGGGATTAAAATAAATAAATAAATAAATAATTGATCCCAGAATATCCATGTGTGCACAACTAAACAGGTAAGAGGGCTGTACCACAATTCTGTTGGAAATTAATTTGGACATTTCACCTCTACCAGACTTGGTAGTAATGTGACCCCCCAGTGTAAAACAGTCTAGTAGTCATCATTTATTACTGTTTTAAAATTCTTTCTCCCCCCATCTTACTCTGACACACAGAGGCTTAAAAAAAAGTGTGTTACTGAAAGTTGCATGCAAATAAAAATGATTACTTTAAAAAAGCTTACTTGGGATTTTTATTTAAAACTCTTGCATTTGAAAAATATCTGGGTCAAAGAACAAAAAAAGAACAAAAAAAGAAGTAAAAGCAATTTGGGGGGAAAAAACCCTCAGGAAAATTTCCATCAACAGTTGCATAAATCAGGCAAAGATACATACAAAGCCTCTTTATGGGACACAATTAAGATTTTTTTTTGCAGATTCCCCTGCAAACATGGGCTGGAAAAGTGGAAAGGTTATTCAGGATTTGTAGAGAAGCTCTGCAGGATTTTGAGTTAACACTGGATCACAAGCAGCTTTTCTAGACATTTTTGGAGAGATCATTGGAACACTCTTTATATGAACTGTGTCTTACGGTGCATTTAAATACTACACCATAGAAAGCAGCTAAATAAAATGAAGCCCTACCTCTACCTAGCCCCACCCCCACCCCTCCCTACTTCCAAAGTGTTGCAATTCAGGTATCTAAATTGCAGAGCCTGAGTCATCTTCAATCAGCCAGATATGATGCTTCTGCTTAAGCCCTGCAGACTGCTGTGGTTTATGAGGGTTGATCAGATTAAACTTGCATTCAACAGAATGGTTGCTCTTCTCCCATGAAACCCATGTACCTTTCCTTAGAAAAAGATGTAAAGATTTCAATGCATTTTATTTATTTATTACATGTATAGGCCACCCCAAACTGTCCCAACTCTTGCCAGTTTACAAAATAAGACCGTAGAAACAATGGCAGTGGGAGTCCTTTGGACTAGGATTGGAATAAAAAGCCACATATGCAATAACTAGACTGGAAGGGGAGGAAAATAACAGCAGGGTTGTGGTGCAAAACTTATGTAAAATTATACCCATTAAGTGGTATTGAGGGTTGGGGAAATGAAGGGAAATTCCATGCTAGACCTTTGGAAAAGGTCTAAAAGTTGGATAAGTATAATAGGACATTGCCTTTCAACAACCACACCTGTAGCACTGCAGACAGTTCTGATGTTCTGCAACCTCAACTGAACATTCCAAAAAAGGTAGATAGTTATCAAAAGGCTTGAAATAACTCTCCTATGAGAAAACATTACAATATATGGAACTTTCCAGCTTGGAGGTGGGGAAAATAAAGGTGGAGCAGAATAGAGCTACATTAATATTGTCCTGCAGAATTAAAAGAATAGTGAGACAGTCAGGACAATCAAAACAAAGTGTTGCTAATCTGTGGAATGTGCAGGGTCTGATCACGAGATGGTGTGCAATGTTGTTCAATCTATGTAGCTTTAAAAGAGGATTAGCTAAAGCAGGGCTTTCCAAACTGTGTGTCGCGACACAATACTGTGTCGCCTGGGGGCCCCAAGTGTGTCGCGTGACAACCAGGAAGCGCCAGTGGTGCTTCTGGGTTGCCGCGCAGTGGCAG
The DNA here is from genome assembly GCA_023362775.1 of Charina bottae. Lineage (NCBI taxonomy): Eukaryota > Metazoa > Chordata > Lepidosauria > Squamata > Charinaidae > Charina > Charina bottae. The sequence goes on along the minus strand of JALMGJ010000053.1, from coordinate 2,837,795 downwards.
CGGCTGCCCCTTCGAAAGGGCAGGCTCCGGGGACCCCGAATATGCCCTCAGTTCCGGCAGGGAGGTGAAAAGCCTTGCCGCGCGCACACTGCCGGGCTTTCCGGCGCTCAGCTGATCAGCGGGGAGAATTTCCACCCTGGCCCTGCCCGCGCAGATCAGCTGTGAGCCTGAAAGCTTGGCAGCATGCACGCGCGGGGAGGCTTTTCACCTCCCTGCTGGAACTGAGGGCATTTTCGGGGGTCCCTGGAGCCTGCCCTTTCAAAGGGGCAGCTGCTGCCACCAGGGCGGTAACCCGGAAGCACCACCGCCAGCGCTTCCGGGTTTTTGTGTGCCACACTGGCGGCACTTCCAGGTTTTTTTGGGCCGGCCGTTGGTGTGTCGCCAACGGCAAAAGTTTGGAAAGCCCTGAGCTAAAGGCTTATGGAAGATCTAGCTCTGCAGCATCTCCAGTATTGGAGGGGTATTATTTTGCTCCTAACTGTGTGGGGAGTGCCGTTGGCCTCATGTCCTACTGTGGGCTTCCCACTGGCAACTGGCTGGTCCTTCCGTCTATATCTACCTGGCTGGTCTTGCCTCTTTGAGGTCCATCCAGTTATATTAAAAATAAAGTCTCCTCTGAGTTGAGCTCAGGTAGTGACTCTATGGACACATCCCTGAAGCCTTCTTGAGGCAATATAAGGAAGTGATTTGCCATTGCCTTCTTCCGGGATGCTGCAACCAATCTAAATTACAGTTGTGGAATTTCCTATTGGTCCTCCATCCAAATGCTAACCAGGTCCAACCCTGCTTAGCTTTTTCAAGTCAAAGGGTGACCATGTGCCATCACCTGCTCTGATGATCAATATAAGGTAAAAGGTAAAGGTTTTCCCCTGCACAGTCATGTCCGACTCTAGGGGACGGTGCTCATGTCCGTTTCTTAGCCGAAGAGGCAGCACTGTCCGAAGATGCTTCCGCGGTCATGTGGCCAGCATGACGCATGTGGAACACTGTTACTGATCAATATAGGCAACTCCATTGCCTCAGAACCATTGCGTCTCACCAATGATAGCTTCTTCTTTCCATGCTCATTTCTGGAATAATCAGAAGAGTTATTCCATTGGTGCAAATATAGGCAACTCTTATTTTACAGAGTATTGATTGGATAGCAGGTCAATACTCCCTTCATTTAGTGAATGCCAGACAACATTGGCTGCTTTCCTCTTGGACATGGAACAGGTCAATATTCTCATCTCTCTCTCTCTCTGTATACATGCAAGTTATGCAAATATTTTAGCAGTGCCACATCATTCACTTATTCCGTCTGGACTTGTTTAGCCTTTGCCTACAGCATCAGCCTCGTACCTCCAGAGCAAACTGCTTTATGTAACAGCGGCTGAAAATAATGAGCTATGTAGTGTAATGGAGATCATATAGGAAAATGAGCATGGAAAGAAGAAGCTATCATTGGTGAGACACAATGGTTCTAGTAGAGATCCATCCCCAGCCAAATATCTAGCCTTTGATTTAAAAATCAACACTGGAAAATTTCTGCACAGCCTGCAATTTGAATGTAGGCAAATAGAAATGATAAGGTGTTGACATGATATAGACAAATGCACTAAGGTGAATCTAAGCAAAAGTCAGACTTAAGAACTCATCTACAATTCCATGCCACAGAAGCATTTCCTTTATCTGGAGTCTGCTGTGAGGACTATTTGCAACAATCATCAAATATACTTGTACTTTACAACAGATTTGAAATCACCATATCAATCATACCAGGGCTATGTCAACTATAGAATTTCTTTTAAAGTTAACTGAACAGCTCATATTGTTTGCACACTTCCCTCATTTCAGAATTGCTTACGTTCATTTTATTTATTCTAGCCAAGGACAAACTTGTTTTTTTTTTTTTAACAGTAAGTAGCAATGCGGAAGGAAATTGCTAGTATGGATTTTTTTTTCAAAGCTGGGCCATGCCTCTGAAATTGGAAAAGCTGAACCAAGAGATAATATTTCTCATTGTCAGAGTTTACATCTGAGCAAGCCACGTGTGACTGGAGAAAATGTGCAGACTCAACCTATGTCTTGATTAATTTTTAACTGCTTTGCTCAAAAGAAGAACTGGAATAATTGTTAAATGAGAGAAAATAAGCCAAACTACACTTGGTCAACCACAAATAAGTTTTGTTTGGTTTTGCAAGCTAAACTCTTATTAAAATGGAGATGGAAGAACTGAAGATAATGATAAACTCACTTTTCTCATATTTTTGAAGCTCCCCCCCCCCCCCGCCATAACTGTGAAACATTGATAGAGCTAGGGCTGTTAGAAAAACTCTAAGGTGAAACAATTTTAAACATAAAGGGTTTCAATTTTGAGTTTCCATTCTGGAAATAAAAATCCATAATGAAACAATTCATCTGATCAGGTGTAGCCAAAATGCCACCACCACAGAGTGTGCAAGCTTTCAAGTTCTCCAGAAATCTACATCAGGCAGGGTCATGCAAAATTCAAAAGTCTATTCCTTAAAAATATCTAAATTTGTTTTTTATTTTATTTATTTATTTATTATTTCAATTTATTCCCCGCCCATCTCCCCTGCAAGGGACTCTGGGCGGGTTTTGTATATCAGCCTCCAGCAATGAGGCTCATTAATGCCACTACCAATGGAAGCATCCATAAAATGTCAAGGGAAAACTTTACCACACAGCCCCACACTCAAAATTCTGGAAACATGGGCGCTTCTGATTTCTTTAGATTATGCCTCATCATGCTAACAATACAGTTTTTATTCATTAACTTTGGTCCACTAGAAACTGCTCTAGAACCCTACAGGGCTAGAACAACTTCTAGACTGGAATCTTTCCCAACCTGATGTATCCCGTATGTTGACTAGGGACAACAAAACCAACATATTTGATGCCCACCATATGCATTTGCAAGTCCTGCAAAGTCTCAGAAGAGAAAGTGACCAGAATGCATATGGTTAAGGGCTGGTTGATAAGAACTGAAAAATCAGGATGAAGGCAAGCAGTGCTTAAGGAGGTCAACCTAAACCAAGGTTAAGGCCAAAGACTGATCCATGCTTTGAGATGATTTTCAATCTAACCAAGGCAATATCAGAGCAGAAGTATCAGGAAAGGCTCTCAAAAATGCCCAGGCAAGTGCCTCTGTAGAAGAAAATCTGATACACCGATCAAGGAGACTGCAACTATGCACAAAGAGTGTAAGAGTGGCAGGTAATCCAAAGACAGAGTGGGGACAGAAAGGAGAGCAAAATAGAGCATTAAGAAAGCCTGGTACAGAAGGAAGGCAGGCAGAGGAGATGAAAACAAAATCTATGGTAACTTAGAGAGGAGAGGACAGCAGAATAGGAGATGCACAAGGAATCTGAAGTAGAAACGTAAGGCATTGGACTCAAGAGACAGTTTTCTGTAGTGGTGAAGGTGTTGGACCAGGACAGGGGAGACCTAGGTTCTAGCCCACCTGGATGACTTTGGGCCAGTCATTCTCAGCCCAGCCTACCCCACAGGCTTGTGGTGGGCATACAGTATCGTAATATACTGTAAATCTAACTCCTAAAATGTAATAGGACCCAGCTGAAGAAGACAGTCATAGCCATAACCCTTTCAGACATTGTTCTCCTTCCTCATACCGAGAATACCATTGGAAACATTTCCCAACAAGCAAGACCATCCAAAATGAACAATGTGGTGTAATGGTGACAGCCTGCATGGTTTAGTAGTTGAAGTGTTAGACTAGGCCTAAGGAGGCTAAAGTTCAAGACACTACTCAACCATAGAGCTCACTGGATGTATTACTTTCTCTCAAGCCAGGCTACTTCACAGGGTTGTTGCTGCAGGAATAAAATGAGATGTGATCCTTGTACACCATTCTTTGGTGCCTTACAGGAAAGGCAGGATGGAAAGAGAAGAAATAAATAATACAATGTTGGCCTTCGTAAATATTGAACAAGGTAAAAGGTAAAGGTTCCCCCGCACAGTCGTGTCCAACTCTAGGGTCCGGTGGTCATCTCCGTTTGTTAATCGAAGAGCCAGAGTTGTCCAAAGACGCTTCCACGGTCATGTGGCTGGCATGACACATGAGGAACGCTGTTACCTACCCACCGAAATGGTACCTATTTATCTACTTGCATTTGCATGCTTTCGAATTGCTAGGTTGGCAAGAGCTGGGCGTGAGTGCGGGAGCTCACTCCATCATGCGGGGCTAGGGTTTTGAACCTCCAAACTTGCAACCTTCCAATCGACAAGCCTGGTGTCTTAACCACTGAGCCATCGCACCCCTTATTGAACAAGAGAAGATGCCAAATAGGTAGTATATCTAATTGGAAAGAACGCAAAGTACCTCTCACACAATTTAATTGAGTGCCTGCTCAGGAGCCCAAGAGCTGAACAAAGCTGCCATTTTGGTTCAATGTGTTGAATGGGGGAAACAACACTGAAAGAGGAAGAAAGTGCTAAGAATGAATGGTGCCTCTTTTTTCAGCTGCAAGCTACCTTAACTCAACATGTGTGAGAGTTTCCTGATGATTCTCTAGATCAGGGTTCCCCAAAGTGGTCAAAATCAACCCCCAATGGTTGATGGGACTATCCAAGGGGTTGATGTTGTAATTATTATTGTTGTTGTTCTTATTCATAGTGCTATGAATAATATAGTAGTATTTATTAAATTATTTTCGTATAATAAATGTTTGGGGTCAATGAACAATCTGAAACTTCATGAAGGGGTCAATGAGCTGAAGAGTTTGGAGACCCCTGCTCTATACTGATGAAATAATACTCAGCAGGCCAAAGTTCTCCCACCTCCTCCTATTCTATTGCCAAATATTGCCCCAGTGCAGTAGAATGGAACAGAGAAAGCCAGGACACAGCCATAAAGTACGTATCCTCACCCCAAAGAATCTGAAGCTGTTTCTACTTGAGCTAAAATATGATGAATTGGAACATGCACAATCAATTGCTAATACTGCCTCAAGCTCTAATGTTTAAGTAGTTCTTGCTGTAAGATGAGAAAAAAGGAAATTTAAGAGCAGATAGTGTAGAAAATTGAAAAGAGAGGGGAAAAGGTATATCCTAGTACATAGTTTCTCAACCTTGACAACTTTAAGATGTGTGGACATCAACTCCCAGAATTCCCCAGCCAGCAGCCGCGACATACCCAGACACTGCAGCCGACACACTAATGTGTCCCGACACACAGTTTGGAAAGCTCTGCTTTACATGATGGTTGTCCTGTCTGTGACTCTTCCTTCTGTATCCCGAGGTCATTCTCACATGCTTACACACAGGGTATGTAGGCTTTCAAACAGCTTGGAAGTTTTTTCACCTGCCGTCCAGTGATGGGAGTCTGGGACAACTAGAAGCACTCTAATGATAGGATGATTAATGTGTCTATAGTTCTCTGATGTCAGTTAAGATTTAACAATACACTTAGTAATACACTTGGAGTGGGTATTCCATGGATAAATCACATAGCAGACAAAATGCTTCAGGGTCGTAGCTCACCTGATGTGTTTTGGGTAATTTGCTTCATTGTATGGGGTAGTTAATGCCCATACCAAGAAAAAGTCATGAGACAAAGTTCATTAGAGAGTCAAAAGAATTTTACTTCTTTTTGGCGAGAACTTCACAACAAGAATCATAGGTACTCCAAGAAAGAAAAATAAGGATATAATGCATAATGTAGTATTAGCAAGTTTTGAGACTACATAACCAATTTCTAAACTTAAGTGTCAGTATAATGTGTGCACAGCCTTACCCACTATAGTGCACACCTTGAGAGCAGCAGGTGAAATATGCTAGCTACATTCAGTCTGTGTTGGCCTCTTTTCTTCCTGTTTGGTGGTGTCATGTGTGAGCCCATGGCTTGTGTGTGTTTGATGGGAGTTTACTGTAAGAGCATGCCTTGTAAGGTCTGCATGTAGAAATAACCATGAAAAACAACTTTAGGATATTTGCCACAGCATACTACAGGGGATCTGACCAGTCTGTGTTTCATAAAGGTAAAGCTTCCCCCCGCACATTTGTGCAGTCGTGTCCGACTCTAGGGGGCGGTGCTCATCTCCATGTGTTAGCCGAAGAGCCAGCGTTGTCCGAAGATTCTTCCACGGTCATGTGGCCGGCATGACGCACGTGGAACGCTGTTACCTACCCACCGAATGGTACCTATTAATCTACTTGCATTTGCATGCTTCGAATTGCTAGGTTGGCAAGAGCTGGGGCGAGTGCGGGAGCTCACTCCGTCACGCGGGGCTAGGGTCTCAAACTGCCGAACTTGTGACCTTCCGATTGACAAGCCTGGTGTCTTACCCACTGAGTCACCACGCCCCTATCACCATGCCCCCTGTGTTTCATAGGCTGACCATATTTCCTTGAGAGGAAAACAGGACCCTAACCTACCCACGGCTTGCTGGACAAAGTGGGCGTGCATGTGCGGTTCACCGCAGGAACTATAAAACGACAAAATGGATATTTTTCTTAAATCAACGGGACAGTCGGGAATTGTTTAAAAAAACGGGACGTATGGTCAGCCTAGTGTTTCAGGATTTTACCCCTGGAACTCCTGCTTTGAGCAGACCAACTCCCTAAGGACTTCTGCCTGAGTTGTTCTCTAAGGAAGATTTCCTGAGTGCTTCATGTCTAAGTTAGGGATTTGCCCATTAATAGTTTGTTATCAGAGTTGTGAGTAATAAGCAAAGAGAAGCCTGATCTAGCTTTTCTTTTGCTGGAAAGTTAGAATGCAGGACTGGCTGATGCAACAGCAACATGGCTGATAAATTCACTTTTTGAGTACAGTCTTCTGACACTGATAGCCTGATTGTGAGGCTGAGCCAAAAGGTTTTCAAATATTGGTGCTGCCAGGATCAACCAATTCTCCAGAGAAGTCTACCAGTTTGCCTTTTGTACACATTTGAGTGCCATGTCCTTTTGACAGCACAGAGCATGCTGCAGTGAGATAAGAAAGGGGAAAGGAAGGAGAAGAGCAGGAAGAAACAGATGGAACTGATCAAGAAGTTTTGATGACATACAAAGGAGATGAGAATTTCTGATGTCGAGGATATGGACAGCAAGGAGAGGAGAGAGAGAGAGCAGATTCAGCCATAGACAGACAAAAATCAAACTAAGGCATAAAGAAAAAAACTAGCTAGTGAATTCTGAAGAGGAGGTCCTTCAGATTAGAAACAGCAGTAGAAAGCTACAGAATGTCAATATAGCCATACACGATTGTAATGCAGACACGCCAAAGACAGTCTACAATCCTTACATGCTGCTCGCACCAAGCCCAGAAATATCCAGGTATAGATGCAGTCATTCAAAACTGTCTTTTTCAGCTCTTTCATCTTGCATAAGCCTTTCTATAAACACATTGCTTGCTGAGAAATCTGTGTGCCTAACAAACATTCAAAGCAGCAAAGATGGACAAAAGCCCAGAACTCTGATGTAATGGTAATGTAAAGAGGGTCCCTTCTGTGGGCTAAGCTGCTTCTTGTCCAACCTTTCCCCTGGCTGTGGCTCTTTCCCCTGCCTCCCAAGGTCATTCCCACATGGCATTACATCCGGACAGCATGCCCTTTTTTAAAGTATATTCTCTTTTTGCCTCTACCCTCTGGCAGACTCGCCATTTGCCTGCCTTTTTTTTTTTTATAATATAAATTTTTATTTTAATATTAAAATAACTTTACATAATATTACATAACATAACATAAACTAACATAACGTAACATAACATAACTAAACATAACTAAACATAACCTAACGTAACGTAATGTAACGTAACATAACATAAGTGTGACTTCCTACATTCTCATCCAAAAATTATATACGTATTAGTCTCCTCTGTTCTTCTTTGGGCCACCATATCTGGGCTGCAAAAATCCAGAGGACCACTAGGGAGCAATGATTAATGTTTTCTGCATGTTTTTCCTCCAGCGAGTGGTCCTCTGGATTTCTGCAACCCAAATTTGATGGTCTGACCCTTCTAGTGGGATGGGATTTGGACACACAAGACATAACTTGGCTGGTGTCCAAGGAGTCCATGTGATGGTGAGAAAAAATGGATGGAAAGAAGTGGTCAAAGCAAAGTAGAAAGCCAAAGCTATCTTCCGTCTCTTGGCTTCTACCGGTGCAAATTTTAAAAATGTTGCTGATGGTGCTTTCACCTGGTAGTAAACAAGCATCCCACATGTGCTTCTGTATAATTAAGAGAGGGAGGAAAAGGGAAAAGAAAACCTACAAGATGAGAAAATGTGCATTGGAGGAACACAATTTGTAAAGATTTAGTGAGTTCATATCTCACATTATTCTTTATTGTTAGGGTTCTTTTAGTTGCAGGTGCATTTAGCTCTTAAAAATAATCCCTCATCATTGTCATTCTCTCTTTCATCATGTCATTCTTCTTTAGAGTCACTGTCATCTTTTCTTAGGATATTTTAATGGCCCTCTGGAGTTCACAGATCATTTGAAGAGCTCACAAATTTGTCAACACTCAACAGTCAACCTGACCAAAGAAAACAGGAAAAGGGGAAGCATTTCCTGAGATCCTATGGATTTCCTTTAATGACAACGTTTCAGGAAACCCACTTGGCTGTTCAACTGAGGTTGGACCAGAGTTTGAAAGCTGCTGCTTAAGTAATGAATCCAATTACAAGAAGACATTATCAATGGTTGTTGCAAGAAAAGTTCAGAAAAATCCTAGGCTCTAGTCTGTCAGCTCCAGATATTTGAAATTTAGAAAGCTGCCTGGTTATTTTAAAGTGCTCTATCAAAGAAGAGGAAATTTGCGGTTATAAAGCATATCCTTGTAAATCAGAGGCCTCGTTGAAAAGAAGCACATGTTAAGAGCAAGTTTGCCACATAAGCAAAATGCTTCTATGATAATGCAACATCTAAGGGGTCTAACTCAGATGAGGCAAGAGAAGGGCAACAATGAAATCACAAGCAATTTAATAATGAAGCTCCTGATCAGCATTAAGGCTAGAGCTGACCATGAAATATTATATCTTAAGACATTATCAGCTATTGAAAGTTAAACTGACTGCGTTATTCAGTGTTGGATTTTGGCCAAAAGAACAGGGAACAGCCTGAAATATTCTCAGCTGTTATTTTTTTTAAAAAAAAAATACATTGCTTAAAAGTGGTTCTGCTTCTTCTTGAACAGAAGTTTCCAATCAGTGTTATTAGGAGTGTTTGAGGGCACCCCAGAGGATCAGCCCTTTATCCTATATTCCTTTTAACATCTATGAAGCCACTACGGGTGGTCATTGATTGATTTGGTGTCAGGTATCATCAATATGCTGATGACACTCAAATGCATATCTCTATGACAGGACAAGCAGGGCCTGGAAGATATGAGGGAATGGAAGGGGTGGAACAGACTGAGACTGAATCCCAGCTAGACGGCAGTGCTGTTGGCACAGAGTTCTTCACGACCATCTCTTCCAGGTGGAGTCAGCATACACTCCTTTTCAGGTAAAGTAGGCTGGGATGGTGTACCAAAAGATTTAAAACTACAAAGGTAAAATAATTAAGTGTGTGTGTGTGTGTGTGTGTGTGTGTGTGTGTGTGTGTGTATATATATATATATATATATATATATATATATATATATATATATTAAAAAACCCTAAATAAAAAATAATCAGTTAACCCAACAGGATAGCATACTTAATCAAATAGCGACTTTGATAGTAAGTGGCTGTTTGCCTACTTAAAACAAGGAAACATTACACGTCTATTTCTTTATAGAAATGGTTCTGCCTAGATTGAAGGTTCTTTGTCAGAACATCTAAATAGTGAGATTATAAAAAATGTTAGAGCAATTGTGACAGAGTGCTGGTGATAGTGGTGGTTTACATCATAAGCAAATGTTGAGAAGAAAGTGATGAAAACATGCAGTAATACAGGAATTATAGGTGTCTCTTACCTTCTTTATTGTCTTCTCAATGAGATTATTTCCAACTGGAATCAGAACACCTCCAAGGATGGCCAACACTGCCCCTATGATTGCAGCCGTCAGCAAGCCACAGTTTAGATTGCACCCCATGCTTCACACAGTTGCAGGTCGTTGTGGCTGCTCCTTCTACTTCTCTGACCTTTTCCAGCTTTCTCACTCTGATGTTCCCTCAAAATATATATCACGGAGACCTAAGCACGCTTTCAGAAGAGATTGAAGTACAAAATACAGCATAAACAATCACGTGGAAGATCATTTAGTGCTCCTAGAAACAAGCAGTTTTTTTTTAATGCAAGAACACTTAGAAGAGCAAACATATAAAGTCGACATAATTGAAGCCTGGCTAAACTAAAATGGACAGAACAGTTTCAGTTAAATACCAAAGCAAACTTTTTTTATAGATTCAGAAGTGAAAAGTCAGTAATAATTTCAGACTGAATTCGCTCTCTCTTCCTGAAATAAGTCCATGCTTTGGTCAAGAAGTATCAGATGGGAGGAAAATAATTGCAATCATTACTTTGAAAGGCTCAATTACATCCTTTGTTTGGCCAAATCTAAACTTGGTTTCTAGCCAAACATATGAACCTCCCACTCTGCTAAAGAGCAAAGACTGAGCAAAGTTCTCTCTACATGGTTTCAAATGTATATTTACAAATGCTTTTCATTAGTTGTTACTTCATTCTTCCTTAGAAGAAGCATATACCTGCATATCTCACTAATACCAATTGAGGTATTCCAAGATGCATGTTTTTGGAAAGTTCTGCCTAGAAAACATCAGGAATTGGTCCATGTTGCTGCCAGGAGTCAACTTCAATTTGAAAGCCCCTCCCCCCCCCCCACCTTCTCATCTAGACTTTCAATGGCTTTCATGAATTAAGTGCATATTTCAAAATCACCCTGAAAAAACATATTCACCACAGCCTACTGAAAAGGTTGCTTCAAAAGAGAGATGTTTGAAGGTTGCTTCACCATTGTCAGTTTGAAGTTTTGCACCCAAATAGCAGAAGAGCAGTTGAGACCTCAGCTACTCCACTGTGAGGTACAGTAAGAGTTTGGCTATTCCACATTTACATTAGCTTTGGGCTTGAGTTGGTTGCAATTGTTTTTATTGTTAGTGACCATCAGTCTTTGTAAGATTACATGCTTGCTATGTTCCTTTGAGATAGTACTACATAGCCTTCTTCATGGCCTACTTCAGCCTGCCAGGCTTGGCTTCCCAAAGGAGAGGATAAGACCCTCAGTTCAGGTGGCAGATCAGAAGATTACGGTCATGTCCTCCCATCAACTGCCGCAGGAAAACTTGCCATGACCCTGTAGAGCAGCTACTGTATTTTGGTTGTCATGGGTTAAATACTATGGAAAGGGAGACAGATCATGCTCAGATTCTAAAAGAGACACAAATAGTCATTTGCTGCTCTGGATGACCCAAAAAACATGGGCTGAATTTTGAACTATTTAGAGCAAGGAGCAATCTTATCTAGACATCAGTGTCCCAGCCTGCTTCCCACTGACATATTCTGCCCAGTGGAGCTTGACCCACCCACACTTAAGTACTTGGTAAAGTTGAGTTGAGGACACGTTTTGTCTGGAGGGGGTCAAAACAAGCTCAAATTAAATTCCTGCAAGGAGAATTGCTGACTGCAGATGATCCACCAGGATGGATTCTAGTTCCAAGTTGGGTCTGAATGGAGTCATGCTCCCCTTAAAGGAGCAGGTCTGCAATTCAGAGGGTCTTGTGGACTCATGCCTGAACAGCAGACAGAGGCCAGGGTTAGAAGGGCCTTCCCCCAATTTCAACTGGTGCACCAGTTCTGGATCTTTAGGGACTGAGAAGCCCTTACACAAGGGACTTGTATCTTTACCATCTCATGCTTAAACTACTGCAACATGCTTCACATGGGGTTGCCATTGAAAATGACTCGGAAGCTGCAATTGACTCAAAACACAGTGGCCCAACTATTAATGAGGAAGAGTAAGTTTAGTAGTGCTACACCTTTGCTGAAGTCATTGCATTGGTTTGTGGGGGGCTTCTGGGCCCAATTCAAGTGCTGGTTTTAATCTTAATATCCCTACATGGTTTGGTACATTTGGTAAAAAGAATGGGTTCTGGAGCTTGCCTTCTCAGTGATGATCCCCACATTGAAAATAATTTGTTCTCTAAAGAAAGGGGACCCCTCATGTTGCTTTGGTTTCACAAAGCTGTGAAGACTATTCTGTTCCAATGGTATGTCTGGGTAGCTTTTGCATTTGGTTATTCTGTTTTATGATGGGTCATCATTTGACTGATATTTAAAGTAGGGTGATATGTAATCTTTTATACAGAATTTGTAAAACTATACAGATTACTTCCAGCATTTCTTTCCTTTCTCTAGTTCTACCATTTTTTAATGTATTACTTGGCCTCCCTCCCCACAGACAGCAGGGACTATCATAATTAAAAACAGCATTTTAAAATTCATTTGTATGTGACTTCTGCATAATACCGAGAGCACAGCAATATGAATAAATGCTGCTCAGTAACTTCAGCCCTGCCAGATTTCTGTCGGAGGGCAAGTCCAATGCCACTGTCTCTTCGCCATGTCCTGATTGACTGGCCACAAGGGGGCAGAAGGGCAGAGATAGGACTTTAAATATCCCCTATTTATCTATGATTGTCTGCTCTGATTGATAATCAGTGGTAATATCCTTCAGCTTTCCCCCCCATGCACACAGAGAACACATTCTTTAATTCTTTTCTTGGTAGGATGTAGTTACCTAGGTGTTAGGATTTGCTGATTCCTATAATGTGAGTGTGTGTGTGTGATATATGTACACACATGCACACACATACATCATTGGTCAGTTCAGATTCGAGCTCTCAGGAATGCTCAGATGCACAGCATCCAACAATTTCTACTTGAATTGCATTGTGCCTGGCTAAAATCAGGTGGTTCCTGTTCCTTTTAGAAGAAATACAAGGCCATTACTTCTCTTCCCAACTTGCATTTCCACAGGTGTCCATAGCAAGGGGTGGTGACAAAATGTGCAATATAAACTAACAATGCAAACTCCATCCTAACATACTTGAGAAGTACCAATCAAAGAGAATAGTTGTAGCCCAGGGTTGAACTCTGGAGTCCTTGGTGCTCTCTGAGCCTTGTTGTTTTCTTGCAGAGGTTTCATTGCCAGGCAAAGATTAACACCAAGATTAGCACCAGAGGAGCAATCAAACAACACAATAGACCCTAATCAAGGAACTATTAACTCAGTCAATCAACCAAGCAGCAAACAACAGCCCAACCAAGGAACTACCAAGGAGAGTACAACACCACCACCCCCAACACAGGCAGGACAAGCCAGGGTATATAAACAGAGAGCAAGTCCCACTCCCTTTTCACACTGAAGATGTTGCCTAGCCTGGCAATGAAACGTCTGCAAGAAAACAACAAGGCTCAGAGAGCACCAAGGACTCCATACTTGAGAAGCTTTATCATGATATCACAATGCACATGTTGTCCATTTGATGTCATTGTGCTTAGGAACAGATGCCTACATGCATGCCTTCAAAAATTTCCATGATTATTTCTAAGCTCCAATGTACCATTTTAAGAAAGACCTCTATGTGAAACAACTTTATTGCCAGAAAACAGGTCATGTAATCCCCGTCTTGGGTTATGGGAGGTGCTATGGCCCCAGGAAAGCTTGTGTATAAATTGTTCCTTTTTAAAAATACTGTTTCAATGTAAGGCAAAATCAAGACTTCATTCAGGATCTAATTAAGAAATGCACTGTTTAATATGTACATTGAAGGAGTTATCTAAAGGCTATACAGTAAGAATATAACATGGCCAAACTTAAGGGTGGGTTTTTTTGTGTGTGTGCCTTCGAGTCAGTGTTGTCTCCTCAACACTCCTTTGCAGTTTTCTTGGAAAGATTTCAGAAGTGGTTTGCCATTGCCTCCTTCCTAGGGCTGAAACTGGCCCAAGGTCACCCAGCTGGTTTGTGCCTAAGGCAGGACTAGAACTCAAAGTCTCCCAGTTTCTAGTCTGGTGCCCTTAACCACTATACCAAACTGGCTTTCTGAACTTAAGCTACTCTGTGCAAAAATATATGAATAGAGTCCTCAAGTTTCTGGAAAAATCAGTAGTGACTGGGAGAGGTGGATGTTCCTGGACATTGACAAATCCTGAAAAATGTGTGCTCCACACTGGAAAATAAGACATTCACTCATATGGCCAACAGATAAGAAAGTAACATCTGTGGGTGCCACACTGAAAAGCATGGTAGAAAACAGGGAAGCATTTGCTAGGGCATAAAAGGCAGAAAATCATCGTCCATACAACCCACTACCCAATACTGGATTATGAGCTGTGGGCACGATAAGTTGAGCTGAAGCTTTGATCACCACAACTTCAAACTTTGTGCATGAGTACTTCAAAAGCAAGTCTGGAGTCCCTAAAGCAAGAGATCTGGCAAATCTATTGGCCTGGATGTGAAGAGTGAGCACACTTTATATCGGCAGCAATATTTTAATCAACAACATACAATATGTATGCAATAAAAGTCACATGCAAGGTCATTATTGCAGATGAAAATCCAGGGTTTCTCCCCCATACACCCCCCATATAGCACATCCTAGATTCCACATAGTTCCAAGACAAAACAGCACTTAATACACAGCAGCACACATATACTTACATGCAACATGCTAGAACAGCAGCAATAGTAGTAGTGTACGATGATAGTATTCCAAAAACAGCTGGGAGGTGTGTCTATCTAATTGCTCTTTTATTAGCTGCAGAAAAAAGATTAGAGTAATTGCATCATTTAAGGCAGTGTTGGAGAAGTCTGCTTACAAGATAGAACAGTATAGCTCTGACATGAAGGCCAGATTGAAACTGCAGAGAATTAGAAAAATTTAAAAAAATTTAAAAATTAAAAAAAAAATCCAAGGCAGCCAAGCTATTTTAATACTGCCTTTGGGACATACATTGGAGAGACAAGGGATGGGCCGCTGCCACACTGTTCTCATTGGCTCCACACCCAAAAGGCAGCTGACAGTTGCCTATTTGTTTAGGAATATGGGTTCTTTTCTCTTCTTAAAACAATGGAATGCAGCTTCAACTTTGCCTGAGAAGAATAGAAGCATGTCATCACTACTAGTCTGTCTACGGCACTGTTTCTCAACCTTGGCAACTTTAAGATGTGTGGACTTCAACTCCCAGAATTCTTAAAAGTTTAAGAAACACATCTTAAAGTTGCCAAGGTTGAGAAACACTGACCTATGGTGCTCTGCTGGACTGCGAGTCTCAGCACATAGCAGCCGCTGGCTCATCTTGGTTGAGTTTGAATTGGCCAAGCAAGATTGGCCCTAAGCAATTCTTCAATAGGGAAACACTAAGAAATCCTTAAGGCGGCCAAAGAACTTCAATGAAATGTTGAGCTCAACTTGGAGTCTTTTTCTTTTTCAACTCCTTTCCTGTCTGGTCCACTGTTAAGTATCCCCTGCTTCTGACTGTCATTTTTCCCCCAAACACCACCCTCTCCCAGCTTCTTTTAGCAGGAACTCTTCCTCTTACCTTAAAGAAGAACAGCTATAAATTTAATTTATTATTCTTATTCTTATTTCCAGTTATGAGACCTGATTCCCCCCTCCCCACTGTAGAACGAACAATATAGGTAGTCCTCGTTTAGCAACTGACTGATTTAGCAACTGTTTGCTGTTACGATGACGATGAAAAAGTAACTTTGTGACCAGTCCTCACATTTACAATCTTTGCAGGTCTGCAAAGCAAAGGAAAGCTGAAGCAAGACTGTAAGCACAGTCACGGTTTCGCTTAGCTTATTTCTCCTGCTTTGTTGTATCTAAGCCATTTTATTTTTGCAATTATTTTGATCCAGTCACCCTGCTGCATTTTAATTGACTGCTTTTGTTTTCTTGTAATAATCATCCTGGAGCAAATAGCTCCCAAAGTAAATTTCCACACAAACACAAAGCAAATCTCAATTTGCATCAACATAGGTACTTACCAACCTGCTATAAACAAGCCACAACAGTTATATTCCTGTGAAGGTGAATATTTTTGTTAAGCAACCTTTCCTTGGGGAGATTTTTTTTTTCATGTATGAGTGTCAAAAACAAAACAAAACAAAACAAAAAAACTCCTGCACACTTCCTTTATTGTTGCAGAAGATTTAAGACAGTGCTGGCAAATGTGGATTTGCTGCTATTTATTTATGTATGTATGTATGTATGTATGTATTTACTTCTCATATTTCTACACCGCCTATCTCGCAAGCGACTCTGGGTGGTTTACAATTTTTGGACTGCAATTCCTGATAGCTCCAATCTTGTAATGACAGTTGTCAGGAATAATGAGAACAGTAGAACATCTGCTCCATAGGATGCCTATATTTCCAGTTGCAATATTCACACATTAAGAAAAAGGCACCTAGAAAGGAAAAGAGGTATTATCTACAGTATCTCTTGTCTCTCCATCAAGAGGACCTTGTGTTAATTTGAAAGGTCCACATTGAGGCTGAATTGCATAATTGAGGCTCTGATTGCATAAGACTGTACATTTCTTTAAGTTTGAGTGCTCATTCCTTGAATAATCCTGATTATAGACTAACACTCCTCTTCTCCCTGAAGGAACTTTTATTTTTCCAGAAACATGGTTGAAACCTTGCTTTGATATGCCAATAGATTATTTCAGTTCCATGGTCTTCTTCAAAATATATCCCAGAAACCTTTATGGAACACACCTCTAAAATACAGTAGAATCCCTTCTTTTTAGGTTCTTATTCTGAATAGGCCAGCCAGTTTCTGGAATGTGGTTTCAAAAGCTTTTTAACTACTATATCATTAACACAGTTCAGGGATACAGTTCAGGGATAGTTTTCTTCCAACATGGCATGCCAGTTATTTGCCAACTCCCACTATAAAAAAAAGTCAGACTAGACTTATCCTCAAATTACCCAACCAAGTTACAAAATCATTCAGTGATCAACAAGGTTAACAACAAGGTTATTGATAAAGTGAGGGGGAGGTTGGGAAGTGAAGATACACTGTTCTACTTATGAGAATTACTGACAGAACTCGCAAAGATGTCAATAGATCATAATTAACCACTATTTTAGATGGCTTTAGAAGAGGATTAAGAAATTCATACAGGATAAAGCTATCAATAGATACTGCTCAAGAGAGCTATATATTGCCTTCAGCATCAAAGGCAGTATCAAATTGGGAAACATGAGCAAGATATTCCTTTGAGAATATAATGAGAACAGAATAATATGAACAATAATAAATGAACATGGTGAGCCTTTCGTGTG
The DNA here is from genome assembly GCA_023362775.1 of Charina bottae. Lineage (NCBI taxonomy): Eukaryota > Metazoa > Chordata > Lepidosauria > Squamata > Charinaidae > Charina > Charina bottae. The sequence goes on along the minus strand of JALMGJ010000053.1, from coordinate 2,820,529 downwards.
ATGCAACAAGGCTATCTTTACATTCTTTAGCAGTAAAATGGGGAGAAACTTGTCCTTCACTGTGTCTTAGAAGCTCAACTGCATTGCACAGGAAGACAAGGCAATCATATCTGTTAAACGCCTTGCATGATTTTTGGTTCTTTTGTGGATAGGTTAAGGCCTTAGCATTTTAGATGCAACTGCATTCTCAGTGAAATGACAAGAAGTCAGTTGCAAAAGAAAAAAAATCCAATTATGTCCTCAAATTTTGAATGAAGTTTTTGACTCCAAACTCAAGTGGTTTAGACTTAGGAGCACCAAGTTGCCAAACAGACAAGAAAAGAATATTCATATGCTATTTAGTACAGATCCCAATAACATGGAATATTACAGATAAGGAATTTTTGCAAAATCTTTATTTGTGCAATAAACAAAATGCAGATGGCAACATGTTTTTTTCCAATTGCCAGAATTCTAAAAAAGACCATTAAAAACTAAAATAGAGAAATCCTACCTAAGCTGTCTAAGCCATAAAGATTGTTTAGCATACAAGAGAAAAATTGGTTTCAATTTAGCCTAACTGAGTGCTCATTTACCCATGAATGTTTCTGGACAGCTTCTAAATACAAAATGAGAAGAGCCTTACCTTTAGCAAATGAAAATAGATCTATACCAGTCTTAAAACAAGATTGCTTGTTACTCTGATCCAGGGTTACTTCTGGAACAGAAGTGTGCATCCTCCTGACATAATAAATCCTAAAGTCATGAGATGGGCGGGTTACTTCTTCAATTTAACTTCCCAGTTGATTGCCAGAACATGTGCTGAACTTATATTGTGTAGCTATTTATAACAAAGAAGGCTTTTACCTTCTGCTCCCCTCCTCCAATTCACAACTGCTTTTTGTGAGGGGAGGGGGAGGGGAAGGGGAAGGGGTTGACATTCCAAGGGGAAGGTCAAGGGCCATCGTAGCTAAAAGGAAAGAATCATGTTATCAGTTGTCCCATGAACATGAGTCAGCCTTCATTCCTGCCCATGCCATCATAATAAGGTTTCCTAGACAAGCTGCTTACAGATAGCATTTAACTGAGAAGCCTTCAAGGAAGGACACTGTTTTGGTATTGCCACAGGAATCTCAAGATTTGTATTGTCCACCATCCAAATATAATCAAAGCTGGAAAGCTGTCAAAAAGGAAAAAGCTCCTTTAAACAAAACAGGCAGGCTTTTGTCCAATGAGCAAAAAAAAAAAAAAAAAAGGTAAGATTTCATTCAGGAAAGGGAAGAATTGCTCAACTTTAGGGCTAAAATTTTGTTTAATGAAAAGCTGATCAGTAAGATGCATATATTTGGCACAGGAGGTGAATCTGAGTTAGGGAAAGTGTCGGCAAGGTTTTACCGAAGATCGTTGCCCATTGATAGTTAACGGACAGTTAACATCCATTTTCTGGCTGCAATTAAGATTAGTTAATATGCATAATTTATATAGGGCTATCATTAAGAAAATGTAACCTGGAGGAGATTAGCATTATTAGGAGCCCTGAGAAGGTGGACTTTGAAATCAATGGAAAAGGGGGCAGGTCCCTAGTCCAGACAATCATCACTTGAATGGAAAGGGTCAAGAAGGGTGAAAAAGGGAGGCAGGCTCAGGATATTTTTCTCCACCCCACCTTGTCAAGGTCAGGAACTTTTCACATCTGTAGCGACCATTCACAAGGCCGCTATTTTTTCCAAGACACCAGCTGGTCATATAAACTGGTTTTTCCGCAACCTATATATATTATTTTGGTTTGCAATCCAGTTTAGAGCAAATGCTCTATTCAAGTGTTCCAGTCCTTTTCCAGCGCAGCCTTAAATACGTTACAACCTGCTTGTTTGAAAAGTTATCTTACTCTTACAGAAGATCTGATATTGTAACCACAACATGAAAAAAATATAAAAAATGCTTGTAATTGCTGGCTTTGGCTTACTGGAAGCACCTAAACTTGCACAACACGGTATTGCTTAATGCCTATAAATGCCTGTGAGAGAAGAGAAAAATATTTTTGGCTTTGGAAGCTGTAATAAGAAATTAAAGAAAAAGTTAAAATATCAGTATATTTTAACTATTTATTTAATTTCTTATTACAGCTTCCAAAGCCAAAAATATTTTTCTCTTCTCTTATAGGTACATGTTATGCATTGGATTCTCCCACTTCCCAAAACACTTTAATAAAAGTTTGATAGTGCCAAATACTCCTCTTTTTTTACTTTTATATTCCTGAAACAGAGCGACAGTTCAGTGGATGTAAATTCAAAAGGCATATAGCAATGAAAATGCTTATTTCAACTATCTATTTCATCTGCATCTTTTCACATACTCTATGGCTGATTATTTCTGTTTTTATTTACTGTATCTCTAGTATAAAAGAACCAAGAAAGGAAGAAAGAAGAGAGATGAATGCCTCTGAGCTTGGAGAAATCCAATCCTATGGAATTATATTTTGAAAAGGGGTGCCTAGATTTCAGCAAATCCCAAACCCTAACATGGATTCTGAGCACTGCAACCTAAAAGATGCATGAAAACAGAGACAATCATCCTAAATTTATTATGCATGTTTTTTTCATAATAAAATAAATAATAAATCATTTTTTCCAAGCTGAGGGCAGCATCCTCTGTTGCCTTATAAATACAATAAAATAGTGACTAAAAATACAGTAGTCAGATGAAAGGTCTTTGATATAATGTGAAAATCTCTCACTTTTGTCATAAATATGCTCAGCTTTAAAGTTGTTCATCTACAGTAGTCTAATTTTAATGCAAGACTACGCCCCCAGGTATCAACAGGTATGGTTAAAATGGTAGACAAGTTTGTATACAAACAGGTTCAATTTTAGCAGGTCTTCCCTGGTCACACATCCTACTGATATTTAGGATAACTACAAAACCTGACCCATTATTACAGGCCCTGCACCCATTACTGTTTGAAGATGCCAACCAACCTGGACAACTGGAGGAACTTCCCTCAATTACTCTGCCAACAGGACTCGTAGAGTGGTTAAAAGAAAATAAGCAAAAAAAGCCTGCTATGTTGAATCCTTATTCACAGAGAAAAGAGGTTGCTGTAGCAACTCTGCAGAAGCTCAGAGTAGCGTAGGACTGCCCAGTTGTTCAAGAGTCCGTTGATCTTTCATCAGCCTCAGTAGAGATTAAAAAAGGCAAAGTGTCTCAGTGATTACAGTAAACTGTCTCAGGAGGTCAGGAGGAACTGACATAGCCCAGGACAGCCAAATATCCCTTAATCTTCAAAGTAGGAGGAGAAAGTAAAACAGACAAATACTGCATGTAAACTTGACTCCAGCATAGGAGCTCTGAACTAGGAGTACAGTTGTTCTGAACTAACACAGAAGGTATCCAGTATATATTGGACATTCCAGGAGAACAGGTTTGAATGAGGGAAGAACTTAGCCAATCCCATCTAATTAAGTAGCCTTTCATCTGCAAAGCTCCTAATTGCAAGCATTAACTTGACATAGCAATTTTCACCCTACAGTATGTGGGAGGCTAACAAAGAGGAAAGGCTCATAGTATCTGACACAGAAAATAAGGCAACTGATATGATCACGTGTAGGAAGACTATAGAGCACAGCTCACTCAGCGAAGCATAAAAAGCTGGATGACAGTAGCTCTGAAGCTTCAGAATAGGACAAACATTTCATAGTTCTGTGGAGCCATTGCCATTCAAATCCAAGACTTTTTTTATTCAATAAACTTTCTTTTCATCTTGTTAGCCTTCAGTGCCTTCTATTGCTCTGGAAGGGAAGAGAAGGGAAAGGGAAAGGGAAAGGGAAAGGGAAAGGGAAAGGGAAAGGGAAAGGGAAAGGAAAAGGAAAAGGAAAAGGAAAAGGAAAAGGAAAAGGAAAAGGAAAAGGAACTCCAAATCCTTCAAGGCAAATTTATAGGCACTATTCTCACTTGCTGCAATAAGTTTAGCTGAATAACATATAAATATGGTATCCATATGAAGATATGGAATGCTGTATTAGTATGCTTTAAAATTCACTTCTATTTCTCCTTTTCATTAAACTACTATAATGCACAGGGGGGGTGTATGTGTGTTTATGGGCACTTGAAGGCATCTTTGAAGCTTCAGATGGATCATTTATGATCATCCACTTACTAACTAAAAAAAACAAATTACTTCATTCTTCCAGGCTATGGAAATTTGGCTTCCAATATCCTAATAGGTCCAATTCAAGATGCTGGTTTTGATGTAAAAATAAAATTAAATAGCCTGAGCCTGAAATAAGTCAGAGAATACCACCTCCCATACAATATCTATTCTTTGGGCAATCAAATATTCTCTCCTTTAGTAAGGGCAGGTTACGATCAATGTAGAGCAGGTTCTCTTCCTTAATAGAATTCCTACTTAGGGGGTACTCAAGATCATCATTGGTTTCTTCCCAGAACTTTAATAAAATCAGCTTGTTGACTAGTGCTGGAAGCCGCTTCATAATATTTGAAGAGCTGTTGCACAAAAGTATTTATTTAAAAGATTTATATGGCCACCCATCTTATACAAGTGGCTAACCACCACCAAGCTGTTATAAATAAGTAGAAAATAAAAATCAGGACCCCCCCAAAATTAAAAAAAAAAAAAAAATCAAACCTCGGTGAAGGCACCATGATAATCCCATACCAAACTATGGCTCAACTCCCATCCTGGCCCAGCACCATAGGTAGGTAAAGGTCCCCCCCGCACATTTGTGCAGTCGTGTCCGACTCTAGGGGCCGGTGCTCATCTCCGTTTGTTAGCCGAAGAGCCAGCGTTGTCCGAAGACGCTTCCACGGTCATGTGGCCGCATGACGCACGCGGAACGCTGTTACCTTCCCACCAAAGTGGTACCTATTCATCTACTTGCATTTGCATGCTTTCGAATTGCTAGGTTGGCAAGAGCTGGGGCGAGTGCGGGAGCTCACTCCATCACGCGGGGCTAGGGATTCGAACCTCCGAACTTGCAATCTTCCGATCGACAAGCCTGGCGTCTTACCCGCTGAGCCACCACGCCCCATAGCACCATAGGGAAGAGGCAAATTAATCTGACTTGCTCTTCTTTCTCCACAAGACAGGAGTTACCGCCCAAACTGCAATAAAACAGACTGCAGATAAATGAGATATTTGCATTGGGTTGACAAATTGGCTTCTTGGTTTTGTGGCTTTCAGGATATGTACACCCATTTCTCCTAACATGTGCTTTTTCATGCTTTTGGGATAGGGGAGCATACTTATTTCTCGTATGCATTTTTCATCAATATACGCATTTGTATCATTTGTGCTGTGTATTGCATTGCATGTGTATTGCATTAGAGAAGGGCAGACTTTAGAACAGATGCTGTTATAATCTGAAGTTGTGACTGTAGTAAACTCAGATCAACATGTGGATGGAATAAATTTCTTACCCATCCTTATTCTGCAATGGGAAGAGCTGTTGAGTGACTCAATGAGCTTCTTTTGAAGTTGAAGCAGTTTGTTTGTGTTGGTATTACACAAGTGGATTAAGAATGCTGTGGATATCTCCTTCATCAAATGTGTCTACCACGGTAGAGATGGGCGGGGATAAATCCAATAAATAAATAAATAAATAAATAAATAAATTGGATTAGATATCCTCTAAATCAAATGACAAACTATTATTTTCTTGGCAATAGTGCCTAATAAATTGCCTGACTGAAAAAATTCTACATTGCGATTTAGATAAATGTCTATTAGTCATCTCTCCAATTTAATTAATACTGCAGAATTTTGCAGTTCTCTAATACTCCTTGAAGAGATTGCATTTATTTCACCCCTTTTGGTGGACCTTTAGTCTAAAAAAATTAAGATGACAAATGGAAAGTGAAGAAGATCTGCTGTCACTTGAATGACAATGGATTAAGGGAGCAATTCTTTCTCTTTTTCACTCCATTGCCCCAGAAGAGGCAGGCAGCCTTTCCACCAGCCTTTAGACATATACAAAAAGTTAAAAGAAATAAAACTCTTGGCAGAAACCATTTATAAATCATAATCTAACCTCAACCCACACAATTTTAGCAGTTAATAAAGTTATTCAATCTGACAAGACTCTGATTTAAAAAAAAAAGTCTTAAGCAGAAATGGTTGAAGGTGGTTTTAATTGCAAGAAGTAATATATTCACTCATTTCAACACAAATAAAACCACAACAGAGGGTCTGGAATGGCCAAAGAAATAACTGCTCCAGTTTTTAAAGAAATTCCACATAGAATTTTCTTGCTCCAAAGAGCCTAGATTTAGAACATCGCCTGGCTTTGAACGAGTAAGACTAATCTAGCCCTTGCCACTTCTGGACTTATTTTTATAGGTAATGAGTCCCTTCCAGATACACAAGTTATGCCTGAGAGAAATTTTGTCTATTTCCAATTTCCATTTAAAGTGTATAGTCCAGCTTTTGAAACTGCAGTCCAGATCATGCTAAATTTTTGACAAAGGCCACCACAAGAACACACCTTAATTCCACCACCTGTTTTTCTGCTCCTTCTGTTATTATTTCTCAAAAGGCTCTCAGGCAGATTTTTCTCTTTCCCTATCTTGCTTTGCTCTCTTATGACCCATCACCATCATTGCTTCTACTCCTCTTCCTTTTTCAAATGCCTTAAGGGAAGATTGGATGTTTCCACCAAGTAGACAGATTCAGGTCTAGACACAGCAGTGAGGAGACAAAAAAATGACAATAGGAAGAGAACTGCTCATTCCAGAAACATTGGATGAAACCATCTAATTGTTAACCACTCACCTGGCTTAGCAGCTGGAAAACTAAGAAGTTCCTGCCATGATAAAATCCAATGGGTGACAAGAAGCCATCACATAAAGAAACACAAAGAAGCAGTATCAGAACTGCCTATGAGGAAATATATTGTATGGCCTTCCTTCGGTCTGATTCTCTTGAGCTTGTATGCAATGCAAAACTCAGCTGAAGTTTAGAACGGATCTTATTTTTAGTTTTCAAGTTTAGCCATCTGAAAATCACGAGTCAAAAGAATGATTGGCTATTCCAGAACTTAAGTCCTGTAGCCTGCTTGTGGGGTTGCAAATGATTATGGTCTATAATTATGGCTTTGCTTTGGAACAGTGGACACACCCTCCCAGGAAGCATGATTATATAGCCATGCCTTTGAGATGGCATACCAGTATCCTGAAGTACTGTTTGGCTATGGTAGCAAAAGAACCAAAATTTAGTTAGATTCATGGGCTTCACTGTGTGCCTGTGTTCAGTCAACATGTCCACCTTTTCCCACTGATTATGGTTTTGTACATTAGGTACAAGATTCTGTTACTTTAACTGTAAAAGTAGCTTTCGGTCTGCATAGTGTCTGTTCCTTAGTCTGGTCTACCTGATAGGGCTGACATATGAATATGCTACCTTTCTTCCCTCTTCTAACTTCATGAGAAGGAGGTATCTTTTCCAAACTACTTGCAGATAAGGATCTCCAGGGTCTCCAGATTGCATATTGGAGTTAAAGTAGGGTACAGAATTAGCAGACTAACAATCCATGAATTTCCACAATACTAGAAACGTGAGCTCTGTCAAAACTGAAATAGAAACGTTGTTTGCATCCATCTTTTCCCAGAGCTTTCTGAGTGAATGATGGGAAAGTATATGTTTCTGACTGTTGCCCATAAAACCGGATAGTTACCTGAAAAATAGCTTTCCCTATGGAAATAGGAAATAAAGAACCCAAGGATATTTATGTTAGAAGCAATAGACACTTCATGGATCACTGCCTTGTCGTGGCGAAGGGGCTTGCGTAACTCAATGAAGTCAGGTCAAGAAGAACAGGTCATGATGGAGAGTTCTGACAAAACATGGTCCACTGGAGGAGGGAATGGCAAACCACTCCAGTATCGTTGCCAAGAAAACCCATGGACAGTATCAAAAGGCTAAAAGATATGACGCCGGAAGATGAGCCCCTCAGGTCGGAAGGTGTCCAAAATGCTACTGGGGAAGAGCGGAGGGCAATTCCGAGTAGCTCCAGAAAGTGTGAAACGGCTGGGCCAAAGCCGAAAGGATGCTCAGTTGTGGATGTGTCTGGAAGTGGAAGGAAAGTCCGATGCTGTAAAGAACAATATTGCATAGGAACCTGGAATGTAAGAACTATGAATCAAGGTAAGCTGGATGTGGTCAAACATGAGATGACAAGATTGAACATCGACATCTTGGGAATCAGCGAACTAAAATGGACAGGAATGGGCGAATTTAATTCAGGAGACCATTATATATACTACTGTGGGCAAGAATCCCTTAGAAGAAATGGAGTAGCTCTCATAGTCAATAAAAGAGTGGGAAGGGCAGTACTGGGGTACAACCTCAAAAATGACAGAATGCTTTCAGTTCGAATCCAAGGCAAACCATTCAACATCACAGTGATCCAAGTCTATGCCCCAACCACTGATGCCGAAGAAGCTGAAGTTGACCGGTTCTATGAAGACCTACAACACCTTCTAGAACTAACACCAAAAAAAGATGTCCTTTTCATCATAGGGGACTGGAATGCTAAGGTAGGAAGTCAAAAAATAACCGGAATAACAGGCAAGTTCGGCCTCGGAGTACAAAATGAAGCAGGGCAAAGGCTAATAGAGTTTTGTCAAGAGAACACGCTGGTCATAGCAAACACTCTTTTCCAACAACACAAGAGACGACTCTACACATGGACATCACCAGATGGTCAATACCGAAATCAGATTGATTATATACTTTGCAGCCAAAGATGGAGAAGCTCTATACAATCAGCAAAAACAAGACCTGGAGCTGACTGTGGCTCAGATCATGAGCTTCTTATTGCAAAATTTAGGCTTAAATTGAAGAACGTAGAGAAAACCACTAGACCAATCAGGTATGACCTAAATCATATCCCTTATGAATATACAGTGGAGGTGAGGAATAGATTTAAAGGATTAGATCTGGTAGACAGAGTGCCTGAAGAACTATGGATGGAGGTTCGTAACATTGTACAGGAGGCAGCAACTAAAACCATCCCAAAGAAAAAGAAATGCAAGAAAGCAAAGTGGCTGACTGATGAGGCTTTACAAATAGCTGAGGAAAGAAGGGAAGCAAAAGGCAAGGGAGAAAGGGAAAGATATAAACAATTGAATGCAGAATTCCAGAGAATAGCAAGGAGAGATAAGAAGGCCTTCTTAAATGAACAATGCAAAGAAATCGAGGAAAACAATAGAATGGGGAAGACTAGAGATCTCTTCAAGAAAATCGGAGATATCAAGGGAACGTTTTGTGCAAAGATGGGCATCATAAAGGACAAAAAAGGCAGGGACCTAACAGAAGCAGAAGAGATTAAGAAGAGGTGGCAAGAATACACAGAAGAACTATACAAGAAAGATCTTAATATCCCTGATAAATACGATGGTGTGGTCACTGACCTTGAGCCGGACATCCTAGAGAGTGAAGTCAAGTGGGCCTTAGGAAGCATTACTAACAACAAAGCTAGTGGAGAAGACAGTATCCCAGCTGAGCTATTTAAAATCCTAAAAGATGATGCTGTTAAAGTGCTGCACTCAATATGCCAACAAATTTGGAAAACTCAACAGTGGCCACAGGATTGGAAAAGGTCAGTTTACGTTCCAATTCCAAAGAAAGGCAATGCCAAAGAATGTTCAAACTACCGTACAATTGCGCTCATTTCACATGCCAGCAAGGTTATGCTCAAAATCCTACAAGCTAGGCTTCAGCAGCATGTGAACCGAGAACTACCAGAAGTGCAAGCTGGGTTTCGAAGAGGCAGAGGAACTAGAGATCAGATTGCCAACATTCGCTGGATCATGGAAAAAGCAAGAGAGTTCCAGAAAAACATCTACTTCTGCTTCATTGACTACGCTAAAGCCTTTGATTGTGTGGATCACAACAAACTGTGGCAAAGTCTTAAAGAGATGGGAGTACCAGACCACCTTACCTGTCTCCTGAGAAACCTGTATGTGGGTCAAGAAGCAACAGTTAGAACCGGACATGGAACAACCGACTGGTTCAAAATTGGGAAAGGAGTACGACAAGGCTGTATATTATCACCCTGCTTATTTAACTTATATGCAGAGTACATCATGAGAAATGCCGGGCTGGATGAATCACAAGCCGGAGTTAAGATTGCCGGGAAAAATATCAACAACCTCAGATATGCAGACGATACCACCCTAATGGCAGAAAGTGAAGAGGAACTAAAGAGCCTCTTGATGAGGGTGAAAGAGGAGAGTGCAAAAGCTGGCTTGAAACTCAACATTAAAAAAACCCAGATCATGGCATCTGGTCCCATCACTTCCTGGCAAATAGAAGGGGAAGAAATGGAAGCAGTGACAGATTTTATTTTCTTGGGCTCCAAGATCACCGCAGACGGTGACTGCAGCCATGAAATTAAAAGACGCTTGCTCCTTGGAAGGAAAGCTATGGCAAACCTAGACAGCATATTAAAAAGCAGAGACATCACCTTGCCGACAAAGGTCCGTATAGTTAAAGCTATGGTTTTTCCAGTAGCAGTGTATGGCTGTGAGAGTTGGACCATAAGGAAGGCTGAGCGCCGAAGAATTGATGCTTTTGAGCTGTGGTGCTGGAGAAGACTCTTGAGAGTCCCTTGGACTGCAAGGAGGTCAAACCAGTCAATCCTAAAGGAAATCAACCCTGACTGCTCATTGGAAGGACAGATGCTGAAGCTGAAGCTCAAATACTTTGGCCACCTAATGAGAAGAGAGGACTCACTGGAAAAGACCCTGATGCTGGGAAAGACTGAGGGCAAAAGGAGAAGGGGACGTCAGAGGATGAGATGGTTAGATAGCATCACCGATGTAATGAACATGAATTTGAGTAAACTCCGAGAGACAGTGGAGGACAGGAAGGCCTGGCGTGCTATGGTCCATGAGGTCACGAAGAGTCGGACACGACTGAACGACTGAACAACAACAAAATAGACACTAGGGGGAGTTGCAAGTATAAATGTATAGATTTTTTTCATAAATGAATTAAAAATGACAGATTTGAATACCACCCTATTAATGCAGACAATAAAGCAGCCAAGTTTTGCATTGGCCTACCCATTCTTAGTTGTACCAAGCAAGCTGAAACAAATTAAAGCTTATTTTGTGTGAGATCTTAATATTATGTTAATGAAGGTGATATTATTTCCTACATAGTAGGAAAAAACAGAGGAGAGCTTCACCCATTTTTCTTTCATCTAACCCTTAGATTCTGAGGTTTGGGGGACTAATATTCTGACATTAAATTTCTAATATACAAGTCCTTGGATATCATGGCATGCATATAACTGGGGTCTTAAATCTTAATTTAATACAGTACAAAAAACAGAAGGCAGTAATAGGGTCTGAACAGTGTAGTCTTGGTGAACTATGTTTCAATTGGAAGTAACTTCATAAACATTGTAATTCTCCTGATTGAATGCCTACTATATAGGAATGACAGAGATAAGCAGGAATTCTCAACAGTAGAAGTTGATTACAGAGGGTCAGGAGATGGACTATTTTCCATACCAGTGGTGTCCCAGTAACATCTCCTATGTTTAGAAAGATATGTAGTAGTCAGCTACTACACTGTTGGGCCTCTAATTAATGGAAACCAATACCCTTTGTAAATGTTCCAGTAGATGTTGCTAAACTTTCCGCTGTCACGCACTGGCAAAAGCTGTGGGAAGAGATCCCATTTCCTGTCTTGTGAGATATAAAACATGCTAACTGACAGGAGGTAACTTTATTTCAAGCAAGAGTTAGGAAACAAAGACAGAAATTAATTTCCAGGAAGTTTATTCCAACCTTTTCAAGCAGTGTAATGTCTTAATGGTCTCATTCCCAGCAGTGTCAGCTTCTCAGAAATTCTGCATTTTTAACTACATTTATATAAGCCAACTACAATTGTCTTTCAAAGCCAAGGTCATTCTCTAACTGCTTCTCTCCCTCTCTCTCCCTCTCTCATTCTATATTCAGATAGGAGGTATCTGAAGATACTGTCACAGTCCCGTGAATTTGGTTTGTTTCATCTGGCACCAGTCCTCAGGTCTTTTATGTACCAGGTAGAGATTTTTGTTGGGTAGAGGTTTTGCTTGATTTGGATTTTTAAAAACTTCACTGATTATGGTGATTTATTTTATATCTGTTTGTCCTTGTCGTTTTTATTTAGAACAAGGGAAGGCAAGTGCTTTGAGCTGATGTGTCTTGAGAACATATCAAGATAATCTCCTCACAGTGGCTACCATGGCAAAGGGGCCATTCACAAAATGGGTGTGGCTTTCACATTTAAAATTTAAAAAATGGATTTGTACTTCATATTATCTTCCTTCAACTATACATGTAAAGGTTTGTAACTCTCCCCTACTGGAAATTGCCTATAGGACATGACAGTCCTGTTGTCCAAGGTCTTTTAGATTATTAGAATCTTTGATGGGAGTGGGTCTCCACAGCCAACTTCTGGAAAATGAAGGTTCCCCTTCCAATGGAAATCAATAGATACAGCTGCATTCACAAACACGGAGGTTTGCACATGGTCACCTAAATATAATCTGGTTGTGTAATGGGATGTGAGAAAGACCTTGGGAGATGGGGCAAAGAGATGCTGCCAAGGGAATGGTCAGATAAGAGACAGCATAGCCCGCAGCTGAATAGTTGGCAGGGCAAGAGGCTCAGACAGGAAACACGACCAGATAAGCTAATTCTACTTTATTGTAAAGCTACATTAACAGAATCTTGCAAGTCTGAAAGTACAATTCTCCCGCTGTCTCTTTTACAGCCCGAGAAACTAGGGAGGGTCCCTTCTGAGCCTCTTGCCCCACCCACTATCCAGCGGCAGGCTATCCTGTCTCTTACAGTATTTGATATAGTTGATCCTTTGTTGAAAATCTGAGAATTATAAGGAAGCAATTGGGAGAAAGGACAGCACATAAGTATATTGTACCTGCTTTGATTACTCATATTTTGGGGAGATCACTCATTAAACTTCGATCAGTCACTTAGCATCCTCCAAACACCAAGAGGCAGCTTCTGTGAGATTGGTGACCTTATGAGATCTTAGCTATGTTTACGGAGCACTTCAGCCATGACACCATTGTGTCTCAGGCCAGATGAAGTTGCCAAACATTCTTAAGTAAGAAGAACAGGTACAGTAGGGCACTTAAAACCATCTTAATAAAAGCTTAATGGAGACTATTGTATGCCTGCTATTATGTGTGTTTACAGTACAGCTCCAGTATTTGCAAGTTCTTCACCAGAGTTGCCACAAATAGCCCTAATCAAAAAGTGTTATTCATATTGATTTCGCTCCACCAAGAATGCCATTTGGGTTTGGGCCACAATTCAAGTTGCATGCAATTTATTGTGTGGAATACTTATCTTTCAAGTCAAGTTATTTGTGGCGTGGCTATAAAAGCCAATTAAGATGGTCTATCATTTTGTATGCATGCCAAAAAGCACTGGGGGGTGGGGTGGGGTAGAACAAGAGCAATTGGAGGAAGTGTTAAACTCACATTGATCTCTTTATCAGAGAGAAGGAAAATCATCCCCTCTCCCAATTATCTAAATTAAGCAATAACTGATTACTGAGAAGGAAAGCAGAACATTGGGGAGCAGGGCTTATGGGACCAATATACTCTAGGAAGAGGTGCTTCTCCTGCTCAGCTCTTCAGGCGGTGGGGGGGGGGGGTAGGATCCCACCTCATGTTTAGTCCCTCGAACCTCTGGGCTGGCAGCATCAAGCACTGAAGGTGCTTCAGCCTTATAAGCACATTGTCCAAGATATCCCACCAAAGGCTCAGAGAAGAACTCCATCCTTTGTTACGGAGTTGGGGAAGTGGAGAATTGAGTAGTTCTCATAAAACAGACTCACAAACTAAGCTAGATAACACACTTTATCAAAAGATTCCCACTGAAACATGAATGGAATCAATAAACCTACAAAAGACTCAGTGGAGGGATCTAAGTGTCACCCTTGCCTGCCATAGGGTCTCTTGAAAGCCATAGGGTCTCTCGTTCTCCTCATGCTAAACAAATGAGTTCATTGACATTTTTGGATTTCTGGAAAAGCAACACATGTCCGGTTGTCACCATTGGTATCATGTGTTTGATGGCAGAACCTTTGTGGAAATTTCCTTCTAGAAGGATATAAAATAGTTTTCCAAGAATAATTTGGGTAGGAAGCCTTCATCTCATTTTGCCTTGGTCTAACTCAGTGTTTCTCAACCTTGACAACTTTAAGCTGTGTGGAGTTCAACTCCCAGAATTCCCCAGCCAGCATTCGTGGGGGAGGGACTACCTCCTCTCCTTGCCGGCGCCCAGAGGATGAATGGAGAAGGTGGAACGGAAAATGAGTTCCCTAAGGGGTCAGATGGTGAATCTGCAGGGAGCCATTGAGCAGCTGCTTCAGAGTATGAATCTAGGAACAGTTGCCAGTGCTGAAATGGCGAGCTCCCGAGCGTCCACCCTGCAGCCCATCGAGAGAGACCGCGGCACAGAAAGACACGGGGCAGCTGAGATTGCTCACCCGCCTTATGGCTGGAGCCCAATAGAACCGCCAAGGGGAGTCCCAGGATGGCCCGAGCCCTTCGGAGGAAGGGATTTGAAGGTAAAGTTCAGTGGGGAACACAAGAACTTAGCTTGCTTCCTAACCCATGTAAAGGGCTTCATGGATGAGTTTGAGGCAGGTTTCCCCACAGAAGGCACGAAAGTACAGCACATCTCAGCTCAGCTAGAGGGGGAAGTAGCGGATTGGCTCATAGAGTTGCATGACGCCGAGGCGTCAGAGTTAGAGGACTTCGAACGTTTCATGACTGCTTTGAGGATATGGTTTAAAGACCCCCTTTCTCGAATGAGAGCCAAGACAAGCTTGCAGCATATTAAGCAGGGCAGCAGATTGGTGTCTGAATATGCCTTGGAATTCAGGAGATTGGCTGGAAAGTTGACCGACTGGCCGGAATCCCTGAAAGTTGAATACTTTCAAGAGGGCTTGCATCCAGAGATTTAAAATGGGCTCTAGCTAGAGGAGACCTGGGAAACCTAATGGGGTGGATTTGCCTGGCGGGCGAAATAGAAGATATGAGGATTCGTGTTAAGTGAAAGCAGAGGCACCAAGCAGAAGGAAGGAGACAAGCAGCGCCAACCATTCCCCCAGCGAGAAAGGGAACAAGCTAATCATGGGATGAAGAGAAGGAGCGCTGGAGGAAACAAGGATTGTGCTTCAAGTGCGGTCAAGAGGGCCACGGCATCGCTAATTGTCTGCAATCAGTGGACACAGTAAGAATTAAGGTCGGGAGCAGCAGCACCAGAACCCCAGGACCAAAAGATAATGGGGCAACTGCCACCACAAAGAGAAGAGTTTACCCTCTCCCTTTCCAGGGGGATGCTGCTGGAGAAGAAGCTGAGCCATCGGGGAACGACGAGAGCCTGTTCTAAGTGGCGCTGAAGGGCAGGCCGTAACAGATGGGTGCGTGGATCCGATGGTGAGTGGCACTTGCCCCATGTTCGTAGGTTTGTGATTAGAGACACTGGGAGGTTGTGGCAGCATGGACTTGGTAGGGATGCTAGATTCAGGTTGCACCAGATGCCTCATGCACCCAGCTATAATGACTGGGCTGAGATTGAAAGTGGGGAAACTAAGGAACCCAATCATTTTTACCAACTTGATGGATCAGAGATGCGGGGGGGGGGGCAGTGGAGTATTATTAACTAGTATATCTTGTAAACCACCCAGAGTCCCCTTCGGGGGAGATGGGGTGGTAATAGAAATTGAAAAATAAATAAATAAATAAATAAATAAATAAATAAATAAATAAATAAATAATACAGAAAAGGTAAGGATGCAGATAGGGAACCACGAGGAAATCTTAAGGTTTGTGGTGGCTCCAATCTCTACCCAACTCATCATATTGGGATTGGCATGGTTACAGGCTCGCAATCCCCAAGTGAACTGGGCCATGGGGCAATTAACCTTTGCTGATGGAATTTATATGGGCTTAAACCCAAAAGAACCGAGAACTGAATCTGAGCTGATAGGCGGAGCGTCTGAAGTGTTGGGAGGAGAGATGGCAGAAGATGACGCTCTCATTCCTTTACAGTACTAAAATTTAAAAGAGGTGTTTGGAGAGGTGGAGTTGAACCAACTCCTCCCTCATGGAAAGTCAGACTGTGCAATAGAACTGGAACCAGGGGTGGAGTTGCCCAAGACTAAGTTGTATTCTATGACTCCTAAAGAATTGTTGGCTTTACAGGAGTTGATCAACAAGAACTTGGAGCAAGGCTTTATTCACCCTGCCACCTCATCGATGGCTGCCCCTGTTCTATTCTGAACCAAGAAGGATGTGTCTCTGTGACTGTGCACAGACTACTGGGGGCATAATGCCATTTGCACTTCCAACAAGTACCCCTTGCCACTGATGAAGGACATGCTGACCCCCCTATCGAATGGGAGGATTTTTACCAAACTGGATTTAAGGGAAGTGTACTTCCGGGTTTGAATTAGGAAAGGACATGAATGGAAGACAGTGTTTAATTGCCAACTGGGGTATTTGAATACCTGGTAATGCCTTTCAGGTTAAAAGGGGGGGCTGGAGTATTCATGCACCTGATAAATGAAGTGTTACATGGCTTTTTGTACAGGGGGGTATTGGTTTACCTTGATGACATTTTAATTTACTCTAAAACCATGGAAGAGCATGTGCACCTAGTGAGGGAGGTGTTGAAATGGTTGTTGCAAAATCAATTATATGCCAAATTATCCAAATGTGAATTTCACAAGGAGCAATTGGACTATCTAGGATACTGGGTATCAAGTAAGGGGATAGAAATGGACCCAGCAAAGGTGCAAGATGTAGTAACTTGGGAACCTCCGAAAACTAGGAGACAATTACAAAGCTTTTTGGGGTTGGCAAATTTCTACAGGCAGTTCATACCCAACTTTGCACAAGTGGTGTTACCCCTCACTGACCTATTAAAAACCAAGGGTAACGGGGATGCTAGAGAGGTGAAAAGACCGGAGGCAAAACTACAATGGACTGCAGAGTGCCAAGAGGCTTTTGAGCAGCTAAAGGCATTGTTCACTTCAGAGCCTGGGTTAAAGCATCCTGACCCCATGAAGCCTCTAATAGTGCAGGTAGATGTTTCAGATGTCACAATTGGGGCAATTTTATTACAGAAAGATGAAGAAGGGAAATTGAGGCCCTGCACTTACCTTTTCCGCAATTTCAATGACACAGAGTGCCGCTGGTATGTGTGGGAAAAGGAAGCCTTCACAGTGCAATGGGATTTGGTGACATGGAGACATTTACTAGAGGGGGTGCCTCAGCCATTCGAAGTATGGACAGACTACAATAATTTAGAAGCCTTACGCACCCCAAGGAAACTGAATCCTAAACAGGTTAGATGGGCTCAATTTTTTAGTAGGTATAACTTTACCCTCAAATACTTGCCTGACGGAAAGATCTTTCTGGCTGATGCTTATCCCGTTTGCCCCAACACAACAATCAGAGAGAAGAGATGGTAGATTCACTCATCCCAATTCAGCAATTAGGGATGGCAGCAGTCATGAGGAGTCAAAAGTCCACACGCACTGTAAAGGTGGAGGAGGGCTTACAGAATGAACTACTTGTTAAATCAAGGAATGATGGTTGGTTGCAAGACAACAAGGCAAGGCTGACAGAGAAGCAGGGGTTATGGTGGAGTGGGGATAGACTGTACATTCCAGTATCCTTGCGATGAAAGATATTTGAGAGATGTCATGATGCCAAGTCAGCTGGCCATTTTGGGTTTCTAAAAACTATGCATTTATTAAGGTGGCAATTTTGGGGGCCATCTCTATGCAAGGATGTGGAGAAATATGTGGCCAGTTGCCCAATGTGTGCTATGTCAAAAAGAGTGGGGGCAAGCCCAGGGAACTGTTACAGAATGTGGCAAGCCCTGCCCAACCTTGGAAGCAGATAGCTATGGATTTTATAGTGGACTTACCAGAAAGTCAGAAGATAACAGTAATTTGGGTGGTGATTGATTTGTTTTCAAAACAAGCTAATTTCATTCCTTCTCCTAGTATACCTAATGTGGGGCAATTGGCCAGGATGTTTGTTCAGCACATTTATAGATTACATGGGACCCCCAAATGGATTATAAGTGACAGAGGGGTACAGTTCACCTCCAAATTTTGGAGAGCATTCCTGAAGCTGATTGGCATGGAGCAAGGACTAAGCTCCATCCACCACCCTGAGACTGTGAACAGACTAACCAGGTGTTGGAGCAGTACCTCAGGTGTTACATCAGCTACTAGCAAGATGATTGGGTGGACTTACTTCCATTTGCAGAAGTGGCATATGACAATTCAGTTCATCAAAGTACTGGTTTTTATCCATTCCCGGTAGTGAATGGGCACGAGTTTATAGCCTTCCCAGAATTGCCCAAAGATCAAACTAAAATAGTTCCTTTAGATGAATGGATGAAACACATAACTGATAGCTGGCCAATGATAGAGAAAGTACTGGCAGATGCTAAGGAAACCTACAAGAAATATGCTGATTGAAAAAGGGCACCAGAATGGCAATTAAAAGTGGGTGAGGTTTATTTGTCTACAAAGTTCCCAAGGACTTGGCAACCCTCGAAGAAGTTGGGTCCAAAGTATGTAGGACCTTTCCCTATCACCAATTTAATCAATTATGTAACTGTACAATTACAGTTACGAAAAAATCTAAGGAAAATCCATCCGGTTTTCCATTGCAGCTTGTTGAAGCCAGTGAGGGACTCAGAACATTGGCACCCAGAACAACCTACACCAGCCCCAGTGATGGTCAATGGGGAACAGCATTTTGAAGTGCAAGACATACTGGATTCTAGATGTCATCATGGGGGGGGGCTGCAATATTTAGTACAGTGGAAACATTTCCCTAAGGCTCATAGTGAGTGGGTAAACAGCCACCATGTGCAAGCACCCCAATTAGTGAAAAAAAATCATGATAAGTTCCCAACAAAACCGAAGTAGGGGAGCCCTAAGAGGACAGGAAAGGAAGGCATGGGATATCTAGAATATGAGATGGAATGTGTGCCTCAAATGTGTATATGTATTCTCTCAGTAAAATCTTTGAGTTGGGAGATTTATTTTAAGGGGGGCGGTATGTCAGGATGGAGCATCCTGCCTGCAGAGTTATGGGGGATGGAAGCAGTCTGGCACTCCTGCAGGGTTGTTAGGAATGTTTTGTAACAGTCGTCTGACGTGACTGCAAAGCCGCCAGGAATGTTGATTAGTATTGTTTAGTCAAACGGGCTGGCGCCAAGATCGGTCCGGATAGGCTGTCAGCTTGTTAGCGAAGGATAGGGGCTGAGTAGTACGGAACCGGGGAGAGTGTAGGGAGGGGCTGTCACAGAGTGACTCCCCCAATGGGGGGGGGGGCTGGCACAAAGTAAAGAATGTAAAGGCCATTTACCGTGACTGTACCTCATTCTAGTCTTTGCATTGGAACGGATCACTTGCTTTAATAAAAAACTCTTTCATATCCTTGATGGCTTGTTGTAAGAGATTCTGAATTAACAGCTGAAGGATCAGAACCATCATACTCTTACTGCATTAACATCTGTAAATAAACTGTAACATTTGTCCCAAAGTATAAATAGATTATAAAATATTTCTTTGTCCTTGGAATGTGCCTATCATTTTTATTTCCTTCTACATTTCCCCCCATTAACTGACTGCCATTTTGTTCAGTAGCTGTAAGCTGATTTAAGTGCGGGTGCATAAATCCAGCAACAATTGTGTGGACCACATTTACACCCTGCAACCATCCGAAGGATTACTATCACAGTTTACAGACCAGTAAAAAGTTTGACAGATCCTACGTTTAGCCTTACAACCCCAAAATATAAACAAGGAATAAAAGAAAATGTTTTGGATAGGCTGCCAATTACCTTACTCATCCCAAATATTTTTACAACTAGTAACAAACAGGTAGTTCAGTTAACAATACAGACACCCATTCACCTGTGAATTCTAGTATGCATTGTAAGGCTTTTTTCATTTTCTTAGAACTTTTTGGCCTCATTCAACCTTGGAATTAAGCCATCAACCAACATTCATTTTTACCAATTTCAGGTATCACAGTAACACAAATCAAAATATTTGGGGTCTTTCTTAACCACACACCACACAAACTTATAAAAAAAATAAAGATACTTGTCTCTTCTTTTAACTTTGTAACTAACAAATTCCAGATATGCACAAGAAAAGCATTAAAAATGTTATTGCTAATTAAACATTTGGAAGAGCACAATGTAAAATTAAATATTCAGTGACTAACTATAGTTTTTCCCCCCCAAAATAAGGGTAAAAGCTACTGAATGGTACTTATTGCCCTTATCCAACCTGGTGCCATGGCTTGGCTTCCAGAATTTGCTAGGCTTCATGGCCAATGGAAGATGGCATGAATTAATTTCTACTGTATCAAGAGGATACCAGATTAGTAAAGCTGGACTTACTGCTAATGGAAGCTATGCTCCCACTGAACCATAAACCAACCCATTAGGCTAGTAGGTTGTATGAATTGTCTAATTGTTAGTTTGTGGTTAATGGATGTCACGAGAACCCAGAAAATTGGGCTGTGTAAACTATGTAAACTATTGTTCACTTATCACCCTGTAAGCATGTAGTAAGCATGTAAAGACCTATCTCTCTTGATAAGTCTATAATGCTGGGAAAGGTGGAAAGAAAGAGAAGAAAAATATGACCAGCAGCAAGGTGGATGGAATTAATTTATGTACAGCAGTGACAGATGCACCACTGGAAGGCTTGAAGGGCCTTCAAATCATCCTGGAGAAGGTATATATGGTCATTCTAAAAGACAACACCAACTTGATGGCACATAAATTAGAAAAAAAACATATAGTACAAACATAGACAGTAACATGTATGCTAAGCAAGAAGGACAATTGTTACCAGTAGTTGCTGAGACCATAAATACAAACTAGTGTCAATTTCCAAAAATGCAATTAAGCCCATTGGAAAAACAGGATATTATTATTGCTTGCCTAGTTGTCATGCAGGTACAGTTCCTGTTCATTGTTTTGCTTCAATAAACTTGATAATGCCACTCTTGTGTTAGTGTCAACGGGGGAGAGGGAGGGAGGACAAGTGACACTGCAAGCCTCATGACATCATCCCATACAATGTTAATTACAGATTTGCATCATTTTGTACTGCAAAATGAGACCGTTATGTAAACTGCATCATTTGCATGACTTCAGAATGCATGGGACAGCCATGTGGCTTCTATCAGGCCCCTGTGGCTGGTGTTCTTTGTAAAGATTGCTTTCTGGTCATATGTCTGATGGAGATTTTAGACACTTAATGAAATAACTACAGAATTAAAAGAGAGAAGAAGAAGCAAACTGCCATTCCACCGGGTAGAAGGAAAGGGAATGCTTTCTCCTGTTCTAAAAGTAGAAAACTTGGTGGTGGCACCCAATGCTGAAGCCCAAGGTGGTTCTCCCAAGGTCAGCCTCCCAGTAGTTGGAAGAAGGTGGGAGACAAGAAAGAGGAGCTTGTACCTAGAAAACTCACAACTGTTCCATCCTAGACTGTCCAGATTATTCCACTTCATTTTAGAATCTAGATCTGTGCTCAGTCTAAAGCCACAGATAATTAAATACTGGTGCCATAAACTACACTTTAGGGCTTCTCAGAGGTTCAGATTCCAAGGCAAAAAGATACTTTGGAATATGCAGAAGTTCTATCTGCAACTTCTTAAATCAAAGGAATATTTGGGGGAATTGCACTGCATGGTATGATCCTAAGAAATTACATGGTTGCTTTAAAGAACTAATGACAACTGCTATATGAATGTCCCCATGCATTCTAAAGTCCTTTTTTGTCTTCAGATCCAAGGGATGGCAAACCCTACTGCAAAACACCTTCCCTAAAGCCTTTCCCCATTTCCCTCAAATGCAACGAAGAAGGTATTTTTATAGTTTTAAACCCAATTTGTACTGCCTGAAAGGGTATGTTAAGTGTTACACAATTAAAGGCTCATTCCATACCTGCAGTTCCATGCTTACAAATCTATTTTGCAGACCAGTTTGCAATTTGAAATGCACCAACATTGCTGAAATATTTATGCAGTTTAAGTTAGAAAAGCAAGACACTGAGCCAAATTGAACATTGCCCATTGTTACAGGCAAGTATAGGATAGAGTCATGCATTTTTTGTTATCCCGGTGGTCATTAGTCAAATCCCCAGAGTTTCATTTCATTATTCTTCTTCTGGCCAAGAAAATAAATAAAGGAACAGTCAGCCAATAACCATCTTGTTTTTGCACAAACACAAACACACCCACTCCCTCAGATTAAAAATATAATTGATTATGTTTTAAGTATCTGGAATCATTTCTTCTTCCTGTCCTCCTTCTTTAAATGTTAGTTATCCATCAATGGTATCATTTACAGCAGTCTGTAAATTCCAAGGAGAACCTTTCAAAATGAAAGCCATGAATGCCAGCAACTCATACCAGGATTCAAAAGTGTTGAGAGGGTGTGAGTTTATGTATTTACAAAGGCATCCAAGATAGTTAAGAGGAACTTTTACCTTAAAGGAACATCATTCTCCAAGGACAAACTTGTTAAGACTTCATTCTCAGGACTCCCTGAAAAACAGGGTGCATTGCGTTTCTTTTCCTCTGTCCAAACAGCATGTAAATAACAAGAGCAAGGAAAAAATCCATCCAACTGATTACAGACATCAAGCACAACAAACCTGCAGACTGAATGCCAAACATAGCTTGAGATTGGGATCAGAAAGGGAAAGAGGAAGTTTGAAGCTTGAAAAATCCACAGTGGGATTTACTTTTTACCTTGTAATAAGACCCTAAGGGTCTAAGAGTCTAGGGGCGTGGTGGCTCAGAGGGTAAGACGCCAGGCTTGTCGATCGGAAGATTGCAAGTTTGGAGGTTCGAATCCCTAGCCCTGCATGCGGAGTGAGCTCCCGCACTTGCCCCAGCTCTTGCTAACCTAGCAATTCGAAAACATACAAATGCAAGTAGATAAATAGGTACCACTTCGGTGGGTAGGTAACAGCGTTCCGCGCGCGTCATGCGGCCACATGACCGCGGAAGCGTCTTCGGACAACGCTGGCTCTTCGGCTAACAAACGGAGATGAGCACCGGCCCCTAGAGTCGGACACGACTGCACAAATGTGCGGGGGGAACCTTTACCTTTTTTTAAGACCCTAAGAGGAATCCATGCAGAGTTCCTTCCTAGCCCATTTCGGATTCGGACAAAACTGCTTTTGTTTCTCTACAGGTGGTCTTTTCATTAGATCATTAGACCTTTTGAGGTGCCAAAGAAGGAGTCTTAGCAGTGGTTCCCCAGTTTCAGAGCATCCATATACTTAGCTGCATTACATTTTAGATCACTTTAATGGAAATGGAAGTGATCTAAAATATAAAATATAATTATGGGAGAAAAGGCTTTTGGGTTTCCCACTGGTATCTGATGAGCAATATATGGGGGGGGGGAGTGCTAAACAGCAGCGTCTGCAGAGTGTGGCCCAAAAAGGGAAGATGAACACAACA
Source organism: Charina bottae (assembly GCA_023362775.1). NCBI lineage: Eukaryota > Metazoa > Chordata > Lepidosauria > Squamata > Charinaidae > Charina > Charina bottae. The sequence goes on along the minus strand of JALMGJ010000053.1, from coordinate 2,796,974 downwards.
GCGCAATTGAAATTCCATTTTTTATGTGTGTCACAGATCAAAAATGGGTGGAACTTTGATCATGCCGTTGTGGCTGCCATTTTGACTTGTTTTTTTAACTATATCCTGTGGACACCCCAATGCTAAACTAGATTCAATCTTTATAGTAATGAATGATTTCTCACCCCTTTTGTTTTTTTAGCCTTAAATGTGCTATGTCTTGCTCCCAGTTCTCTTTGCAGCTCTCTGCATGAAAGAGTGTCAGAATGAGTGTGTGTGTGTTCATATCATTTTGTATAGATTTTTTCTGTAATGCACCCACTTTTCCCCCAAGCATCCAGTTTACCCTCCCCCCATAACTCATATATTTATATGCAAACTTGGCTCTGTGTACTAATAGAAAAAATGCATGTTCACCAAGTTCTTATCATAATGGACACATAATGCTGCCACATCTTTCTTAGTCACCAACTAAGACACTTCTCACTTTCAACACCTTCTGTTTTGGAAAAAGTAGATCCTACTTCTCTTGCATGTGAAATATCTGAAGCAATGCTTACACAATGGATGTGCATCAGATGCAAATGAATCTCACTGGAGTTCATACACCACCCAAAGCCGTAATGTGATTAAGTATAAAATGGCAGGATTACTCCTGAGATTTTTATCATCATTAGAATTATATAACTCATTGTTTATTGCAGGACATTCTTTGCAGTGTGTAGTTCTTGATTTGTTGTATCCAATGTGCTATGTGTGATTTTTTTATTTTCCAGACCTACAGCTGCTATTAATAAAACATACTTGGAATTATTGCTCATAAAAACAAACAAGCAAGCATCCAAAATGTCAAGTGAGTCAGTTTGGTGCAGAGACTAAGGTTAGAATCAAGGAGATTGTGAGTTCTAATCTTCCGTTAGGCATGGAAGCCATGTGGATGACTTTGGGCCAAGCAGTTTCTCTCAGCCCAAACCATCTCATAAGATTGTTGTTGTGGGAAAATAGTTTTATGTTGCACAAAATAAGGGCAGGATATAAGTCTAGTAAATAAACAATAAAATACCTTTAAGTATATTTGATATTCAACTTTCACCTTTACTGTTCATCAGAAGTTCCTCAAACCATTGTTCATGGTCTTCAAATGCCTTTGTATTCTCTCCAGGTGGGATCTAAATTTGGGACTCTTCCTTTGTGTTTCATTTACTGTACATTCTAGAGTACCTTGTAGATTAATTTTAGTTTATCAAACTAGAAGCTTAGAGGTTAGTAAGGTTAGTAAGAGGTTCAGTTCCCTTCCTACCTGATACGAGACCTGATAGTTTTTATGAGAACCATCTTCTGCAGGACTCAAATCCAGTTATTACACATGCAGTAGCAAAATTCTGTGCTGCAGCAATGATAATAAGGCAAAACCAGTTAAAGAAGTAGGGAATTGTGTATATTTTTCTATTTTTATTAATAATTCGTTTAGCTATTTTTTAATAAATTTTTTTAGGATATATATTTTACCACATACTATTAAAATGATAGATCTATTAATATTTAGATGAATAAACATATCATTATTGTAATAGGGTTTTATTGTAACAGGGTTTTATAGATATTATAATTGTCTAAATTTATAGTTTTATCACATAGTTACCTATGTATAATTGTATTTAATTGATTAGTTTGATTTTAGTTGTTATTTTTATTAATTTTAAGTTGCTGGTCATTGACCGAATAAACAAACATTCATTCATATATAGAAGACTTCTTTAAGAGGTTCCCTTCCTACTGGAAAATCACTCTAAATGACACTTAACATTATAAGTAAGTTACACAGATTAATATTTGTGATATTGTAAAGAAGTGGAAGGACACAAGATGACAGCTTTAAAGTTCATAGTGTCAGCATAATTCTTTCTACCCCCCTCCACCTTTACCAGCCATTTCTCAATTATTACTGTAAGACGTTCTGCTATATCCTAGTAGAACCAAGTGAATATGTTTAGCATAGCTGCATTTAAGAGTTCATTTTTATTGTTACACGAGATCAGTTCTGGCTAGGCAGTAAACCATCTGTTTAAAGCTTTAGCCGAAATCTCTGACTATATTCCTAAAAGAACAAATCATGTAGGCATTGAAAGTTAGCAATATTGACACAATACCTCTCCATCTACAGTATTCTTCTATAATTTGATAGGTTCATTCAAAGGAACATTTCTATAAATGCTGATTGCTGACAGAAATCAGCCAAAACAAAGGGGGGAAAGAGCAAATATTTCATACTGCAAAATTGTCCTTTGGACTATGTCTATGAAGGTTCTCAGTCATCCAGGTGGAATTGTCTGTAGCTTGAATCATGTCAACTGGATTTCTATTTTCTCTGTGGACAAAATTCAAAATTAATGGATTTTTAGTCTGCTAACAGAACGCCTTGCCTCTTGTTTCTTTTCACAATGCCCAACTTTTTCTCTACCTCAGCTGATATTGGTTCCTCCCTTCCTTGTCATTTCCCTAAAAAGGAAAGATCATTGTATCTTCCAATTTGATATATTACTGCCATTATACATACTGTATTATATATACATATAATATATACATATTGCCATTCTTCATTACATGAAGAAATGTGTCTTCTGCAACCAAGTGGGCGTGGAATTCCATTGGAAGGAATTATTTCCTCAAGGCCCATCTCCCAGCTCTTGTTCTCAATTTCATCATTCCATATTAATGAGAGCAAACTCACAAGTGCTTTGAAGCAGCATCCCGCCCAGGTAGTCATTTCCATTTTGAAAAAGATTTAAATACAGTGTTGGTTGGGCATAACAGCTCATTGTAAACATTATAAACGAATTTGCGGAGTTGGGTTTCCTTCACACACATCCCAAGAAGCAGTCGTGTAGAAAGGATTGTGCTGCCAAATTCCAGATCAAGGGGATAGGGGGAAATCACTTATTTGCTTTTCATGAAAGGACAAAGGGATGTCTATTAATTCACAGCTCAAAGTGCTTAGTCAGAACTTGGGGCCAAGTTGATAAGCCTTTTGATAATAGTTGATAAAGTTTTTGGTTAGCTTAGAGGCAGGTAGGGTGAACAGTGATTGATTGACATCCTCTAAGAGGCAGAGGAACTAGAGATCAGATTGCCAACATTCGCTGGATCATGGAAAAAGCAAGAGAGTTCCAGAAAAACATCTACTTCTGCTTCATTGACTACGCTAAAGCCTTTGATTGTGTGGATCACAACAAACTGTGGCAAAGTCTTAAAGAGATGGGAGTACCAGACCACCTTACCTGTCTCCTGAGAAACCTGTATGTGGGTCAAGAAGCAACAGTTAGAACCGGACATGGAACAACCGACTGGTTCAAAATTGGGAAAGGAGTACGACAAGGCTGTATATTATCACCCTGCTTATTTAACTTATATGCAGAGTACATCATGAGAAATGCCGGGCTGGATGAATCACAAGCCGGAGTTAAGATTGCCGGGAAAAATATCAACAACCTCAGATATGCAGACGATACCACCCTAATGGCAGAAAGTGAAGAGGAACTAAAGAGCCTCTTGATGAGGGTGAAAGAGGAGAGTGCAAAAGCTGGCTTGAAACTCAACATTAAAAAAACCCAGATCATGGCATCTGGTCCCATCACTTCCTGGCAAATAGAAGGGGAAGAAATGGAAGCAGTGACAGATTTTATTTTCTTGGGCTCCAAGATCACCGCAGACGGTGACTGCAGCCATGAAATTAAAAGACGCTTGCTCCTTGGAAGGAAAGCTATGGCAAACCTAGACAGCATATTAAAAAGCAGAGACATCACCTTGCCGACAAAGGTCCGTATAGTTAAAGCTATGGTTTTTCCAGTAGCAATGTATGGCTGTGAGAGTTGGACCATAAGGAAGGCTGAGCGCCGAAGAATTGATGCTTTCGAGCTGTGGTGCTGGAGAAGACTCTTGAGAGTCCCTTGGACTGCAAGGAGGTCAAACCAGTCAATCCTAAAGGAAATCAACCCTGACTGCTCATTGGAAGGACAGATGCTGAAGCTGAAGCTCAAATACTTTGGCCACCTAATGAGAAGAGAGGACTCACTGGAAAAGACCCTGATGCTGGGAAAGACTGAGGGCAAAAGGAGAAGGGGACGGCAGAGGATGAGATGGTTAGATAGCATCACCGATGTAATGAACATGAATTTGAGTAAACTCCGAGAGACAGTGGAGGACAGGAAGGCCTGGCGTGCTATGGTCCATGAGGTCACGAAGAGTCGGACACGACTGAACGACTGAACAACAACAACAACAACAACCTCTACATATTTTTAAAAATATAGAGCTTTCCAAACTGTGTGTCAGGACATGTTAGTGTGTCGGCTGCAGTGTCTGGGTGTGTTGGGGCTGCTGCTACCTCCGAGCCCTGCCAGGATTCCGTGCAGGTCCTAGTGCCCGCCTTGTGCCTTGCTGCCTCCAAACCTGCCCTGCCAGGATTCCACGCAGGTCCTAGTGCCCGCCTTGTGCCTTGCTGCCTCCAAACCTGCCCTGCCAGGATTCCACGCAGGTCCTAGTGCCCGCCTTGTGCCTTGCTGCCTCCAAACCTGCTGTGATTCCATGCAGGTCCTAGTGCCCGCCTTGTGCCTTGCTGCCTCCAAACCTGCTGTGATTCCATGCAGGTCCTAGTGCCTGCCTTGTGCCTAGCTGCCTCCAAACCAGCTGTGATTCTGTGCAGGTCCTAGTGCCTGCCTTGTGCCCTGCTGTAAGAGTGTGTCACGAAATGATGCCCTGCTATAAGTGTGTGTCGCCAAATGATGCGTGTCTAAAAAGTGTGTCACCAACATGAAAAGTTTGGAAAGCTCTGATACAGAGACATACTCAAATCCTATGATCCTGAGCATCTGCATGGATCTGAACAAAGTGAAGACTTTCATTCGCAGGCCTTATCCCACCACATGCAAAACCTGCACTATTCATTCAATTCTCTTAAAAGTAACAATAGATTCCAGCCATTTGTGGATTTCCTATCATAGTCAGCATATAAACAAAACGTCATGTTTCTAAATCTCACTTTTGATTTGGCCCTGAATGTTGTGATTAATGTTCACCACTGCTATTTAACCCCCTGGCCAGCTTCTCATGAAAATTGAGAACTGAGACTCAGATTCTAAAATGAGACTCAGATATTTCCATTTCCTCCATTCCAGCAGAAAGCATAGACTACATGGGCAGAATTACAAGTGAGATCAACTTTTCCTGAGATTTTTTTCCCCTTCAGCCTCCATTAAAAAGCAGCCCACTTATTTTCTTCAAATATATGCCACTTTATTTTAATGATGGCAGCTATTCCTCCTCCCCTCATACAAGTCCACCACGTTGCAAATGATGTACAGATTCTCTAAGCTGCCAGCTCAATTCCTGGAGATATCACTTGCAGGGAAAGCAAGAAAAATAATAAGAAGCTAGGATGCTCATCACTGATAATGTCAAGCTCCATCCCTAGAAACTTGTAGCTCAATTTTTCTCATCAAAAATACAAGAAAAATGAAGGAGGGGAGAGGGAGAGAATGTCCAAAATTAAGAATTACTTGCACACTACTCTGTTTTCTTTAGTGGATATATTTCATTTATAATGTTGTTTCTTTCATTTTGGCAATGGAGATAAGATTCATCTTCTTTTCATTTTGTTCAAATACAGTTCAAATGATTGAAGCAGTGAAAGGACTTAATAAATAAAAATTATTTATTGAAATTTAATAGACCCCCAACTCCAATGGATTCTATTAACTAATAGGTTCTAATAGTTGCACAAAATGCAAGAAATAAATGCCTGCGGACTTCCAGGAGCATTGCATCATTCAAGTGTCAAGGTAAGATTACTTGCTTTATCTTTTCACATCAGCATGCAACAGCTTCAGTATATGTTGCCTTATTGGTTTCATGCCCGAGTATCATTCTGCTTATTCTGCTGTTCCAATTGTAACAGTTAATACTGTATAGTTCTTCAAAGAAACATACCACAATGCTTCCCTCATCATCAGAAAAACTCCTTTTCTAAGAGGTTGATTCTGAATCCAGAAGCACTTATATATCTCCTTAAATACTCAACCTGATTCAGTCCTATCCCTATGACTCTATTTAGCACTAGCTAAGATACCAGTGATATCTGATGCATGTTGTGTGTTTGCAGTTTCTTCTACATCCAAGATCTACTGTTTCTAAGATACGTGGACACTTAATGACTAAGTTCACATTTGACATTAAATCATGATGGCAATTGCTTGGTGTTGGCTTAGCATGCTATATGAACCCAACCTTTGATTTTTAAAACCAGGGTCTACACCATATGTGCTAATTCTGTCAAAATGGCTTATTCAACAAACCAATTCAAGATTTATTGTGATGGGTGAACCAAGCCAATGATTAGAACTTAAGCCATCCCTTCTCCCCATTTTCAAATGTATTTTGGTGTTTTTGTTTGGTTGCTTGGTGGGAGAGCAAAAAGGAAGCCAAAACAAAACTGGCTAAATGAATCCACAATGTTCTTAACCTTACGGCTGTTGTGGGTCTTCCGGGCTGTGTGGCGGTGTTCTGGAAGTTGTGGTTCCTAACGTTTCGCCAGCATCTGTGGCCAGCATCTTCAGAGGGCAGGAGCACAGACAGAAGCGAAATCTCTGTGCCCAGGTAGAGTGGCAATGTTTTGTTTGTTTTCTATTTATAGAGCTAAGTTATAGGAGATTAGGTGGGCCTAATGAAAGCCTTCGACGATACATTCTTAACCTTACTTCAACCTGACATGGTGTGCAACAGCAGGGAGAGGTCAATTCTTATCTAGATTGAATGTTAAAAGTCAATTTATATGCAACTTCCACCCCACCCAACTTCTTGGATAGCTGAAGGGAAAAGGCAAATGAAGAGATAACCATTGGCCATAAAGTTCTAAGGGAATGAAATGGTATAACAGAAACCATTATTTATTTATTTATTTTATTTATTAATCATATTTATACCCCGCCTATCCCCTCCCTATCCGAGGACTCTAGGTGGCTTACAACATTACAATTTCATATATTATACATTTCATATATATTATAATTGCGCGATAAGGGAGAGGGGTAAGGGAACCGACTCTTCTTCCGAAGGTATTGGACTACATGTCCCAGAATACCTCGCTTCCGAGTCGGCTGCTGACGTCCTGGATGTTGCTGATCAGGTTCCGTAGTCCTCTGCCACCATTCCCGGGATCTTATTCGTTCCGAGGGCGACCCCCGACAGGACGCTGACAAATTTTCCCACTTTAAGGTGGTACCCATTTATCTACTTGCATTTAGCTTTCGAACTGCTGGGTTGACAGGAGCTGGGGCAAGTGACGAGAGCTCACTTCGCCACGCGGGGATTTGAACTGCCGACCATCAGACCAGCAGTCTTACAGTTGGTCTACCGTGCCCCAACTGACTGAGGATCAACTGAGGATCCAGTGTTCTTTACAGAGAAAATCATATATTTGGGAAAGTTGTGTTCCCTCCAAAACTTTTATATTAGGACAGATACATATGGCAACAAATGCTGTTTTACAGTGTTTCTCTGGGGTGGAAAAATAAAACAAACAAAAAACCCTATCATCTGAAAATCTGCAAGGCTAACATGAACAAATTCAGATGGTTCTGCACATCCAAAGCTGCATTATAACTCTACTCCAGCAAGACTGTCTTCAATCTAGATGAAGATCTTGAGGAAAATAGTGATCATCACCCTGATCCATACTAAACAACTTCCAAAATGTTAACCATTGCACTCGGGGAAGAGCAGTTCATTGAAGACCAGGCCCAAATGTAAGCAAAGATAGATTTAGGAAAAGCAGACCAGGTTTTGAGTGGTGGTGCTGATTTGTTGGAGCAGAGGATGACTGTATGGCCCTCTGTCTGGGATGCTTCAGTTTGAATTCCTGCACTTACAACTCTGTGATTCTATGCATGAAAGAAGGCTCTTTTTTTTGACAGGCCAATACATATTCTACCTCTTTTTCTAGTATCAGCACAAGAGGTGACAGCCTCAACATCCAGCTTGGCCCAGCAAGACTAGTGAAATGGAAGAATTTCAAAAGCTTGGACCACCTTCTTTTCTATTAGATGTGAGCAGCCTTCTACGTACAAGCTTGGTATTAATTCAGACAAAGGAGGTCAGAATTGCATAAAATACTTGGACGCACATTTGGTAACTTTACCCAAAACCTGGGCTGAGATTATTGGTTTTGCCTCTGGGCAAGGCTGCCAATTTAAAGCTGTCAGATTGTTTCTATAAATCTGTAAATTACATAGGAATTTAATATACCAGTTCAGCAGCCTTGGAACGTTTTCAGAAAATCTGTCTTGGCTGAACAGAAAGTCTTGCTTCATATGTGTATGTGTGTGCATGCATAAATAGATACATACATATACTGTGTATAGGGATAACACAAATACACTGAAATTAAAATTTTTATCACTGAGCTTCAGACTTACTTTCTATCAGCATATTCCCAGATAAAGATCACACCTTTATTAAAAATATACCCTCAGAAGGTGTCCAAGATGCTTTTGAGCTTGGAGAGAACTTACATTTACACGTTGCTCTTACTCCACATCAGGATTTATTTCTCCTCCTTTCTGTGGTCTGGTTCACCTATCACACACTTTAATTATGCTTCCTTGTATAAACCATAATAACATGGCTAAGACATCAGCCATGCTTTGCATAATGGATTGGGTGGACAAATTGACTTTGCAACAGTATGAACCCATCTGATGTCAGACTGCAGAGAGAAGTGTACAAATAGGGCCATTTGCTTTAAAAAGTGAGCAGTCTCAATTTTCTACTTGTCCCAAGCAAGTATGAAGTATTAAATTTCACTTGAGGCATGCAAAGGTATAACCAGATGAACATTTAGTCATATTAGTTTGACTCAGAGGTCTTACTTCTGAATGAAAGTGTTTCAGATGGCATTCTAAGGAACTTTGAATTTTGCGGTGGCAAAATTTGACAAATAAAGATAACTTCTAAGGAACTTTTAAGAGCATTTCTGCATCACTCTGCTGGAGGCAACATTAAAAATAGTCATCTTGCAGTTTGACTGGTTTTGACTTCAAACACAGCACCAGTGCATTCTGGCCTACTCAAGAAGCCAGATATCATGATGTGTAAACCTAGCACACTCAGCTTCGATCTGCCATAATAGCAACATCTAAAGCCCAACAACCATTATAGAAAGGGCAAAAATTGTCTCAATTCAGTATTGTAGGCAGCAAAAAAAAAAAGGATGCTACTGAAATGGTTTACTTTCATGTTATATGAAAGATCAGAAATGTCAGAGCTGACCTTCAGCACTGTAACCCTTAACCCTGATTTATGGGTCAGAATCTGAGGCTGCAGGAACTTCATTTTTGGTATCTCCCTCTTCTTCCCAGCTTGCTCCACCAGACCATCGCATAGCCATCATCCATCTCAAGGCTTCTCTTTGTTCCTTCTTATCCTCTGAGGATGAGCCACTATACATTTTATGATAGCATCCATTATCTTCATAAAAACAACCTTAAGATGATGGCTGTTGTGGGTCTTCCGGGCTGTGTGGCCGTGTTCTGGAAGTTGTGGTTCCTAACGTTTCGCCAGCATCTGTGGCCAGCATCTTCAGAGGGCAGGAGCACAGATAGAAGCAGATTGCTTCTATCTGTGCTCCTGCCCTCTGAAGATGCTGGCCACAGATGCTGGCGAAACGTTAGGAACCACAACTTCCAGAACACGGCCACACAGCCCGGAAGACCCACAACAGCCATTGAACTCTGGCCGTGAAAGCCTTCGACAATACAACCTTAAGATGAGTTCACATATTTAATGTCACATCAAGATGAGTTCACATATTTAACTAACATTCTTTGATGATGCAGGATAAAAACAGTTTGTGCATAGGAATGTGTTAGATTACCATGCCTGCACTTTAAAACCTTAATCGTTGATCGTTAATCATTGATCCTCTATTGAAATCTATGAAGTTGGTGGGGTTTCACTTTTTGAGTTCTCTTTCAATATTGGATCAATGCTGACATTTTAAGAGTGCTTCAAACATATAGCATCATAGTAGGTATTTGCTATATTCTGTTTTATTTTCCCACATTAATGAATTGTGACAGTTTTTATATCATAAACCACCTTGCCAAGACCATAAACTTGAAAAGCAGCCAGCCAATTAAATTCTAACAAAAATATTCACATACTACCTTTCCTCTACAAAGTGGCCACCATCATGATGTGGAGTCCTTGGTGCTCTCTGAGTGTGTTTCTATACTTTTTTAGTTTCTTCTCTTTTTTTCTTTGTAGTTTTTTGTTTTTCCGTAGCTTTTCTCTTTGTTTGAAACTTAATAAAATTCTTACAAATAAGGATACATGCATGGCTACCAACAACTCAGCAATCAAGGTTTGTGGGTGTGGTTAGCCAGATACACCATGTTGTTTATTTCCTTTTTATTTCTTTCATAATTATTGTACTGTATTGTTCAAGCCTTTTGTTTTATTGTACCCACCCAGTGTCAGTTTGGAGATGGATGGCAATCAAATCAAATCAAATCAAATCAAATCAAATCAAATCAAATCAAATCAAATCAAATCAAATCAAATCAAATCAAATCAAATCAAATCAAATCAAATCAAAATAAATGAGACGCCTGAGTATATTAGTCCTCCATTCTACCTATCCCAAGTTATGGATATTTGATTCAGGATGGAAACTTATTCCTAGTCCTTAAGCAATCTCGCCAAAGAGAAGAGAGTTGGAATTTTTCAGGAAGCTCATTCTGAAGCACAGATTTCCTCATAAAAAGAATAACTACAAAAGAAAGGAGTTCCCTATTTACACAATAGCAACCACTTAAAACAGCATGTACAAAGACTGTTATTAAGGCTATTATTAAAAAAAAAAAGGCTTCTTGGTAGAGAAGCTATTTCCTGCAAAGAGAATGGCCAAAACCCAGCATCTTTAACTGTGCATAACTCAATTGCAGGTGAGCCAGCAACTCACTCATTCAGTATACAAATGGCCAAGATTATGAAAGATGAAGCAAGGGGGTGGGGGAAAACCTTTGCGCTGACCTTGTCCAGTGAAGCTCCATGGCCTATGGTCCATGCTCACAGGGGGCCATCAATTATTAGCAGGCACCTTTACGTGGTGGCCCAGCGGGTAAGGCACCAGGCTTGTCGATCAGAAGATCGCAAGTTTGGAGGTTCGAGACCTGAGCGCCGCGTGACAGAGTGAGCTCCCACACTCGCCTCAACTCTTGCCAACCAAGCAATTCGAAATCATGCAAATGCAAGTAGATAAATAGGTACCACTTCAGTGGGATGGTAACAGCGTTCCGCACACGTCATGCCTGCCACATGACCGCGGAAGTGTCTTCAGACAACACTGGCTCTTCGGCTAACAAACAGAGATGAGCACCGCCCCCTAGAGTCAGACATGACTGTGTGGGGGAACCTTTACATTTACACTTCCCAAGTTGCATCAGCTGTAACAGTCTTCTTTAATTTGGTGTCCAGAATGCCCAACCAGAATCAATATATCTGGAAAGATCATATCAGGGAAGATAGATACCTAAATTACAATTAAAGTAAATTTTAAAAAGTTAACTTATTTTATCTTTATCTTTTATTGACTTTATTGTAATTTCTTTGATTGTTGTGAGTCACCCACAGTCATTGAGAGTTGTCTGTGGCAACTGCCTGAACTTGTCCCTGCAGTTTTCTTGGCAAGGTCTTTTTCAGAAGTGGTTTGCCATTGCCTCCTTCCTAGGGCTGAGGGTGTGTGACTGGCCCAAGGTCACCCAGCTGGCTTTGTGCCTAAGGCGGGACTAGAACTCATGGTCGCCCAGTTTCTAGCCTGGTGCCTTAACCACTATACCAAACTCCAAATATATACTGGACCTATAAATTATATGCCCAAATAACATACATTCATCTCCTCTTCTTTTGTTAACCATTGTACTTGTATACCCAAGAGAAGCAAAAATATTGCTATTTTACAATACATTACATCTATTCTTGCAGTTAAGGAGAACACTCTTCCTTGAAAAACCTAACTACTAAGACACATTCACCTTGTCCATATGTTTCTGACTCACACCCCTAAGGTCTTCGATCATGCTGGCAATCTCTATATCCAATACCTCTACTTTTTGAGACACAGTGAATAAGGATTTTAATGAGTTTCTTGCACCTCACATTTTTCTCTGCAGCCAATGCTGTGACAGTAGCTTGCCTAAAATTACCCTATGATATTTGATTGAAGACTCTTTGGGGCTGCTAATTACTCTACCAATATTTGATGCCCAACTCAGAGGAGAGACTTCTCTGCTATCAGTGTTGCTGGAGTGGAGATTCTACTACCTGAATGCCTTTGTTCTTGTCTGATAGGGAAATATTTTCACATGAGGTTCTTCATGGCTTTTCCTGTATCAGTTGGCTGAGCATTTAATAACGCCTCTGTTAATCAACAGTCATGGGAACTCAGAAGAGGAAATTATTCTTTTCCTCTTAGCTGACAAATCAGTGACGACCTCCAGAAAGGTTGTGAAACTTTGCTCAATTTCTATTGCTACCCTTCATTTAATAATGTAGTTCCTATTTCATAGTACATTCTCTGCATTACCCTACTGGGCAGATTTTGTGTTGGTGTATGCTTTGTGGCCTTTGACAGTAAATAAAGATACTGATGGAAGGATATGGACAATCTCACTCAAATCCTTCTCCTATGTCACACAACCAGCGACTCCAAAGACACAGCTAATATTCATATAGTCAACCAAACCCATGAGTTGTAAACACCTTATATTTAATAGATTAGGTATAATAGGTATATAAGCATCTTCCAAGAGACATCAGCAGATAAGGATTGGGTACCAGTGTATAAGCTAGAGTCCTCATGCATATTTAGCATTTTGCATGTTCGAGTCAGTCCTGAGTCTGATGACTACAAGACAAGTCCATGCATTTTTCTGAGCAACATTTTTCAGAAATGGTTTGCCATTGCCTTCTTTCTAGGGCTGACACACAGAGAGAGAGAGACTGGCCCAGAATTAGTGAGCTGGTTTCTGTGCCTAAGGCAGGACTGGAACTCATGGTCACCTAGTTTCTATGCCAGGGTTTTAACCATTACACCATTCTGGTTCTCTATATTTACGTATTTAGGTGGAGCAAGCGAGAGAATAGAAATGAAGCTGATGTTCAAATTACCCTTCCAATAGCTTTCCTCTAACTTGTCTTCATGCCTTTGAGATGTTGCGTCATTAACAACAACTTGAGATACAAGTTGGGGCATATTTGCAATAATTAAGCAGCACCACCAAATATATATTTTAATGTCATTTTTTTTAAAAAAACCCTATTATTATGCAAACGTAGCCTATATTTCTCTTTACTATTGTTCTCTACCTATAATGAGAATATAACTGTATTTCAGTTACATTTGGAAACAGAGCTGAACAATGCCTGGAATTGAGTGGCTCACAATATAAAGGAAGTAACAACTTTTAAAAATACAGCATGCTATATAAGTAAACAAAATCAGCCAAACAATACACTATATAAACAGAAACACATCCAACAAGGAGGCCACATCTACCCTACCCCAGGACTTGGGAGAACAGCCAGTTTTTTTCCTTGAAATACTTCCCAGCAAATGGGAGAAGCCACAACTTATTTGTACAGCCCAGTGTCCTAAGTGTAACAGTTGTCTTAGGCATGGACCTGATGAACCTTAACTCATTTAAGCTGGTGCTAGTCCTTCTCTAGTTCAAACCCGGACCAAGAAATTTTGTTCTTCCTTGTCCCACCTTCATCTCTGCCTTATACAGTATATATCACCTTAACCTTTCTGTGCCATGGACCCCTTTGAGAGTCTGGTGAAACCTATGGACCTTGTCTCAGAAAAAAATGTATTTAAATGCATAAAGTAAGATACCTATGTTGGAGTGTGTGTTATCTTGCATATGCAGAGTAGCGGAAAGCTTTAGCAGTAGAGACCAATAAAGACGTGAGGCATTGTAGCAAATCAGTTGCAGTTGTATTAGCTTCTCATACAAACAGATAATATTTACAGTTTCTTCCAGATCCCTGGAAGTATTACAAATCTTTCTTTACATACCAAAAGTAAGGAGGAGGAGAATCAAACAAGCAGGCAAAGTAAACAGGCAGAGAAGAAGTAGAAAAAGTAAACAGGGCAGGGCAAGGCAAGTTCTTTTATACTCTTCAACCTGGATCACATGCTGCCTGACCTTTTAAAGTTTGCAGGCACCCAATTAACAATATTTATTGCTGTGACTTACTCCTCAAAGAATAATATACCAACAACATGAATATAAATTGTACCACAAAGGAAACCAATTATGCTCAAATAGAGTTATCAAAGTATTAAAAATTGCAAATATGTGTTATAGTAATATTGGTCCTTACTAATCCATTAAATTAATAACAAGACAAGATACATTTTAGTTAGATGTTAATGAAAAAATGTTGCATTTTTTTCCTGATCCAAGTTCAAAAACCTCCTGAAATCTATCCATGGACCCCCAAGAGATTAGGTGAAGAAGTAATGGCCAGTCAGGATTTATGGCATTCAAAATCAGCTCCTTAACCATTATTTTCAGACTTAGAAGCTTCATTTGTCTCCAGTGAAAAGATCTCAAATGCTTGCACATTGTTTTATGAAATGTTGGTTGAACTTCACAAACAGAATGCCTATTGAAGGGAATTGCTGTTGTTTCCTCCTAATTCACCATATCCATTTATAAAAGGAATGGCTCATGATAAGAACTGGAAGTAGTTGGGGAGGTTCCAACAGGAATAAAAAGAATACCACCAGATTATAATTCCCAGGAATTTCAACATTCTTCAAATACCTTCCCAGGATTGATGGGGAAGGTATTTGAAGATGTTGAAACTCATACTTCATTATATACTTCATTATATGCTGTTGGAACGGCTTTTTCACTCCTGTAAAGTTATAAAGTAACTTCTCAGTTATCTGTCTAAACAAATTTTAGAGAGATAGTTCGGTCAGCAGATGCACACACACACGTTTTTATTATACTATATATATTCCACTCTGTTGCTGCCTTAGAGACAACTCTGAGTTTATTAGCATGTATATACACAATAAGAAGCTATAGACAATCATTAATCAGTTCCCTAAAAGAAGTATCTGAAAGCTTCAGTCAAACTATATGAGACACATAAATTTTCCCTCTATTTTATTTATTTTTCTGAACACCTGAGAAGTTTCTTACTCCAAAACGATAGGGCTGCAAAAATCCAAATGACCACTAGATGGAAACAAAGAGACACCCAAACTCCTCACTCTCTTTGCCATTATCTAAGGATCTTCCAAATTTTTCCAGCTCAGAGCTGGCGACCATACAAAAGGAAAGTTGTTCTCCCAAATTGTTGGCTTTTCTAAAGGGCAGCTAGTATTTTCCCTACAATGTCTGAAATATTAGGGTTGTGTAAGCATGGCTTATTCAATTAATTCCTTTTTGGAGGCTCACAAGACCAATGGACAACAGAGGTTAAGTTCATGCAACATGCCAGTTAGTGTGGTTGGCTACTTTGTGGTTCAGTGTATCATACAAATACATCCCAGGAGTAATGAGAACCCCAGGTACACTTAGTAGTAGTTACTAAGTTGGTAAGCCTATCATTCCAATTGCCCCCTCCCTCCCCCCCAAAAAAAATAGAAGGCCCAGCTATAGTAGTATCATAAACTTACTGCCAGCATTTAGTCCTAAATAATCCTGTAAAATCCTGAAGTCCTTTACAGATGTCTGAGTTTACTTAATAAATTTTGCTAAAACATGGTTAGTATGTTTGTGACTCAGTATGTTGTTGTACAAACCCAGCATACTTAGGTCAGTGTGTTAGGTGTAAACTCAGGCAGTTAGCTTAGCTAAATAAACCATAAATTAGGATGTTGTTCAAACCCAACCATTGCCAGAAACAGTACAAGTTTTATCAAGAAAATTTTACTAACCTTTTATTCTGAGATATACAGAAGGATAGGCATTCATAATCTGTGAAGAAATCTCAGGTCCTTATAAAAATATTGTTGCTTTAATTATAATATTCCCATGTCCCATCAAATGTTACCACTGCTACTATCTATATTTATACACATATTTTAAGCCTACCTTTCCTCAGGCTGCTACCTCAGACAGTTTAACCATACTGCTTCTTTGGTTCAATGTATTATGTACTTAATCTCTTCCATCTTGATAAAGTGTTAATTCAACATACTGAGGTGTTTGCAGCAGGAACTGACAAAAAGTTGTAACTCTGCAATAACTTAGCAATCACAACTTACCAATAGACTAGAATTCAGCTACAGTGACCAGACGCAGGGGAAAAAAAACTGTTTTGTTTTGAACCGTAAGAAATACAGCTATGGATCACTGGCTTATTGCACTAAGTTATTATCTATGGCTTACAAACCATGATTGCTGAGACACTAAGCCTAAACAAGCCATAACATAATGCAGTGGATGAGCCTAGCAAATGGCTCAACTCACAAAACCCAGTTAATCACAGATTAGCCAACTACATTGTAGCCTAGCAGGTTCTGTAAACATAGATCCTGTGTCACATGAAATTGGCACAATTCAGCAAACCATGGTTTAGTTTACACGGGTATGCATATCATCTGAACACAGACAATACTATTCTGGATTGGCCCTTTCTTCTGCCATAAACTCTTTGGTTATCTCGTTGCCTTGTCTCTCTCTAGCTGTAGTATAGCCATACTATCTTATAGTTGGTAATTTGCCATCAAAACAGACGCTACTCCTGATGACAATGGATAAATGCCCACCATCTCAACCTACCTCTGCTGATAATCCATAGCTCTTCTGAGAACATTCCAGGGATCTCTTTGATCCCTTCCATCTGTCTTATCCACTGTCTTCTACTTTCCTCAACTATCCTAAAACTAGTTCTAGTCCATCATCTTTTCATATCACATACCCAAACTATATGAGGTCATGTATAGGTAATATCTCTCAGAACTCTCACCTTCTGGTCCTGTACCCAAGTTTCCACAGTTGGTGTGAGAGGAGAACAATCTGATATCAAATTTGCCCATTACCAGAACAAGGGATAGATGGAAACTGGCCCTCCCCACAAATTGAGCCCATTGCATAGCTTAAATAAGAGGAAGAAGCACAAGAATTTTGAACACCAATTTCAATATAAAAGGACTTGTGGTTGATACACATCAATCCCTGGAATTATTTCATAATTGCTACTTAGATTTTCTACAATGAACTATCTTACCAGAAATTCTGGGATTCTTAATGTTTATTGAGCTGGTTCCAGTTTAGCCTGCCTGGACAGTCCTGACAGTTAAAAAAGGAAGCAATTGCTCCTTTGGGCCCGGAAGATGGAAGCTCTGCGTTTATGCTAAGCAAGGAAGTGCTGGCCACCAGAAAAACAGGATGCTCCCAGAGAAAAGACAGCGCTACCCTAGGCATTCTCTGGCATTCTCCGGGATTTTATAAATAGTCAGGCAAGAGATAGCTTAAGATCGGTGTTTCTCCTGGACTTTCTAAGAAAAATCAAATCAGGCTGGTTACTTTTATGAACAGCTTCTCTCCTTAGTTTCTTATATCATCTTCACTTCCTGATTCCCATCTCTGGAATTTGAAGCCATTCTGGGATTCTCTTCAGTTTACATATTTTGGTCTGTTGCCACACAAATATTTTTTTCCGAATGTCCCGATCCTCAAACACTCTACGCTTCATTCGGGAGAAAGCTACACTCGCAGAGCTCAGGCGATGCTGAATTTCAGCGTCGATGTCGGCTTTTGTAGATAGATGGCTGCCGAGATAAGAAAAGTGATTGACATGCATTGAGAACTGGGAAGCCCTAACTCATGAGCGTTTCAATTGGAGGTCAGCCTTTATTAATGGCGCTATGGACTTTGAAGAAGCACGAGTACAGGGCGAAAGGGAGAAAAGAGCTAAAAGGAAGGCACGTCAGGCAAACCCTCATCATGACCGTCTCCCACCCGGAAACCTATGCCCTCACTGTGGGAGGTTGTGCGGATCCAGAATTGGCCTTTATAGCCACTTACGGATCCACTGTTAAGATTTTACCTTTGGAAGACAATCTTACTCGGCTACGAGTGATTGCCAATGATGATGATGATTTTTTTCCCAGCGATGGTCCGTTACTCTTGCTTGGCTGAAACCAAGTCCCAGCTGGCTCTGTTTTGTCCTTCATTATTTGCTTTTTTTCTTGTATCTTACATGTAGGTTTCTAGGAGTAGCCTGTTTGTGTTTTTATCCAACCAGGACCTTTAAACTGTTTAAGTGCAAATTCCATCCTAGCCCGAAAAGCAGCAGTAAACCACATTTAATAGAGGTTTATCTCGTCATAGAATCACTTCTCTAAGAAGCAACTCCTAGAAACCTGTACACTGAAAACAGTGATACTTAAATAATATTTTCAAGTATTCAAACAACTTATTATGTTCTATCCAACTGTAAACTTTATAATAAAGCTCTAAGGTGGACTTTTTTGTGGTGGGGATGCCTTTAAGTCAGTGTTGACTCCTGGAGACTGCCTGGACAAGTCCTTGCAGTTTTCTTGGCAAGATTTCAGAAGTGGGTTGTCATTGCCTCCTTCCTAGGGCTGAGAGAGATTTACTGGCTCAAGGTCACCCAGCTGGTTTTGTGCCTAAGGCAGGACTCACAGTCCCCAGGTTTCTAGCCTGGTGTCTTAATCCCTACACCAAACTGGCTCTCAAAGTGGATATTATTAACATTCATATTACTGGTGGAAGGGAAGAATTGTTTGCCACAGAGTGCTCTGTCTGGTGTTAATCCCTGCTTATCTGGGTGTTAGTTGCTGGAGAGGATGTGTTCTGGTCTTTTTGTTTCCCTCTTAGCTTTTTTTTTATTGTCTGTTTTGAATGGTGTGTAAATGTGGTTTATCTCTGTGTCTATTGACGGTTGATTTGCCTGAATGCCAAGCTTCCAGGAATTCCTTAGAGGTTTTGGATTTAGCTTGATCTAGGATGCTCACAGTTTCCCAGTTGAAACTATGGTTGAGTCTGTCCATGTGTTGTGAGATTAAGGGGTTTTCATTGTGTCATCTGACTGCTGATTGGTGTTCATGGATGCGCTCTGCTAGTCTTCTGCCTGTCTGTCCTACATAGCAGCTGTTACAGTCCTTACACTGTACTCCTGTTTTTGATTCTTGGGCTGCTGGGTGTTTTGGTTTACTTAAGATGGTTTGGAGGGCTTTAGTTGGTTGCAGTGTGTAGAAGTGTAATCCTACTGTGTAAATCCTACTATATTTACCATTGGAATATAACATCTGATAATACTATGGGATGCCCTTACTATGGTTTGACCCAGTACCTCTAAATTCTACATTCCTACTAGGGGCCCAAGTCTACCACCTTCTACTGATACTAGCACCTTCTAACATAAACAACATCCTTTATTGTACCCATCTAATGTCTCATTTCACACCAGAGAAAGGGCAACAATCTGGTTTCTGTTAACTATCTCCTTCCCCTTCAGGGTCATCAGGCTGCTTCATTTCTAATAGAAGAGAATATTTGTAGGTCAGGGTTGAATGGTGGAGTTTTTGGTGCTCTCTGAGTTTGGTTGTTTGCTTGCAGATGTTTCATTACCCAACTAGTAACATCATCAGTGCGAGTGAGTGTGGGGTTTGCTCCACACATACTCGCACTGATGATGATGTTACCTAGTTGGGTAATGAAACATCTGCAAGCAAACAACTAAACTCAGAGAGCACAAAGGACTCCATGCTTCAGTTTTTCTGCTCTGTCTAATATACATTTCATAACCATAAGGAAAGGGTAGAATATTATTTATCCCACACACACTACTTAAATCACCAACCTCGATTTTGTAAAATTTGTCCTCCATCCGCCTCCACCCTCTGTCTCTCTATCAGTTGGTTGGTCTGCTTTGCTTCTGTCTCCCTTCCCCTAGTCTATCATATATGAGCTACAAAAATCTAGACAGCTACTAGAAGGCAGCCCAGCCTTAGATTTTTTCTATCTTCTCCACCCTAGTGGTCATCTGGATGTTTGCAATCCATGTAGGGTACCCAAAGGCCCCCAAGGAATCTACATGAAACTCAGGCCAAATGACCCATATGGGAATGAACAGAACTGGGGAAGGAAAGTGGGGTGGGGGTGAGAAGGAAAAATAAACAGAGAAAGTTGTTTATGTGTAAGAGAAAAGAGTGTGTGTCTCAGTAAAAGTTACTATCTATATAAGCTTGTTGAATACATATCTAACATTAATATTCATTGTTATTTTTTAAAAGTTAGAAGTGCATTCAGTTGTAATCTCTCTCACTCTCTTTCTCTCCCCCTCTCTCTCTCTCTCACACACACACAACTTATCACAGCCCTCCTTTCTTTCATCATGTCCTCCTTTCTTAGAGTATTCTAATGGCCATAAATAAAAATGTCCTTAGTTGCATTTCTTTTTAGCTGCAACATAGCATAAAATTGGAGCTGAGAATACCCACTGACTTACCTGGGTACCAATGATACAAATACAAGGCAGAAATAGGCAGCTTTTTAAACTAAAGCTGCTGTTAGACTACAAAAGTTTATACTGAATATGTGCCAGGCTTATATTTGGCCACATGCTGACGTTGGCCCGAACATTGTATTTTAATTAAAACTAAATGGGCATGGCAATTCAGCTGAATCTTTGAATCAAATTCACTTTCTGAATGACTATATAAAACTGATCTGGCAGTTCCCCACATTGCTTCCAATTGTAGAATCAGATTGAATCAAGGAACATTTCAGACTGGATCAGAAATTATTCATAACCTTTTAAAACTACAAGCATTTCACTATGCTACTAGGGCAAAGTAGTTGAATCCAAGATAACAAAATATTGAGGATGGAGTGACAAAAATATATTTCTGATAAAGTCTCTGTCTAATTTAAACTATCACCAAAAAGCCCATTTATATCTTTTCCATCTCAAGACTGGCATGAATTCTCCTCAAACCAACTTCTACAAGTTTCACCACCTATAAACATTAGCAATCATAACCAGTCCGATAGATAGATAGATAGATAGATAGATAGATAGATAGATAGATAGATAGATGATAGATAGATAGATAGATAGATAGATAGATAGATAGATAGATAGATAGATATTGTTCATAACCATGGAATGAGATTCAATTGCCCTCAATTCCAACCTTAACATAGATAGGTGATACCCCCAAGAATGATTTGTAGCAAAAGTACAGAGAATAAGAAGACTGAATAAGAAGAGATTTATTTCTCATAGGGGTAGTCTATTGGAGGAAAAAAAACAGTCATTAAAATGTTGCACAACTTAATAACTAACACATTTCTTATGGCCTAATTTTCATCTCACTTCAGCTGTATATTGCTTTATGCTGAACTACTCAAATGCATATGGTTGGGTTTGGATAATTCTCTATAAGAATGTCAGGAAGATGTACATCAGTTTCAGTCCCAGTGGCGCAAAAATTTTGACATTTTTCTCCTAAGACTCAAACAAGAATGGAAAAACTTCCTCTTTTAATTGTATAACATGTCTTAATTAGCTCACTAGTGTGAGGATATCAGTGGAATTGCCCCCAAACTATTTTGTAAATTGCCACTGTAATGATCACATTACCTTCTGCACTTGTATTTGTGTGGAGACCTCATGGTCACAAGATGCCCATCAGTGCTTTGACATGCCTTTTATCAGCTCAAGTTAAAATAGGACGTACAACCCAACTTGGACAGAAACTGTCTTGTAATTGTTCTTCACAATCCGGCAGCTTCTCAGCTGGATTACTCATCATGTGAGCTATTCAAAAGATATTGATATTGAAAATTTCAAAACAGTCTGAAAGGTCTAATTAGTTCAGAATAGTACTAGACTGCTAAGGGATTAGACGGTGCCACCATAAAGCCAATGCTTTGTCATCCCATTGGCTGCCAGATATTTCAGCTATTAACCTATAGTGCCCAAATGGGGCTGAGACCAGCTTATCTGAAGGTGCACCTCCTCCCATTATTTTCCTAACATCTTCAAAAAGGCCTCTCTCCATGGTGCAAAAAGAAAAGACTTATCAATAGTAGCATCCAACCGTAGTACACCTTCCATGGAGAAGGTCACCTAGAAGCTTCACTGTGGTTCTTTCAATGACAGGCCAAGGTTGTTCAGCTAGGTAACTTTGAGGACATCTGGTTACAGAGAGATCCTATGAGCTATTCAGACATGATTATCATTCCTGAAGTCCTCCCTACTTCGTGCCGCACTGTTGGTTTCTCCTTTTTGCTGTTGTCCTACATATTATGTTTTAATACAGTAGTGAACATCTGGAACAGGAGCAAAAAGAAATGGGTGGACTGATGTATGGATGTTGTGGAAATGAGGATGATTTGTAGAGGAAAGAAAGGAATGGAGAGGTAGAGTGAATAGTATCAGGGTAAACTAGATTTAATTTGTTTTCTTTTACTTTTACCTCCTTCCACACATTTCTTTGCTTCTATTTCTTAATCTTTTCCTGCACCTTCCATAAAGTCCCTCTTTTTTCTATTTTTTTTACTTAATATCTTTATTTCTGTAACAAAACAATCTTTAATCTTTTTTTAAAAAAGAGAAAGGAATGGCTGTCGGAAATGTGTGATCTATCTGTTTTTGGAAAAGGCAATATTTTCTACCAATCAAAGGATGCAGAAATATGTGTTACTATGACAGAGATTCTGTGATATCTTACAATAATATCCTCTATTGTTCATATTACAGTAGTGAATTCAATGGTAAACCAGTGACTATTGATAAGTATAAAATATAGATTTTTTTTCTTTTCCTTCTTAGCTTGTATTTTCAGTTTGCACTGTTAATTTTTTAAGTTTCTTTTTTCTTATGATTAAAGATTGTTTTGTTACAAAAATAAAGATAATGTCCCTTACCCCCAAAGGGTAAGTATGCCCATACTTTTAGGGTGTTTTTAATATCTGTGTAACCCCATCTTTAGGGGCGTAGTGGCTCAGCGGGTAAGACGCCAGGCTTGTAGATTGGAAGATCGCAAGTTCGGAGGTTTGAATCCCTAGCCCTGCGTGTGGAGTGAGCTCCCGCACTCGCCCCAGCTCTTGCCAACCTAGCAATTCGAAAGCATGCAAACGCAAGTAGATGAATAGGTACCACTTCGGTGGGATGGTAATAGCATTCCGCGTGCGTCATGCTGGCCACATGGCTGTGGAAGCGTCTTCGGACAACTCTGGCTCTTCGGCTAACAAACGGAGATGAGCACCGGCCCCTAGAGTCGGACACGACTGCACAAATCTGCGGGGGGAACCTTTGCCTTTTAAACCCCATCTTCGGGCTATTGATGCACATTTGAGTACATAGCATCCACATTTTAGAAGTGGGAAAAGTCCCTTTGTTGGGGAGAATAGAATCCAATATTCAGTAAATGAAGGGAAATCACTTCTTATTCATATGTGAGCAAAGGTGAGAACAACCTTTCCCATTTATGTGGATGAACCCTCCCTTTCCAGAATATACGCAAGGATATCTATGTCTGAACTTTCTCTGTGAAAATACAATTAGAGATAAACTAGAGAAAGTTCATGTCAGGAAAAAGAGGGAGGGAGGTCATATGGTACAATGGTACATACATTGTTTTTGTGATGGTATCATCAATGCATTGTTTAATCAGGAACCACCCAATTTTTTGAATACCTGCTTTGCCAATTAGCTGTCTTCCTTAGGGAGGGGGGCTTGTATTCAAGGAAGCAATTATCTCTGCTTAATGGCATGCACTATTTTTGGACAAGTATATTGGAACTGCAGAAGTGATGAGGAAATGGCCCTTGTGTTTTAGCGAACAAAGACTTTCTCACCCATGTAAGTGTATCGAGGTTCAAGTGTTCTGGAAAAACACAATCAAAAACATGTAAAAATAGCCGTCCAATATTGGGCGGGTCTTAGGAAATTGCCACCACGGTTGCTAGAAGGGCAGACTCCAAGAACCTTGGGTACAGTCTAATATTTATTCTTGAGTCTTTTTAGTAGTGTAATTCTATGCAAGTATAATCAAGATGTACCAGTAGTTAGGGGGTACAGAGGGTTACACTCTGAGGCCTGGGTACCATAAAGACTCTCCTTGGACCTATGCTTCTCTTATCTTTCATAGCTTTGCAATGGACAGCTTCCTATTCCTATCTGAGGACAGTGCTCAACAGTTTGATCAAAATTCTGTTGTCGTTATATTGCCCTGACCTGCTGCTAGAAACGTTTCTTCGTTCTGACGTGAAATAATGGATAATTTCTATGCTATGAGATATTGCCTCGTAGAGATATAGTTCATCTCTCTTAGGAGTGCACCTTGCCCCAATATCTACTAGAGTTGTGCGGTCCTTTGGGTTTGATGCTGAGCTGCAGCTATGGATCCCTAGAAACAGACACATCTGTTTTAATGAGCACTCAGGTGCTCTGAAGCCTCTTTTCACAATCAGATCGGAAGTACTGCACAGTCCTACTTGCAATGCCTTTGTTGCAAGATACTGAAAAGAAGAATGCACGTTCTGAGAAAATTCCTTTTCTCAGGCATATATGAATGATGGAAGCAGGGACTGTGGAGCATGGAAGCACAGAGTGAGGTACCTATTTCTCACTTTCTAATTAAAAACATTCAGGAAGACTGCAATACAAAAATGGATTTATTTATTTATTTATTTATTTATTTATTTAATCCCCGCCCATCTCCCCGAACAGGGGACTCTGGGCATATAAAAATTTAAAATCTATACAGAGATTACTAAAAAAACAACAAATAAAAGAATAATTAAAATCCAAAGATAGTTAGAAGCCGTAGTCTAGATCACAATCCTACGGGGCCAACCAACCCCAAGAGGCACTACCACCATCCTTCGTCCCAGGCCAGGCGGTAGAGCCAGGTCTTAAGAGCCTTCCAGAAGGTCAGGAGTGAGGGGGCCAGCCTCACCTCCAGGGGCAAGATGTTCCATAATGCGGGCGCTATCGCAGAGAAGGCTCGCCTCCTGGACCCCGCTAGATGAAATTCTCTTGCTGAAGGGGTCCGAAGCATGCCCTTTCTGCATGAGCGGGTGGGGCGGGCCGATGTTATTGGGATGAGACGGTCCCTTAGATACCCTGGCCCCATGCCATGTAGGGCTTTAAAGGTAATCACCAACTCCTTGAATTGGACCCGGAAGCAGACTGGGACCCAGTGCAGCTCGCGCAGCAGAGGTGTCACGTGTGCTGATCTTGTAGCACCCATAACTGCCCGTGCTGCTGCATTCTGCACCAGCTGAAGCTTCCGGATACTCTTCAAGGTTAGCCCCATGTAGAGCGCATTACAATAATCTATATGGGAGATGATAAGGGCGTGAGTGACTGTTCGGAGGGCATCCCGATCCAGGAAAGGGCGTAGCTGGCGCACAACTCGATATTAGTAATATTAGTAAAGATGATATGCAAAATATATTAGGTACATTGGCTTGCAAAATTTTACTTTATTAAGCAAAAGTGGATATAAAAGTATTATATTTGGAGAAATGCAAGTACAATACAAATATTTGTGTGATTTTTTAAAAATGGAGGAAAATAACATGGAAAAATGAAAGAGTGAATTGACATATTTCTCCATCTCTTAGACCAGAGATCAAACAAGAACAAAAATTGTGGGCAAGCAGGATGTCTCGTATTTACAGCTGTACAGTTGCCATTATACAGTATCTGGATTAATCAATCCTGTCCCAGAAGTTGGAGGAGATATTTTCCTGATAGTTCTTGTTGCTAAATAGCAGAACTTTGCAAATAAGTGACTGTATGGTTTCTGTCTTCTATAAATTAATTTATCTAAAATTCTTCTTTTTGGAAGGTCAAACCTTTAAATAAAGGCTAAAGAAGTTTTAACCTGTTGTACACTGCCCAGAGTCACTTTTTGTGAGATAAGCAGCCATACAAATTTGATAGGTAGACAAATACATAAATAAATAAATAAATAAAACCTCAAATCATAGGAATAAAAAATACTCAACAGACTCACTTTCACCTAATCCACATGATTATAGCCTCTGTGGAAATGGAGTTTTATTAAATCTGGCCCCCAGAAGTTCTGAAGTAAGAGGATTGAGGTGGACTCTGGAGAAGGCCCATTGATTGTTAGAATATGTAACAAAGTAGAGATATTTATAGGGAGAGTTTCTCTGGGTTTCTCTAAATGGCTGATGAATCCTTGTGGCGTGATTCTGCGGTTTTGAAGATTTAAAGGCCAGATGACAGGTTTCCACATCAGGCTGATGTACAGATAAGTCTGTATGCTACCATGTCACCAAGGGGCTGATTCCAGACATTTTTCTCCTTGAGAAAAGAACATGATATCTATCTGTCCGTCTGTCTATCTTAGAAGACCACGCAACTCCATAAAACTCTGGGTGGCATGCAACAACATTAAAAACAGTAAGAACAATTTTAAAAAAGGAAAAGAACAATGCACATCCAGAAACCCCCACCCCCACACACACTCATACACATATTCATGCTAACAGATAAAATCCTATAAGGGTTTCAAGTACCCACCCTAACCCAAGGCCTGGGGAAACAGCCAGGTTTTCAAGGACTTCTTAAACATTATCAGGGTGGGAACCATATGGATCTCTGGGGAGATGCTATTCTAGAGAGCAGGCTTTACTCTATAAAAGGGCCAGACTGGTTTGGCATCTGCAGTGATAAACATCCAGGTTCTCCATAGTATCTGAACTGACGGACAGGTGCAGAAAGACCATATTTTACCTTCTCTTGCAGCTAACATCTCCCAGCATCTGCCACTTGAGGTGACTGCCTCATTCCTCCTAATGGTATGGCTGACCGTGTCCCTAACTATTGTTCTGTCTTTGCTTTCTGCCTATTTCCACAAATCTGGAGGCAACACAGTGTGTGTCATTTGTGCAAAGCAATGTATATTTTCTGCCATGGCACCTGCCCTGTGGAACATCATCTCCCCCCCCCTCGAGGTGAGATTGGCCCCATCTCTGCCAACCTTCCGGAAGTCCCTTAAAACCTGGTTGTGTCAACAGGCCTGCGGGTCACAAGGGAACAGTGATCTGATGAGGTGGCTCCATTGTTTGTAATCTGACACTCACCTCCTTAGCCTTTTTCAAAATAATATTAATTCTTGTACTTCCTGAGTGTTTTTAAAATTGTTTTTTTTTATGGTTTGTATGCTGCCCAAAGTCATTTCACATGACATGGACAGCCACATAAATATGATAGAGATAGAGAGATAGAGAGATAGAGAGATATGCAGACACCAATGCAGGGATATGCTATCTATTTCTCCCTGATTACTTTCTCAGGTGGCCTTTACAAAGTAGGACCTGCCTATGACACTCTGAGAGGCTGCTGGAAAATTAAATTAGGGAAAACAGCTAATGGAAGCCAACAATATAGAAACACTGGGATTAAGAGGATGGAAATAACTCTGGGAAATCAGGGAATGGGATGGAGTATCCCAGTCTCAACATCTGGTTCCTGAGATGGTCTCTCTCTCTCTGTCTAATGGAAGCCCTTTGTCCCTATTTCAAAAACCATGTCCTGCAGAACTCAGTGGGACATATTTCTGAGAAACATGCATAGAACTGTGCAGCAACTTTAAGAAAGAATATAACGTCTTTTTGTTTATTCGTTCAGTCGCTTCCGACTCTTTGTGACGTCATGGACCAGCCCACGCCAGAGCTTCCTGTCGGCTGTTGCCACCCCCAGCTCCCCCAAGGTTGGGTCTGTCACCTCCAGAATATCGTCCATTCATCTTGCCCTTGGTCGGTCCCTCTTCCTTTTGCCCTCCACCTTCCCCAGCATCAGCATCTTCTCCAGGGTATCCTGTCTTCTCATTATGTGGCCAAAGTACTTCAGTTTTGCCTTTAATATCATTCCCTCAAGTGAGCTTTTGTTGTTTATTCATTCAGTCGCTTCCGACTCTTCGTGACTTCATGGACCAGCCCACGCCAGAGCTTCCTGTCGGCCGTCGCCATCCCCAGCTCCCCCACGGTTGAGTCCGTCACCTCCAGAATATCATCCATCCATCTTGCCCTTGGTCGGCCCCTCTTCCTTTTGCCTTCCACTTTCCCTAGCATCAGCATTATCCTGTCTTCTCATTATGTGGCCAAAGTACTTCAGTTTTGCCTTTAATATCATTCCCTCAAGTGAGCAGTCTGGCTTTATTTCCTGGAGTATGGACTGGTTTGATCTTCTTGCAGTCCAAGGCACTCTCAGAATTTTCCTCCAATATAACGTCTATCAAACATAAATATTTCCGGTCAGTTGCTTGAGATCTACACATGGCAATTGGGCAGTGACTTACTGCAAAAAAAAAGGGGGGGGGGGAATTACCTCACAATTGGAAAGACCAATTGTGTCAAAATGTATCCACTTCTACATTGCTCCTGTGCTTCGGGACCTCTTTTTGAGCATCCAGCTTCTTGTTTCCTGTACATGTTTCATAGCTGAGCCTCAGGAGAAACTTTAAATGCATCTTGAAGGCCCAAGTGGGATGATAACTTGCAGAGCCCCAATGCTAATAATAGATCCTATCATTTGCACACAGAAGGCCCCAGATTCAGTGTCTAGCATCTCCTCTTAAAGTGGGAGGTGAACTGAAAGACCCTGCTGGAAACACTAGAAATTACTAATGGTCAATGTTAGGGTAGATGGACAAATAACCAAAAATAACCTGAGCTGAGGTTGCTTTCTTTGCTTCCCAACACACGGTGAATCTTGTTCCTGTGTAAAGGGGAACAAACCATAAAGCTGTAGCTGCTTTAAGAAACCCACTTGTTAAAGTTAATATGACTCTTAAAGCAGCCTCAACTTTTGCTCACGTTCGCATGGAAACTGGGAAAAAAGAGTGGTTCCTTTAATGAATAGCAGAGAGGTGCTGTACTCAGGTGAGGTCCAAAGCATTTCTTCCAAATTTTCATCAAAGTATGCACAGCCCTAGAATTTATTTCTGTATTTACTAGAAAGGAAGAAGACAGTCCTCCCCTTCAAAAAGGGAGGATAAGGCAAACAATTGTCTGCTTACATTACTATATTCCCAGTGAATCTAAGACAGCATTTCTATCCTAAAGGTAAATTATTTGGGAACACTAACTAGTCTTCTGCTAGTGTCTAGCTTGCAATGGTGTCCAGTTTGGATTATGCAATTAGGCTGTCATGTGTCTCAGAGGTGAGGTGAACAGCAGCAAGTTAGAAGGGCTTTTCAGTGCAATTATCCCAGTTATAGAATGTCTTCTGTAGGTACATTTGTCTGGACTACCTTTTTCAGGGCTGTTCAAAATGTTCTCCTATTTAAGGGAAAAGGAAAACAGTGTGTCCCTTCATTTCAAGAAAGAAAGTTGAACTGGGCTTCAGCTGACAGCAGGTAAGGTCTTCCAACATGTCTGAGGTCAGCAGGCTAATCTAGGAGGTACCCAGAGCTAGACTGTGTGATACCCAGAGTGATTTCCTGGATGGAATGGAATGGAATGGAATAGATGGAATGGAATAGATGAGAACTAGTATGTTCAGAAAAAGGGGCATGGTGGCTCAGCAGGTAAGACGCCAGGCTTGTCGATTGGAAGATCGCAAGTTCGGAGGTTCGAGACCCTAGCCCCGCGTGATGGAGTGAGCTCCCGCACTCGCCCCAGCTCTTGCCAGCCTAGCAATTCGAAAGCATGCAAATGGAAGTAGATAAATAGGTACCACTTTGGTGGGAAGGTAACAGCGTTCCGCACACGTCATGCCAGCCACATGACCATGGAAGCATCTTCGGACAACGCTGGCTCTTCGGCTAACAAACAGAGATGAGCACTGGCCCCTAGAGTTGGACACGACTGCACAAATGTGGTGGGGGAACCTTTACCTTTTTAGTATGTTCAGAGCATGAGAGAAATTCACATCTTGGCCCATCTGTATATTCCTCACTCATCGAGGAAGGAAACAACCTCCTGACTGCCTCATAGAGAGGCCGCTAGTAAAAGTACTGAAAAAGTCTCCGACTTAAGTTAAAAGATCGGTTGGGTTCTAAAGTGAAAGCTGCTCAATTGAGATTTCTGTAACTGTATTCCATATCTTTTGAATAAATCTGGTTGAAAGAAACTGTGAAAAGTTTACTTTCAGCTGAGTTCAGCTGACAAAGAGTTTGACAGAGAAGCTAGAAAGAAGAAAGGCCGTGGACTCCTTCTGGTGCCTGTGGTATCTGCCACTTGAGGTGGTTGTTTCACCCTGCCTGAGAGCAGGGTTGACCCTAAATTATTTTATTCTTTGGTGATCAAGGTATCTGCCCTGCCAGGTCAGTATTTCTATGTATTGTTGTCCAGTCTAAAGGCCATAATAAAGGTTTGTTGTGGTTTTATACTTTAGAATACAAGCAGTGTATTGAGTGTTGATATCCTGGATGTAATATCCGTCATGCCATTAGCATTTTAAAAACCAAACAACCTCAACCTGGCCAAAGTTGGAAGGGAGGGGATGCTAAGTGCTTTCTTCCTTCCGTAGTCCTGATAGATTGCCACTCCGAAGACTACCATTATCTTGGTTGCCAAAAGTCCATAGAACCACTAAGTAACAGTAAAGAGATAAGAAAAAACAACAACCTGTAATTCTTTCCTGCCATTGAAGGGTCAGCCAGATTTTTGCAACCCTGATTGGATATACATCTCCCAGCTTGCCCACTTTCCAGTCCAGCTTCTTCTTACATGGAAAAAGAAAAAGGGTTCTTTCCAGTATACAAACCAAGTTCTGATTAATTTGAGGACAACAATAGATTACAAAAGCTTTCAGGTTCTCTATTAAGTTGAACCTAAATAGAGGTTCTCTATCCCTGAACCATAGAATTCCATTTAAAATCCATTGATATGCAATTGTTAATCATGTGAATGGTTATTTATTTATTTATTTATTTATTTATTTATTGAATTTCTATAACCGCCCATCTCCCCCTCAAGGAGGGACTCTGGGCGGTTCACAACATAATATTAATAAAATACAATAAAAATATAAATACAATAAAAATATAAATACAATAAAAATACAATAACTTTCCTTTAGCATTCAGTGGACATGCTTTTCCATGAGTGCTTGGTACTTATCACCAGTTTTAATGGTTTCTAATTTTTGCCTCTGTGTGTGCCTCTGAGTCAGTGTTGACTCCTGGCGTCTGCCTGGACAAGTCCCTGCAGTTTTCTTGGCAAGATTTCAAGATTTGGTTTGGTATTGCCTCCTTCTTAGGGCTGAGACAGAGTGACTGGACCAAGGTCACCCAGCTGGATTCGTGCCTAAAGTGGGACTAGAATTCAAGGTCTCCTGGTTTTTAGCCTGGTGCCTTAACCACTACACCAAACTGTCTCTCCTATTGGGTAGGTCTTTTAAATTACTTTATTGAAATCGAGTTTTTATTTTCTATAGCAATTTGTTCTGTAGCCTTCAATATTCTCTTTTAATCATCTGTATAAATATGTTTCAAATAAAATAAATAAAATGCCCAGAAGGCAATTTAAGACTCTCTAATTTTCAGAACTATTTATCCAATTGTATGATGAAGCTCACTTAACATCTCTGATCAAAAACTAATAATGAGCATAATAATATTTAGCATTCTATATAATAGAATGCATCGATTCAAAGCATTGATTAGGCCAGTGTTTCTCAACCTGAGCAACATTAAGATGTGTGGGGTCCAATTCCCATGCTGGCTGGGGAATTCTGGGAGTTGAAGTCCACCCATCTTAAAGTTGCCAACTTTGCAAACACTGCATTAGGCAATATTTCCTCAGTTATGGCCACCATATCTGGAGGATCACTAGATGGGAGGAACAGATATGGTTTCCCTACTCAAAGGCTTAAATGTGGATTAAGTTGAAGTTTGTGGCTGTGGTGAGAAATAAACCGGGAATTTTCACATTTCTAATTTAAGTGTACATATGTGTTTAATTATTTAGGTGTGCATATGTGTTTACTTATTTCTAAGTTAACCAATGGCCATGGGGCTTATTTTGAATCAAATGAACAATGAAGCAATGCCATAACTATTCAGCTATGTGTCAGTTTTCCTTCTTACTTTTAAATTTTCTGTGTGGAATCTTTTTATTTTGGACAGGGGTAGCATTTTTCCTGTTTTTATGGATCCAGTAAGGCAGAAGCCAATGTTAGTTTTTGTTTTCATCCTGCGTTAGAACACAATGCTCATAATCAATTACCCCAGTGAAAGGAAATGTTTGCATCATAATGAGTTCTTCCAAGTTTTTTTTTAAAAAAATTAGGATTTTCCTGGCTTGTACTGCAGATTTGGCCTGAGAAAGTTGAACAAGTAAGAGGAGTGTATTCAGATTTGGCAAGCTCTCTTGAGAATGTCACATCACAGCTGGCTTTGGGGACACAGTATTATACTGAATGATTGACATACTTTCCCCTGGAATAAATAGACCCTGTAATGAAAGGTACAAACATCTGCACATACTCATCGTTTGACATGCATTACCCAGAAGTCATTTCGCCAACACAGTAACAAATTTTTGTGACAACTGGATCTCGGTGGAAAACCTAAAAGGACGATGTTGGGGGATTTATATGGGTCATCCCATAATTTGGGGTGTATAAGTGATACCTCCTTTGAATTCTACTTCTTGGCTTCCATAAGAATAGAGACTTATCTGCAGCCCTACTGTCTTTCACTGACTCTCCCTTGAAATTTTCACATATTCTCCATTGTGGTGTCTTTTGGAAGGAAATTATGATCTTTTAATTCTAAGAGCTGCAGTTTCAATTTTTAAGTGTCTACATTAATCTTACTCATTTTATTTCTTTACCTGACAATCTGAGGATATACATGATGGGTTGAAGAATTAAACATTTTATATTTCTACAGCACTGTTGGAAATCACATTGACCACCCTAAAATGCAATTATGTTTTTTATAACTATTATGTTTACCACTATGATGCATTAGCCATCAAAGTTACCAAACTGATAACATGCACAGCAACGTTGACTGCAACGTCAGTGGGAGACACTTTTTTGTTAACAAATGATGATGATTTCTTCACACCTAAGTTGATAACAGTCAACAAAAATAAGCCTCCGGTACTTTGATCTTTAGGTTCTGAATCTTTCCAGTCTCTTCGAAGCAAGACTTTGGGGATGGAGCTGTCTTCAGATTAGTTGAATAGAGTCTTCAAAGCCTTTTTAAATCAAATAAATTGATTTCATTATTTCAGATAGCTGTTCTTCTTTCACTCATCCTTTTTCTCCTTCAGCTTCTATAACCTTTATTTTTTATGCCAAGCCTTGTCCATCTCCAATTTCTCTTAAAACTGATTGATGGCTTTATTCTCCCTTTGTGCTACTTCTTATGAAACATTTCCTTGTCGTCTGTCTTGTGAGCAGAAGCCTCCCTAAAATATGGAACAAAGGCCATCACGTCATTTCCAAATTTCATTTTAGTAAAGCCTCAAGCCAACTAGTGTAAATGTCTCTCTTGAATCTTCTTGGTATAGACTCAGCACTTTTCAACATTTCTTCTAAGATCTTCCATGTACCCACGCCCCTTTTAGTTAAAACAAATTTCAATTTGTCTACATCTAATCAAGATGAGTTTTTAAATGTCCAGTTCTTGATTATGCTACCTGTCTTTATTTTTGTTCAAGACAAAACAAAAAGAAAGCTAACAGAATGCTTAGCAACAGCCTTTATCACCTTGGAAGGTTTTAGGGAAAGCATAAAAAATAAGGGCAGAACTAAACTGAACTGTGGATTAATTTATTATTCCAGCATTGTGTGGGTTCTGTCTTTAGGGAACAACTTATTTTTTATTTATATATTCTTATTTATTTTCTTATTTGTGGAGCCCTTGGTGCTCTCTGAGCTTGGTTGTTTGCTGCAGACATTTCATTACCTGACTAGGGAACATCATCAGTGCGAGTGAGGGTGGGGTTTGCTCCCTGTTTATATACAGCAGCTTACCCTGCCAGTGTTGGTGGGGGTGTGGTTTTCTCCTTGGTAGTTCCTTGATTAGGGGGTATTATTCTCTGCTTGATTGTTTCTCTGGTGTTAATCCATGCTTATCTGGATATAGGCTGCTGGAGAGGATGTGTTCTGGTCTTTTTGTTTCCTTCTTAGCTTTTTTATTGTCTCTTTTGAATGGTGTGTAAATGTAGTTGATATCTCTATGTATATTGATGGCTGATTTGTCTGAATGCCAAGCTTATAGAGCACCAAGGACTCACAATTAAAACATCCTGAATTACATTTCCATATCATTTTAAAAGAAGCATGCACATTGCTTGTAAGTTATTTATAGAAAGAAAAAGAAATACTGTACATGTCTTGCCCAGGAATTATAGTTCCAGGTGAAGGTAGCTGAAATTGGATTTATGCTAAAAGTATGTGCCTATGTTTCAATTATATTAGCCAACTAGACAACCTGTGACCTGCTGGGTTATCAGTTCAGATATATTTCCTCACTCAGAGAAACAGAATGATCATTGGCAGGCAAAAAAACAGTGGGAGCCGGAACGACGTCCGGGTTCCCCATTGAGTTTCCTTGTGGGAAGCTGACAGGAAGCATTGGAAACCTTCCTTCCTTCCTTCCTTCCTTCCTTCCTTCCTTCCTTCCTTCCTTCCTTCCTTCCTTCCTTCCTTTTTTTTGGGAAGAATTTTGGGGTGGGATTTTGGACACATTCTATAAACACATTCTGTAAATTAGTCCATTTGAGGTACCTTTGTTGAAAAATTGTTGTCCTGTGATGCACCGTTTTACCCAATTGAAGGTTACAAACAGAGAAACAGACCTGAGACCTTATGATGTTAGGAAAAACTCCAGTACATGATATTCCCACCCAAATGTCAGTGGAAAAGTTTAGTAGCAAGTTTGAGACTACAATATCTGGGCTGCAAACCAGTGGAGGACCACTAGAAGGCAGCACATTGTTAGAGTCAATGGATGGGGGATGGAGAAAAACTGTTGTTTCCCTATGAGTCTGATATAGAATCACTCAGCATGAGGGATGGGCGTACCTGTCCATTTCAGATCTATATTCACCCAATGTCACAATTTTGCAACCTATTTTTCCATTTCCCCCCCCAGAACTGCATGCATTTGCGAGCACATTTTTATCAAAGTTCACATCTCTGTGGGTACTTTTCCCTACACAGTTTCAAGCACTTTCCCCTAAACATGGTTTAAACTTTTTTAAAAGCCTAACCCTCCAAGTCTATCACAAAGCGCTTAAAACATGGAGTCCCAGGACCAATATGACCAGCAATATCCCTTTTATGGCTCTCAAACCTTCTCCTGGAGTGGATCGGCCTAAAACGTGTGTCCTTTTTTTTTTGCATTTAGAAAGTCTAGGGGGTGGTTCAGGGACAAAATGGGTATTTTAAATATTTCCAGTGCTTCAGACACACATGTAACCCTTCAAAACTCCTGATGGCTTGGCCCAATATAGAACATACTGTAACCAAACGACCAAAATCTAGCTCAATTGGAGTTTTCTGAATCTTGGCCCTCAACCTGCTATCCAAATGCTGAAGGTGATAAATGCTATGGTTGTTGTGGGTCTTCCGGGTCTTCCGAAAGCCTCCGACAATACAGTGATAAATGCTATTTGTTTTTATTTGGGGGAATAAGCTAGGCAGGTTTTTGATCCAATGGCCATAACGACTCCCAGGTTTTGTGTGTGCCTGCAGCAAGTGGATATTATCGCTAGCACAATCCCTTAATTGCTGGGTCTTGATGGCATCTGGGTCTTGATGACACATTTTTGCTGGTTTTCAATTATCTAGCTGGATTTCTTTCTCTTCCCTCTCAAGCTCCAGATGCTTTCAATTTATAGGTCTTTGGCTTCTTCCAGTCCTGATGTGGTGCAAATATAGGAAAGTGTCAAAGAATGCTTAGTAAAATAAAGCTTCTAGTTTATATACTTACTTGGAAGATGTACCATTGGAGTACTCCCTTTGAGTAGACATGCATATGATTTGGGGTTTTTTTTAATAAAAAAAAACATACAGAAACTAAGATCAAATGTGAAGGAAATCGTAATTTCTGTGCTGAATTAATGTATTAAAAAGCAACTGCATACATTTTGGCTTCATTTTATTGCAGTTATTTGGGGAGGTGGGGAGATGATGACAATAAAACCTCCATTTTGCTTCTCCCGTATTGTGTATCAAGAAGCAGTATGTGGACCAGCCTCGGGTTTTTCTCCAATGGGAAATGAAGTTATCCAGAAGAGAGCATAATGTTCTTTTTCTTTCCCTCATTTCTTGTAAATAACTCTTAACTCAGATCCTAGTTGAAGGTTCACACCCACTTTCTGTTAATGCAATATGCATACAAAGTTAAGAGGACTAAGGTCAGCATGCCTTAGGAGGAACCATGTAATTTCCTTGGTTTAAAAATAAGACCTCCCACAGGAAAACTTGTTTCGGGTGCCATAGAATATCAGACAAATAATCCACACTATCAGTCATTTGCTTGAAAAGTTAGTGATTTTTTTTTTCAGTAATGAACTCAAAGATGTGTCAGATATTTTGGTCATCAACCTATCAACAAATTGGGAAAAAAATGAATAAAATCAGACTACATGCAGAATTACTGCAGTGTGGAAGATGTGGGGTTGACTTTGAAAATACAGCAAATTTGAAACTCACCAGTCTGTTGGGTGTTCTTGAATTTGAATTCTTGACCTAAATAGAAGGTTGGATTCAGCTAAAATTGGCCTTTTCCCACATGGAGATTCTCACGGACCTTCAGTCTGTAGAGAATAAAGAGGATGACCTTGATGGAGAGAAGGAAGATCTGTTACCAAGGTAATGAGGAGATCAACATTGCAGGATGTTTCTGTTTCTTGGTCTGGTCTACCTTGTAGGGCTGACAAGATCCTTGTGGAAGTTCTGGTGCTTCCCTGTATAACCATCACTGCTTGAAACCACAATTCCTAGAGATTTGCCCTTCTCACCCACAACCCAAAGAGGTCTCAACCTCTGCCATACCCACTGCTGCTAGACTGAGCCAAAGGAGAGTAGCTCTAGTAATGTGGACTGGAAGTCTGCAGATTTGGTGATACTTGGAGGTATGTCTCCATTGTGACTTTATCAGCTGCCTCTGTCCTGATTTTCTGTGGGTCTGGGGGTATTATTCCTGTTTCCAGTCTAGTCTATCATGTGATTTTTGTAATTTCTGCTCCTATGGTAGTCCCACATATTATTTATTCATTAGATTTATATCCTGCTTTTATTTTGTACAACTCAAGGTGGTATGTACACCATACTCCATACTCCTGTTTTCCTCACAACAACAATGCTGTGAGGTAGGTTGGGCTGAGAGAGAGTGACTGGCCCAAGGTCACCCAGCTGGCTTTCATGCCTAAGGCGGGACTAGAACTCACAGACTCCTAGTTTGCTATTGGCTCCTTCCTAGGGCTGAGAGACAGGGACTGACCCAAGGTCATCCAGTCGGCTTTCGTGCCTAAGGGAGGACTAGAACTCAGCCTCCCAGTTTCTAGTCCAGTCATTTTCCCATTACACCAAACTGGCTCTCAGATTATAGTAGCTGCTCCTTCAGCATAGCAGTGTTTTGAATTGGATCCACGTAAACATACGTAAACATATGGGGGCGCAATGGCTCAGTGGTTAAAATGCCAGGCTTGTCGATCGGAAGGTCAACAGTTCGAGACCCGAGCGCTGCATGACGGAGTAAGCTCCTGCACTCGCCCCAGCTCTTGCCAACCTAGCGATTCGAAAGCATGCCAATGCAAGTAGATAAATAGGTACCACTTCCTTGGGATGGTAACAGCATTCCATGTGCATCATGCGGCCACATGACCGCGGAAACGTCTTTGGACAGCGCTGGCTCTTCAGCTAACACACGGAGATGAGCACTAGCCCCTAGAGTTGGACATAACTGTGTAGGGGAAAACGTTTACCTTTACTTTTTAAACCTACAGACACAGATGCACACTTGTGTTTTATTCAATATTTATTCAAATTGTAAACCATATTCCACTTAATGACTAGAAGAGGGTGTATAGGGATGCTCATTGGAAATATTTTGAAAAGTTCTTTGAAGTATAATGTAACATAAAGTCAGAATTGTGCAAGGATTAACCTAATCCACTGACAGTCTAATCTCAGCCTGGGAAATAGCCTTCTTTGCCTTATGTTTCTCTTGGACCCATTCAAAATTCTTGAATGTTCTTCAGTGAAGAACTTCGCCCTTCCTCTATCTAACGTGGGAAAAATATACATGAACATTTATTGTTTTTTAATCAGAATGGAATGAGATTTTCAAGGAATTCAGAACATTACATTGGAGGAAGTGTGCCAAAATCCAAAGAAATGAATAACTTTAAAATGTGCTTTTAAATTGCCCATAACATTTTCCCTTCTTCTTTGCTTTTCAGCAAGACAACATTTACAGTATAGGAAAGCTATTTTTTTCTTAAGAATAAAGTGTGCTAAATGTAATAGAAATCGGTGCAGTGTTTTTCAAATTACACTCATTTAAATCCCGAGGAAGGAAGGAAGGAAGGAAGGAAGGAAGGAAGGAAGGAAGGAAGGAAGGAAGGAAGGAATGAGAAAGGAAAGGAAAGGAAAGGAAAGGAAAAGGAAAAGGAAAAGGAAAAGGAAAAGGAAAAGGAAAAGGAAAAGGAAAAGGAAAAGGAAAGGCCCATAACTTCATTTTTCCAAGACAGGATGTAGTGAAATTTGCAAAACATGGATCCTATGGTGCACCAAATGGAGAAAGAGTTGTGCCAAAGGGATAATGACAAGAATAATAACTCCCCTTTATGAGTCGATTGGTTCTGATTGTTGGAGGTAAAGAGAAGAGATCATAAGGATAATTTTGATTGGAGGACAGCTGTGCCAGTCATTGAATCCAATACTCACTCTCCTTCTCATCCCAATGAAGGCATTTTAGCATGATCTTTCCATCTTTGTGGCATACGATGCTTCCCTTTCACTCTAGCACACTAAGCTAGATATCAGAGGTGGAGCTCCATGGAGAAGTTTGAAGGCAACTCAAACTTATTAACATGCTTGGGAGCAAGATTTCCATGCATGTCTCTGCCCCTTCTCCATTTCAGGTCCTCACACATTTAGGCAAATACTTGAACAAGGCTACAATTGCTATGCTTCCTTATAGGGCTGCACAAATCTTTGAGGGGATCTTTGGCTTCTTCAAAGTTTCACGCAAAGTATCTCTTTGAAGCAGCTTTGCAAAGTCAGGTGGCTTTGCTAGAGGACATGGATTTCTGCAGCGGCTTGTTTCAGGCTAAGGGAAGCACCAGAAGATGTGAATTACATAATACATTCTGTTCAATTCCTCTCAAACTCTGTAAATATATGGCATTCCCCCATCAGTGAATGGGGGAATCATGTTGGAAAGCATCATGTTGGAAACAGAAAAGAGGATCGTATGGCTTAGGAAACTGAAATAAAGCAGGAGACTGACTTATCAATTTCTGCCACTCCAATGATTTCATCATAGCTAACACTGTTTTCAAACAACCAAAACAACGCCACTATACATGGACATCACCAGATGGAGTATATAGAAACCAAATTGACGATATTATTGCTAAAAGGAGATGGAGGAGCTCAATTATAGCATTAAAGACATGGTCAGGTGCTGAGTGTGCAACAGATCACGAACTGCTCATGTGGAAGCTCCACGTTAAGCTAAAGAAGAAGAAGAAGGCCAGTCAGTTTCCACGACATAATCTTGAAGGGATACCCACAGTTTTCAAGAAGAATACCAGAAATCGCTTTGAAGTCCTGAACCTCATTGATAGAGAACCAGAGGAATTATGGAATGAACTTAGAGAAGTCATTAAGGATGAATGTGAAAAGAGGCTGCAAAAAAAGAGAACAAAGCAAAACTGGATGTCAGAACAAACTGTGGAAATTGCCAAGAAAAGAAGAGAAGCCAAAGCCAAGAAAGATAAAAATCTGTAATGGTATGTGAGAATAACCTTGGGAGACAGGGGTGGGGGGAAGAGATGCTGCCTAGGGACCTATCAGATAAGAGAGGGTACAGCCTTCAAATGCATAATGGGCAAAGAAAGAAACTCAGTAAGGAACCTCCCTAACTTATCAGGCCGGGAGATTTGTACTTTCAGACCTTCAAGATTCTGTTAATATAGCCCTACAGTAAAGTAGAATTAGCTCATCTGGTCATATTTCCTGTCTGGTCTACTTGGGAAGGCTGACAAAATCTCAGAAAACAACTTAAAAAAGAGTTTCAGAGAGCTGTTAGAAGAGACAAGAAGCAGTATTACAACAACATCTGTAAAGACATTGAAGATGGAAACATATGGAAAAACAAGGAAATTCTTTAAAAGGATCTCTGAACAAAGAAGGAGGTTCCATCCTCAAACTGGGATGCTAAAGGATGTCAATGAACATATAGTAACTGATTCAAGGGAGATCAATGGAAGATGGAAGGAGTATACTGATGTCAACATCCATACCTCAGAAGATATTCTAAGATGCCCAATCTTCTGAATTTATATCTTTAGTAGAGCAACAAGTGGAGACAGCAACTAGGAGAGCCTTTGACTATCTTCAGTTGGACATTATCTGGACCAGGAGGTGCTGAAGACAGTGACTCCTTTATTTTATTTATTTTATTATTTTATTTTATTTAATTTTATTATTTTATTTTATTTTATTTTATTTTATTATTTTATTTTATTTTATTTTATTATTTTATTTTATTTTATTTTATTTTATTTTATTTTATTTTATTTTATTTTATTTTATTTTATTTTATTATTTATTATTTTATTTTATTTTATTTTATTTTATTATTTTATTATTTTATTATTTTTTTATTTTATTTATTTTATTTTATTTTCTATCCTGCCTTTATTATTTTTATAAATAACTCAAGGCAGCAAACATACCTAATACTCCTTCCTCCTCCTATTTTCCCCACAACAGCAACCCTGTGAGGTGAGTTGGGCTGAGAGTGAGTGATTGGCCCAAGGTCACCCAGCCGGCTTTCATGCCTAAGGCGGGACTAGAACTCACAGTCTCCTGGTTTCTAGCCCGTTGCCTTAACCACTAGACCAAATCTCTCAGGCTCCTGGAATTCATTCTATGTGGGCTGCTCTTGGAGATGACTTAGATTCTGCAGCTGGCACAGAATGCAGCTGATTCAGCAGAATCACACCGATTGTACAGGAGCTCCACTGGTTGGCAGTAGGTTTCCAAGCCATATTCAATTACTGGTCAT
This sequence comes from Charina bottae, assembly GCA_023362775.1. NCBI lineage: Eukaryota > Metazoa > Chordata > Lepidosauria > Squamata > Charinaidae > Charina > Charina bottae. The sequence continues at coordinate 2,755,687 of JALMGJ010000053.1, read as the reverse complement.
TACCTATAAAGCCCCTTTATGGCTTGGGCCCTTGTGAGTTCTGGGACCATCATTAGCAGGTAGAATCTGCCTGCCCTATATGGTCTAGCCAGGAGGAGATGCTGCAGGTACCCACTTCTCAAGATTTCAGAGGGTGGAGCCCAGAATATGACTTTCTCAGTGGCAGACCCCTCATTGTGGAAAACCTTGTCCCCAAGTCAGATTAGTCCCCACTCCCTCCTGTCCTCTTCTCTAGAGCATTTAATTGGGAGAAGCTGCTGGTGAATTTTTAATTTTATATGATGTTCTGCGATGTCTTAATAATTTAATCTGGTAAGCCTCCTAGAGCCCAATGAGTTGATGGCATACACATTTAATACATAATAAAATTAAAATATACTCATGTCCATTCATGGCACCATGATCTTTCTGAAGAAGGAAAAATGCATGTCAGTCCATGGAGAATATTAATGGACTCCAGAAAAGATAATCTTCTAACCAGACAACGAATCACAAGCCAGAGTATATAAACAGAGAACAAGTTCCACTCCCTTTTCACACTGAAGATGTTGCCTAGCCTGGCAATGAAACGTCTGCAAGAAAACAACAAGGCTCAGGGAGCACCAAGGACTCCACAGAATCACAATTTATCTTCTTTTCAGTTATTACAATAATTTCCGGCCTTACTGCCCCAGATTGCCCATGCCTGTCCAGTAGAAATGCCTGACTCAGCTTTCCTTGTTGCATGACTTTGACTTTAGAGGCCTAACTGCCTTGTGCTGTGGTTTGAGGAATGCTATATAGCTTCCTTGTCCTTATTTCTGCAGCATAAAAAGGGAACTGCTTCTCCATTTTATATTATTTTATATTATATTATTATATATCCATAATTGCTACATCAAAGGTCTTTGGGCAACCTAATTCATGGTTCCTGGAAGCCTCATTCCATTCTGACATGAATCAGAGCCTGAAGGAGCTTCCCTTGAACAGGAAGTTTCCCTTGAACAGCAGTGTAGCTGCTGTATTCATATCTATTGACTTCTGGGATAGCATTTGGTTGCAACAGTAGGATTGGCAATTATCATATCTGGCAATGTGAATTGCAGGGGAAAGTGCAGGGATAATGTATACAATTATCTGGGAGTCAAATCTAACTCTGTAGGACTTCTGAGGAGACATACAGTATGTAAGAATGAATTGCACAGTTAAGCTCAGTTTATTGCTTAAATGCCAGAGCAGCTTATCGCTGAGGAAGGTATGTTGAAATTGGGTTGCTGGTTTCTTTTATACAACACTGACATGGCAATGTTCTGGGTGTAAACATAATACAAGCTGTGTGAATTGCTGTGACGCTAAGTTTCTTTTATGTAAAAACATTCTAGGACAGCCAGATAAAAAAGGAAAGTGCCAGGTGAAATTGAAGGTGCTGGTTATTACACGGCATGGGACCAGGTTATCTGTGGGACTGCCTCTCCCTGAAGGTATCTGCCCATCCTACCAGACTGGATAGGGTAGGCACGCTCCAGATCCCTTCCCTGAAATGTTGTCATCTAGTGGGACCTCAGAAGCATGCCTTTTCCATGGCTGCCCCCACCTCATGGAACACCCTCTCCTCAGTGACCTGGCAGTCACCCACCCTTTTAGCCTTCTAGAAGGCCATCAAGACCTGGCTTTTTACCCAGGCATTGGGGTAGAGTCAGGATGTTTGGGGTTGGTTGTTGGGGCATCCCAAGGGGATGATAGAGGAGCTGGTTTTGGTTGTGTTTTACACATAGTCCTTGCTTGATAGGGACTGGATAGGGATCACAATAGGGACTGGAACTTTGGTCCTAAGCAATGTGGTCATCAGGTGAGGAACCACATGATGGGACCCAATTTTACAACCATTTTGTGGTGGCCATAAAGCGAGTCACATGGTCATAAAGTGAATCAATTGTTCGGAAGCCAGCTGGGAAGGTCGCAAATCATGATCACGTGACCAAAGGACACTGCAAACAATAGTAAATGCGAGCCGGTTGCCAAGCACCCAAATCACGATCACATGACCATGGGAGTGGTGTAACTTCGAGGAAGGGTTGTAACTATTTTTAGCCCTGTCGTGTCTCGGAACCATCATTAAATGAATGGTCGTTAAGCGAGGACTACCTGTATGGTTTTATGGTTGTTATCGTTTGGGGTTCTACTGATGTTGTAAGCCACCTAGAGTTGTGTTTTAAGAAGGGTGGCCATACAAAACTTTTAAATAAATAAAGTAAACCAACAACCAAAGATGTGGTGGGAACATAAAGGCTTTACAAATGGAAGAGATTATCTGAACCCCCTAAAATTTGATGAATGGGGTCAAACATGAAAGGCTGTTCTGGTGCACCTCAAATCAATTGCTGCTGCTCAGACTCTTGAAAATGCTTTTCGTGCTTATGGAGGCTAGGATGCACATGGCCAGGGGAATATTTCAAGTGATGAGTTGCAGCTTTTAATAAATCGTTCTCCCAACCTTTCCCAATCTGGTGCCTTCCAGATATACTAGTCTACACGACCATATATGATTGAGATGACACTGAATTATCAAACTTCACATTTTTGAACCAATATATAAATTTGAAGTTCTCTGCATTTGTCAATGCAATTTGCCAATTAAAAAAAATCTACACAAAAATACATACATACATACATACTGTACATGCATATTTTAATCCATTCAATGATGTCCGATTCTTGAAGAATGCCTGGACAAGTCCCTACAGTTTTCTTGGCAAGCTTTTCCGAAGTGGTTTGTCATTGCTTCCTTTCTAGGGCTGAGAGAAAGTGACTGGCCCAAGGTCACGCAGCTGGCCTTGTGCCCAAGGTGGAACTAGAACCACTACACCAAACTGGCTCTCCACATATATTATGGCATTAGGTTAAATTGTTGGCAAAATGTAGGAAGATTAGACAATGCTAAGAACAAAACTGCATGTGATAGAAGGAATGTATACAAAATGTTGACAAATTTTACACAAATGTAATAAAAAATTACTCTAATACAGGAATTGAATTCTATTTTGTTTATGAATGGAAAAATGAGAAGTCAGCATTGACAGCTTTGCCTGTTCTTATGGCCATTGAGAGCTACATTGGGAGGACTCCAAGTTGGGAGAAAAATTATAATTTAATATATATTATCTACAGGTACAATTTGGTCATATTTACATATACAATTTTACAATTGTAAATATTTGTTGTTGTTGTTGTTCAGTCATTAAGTTGTGTCCGACTCTCTGTGACCCCGTGGACCAAAGCACGCCAAGCCTTCCTGTCCTCCACTGTCTCCCGGAGTTTACTCAAATTCATGTTCATTACATTGGTGATGTTATCTAACCATCTCATCCTCTGCTGTCCTCTTCTCCTTTTGCCTTCAGTCTTTCCCAGCATCAGGGTCTTTTCCAGTGAGTCCTCTCTCTGCATTAGGTGGCCAAAGTATTTGAGCTTCAGCTTCAGTATCTGTCCTTCCAATGAGCAGTCAGGGTTGATTTCCTTTAGGATTGACTGATTTGACCTCCTTGCAGTCCAAGGGACTCTTAAGAGTCTTCTCCAGCACCACAGTTCGAAAGCATCAATTCTTCGGTGCTTAGCCTTCCTTATGGTCCAACTCTCACAGCCATACATTACTACTGGGAAAACCATAGCTTTAATTATATGGACCTTTGTCAGCAAGGTGATGTCTCTGCTTTTTAATATGCTGTCTAGGTTTGCCATAGCTTTCCTCCCAAGGAGCAAGCGTCTTTTAAATTCATGGCTGCAGTCACTGTCATATTTACATATATACAATTCAATTTTAATTGAATTGTAAACCGCCCAGAGTCGCTTGGCGAGATGGGCGGCGAAGAAATGTGAGAAATATATAAATAAATGTAGTAATATTTTTATCTATCAATGACTCTGGGCAGCTCACATTTAAAAAAATACACTAAGAAACAAAAATAAGAATAAAAGATAGCAAAGATGACAGAAACCAGACAGGAATGAAAAAGAAACAGACCCATACAATCCAAGGGGGCTTCATTCACCCTCACTAAAGATCTAGGTCTCTAGAAGAGGCAGGTCTACAGTAGGGTGGGACACCATCCAGATCTTAGGGGGAACCTCATTCCAGAGTGCAATAATATTTAGTTTGTTTGTTATGTGCTTAAAGCTAAGTGCAGTACAGTCAAAATTTAATAAAAATCCCAACACTGTGTGCACGTGTGTTCTACGTAAATGAAACCATGTGATGGGAAATGCAGAACTGAAACCAATGAAGAGCCATATGTGAACATCAAGGAAGAGAGAAGAATTTGATGATTGGGGGTGATGGTTTTGGACAAATCCAGCAGTACTAACACTGATGATTGATTGGCCTGAGTCACCAGAAAATAATTGAAAACCTAAACCAGTGTCAACTCAGTTGAATGACCAATCGGAAACCCTGATTGAAATGGGTTGATAAAATTGGTTACCAGCAAATAAGGGAGAAACTAGGAGAGAAAATAGGGGTAGATTACATGCCTGTACTTGGCTTTTCCAAACTTAGGTTGTCCTTTACTAAGGCCCACTTAAATATACTTCCCTCATCCACCCTAAAGGGGCATTGTGGCTCAGCGGGTAAGACGCCAGGCTTGTTGATCGGAAGGTCGCAAGTTCGGAGGTTCGAATCCCTAGCCCTGCGTGTGGAGTGAGCTCCCGCACTAGCTTCAGCTCTTGCCAACCTAGCAATTCGAAAGCATGCAAATGCAAGTAGATGAATAGGTACCACTTCGGTGGGATGGTAACAGCATTCCGCGCGTGTCATGTGGCCACATGACCGTGGAAGCGTCTTCGGACAATGCTGGCTCTTCACAAATGTGTGGGGGGAAACTTTACCTTTTACATCCACCCTAGAGAAGAGATTTTCAAAACTTTAAGCCTCTAATGTACCTGTCTCTGTGACTCTGGAGCCTTGGACACATGTTCTCCTATAAGGTAAAGGTTCCCCCCGCACATTTTTGCAGTTGTTTCTGATTCTAGGCGCCGGTGCTCATTTCCGTTTGTTAGCCAAAGAGCCAGCGTTGTCCGAAGACGCTTCCATGGTCATATCCTTTATTAGGTTATAAGGAAGGAATGTATACTGTAGATCCACTACTTTTGAAGTTCCCAGGAAGAAATTATTTATTTTATGTAAATTGTAAAGTCGCTCTCTGAGTGAGATGGGAGGTGACTAATTTGAAATATAAATAAATAAAATAAATAAAAAATAAATTACAGTCTTGTGCAATGTGACTCTGGGTATTATTAAAACAGTGGCAAAGTTCTTTTATGTTGCTATTAAGCCAAGAGCCCAGTCATTGTTGATGTAACCATGTTGACTGTATTAAGCTAATTTTATTATTTTTAAGCTTGATACTCCAGTAGTAGGATTTATTGTAGTTTGTTGATTAGTCTAATAAAAATTCAGGAGGAGGAGGAGGAGGAGGAGAAAGAAGGAGGAGGAGAAGGAGAAAGAAGGAGAAGGAGAAGGAGAAGGAGAAGGAGAAGGAGAAGGAGAAGGAGAAGGAGAAGGAGAAGGAGAAGAAAAAGAAGATCCAACTGGCATTTAGTATAGGGAGTTTCTGAAACTATTTTGGCAACCATTAGGGAAAATGAAAAACAACTTGGAGCAATAGGCATGGTGCACAAATCCTGCACAGAGATGTTTTTCAATTTGAATTTTTTTAAAAAATCCATAATCCTCAGATGTAAGGAAAAATCTTTAAGTAGTAACTGCTGGCTAATACATCTTGGAACATAGTGTAATGGTATGTGGGAATGACCTTGGGAGACAGGGGGAAGAGCTGCGGCCAGGGGAATGGTTGGATAAGAGACATCTTAGCACGCAAAAGGAATGGCAAACATCTCAGAAGAAACCCTCCCTAGTTTCTTGGGTGGTAAAGGTGATGGGAGAGAAATGTACTTTCAGACTTGCAAGATTGATGTCAGCCTTGCAAGGTGGTCCAGATAAGAATCATGCCCAGATGAGCTATTTCTACTTTATTGTAAAGTTACAGTTTCCATCCTAGCAGATGGAAGAAGGACTCCTGGTGCTCTACGTAATTAATGGGGACAATTTAAATAAGCACGATGCTGTTTGTTTCAGTCCTGGCATCTCCTTTAATGTCTTCCTGCTTCGGTATCCATCCTGCAAATTCTAAATTAGCCAGCAAGACAAGAATTTCAGAAAACTGCTTGTCAAAAGTTGGAGCCAAAGAATTAAGCACAGTTCAGTGGGCAAAACTAAAGGCCATAGTCAACACTTCAGGAGATTCATATTCAGCTTAAATCAGAATATGAGAAGAAAGAAGAGACAATGCAATATCAGACAATGAGCCTAAAGGATACCAAATGGATCAGTCTAGTCAAAAATGTTGGATAGGTTTTAGGTGAAAGTGAATAACTTGCAGAATAAAGTTTACACTGAAATTATCAGATTGGGTAATAAGTCCCAAAATACAGCTTGCAAATTATTAGCCCAATTAAAAAAAAAAAAAGATGTTACCATGAGAAAGATAAGATCAAAGGGAGTTAACAGGGACTGAAGTTCATTATGAAAATTAGAAGCTCTTTGGAAATACCGAGCATAAATACTAGTAAAGATAAAGAACACAAAGAAAGTACCTTAACAAATTGACTGTTAGAGTCAGATTGATTATACAGTATATAATTGTAATCAATAATGCAGTGGAAATTTTATTAAGGAATATTTGTAGCTACTGAAAGTATAAACAGAAATACAGTATATAAGCCCGGTTAAGTAATAAAGCTAGGACACCACCCTTGACCCTTCCAGGAGCTTGGAATTTTTCCAGGAGCTTGGAATTTTTCTTGGGAATGGGTTACAACAAAGACCAAATCATCAGGCTTTATCAAGTTTCAGTGATAGCTGCGAAGATAACCCATTGATTAAGTGCATAATCAGATAGAAACTAAGCCTTCCAAGTGATTGCTGGGTATGGGGAATTAAGCAGATTCCATGGTATTTCCATAAAAGGCTCTAATAAACATAAAACAGATATAACAAACCAACCCCACGACAATCATGTAGAATTAATGAAGGAATCAATGTAATTAAGATCATGAACTTTGCAAGCATAAAAGACCCTAATGCAAATATACATTTTATTTATTTATTTATTTATTTATTTATTTATTTATTTATTTATTTTTATCCTGCCTTTATTATTTTCATAAATAACTCAAGGTGGCAAATATACCTAATACTCCTTCCTCCTTCTATTTTCCCCACAACAACAACCCTGTGAGGTGAGTTGGGCTGAGAGAGAGTGACTGGCCCAAGGTCACCCAGCCGGCTTTCATGATCAGCCGGCTTTTTTTATTTTCCCTGATTCGGGCCGGCCCATCCCGGGAGGACGCCCTGTCTCCGTGGTCAGGAATTTTTTGATTTCTGGCCCAAAAATCGTGCCGTCCCAAATCGAGCATCCAAAAGCGCCTCTAACCCTTAAATTCAGCCCCGAATCTCATGGAGGACTCCGTTTTTTTTATTCGACCTGATTCGGGCTGGCCCATCCTGGGAGGTTGCCCTGACACCGAGGTCAGGAATTTTTTGGTTTCTGGGCCAAAAATTATGCCGTCCCAAATCAAGCATCCGAAAGCGCCTCCAACCCTTAAATTCATCCCCGAATCTCATGGAGGATTCCGTTTTTTTATTCGACCTGATTCACGCCGGCCCATCCCGGGAGGTTGCCCTGACTCTGCGGTCAGGAATTTTTTGATTTCTGGGCCAAAAATAGTGCCGTCCAAAATGGAGCATCCAAAAGCGCCTCTAACCCTTAAATTCAGCCCCGAATCTCATGGAGGTCTCCGGTTTCATATTCAACCTGATTCGGGCTGGCCCATCCCGGGAGGTTGCCCTGACTCCGCGGTCAGGAATTTTTTGATTTCTGGCCAAAAACCATGCTGTCCCAAATTGAGCATCCAAAAGCACCTTTAAACCTTAAATTCAGCCCAGAATCTCATGGAGGCCTCCGTTTTTTTATTCGACCTGATTCGGGCCGGCCCATCCCGGGAGGTCGCCCTGTCTCCATGGTCAGGAATTTTTTGATTTCTGGCCCAAAAATCGTGCCGTCCCAAATCGAGCATCCAAAAGCTCCTCTAACCCTTAAATTCAGCCCCGAATCTCATGGAGAACTCCGTTTTTTTATTCCACGTGATTCGGGCCGGCCCATCCCGGGAGGTCACCCTGACTATACGGTCAGGAATTTTTTGATTTCTGGCCCAAAAATCGTGCTGTCCCAAATTGAGCATCCAAAAGCACCTCTAACCCTTAAATTCAGCCCCGAATCTCATGGAAGACTAGAACTCACAGACTCCTGGTTTCTAGCCCAGCACCTTAACCACTAGACCAAACTGGCTCTCATAATTCAAGACTTTAACATTTAACCTGAAATAATATTATAATACAATATATCAGTCCACCCAAGGAATAGGAGTCATTGGTGATCACTTGTAGCCGAGTAAGATTGTCTTACAAAGGTAAATTTTTAACAGTGGATCCATTAGAGGCTATAGGACAGATACTGAAGCTGAAGCTCAAATACTTTGGCCACCTAATGCGAAGAGAGGACTCACTGGAAAAGACCCTGATGCTGGGAAAGACTGAAGGCAAAAGGAGAAGGGGACGGAAGAGGATGAGATGGTTAGATAGCATCACCGATGTAATGAACATGAATTTGAGTAAACTCCGGAAGACAGTGGAGGACAGGAAGGCCTGGCGTGCTATGGTCCATGAGGTCACGAAGAGTCGGACATGACTAAACGACTGAACAACAACAGATTTTCTTTACTTTTCTTTTTCTGCTGCCATCTAATGGTCATCTGAGTGTTTGCAGCTGAGATTTAGTAGACGTAGTCTGTGGCCCTTGAAAAAAGTTTTTCATCCTCATGATTGACCCTAAGGAGAAAATATACTGTAGAGAAAAATAAGTGCTCTAATTCCATTCTATAGCCTTGTTGTTGGTATTGGTAGTGTTGGTATTTTGATGTCTGAAAATTATAAATAAAATATATCTAATTTTGTAAGGTTTTTCCCTGCACAGTCGTGTCCCACTCTAGGGGGCGGTTCATGACATGGAACGCTGTTACCTACCCATCGAAGTGGTACCTATTTATCTACTTGCATTTGCATGCTTTCGAATTGCTAGGTTGGCAAGAGCTGGGGCGAGTGCGGGAGCTCACTCCGTCACATCTAATTTTATATATTGCATAAATATGCCAATATAAAATATAACTACAGAAATAACATATATACAACCTTTTTTTAAAAAAAGGTCTACACTCTTTTTATTATAAATGTGCAGTCTTCCAATTGTAAAATACTTTGGACAAATAAATCCAGTTACAATTATAACATCTATATTTCATTCAATACTTATAATTTGTTACTAGCAGTGTACCACAGAGTTTTCTAGCACTCAGTGTAAGTATTCTTCACCCAGATTGTAATTCATTGAAAAAGAATGTAAGGTAGTCTCAAATGTTCTGTCCTCATGTGGGTTTCTGTGTACAATCTGTTAAGTTTCTATATGTAGTTGTTCATTGGTGATCACTCGTAGCCGAGTAAGATTGTCTTCCAAGGGTAAAATTTTAACAGTGGATCCATAAGTGGCTGTAAAGGCCAATTCTGGATCCGCACAACCTCCCACAATGAGGGCATAGGTTTCCGGGTGGGAGACGGTCATGATGAGGGTTTGCTTGACGTGCCTTCCTTTTAGCTCTTTTCTCCCTTTTGCCCTGTACTTGTGCTTCTTCAAAGTCCATAGCGCCTTTAATAAAGGCTGACCTCCAATTGAAACGCTCATGAGTTAGGGCTTCCCAGTTCTCAATGCTGATATTACATTTTTTTAAATTAGCTTTGAGAGTATCTTTGAATCTCTTTTGCTGTCCACCAATATTCCGTTTTCCATTCTTAAGTTGGGAGTAAAGTAGCTGCTTTGGAAGACGATGGTCAGGCATTCAAACAACATGGCCGGTCCAGCGAAGTTGATGTTGGATGATCATTGTTTCAATGCTGGTGGTTTTCGCTTCTTCTAATACGCTAACCGCCCAGAGTTCCCTTGTGGGGAGATGGAGCGGTATATAAATTGAAACATAAATAAATAAATAAATAAATTAGTCCGCCTATCTTCCCAAGTAATTTGCAGAATTTTTTGGAGGCAGCATTGATGGAACCTTTCAAGAAGTTGGAGGTGGCGTTTGTAGAGGGTCCATGTTTCACAGGCATACAGAAGGGTTGGTAGTACAATGGCTTTGTAAACAAGCATTTTGGTCTCCCTGCGAATGTCCCAAAACTCAAACAGTCTACGCTTCATTCGGGAGAAAGCTACACTCGCAGAGCTCAGGCGATGCTGAATTTCAGCATCGATGTCGGCTTTTGTAGATAGATGGCTACCGAGATAAGAAAAGTGGTCGACGTTTTCTAGTGACACACCTTTAAGCTGGATTGATGGTGCTGCGGAGGGATTGGTTCAAACTTGCTGGTAAAGCACTTTGGTTTTTTAATGTTAATCGAGAGGCCGAGCTTTTCATATGCTTCTGAAAAGATGTTTAGGATAGTTTGAAGATCTTCCTCGGAGTGTGCACAGACTACGTTATCATCAGCATATTGAAGTTCTATAACAGAAGTTGTAATTACCTTATTTTTTGCTTTCAGCCTACTAAGATTAAAAAGCTTTCCATCTGTTCGATATATAATTTCTACACCAGTAGGAAGTTTCTCTTCAACAAGGTGTATAATCATAGTGATGAAGATAGCGAGTAAGGTTGGAGCAATAACACATCCCTGTTTAACGCCGGATTCCACTTTAAATGGATCCCTTTGAGAGCCATTGTTATTCAGGATTGTTGCCATCATGTCGTCATGGAGTAGCCGCAAGATGTTCACAAATTTATCAGGGCATCCGATTTTCAGAAGGATGGTCCAGAGAGCGGTACTATTTACAGTATCAAAAGCCTTAGTCAGATCAATAAACGTCATATACAGAGGGCAGTTTTGCTCCTTGCATTTTTCTTGAAGCTGTCGTGCAGTGAAGATCATATCTACTGTTCCCCTGGAAGGGCAGAAGCCATTTTGCGTTTCATGGAGGATGTCTTCTGATATAGATAAGAGACAGTTTGCGATGATCTTTGCCAGGATTTTGCCTGCTGTAGCTAGAAGGGAGATGCCTCAATAGTTTCCACAGTCTGTTCTATCACCCTTTTAAAAGAGAGTGATAATTATGGCATCCCTAAAGTCTGCTGGAATCTCCTCCCTCATCCAGAGCTTATGAAGTTGTGTAAGTTCAGGCCCGCCTTCTTTAAAGACTTCAGCAGGAATCCCATCAGGTCCACTAGCTTTGTTATTTTTCATTTGTTTAGTGGCTTTGCTGACTTCCTCCAAACTAGGGGGTACTGCAAGCTAATCTCTTATTTGTTTTTGCGGGATTTGCAAGAAGACTTCATCAGCCACAGTAGAGTGACGATTAAGGAGATTGTAGTAATGCTCTTTCCAGCACAGTGCAATAGACTCTTTGTCCTTTAGAAGTTTAGCACCATCTATTGAGCATAAGGGATTTGTACCATAGTTTGTTGGTCCATAGATGGCCTTTATGGCATTAAAAAAGCCCCGTGCATCATGAGCATCTGCAAAATGTTGGGTTTCTTGGGCTTTTTTTATCCACCATATGTTCTTAAGTTCTCTAGTTCTTCTTTGGACTTCTGCCTTTGCACTGGTGTAGATTTTTTTCTTAACGGCACAGTTAATATCTTTTTGCCATATCCGGAAGGCTTTCCTTTTCTTGTCAATAATATGTTCAATCTCACTATCATTCTCATCAAACCAGTCCTGATGTCTCTTAGTTTGTTATCCGATAGTTCGTTCACAGGCTGAAATAATAGAAGTCTTCAATTTAATCCAGTGTTCCTCGACATTTTCAGGAAGTTCCATAGGCAGATGTTCCTTGAGAGTTGATTGAAAGTAAGCTCGTTTAGTAGAATCTTGAAGGGCCAGTGTATTCATTTTACGCCTTGGTTTTCTTCCTTGGAGCCTACGATGAGGGACAATCTTTATGGCCATCGTGGATCGAATTAATCGATGGTCTGTCCAGCAGTCATCGGCGCTCGTCATGGCTCTGGTGAGAAGTACATCACGGCGATCTCTAGCACGGACAATTACATAATCTAAAAGATGCCAGTGCTTCGACCGTGGGTGCTTCCATGATGTTTTAAATTTATTCTTCTGGCGAAAGAGTGTGTTAGTAATGACAAGGTTATGCTCTGCACATTTAGTCAGAAGTAAGATTCCATTCGTGTTGCTGTTGTCAACTCCTTCTTTCCCAATGATCCCTGGCCACAAATCAAAGTCACGCCCAACTCTTGCATTGAAATCGCCCAGGAGGATAATTTTATCCTCCTTTGGTATCTCTGATAAGATGGTGTCCAGCTGGGTATAAAATTTTTCCTTGATATCCTCATCTGCATCTAGTGTTGGTGCGTAAGCACTTAGGATAGTTGCCTTTTGGTTTTTGGCGAGTTTTATTCGGAGAGTTGAGAGTCGTTCGTTTATCCCAGTGGGAACTTCTGACAAGAGCTTCACAAGTCGTTTTTGATAGCAAAGCCTACCCCATGTATTCATCGTTCTTGTTCAGGCAGTCCTTTCCAAAAGAAGGTATAACCTCCTTTTTCTTCCTTCAACTGTCCTTCTCCTGCTCTTCGAGTTTCTTGGAGTGCTGCTATATCAATATTAAAACGTCTCAGCTCCCTTGCAATAATGGCAGTCCTACGTTCAGGTCGTTCACTATCCATATTGTCTTGCAGTGTCCGTATATTCCATGTTCCAAAATTCATGTGTTTTTTATGACCGCTAGATGGTGACCCCACTGGTCGCGGTAATCCAGTCAGGGAGAAAATGAGGCAGACTATGTTTAGGGTACCTTTTCTAGCCCCCTCCCCATATGGGGTGAGCAGAGTGGATCCTAAATAGGGCTGCTCAGTCGTGGATACAGCTGCCGAACTACTCAACTGCCTCGATCCTTGAGTCAGGGCGACTGAATCCGTATCCACCGCCCATGTGCTGGTCCATGACTAGGAGCTTCCGGATTTCACAGTCCTGCCCCCGTTGCCATTCGTCAGTCACCATGGGACTTTTGGTTGTTTTGGGTTTGGTGTGGTTGGAAGACGCCTGTGCGTGAATTTGTTTTATGTGTGGAGATCGGTGCACAATGATCAGCACACAACCTTCACAGAAAAAGGCTCTAATCCAATGGCATGGGTACCATGACGATTGGTGACCTTTTGTCTGCTGCAGCCTTCATCCACCTTCGCAGCCGTTGTAACAATACACCTTGTTATCTTCCGCCTGTTCTGCCGTTGAGGACTTTCTTGGATCGTTCTTTGTCTGGTTCCTCCACCTGGACCTTACCGCCATGGGTGACCCTACCAGGAGTACATGACTCCCGACGGCTTCACTCACAGGGTTCATTGGGAACACACAAGCCCACTCACCACAAGGTGATGATCCAGCGAGTGAGATCCAGCAAGTAGTTGTAGCCCTTATGTAGTTAGATATTATTACAGTTCCAGCTTGAGGGCCAAAGTCAATATTAGAATAGCATTCCCTCTGAGATTTATATGGTTCTACCCTGACTTAAGTAAGTAAGGGGCGTGGTGGCTCAGCGGGTAAGACACCAGGCTTGTCAATCAGAAGATCGCAAGTTTGGAGGTTCAAATCCCTAGCCCCGTGTGACGGAGTGAGCTCCCGCACTCGCCCCAGCTCTTGCCAACCTAGCAATTAGAAAGCATGCAAATGCAAGTAGATTAATAGGTACCACTTCGGTGGGTAGGTAACAGTGTTCTGCGTGTGTCATGCCGGCCACATGACCATGGAAGCGTATTTGGACAACACTGGCTCTTCGGCTAACAAACGGAGATGGGCACCGGCCCCTAGAGTTGGACACGACTGCACAAATGTGCGGGGGGAAGCTTTACCTTTTTACCCTGACTTACTTTTTAAAAAGTTATTAAAACTTGGTTTTTCTCATAGGCCTTGAGTAACTGATGGTGAGGTCCTCAGCTGTACTCTTATCATGTGTGATATGCTGAATCTTCCATGTGACTTTTTCTTGATAATTGAGGTTTTTTTCCTAATGTTTGTAACTATGCTGCCCAGATTCATTTTGAATTGGTGGCCTTGTAAAACAAACAAATAAGGCATTGGCTTTATTTCTATGGAGAGAAAAAGGCTATCACTGGGACAGTAGAGAACATAGAGATGTGAATGAGGTAAATATTGTGACTTCTTTTCCACCACAATTTCCAAATCTAAACCAAGAATCCTGATTTATAACTTATAAGAAAAGTCTTTCTTTCCATGATCCTTATCTTAATAAATGAAAAGTGTTCTTTGAGATGAGTTCAAAGTTCACAACTGACTTCAAGGGAATATATGGTGGACTGAAGACGGCTCCACCAGAAATGGAGCCGACGACCATGGCAGAATGAAGAGCCGGCGAGTAAACCAACTCTTTGATAATTCCTCTCCAGAAGAGGAGGGGACTTGAGATTGCCCACAAGTGCTGCAGACAATTGCTCCTCATGAGTAGACCACAAGATAATGGTCTCCAGCAGGTTTAGAGCTCTGGGAGACAAGGGAACAGCCATCTTGCTCAAACCGCGGTTGGCGCCTTCGAAAGGACACTGGGTTTGCATATTTCCTTTTCTAATCACTTTCAGAAATTGCTTGTTAACTGCTTTTCAGCTATTGGGAACCTTTGGATCAACAAGTTTTACAGCACCAGGTGAGTTTCCTTCAATCCTTAGTGAAATAAATTTTAAATACAAGTGTAAGGATTTTTTTTTTAATAAACAGCAAAATGGTGATTAAAACTTTGATTTTAGAAAGGTACAAATGGACTAAGGGTCCAGATAAATTTGAAATAAGATTTTGGAATTAATTATAAAGAATACTTCCCATGTGAAAACACTTTTGTTTTGAATTCTTAAAAAGCATAAGATAAAACTTTAAAAATTGGACACTAGAGGGAACTAGAAGGATCTAATGATTACAATTAAAGGAGAAGAACACTCAAACTCAACTTACAAATACAGAATGAAGCAAAATATTTTAACATTGCACATATTGAAGGATATTTTTGAACAATGGACCCAGAAGTTAATTTTAAGAGTGTCTGCCTCTATAGATAGACTGTGTTTAAAAGATGTTATGGCAGAGGAACAAGTTTTACCTGGCAAGATTGAGACTGATTTGAAAGTGGATTTAAAAATGACAGGCTACAAGAATGACATGTCTCCGTAATTAAAAGGGATATACAAATAACAAACCAAGAGAGTGACCTTTATAATTTTCCTATATTGGATTTCCAAAATAGGCTTGTTAAAGCTTTGAAGAATTTTATGAGAAGGGACAAAGAAAAAATGAAAAGAAATCAGGTTCTAGGTCATTATTTGAAGGGAATAAAGATCAAGATTGTCAGAAGTAAAAGGAAGGAATATAAAGCTGGTTTATTTGATCAAGCAGGGGCGTGGTGGCTCAGTGGGTAAGTAAAGAGGTTTTGCCTCTTTGCCAGCAATCAACAACAAGATAGGCAAAGATTAACAGCAAGATTAGCACCAGAGGAGCAATCAAACAACACAATAGACCCCAATCAGGGAACTATTAACTCAGTCAATCAACCAAGCAGCAAACAACAACCCAATCAAAGTACTACCAAGGAGAGTACAACACCCACACCAACACAGGCAGGACAAGCCAGGGTATATAAACAGAGAGCAAGTTCCACTCCCTTTTCGCACTGAAGATGTTGCCTAGCCTGGCAATGAAACGTCTGCAAGAAAACAAGGCTCAGAGAGCACCAAGGACTCCACAGTTCAACCCTGAGCTACAAATATTCTCTTCAATTGGTACTATACTTACCTCTTGAATAGCATATGACTTCATACAGTAGAAAGAACACATGGAGGAAGAAGCAGTTTTTGAGACTAGTGCTTCCATGAAAGGAGAATAAAGATAAGCTTTGCATTCTTGGTGCTCTCTGAGTTGGCAGATGTTTCATTATCCTGCCAGGTAACATCATCAGGGTAAATGAGAGTGGGGTTTGCTAGCTGTTTATATATAGTAGCTAGCCCTGCCAGTCTTGATGGGGGTGCGGCTTCCTACTTGCTGGTTCCAATATTATGATACTGTTTCTTCCATGATTATTTATCTGGTGCTGTTTCCTGCTTATCTGAGTGTTGGTTGCCGGGGGAATATATTCTAGGCTGTTTCCTTCTGTGGCTTTTGACTGTGTCTTTTGAAGATAAGCTTTATTTGGAAATAACAGGGTGGTAGGAAAGCCTGAACTATTGTAGTCTATCTACAGCTAACAGGTTGAATTATGCTCTTCTCCATTACTGACGGAGTAAGTACCAGAACTGCACAGGTTAGAGACAGACTAAACACACGGAAGGAAATTATGAAAGCCCTGAGAACATTAGTTTAACCAAGAGGAGGCATGTTAACATAGAGATGTGCAAAGTAGGTCTTTTAGGCATGCAAAGGAGATAGTAAATACAGGTAGTCCTCGCTTAACAACCACAATTGGGACCAGAATTTTGGTTGCTAAACGAAACAATCATTAAGCGAATCTGACCCGATTTTATGATCATGTGACCACAGGATGCTGCGATGGAACCAGTTTGGTCTAGTGGTTAAGGTGCTGGGCTAGATACCAGGAGTCTGTGAGTTCTAGTCCCACCTTAGGCATGAAAGCCGGCTGGGTGACCTTGGGCCAGTCACTCTCTCTCAGCCCAACTCACGTCACAGAGTTGTTATTGTGGGGAAAATAGGAGGAAGGAGTATTAGGTATGTTCGCCGCCTTGAGTTATTTATAAAAATAATAAAGGTGGGATAGAAAATAAATAAATAAATAAATAAATACATACATACATACATACATACCAGCTGCCAAGTGTCCAAATTGTGATCACATGACCACAGGGATGCTGTGACGGTCATAAGTGTGAGAACTGGTCGTAAGTCGTTTTTTTCAACACCGTAAGTCTCAACTGTCACTAAACAAATGGTTGTTAAGTGAGGACTGCCTGTAATTCATTTGAACTTACTGGCATGCAGTCCAGTTCAGGGACCAGATCCTCCATTCTTAGTTACTTCAGGGTTTTTTCTTGGACTTATGTACTGAGAGCTTGAGCTCCTTCTTCCTCCTCACTAAATTAGGAAAAGAGTATTTAAATAAAAGAAAACCCAACAGAGCTAGGTAAACACCAGTCAGCAAGATAAAATTGAAAGGTTAAAAATTAAAAGGTGAGAAGAACAAAATTAGGAGTTAACAGAATTCCACCATGTTGCATACAAAGCATAAAATCTAACCCTAGTTTCTGGATCTTCTATAAAATTCTCCTCACTACTTGAGAGTTCTAATATGACAAATTCCAGCTGGGATGACTCAGAAAACTCCTTTCACTTTGCTAGCTGATTAAAATCTCCACTCATTTTTACTCTTGTTTGAACCAGTTTAATACCTCAGGATTAATTAAACTATATATATATATATTTATAATTATTTTTTTATTATTATTATTTTAATAATTATTTTATTATTATTATCTTATAATTATAATTATTTTTTATAATTATTTTTATGATTATTTTTTTATTATATTTTTTTAAATTTTTAATTAAACTATAATAATAGAATAGGGGGCGTGGTGGCTCAGCAGGTAAGACGCTAGGCTTGTCGATCGGAAGATTGCAAGTTCGGAGGTTCGAATCCCTATCCCTGCATGCGGAGTGAGCTCCCGCACTCACCCCAGCTCTTGCCAACCTAGCAATTAGAAAGCATGCAAATGCAAGTAGATGAATAGGTACCACTTCGATGGGTAGGTAACAGCGTTCCGTGTGCGTCATGCGGCCACATGACCATGGAAGCGTCTTCAGACAACGCTGGCTCTTCGGCTAACAAACGGAGATGAGCACCGGCCCCTAGAGTCGGACACGACTGCACAAATGTGCGGGGGGAACTTTTATCTTTTTTTTTTAATACCTCAGGAACTGTGGCTTCTAACCATCCAACCAGGATGGGAGTGACATTGTCATGCAACAACTAGATAAGAGTACACATTCCATCTTCACATGTTCTTTATCAAAATAGTAGCTACATCAGTTTGCATTTCTCTAGAAAACACTCTTATAATTTTAATACTTTTGTGGAATTTAAAAAAAAAATCATAGTAAAATATAGCAGACACTCATTGATTAGTGTTTTCATTACCATGATTTGCCAGTATGTGGACGGTGATTTGACTAATGCATGTGAAAATTGCTCAAGAACATACCCATGAAATACTAAAGACAAGATTGATTTGGAGTGATTGGTGATGGGCTGATGGTTATCTTTGCCTCTAGTAACAAAGGGAATAAGCAGACAAGATACAATCCTACCAATGGGTCAATGCCTTTATGTCCAGTTAACATAAATGGGTAGAGTTTAGTCCTCTTATTATTTTATATTGAGCCCACAACATATGTGACAGTAAATTCATTGGAAAGAGTCCATGCCTGCAAAAACATACAATAAAGAGCCAATATAACATACTAGTTAGGATTTTAAAAATAAGGAGGGAAGTCCCTGAATCAAATCCTAAATCAACAATGAATTGCACTGAACATTTTAGCCAGGTATTCTGCCCCCAACATCACTTAAATGATTGTCAAAGGACTACTGTGACAGTTAAATTTAGGAAGGTTAACCACATGTTCTGTAATAACGTAACCAAACAAATAAACAGTCTGTCCAGGTTAGGGTGATCAAAAGAAGGCAAAACAGGGGCAAAGATTTGAATGGGATGTAAGCACATGCAGACAATATTCAAGTCTTGTTTCAGCTGGTCATGTCCTCCACCACTTTCAGTTAAATCAATGCCTAAATATCCCACTTTGATCAGAAGGAATTGGAAATATTTTATTCACGTTGGATCATGTTTTCCTATCAAAGAAACTACTGTACTCTGGATGACAGACACTCCTGATTGGATGCACAAAGTTAGTTCCTGCTTTGCCTGGCTTTTAGGCAAATGTTCAGAAGGTAGGATGACACTTACATGTCTGAGGTGATAATGAGCAGATGACATAGGACATCAATGAAATAGCTTCTGTCCTACCTTCTTAGACACGTGATGGCTCAAAAGCCAGTGAAAGCAGGCTAAAGGAGAAGGTAGAAGAGGAAATTTAAGCTTCCTTGGAACTTGCCTGCTCCACTATTTGTCTGAAGTGCACTTCTTTTTTTCAATTAGACATCAGTTTCCTCGGACAATAAGTTTGTACCACAAAAGGCCACAATATGGGGAGCAGAATCAGCTCTGGGTCTAAAGAATCAATGAAACGATCACGAGAGCTTGAAAAAAGACTTCAAGAAGATGCAATAAAAGATTCCAGGACAGTCAAATTGCTGCTGTTGGGTAAATATAAATGTTAAAGTTTTGATCTTTGAGCTGATCTGCTGACAGCTGGTGATGGCTGATCTGTCTGACCTGCTTATTTTGAAATCTGGTGGGGAGAAAGAAGGAAAGATTTTTTAAAAAAATAATTTGCATGTACGTTGCAAATCATAAATGTCATATCAATTCCAGTTTTTCTGGGAGAAGGTGACAGTGGATTGTCATTTTACCTTTAAATTGAGAACTGCTATCCAAAATTCGGTGAAGGTCCAATGTGCACGCGGAAGTCTGAACAAGGAGACTGTTTCCCAAATACTAATTGCTGGGTTATGCACTGAAATCTCAGAATCCCTTTGCTCAGTCAGAAATCTAAAAGTGTGTCCTAAAATATGTTCCGTATGCATGTGGGAACCAGGGCAATTGAACTGAGAGATTTGCCTGTTTAACTTATTTTGCTTTGTTTTGCTCAGCATTGGGAATGTCAATTTGCAACATTTCTTGTGGCTTAACATGTGAATTATTCACAAGAAGACTTCCTTTTGGGAAGAAATAAATAGTGAATTATATTAATGAATGAAATATGTGTCTTTATGTGTGTGTCATCTGTCAATGTTTTAATGATTTATCTGATGAATAGTAGAAGTATCAGAAGTTTCTGGCTACTTTTACACTGTTTATGACACTGTTGCAACTTATTGAATCAAGCATCTAACAGTTTGGGTTAAATAGAATCTTTGCTTGTTAAAAAAACATGACTGTAGTGGAAAGAATTTAACCCACGAGATGTGCGTCCTTGTCATCTCCTATGGAGTCACATGACAGCATGTCAAAAGTTTCATTGCTATCACCTGACAGGAGTGGAATATTCCTTTACATGTTCTTCGCATTCTAAAAATGCCAGCAGATTATGTAAAAGACAGAGATAGAGACAAGGCAGCAGGGGAAAGACTCAGCTGTATTTTTAACTCATAAGAGCTTTTGGAAATAGATTATTTCAAATTTTAGAGTCATAGAATTGCAAGGGGGGCTTGGAGGATATTTCACTGAATCCCTCCAAGATCAAAGACAGAGCTTCTGTTCAAAGAACGCCAGTGATTGAAAGTTTGCAGTTGCTTTAAATCAGCCTTTCTCAACCTTTTGATCCTGGAGGAACCCTTGCAATATTTTTCAGGCCTCGGGGAACCCCTGCACATTCAGGCTCAAATATAGGCCAGAAGTTTCCAAATTATTTTATTTGTTTCATGGGTAGGTCTGTGTATATGCATTAACAGTGTTCTTAAACTGAAAATACAGAACAAAACTTACCTCTTTAATATGAAGTTGCCCAAATTTGAAATATTTTTTCAAAATAAATTGTGATCTCCCAGGGAACCCCTAGGGACCTCTCGCAGAACCCTAGGGTGCCACGGAACCCTGGTGGAGAAACCCTGCTTTAAATGATTGCTTCATTGTCACAGTGCTTTTAGCTGTTAAGGGTCTCCAAATCTTTAGCCGAAAATATCCTCTCCAGTAGCCTTAATTAGATCTAGTCTGATCTTTTGGAATTGCAGAGAGTAAACACTTCCAGAAGTATCCACAAGATTGGAAGCTTTTGTCAAAATGACAAAAGCAACATTGCACCCTCACAACACAAACTCTGCCCTTTTTGAACATGTGTGAGATGTCACAGCAGACATACAAAAGGGGCAGAGCTTTTGTCATGACAGTGCAGTGATACTACTTTTGTCATTTGCTGTCCCCCCTCCCCAAACTCTGGCTTCATCTTCATTTATAGTATCTCTGTAGGAAGGTCCTTTTAGGTGCTGGGAGACTTTAATTCCTCTTTATTTTTTATGGAAGGTGAACAGTGAGCTCATGGCACATCAGCAGGCTCAGGTACAAATCTGAGAATTATTAGTTGTGCTCTTCCTATAATTTAGCTCTGGTTTTCAGATACATTTGCTCATTATTTGTACTGTAATCCTTCAATTTTCCATGTATTTTGCATGTACGTGATTCTTGATCGATAGGCAAAACACTGTTGGCCAAAATCACTGGGGATCAGTTCTATCCGCACCCACACCCAAAATGCATGTAAAAGATACCAGGGACTGTTTTCGTATTTGCCAAATCCCCGGTGCAAAAGCTGATTGTTGACAAAATTGTTTTGATTGTTGACAAAAAACACTGCAAAAAGTTTGCATATACCCTGGGTTGATCATGGGTGCTTCCTCATTGTTTGTTTTACTTCAAGGAACACTTTCCATATGATTGGCTGTTTCTTGCTATTCATTTGCCTAAATTAGGAGCAAATTACTTACATGCAAATTCAAATTCTAAACAACATACAGATGTTTAGAGAGATAAATAAATAAGTAAGTAAATAAATATTTAATAGCAACTCGACCAGGCTGTTTTGACCGGAGTTATGCCTAAAGGAAGGGGGGGAAAATGCAAATTAAGATTTGAAGTGGCTTTTCCAACACTGGCTAAGAGGAAATGTGCTTAACCAATGAAAATATGGCTTGATTCCATTCACTTAGGCCTTCACAAAGCAGCTGCAAAACAATAGAAACCATAGAAAGATCAAGAAGCAGTCAAAGAAGTTCAAGATTTTAAAATTCAACATCCGATTTTACATGGTTTTTGGTTTTGAAATTGGTATTATGTCACCATTTTCACTCCCTAAACTCTCACAGTGCCAGGCTCACAGCAGGGTTTGGCAATAAATCTCAGGAAGAGCCAAATGGAATCTGAGCATATTCATTAAGAACCATGGCTAGACTCTTTGAATAGATCCCATGCCCTCACAGAGGTTTTGAGTGCCAACAAAAACTGCCATCTGTGGTTTGATCTGAAAGTGAACTGACTACAGCAAACTAAAGATCTCAGAGTCCTCCATATTCATAGATCAATTGTCATATACTCTGGAATGAAAACCGGATCAACCGTGTGTCCACCTACTTGTGATAAGTCCATAGCTGTTGTGAAGTTAAACCACCTGCCTAACTCTCCAGAGTAGCCCTTCAAAACCTGTTGGACTTATTTCAGAATTGATTCTGGAGTCTGCAAAGCTTCTGGTTTTGGGTGACTGCACACACAAGCATTCACAACCAGTCAACTCTGGGGTAGTACTACTGGCCACTGCTGTGATCTCCTGTATGATTGTGGGCACTTCTCTTCCCAAGCTTCTTCCCCAACCACAGGTATTCAGAACAGGAGGGCAGATCTTCAACAGGATCACATCCCGATTGCTGCTCATTGAGGTCTCTGTTATATACACCAGGTCTGTCTGCTCATCCATTAGGGCATATATCATGGATGGCTGCAGTCTTATTTATTATTATATTTGGATATCTTTTCCTTTTTTCCTCTTAAATTTAAAAAAAAAACTTTAAAAAACTATTCACCTGATCAGTTAATGCATATACATTCCTGGAGGAGATATATAGGCTTTGTTGTTTGTTGTTTATTCGTTCAGTTGCTTCTGACTCTTTGTGACTTCGTGGACCAGCCCACGCCAGAGCTTCCTGTTGGCTGTCGCCACCCCCAGCTCCCCCACGGTCTAGCCCAGATATATAGACACTCAATGCTAATAAGGAAGAATAACAAAGGATAATGTGTCTTTCTTGAATTTTTCTCTCAGCATTGTTTTTTCAAAATTCATATACTTGGTGTCATTGTGGTAGAGTTGCACAGATTATAGGAAGAGGACAATTTTAGTACTAAAGCTAAATGCATTGCCATCAGAGAGTGCAGCTGGTGTGCACATGGGCAGAAAAAAAGCATATACTCTCATACATTCCACAGTGGGAGCAGATGGGGGAATTTGGGAAATATTCTAACATTCTTCCTGGATTTTTGTTCACCCTTGAAAACTATTTTGTTAACTTTTGTTGTTGTTGTTCAGTCGTTTAGTCGTGTCCGACTCTTCATGACCTCATGGACCATAGCACGCCAGGCCTTCCTGTCCTCCACTGTCTCTCGGAGTTTACTCAAATTCATGTTCATTACATCGGTGATGCTGTCTAACCATCTCATCCTCTGCCGTCCCCTTCTCCTTTTGCCTTCAGTCTTTCCCAGCATCAGGGTCTTTTCCAGTGAGTCCTCTCTTCGCATTAGGTGGCCGAAGTATTTGAGCTTCAGCTTCAGTATCTGTCCTTCCAATGAGCAGACAGGGTTGATTTGTTAACTTAGCTTTTGGAAAATGACATACTGACATTCTATTTCATTTTTCTAGTAAGTGCACATGCACACATGTGCACACGCATTGTGTTAAGCCATCATTTGGTCTCCTTAAGGTACAAAGCCATCTTTGAGAACATGATTTTGTTTGTTTTGATCTCCACAGACATCCTTTGCCCAATTTAATGACAATTCTGTTCACGTCCATTTGTCATATTTACATTTGTTTTCTTTTTTTGCAGGAGCTGGAGAATCAGGAAAGAGCACTATTGTGAAACAAATGAAGTAGGTCTATCAAAATTTATGTCACTTTTAGTAGAACTCTCTTGTGTTCCCAGCAGTGCAAAAAAGGAAAGAAAATGAATCAATATTCTGTGACTTGTGCATTAAAATAGAAAATAACTATGTTTTATAGGTTGGATAATAATCAGATGTATATAACTCCTAACTTGGGGGCGGGGGGCGGGGGAGGTGTTCCAGAGTAGATACTCTAGTTTGTTAGAACTAGCAAACTAACTAGTTTTGTAGTAGAGATGGGTATTGGTTGCAATTCTAGCATATTAAACCAAATGTGCTGAAATGGAACAATACTGTGCTTACCATAAACAGGGAATGCTGCATGTTGCCCGAGAAAGGTTTGTACCTTCTTTATATTCCTAAAGTTTGTACCTTCTTTATATTCCTAAAGAATGTTATGGAAATGTTAGTTGGCCACTAACATGGTGGGTAGGCAGCAACTAAAACCATCCCAAAGAAAAAGAAATGCAAGAAAGCAAAGTGGCTGACTGATGAGGCTTTACAAATAGCTGAGGAAAGAAGGGAAGCAAAAGGCAAGGGAGAAAGGGAAAGAAAGAGGAAAAAGGGAGAAAGGGAAAGATATAAACAACTGAATGCAGAATTCCAGAGAATAGCAAGGAGAGATAAGAAGGCCTTCTTAAATGAACAATGCAAAGAAATCGAGGAAAACAATAGAATGGGGAAGACTAGAGATCTCTTCAAGAAAATCGGAGATATCAAGGGAAAGTTTTGTGCAAAGATGGGCATGATAAAGGACAAAAAAGGCAGGGACCTAACAGAAGCAGAAGAGATTAAGAAGAGGTGGCAAGAATACACAGAAGAACTATACAAGAAAGATCTTAATATCCCTGATAAATACGATGGTGTGGTCACTGACCTTGAGCCGGACATCCTAGAGAGTGAAGTCAAGTGGGCCTTAGGAAGCATTACTAACAACAAAGCTAGCGGAGAAGACAGTATCCCAGCTGAGCTATTTAAAATCCTAAAAGATGATGCTGTTAAAGTGCTGCACTCAATATGCCAACAAATTTGGAAAACTCAACAGTGGCCACAGGATTGGAAAAGGTCAGTTTACGTTCCAATTCCAAAGAAAGGAAATGCCAAAGAATGTTCAAACTACCGTACAATTGCGCTCATTTCACATGCCAGCAAGGTTATGCTCAAAATCCTACAAGCTAGGCTTCAGCAGCATGTGAACCGAGAACTACCAGAAGTGCAAGCTGGGTTTCGAAGAGGCAGAGGAACTAGAGATCAGATTGCCAACATTCGCTGGATCATGGAAAAAGCAAGAGAGTTCCAGAAAAACATCTACTTCTGCTTCATTGACTACGCTAAAGCCTTTGATTGTGTGGATCACAACAAACTGTGGCAAATTCTTAAAGAGATGGGAGTACCAGACCACCTTACCTGTCTCCTGAGAAACCTGTATGTGGGTCAAGAAGCAACAGTTAGAACCGGACATGGAACAACCGACTGGTTCAAAATTGGGAAAGGAGTACGACAAGGCTGTATATTATCACCCTGCTTATTTAACTTATATGCAGAGTACATCATGAGAAATGCCGGGCTGGATGAATCACAAGCTGGAGTTAAGATTGCTGGGAAAAATATCAACAACCTCAGATATGCAGACGATACCACCCTAATGGCAGAAAGTGAAGAGGAACTAAAGAGCCTCTTGATGAGGGTGAAAGAGGAGAGTGCAAAAGCTGGCTTGAAACTCAACATTAAAAAAACCCAGATCATGGCATCTGGTCCCATCACTTCCTGGCAAATAGAAGGGGAAGAAATGGAAGCAGTGACAGATTTTATTTTCTTGGGCTCCAAGATCACCGCAGACGGTGACTGCAGCCATGAAATTAAAAGACGCTTGCTCCTTGGAAGGAAAGCTATGGCAAACCTAGACAGCATATTAAAAAGCAGAGACATCACCTTGCCGACAAAGGTCCGTATAGTTAAAGCTATGGTTTTCCCAGTAGCAATGTATGGCTGTGAGAGTTGGACCATAAGGAAGGCTGAGCGCCGAAGAATTGATGCCTTCGAGCTGTGGTGCTGGAGAAGACTCTTGAGAGTCCCTTGGACTGCAAGGAGGTCAAACCAGTCAATCCTAAAGGAAATCAACCCTGACTGCTCATTGGAAGGACAGATGCTGAAGCTGAAGCTCAAATACTTTGGCCACCTAATGAGAAGAGAGGACTCACTGGAAAAGACCCTGATGCTGGGAAAGACTGAGGGCAAAAGGAGAAGGGGACGGCAGAGGATGAGATGGTTAGATAGCATCACCGATGTAATGAACATGAATTTGAGTAAACTCCGAGAGACAGTGGAGGACAGGAAGGCCTGGCGTGCTATGGTCCATGAGGTCACGAAGAGTCGGACACGACTGAACGACTGAACAACAACAAAACATGGTGGGTAGCAAAAGTCAGTATTTACAGGCACATTGAAATGAATGAGAATGGTGATTGTTTCTTGAGTATCTAATTAAAAAAAAGGTCTGCTGGTTTCAAATGTATGGTGTGGGTATAAGTCTCTTCATATATACACATGGCAAGGAATGAATATACATTGGAAAATATTATTTTTTAAAATAAAAAATTAAGAGGATTAGTGAAAGGTACCAGAAGTGATAGGAGGGTTTCAAAAAAGTGGGATGGGATGGGATGGGATGGGATGGGATGGGATGGGATGGGATGGAGGAGAGGAGAGGAGAGGAGAGGAGAGGAGAGGAGAGGAGAGGAGAGGAGAGGAGAGGAGAGGAGAGGAGAGGAGAGGAGAGGAGAGGAGGCTATGCAGAACAGTGGTCAGGGAGTAGAAGAGTGAGGGGAGCATGCTTCATCCAGCCTGGCAGAAATTGAAAGGTTGCCTGCTGGGTCAGGTTGAATGGAACATGAGCTTCTATGGGTGAGGGTAGCTCATTGACTTAATTGGCCATTGTTGGATCAATAGCAAGATTATGAAAGAAACAGCAACTTCTGACCACCAGAGAACATAGAAGCCCAGCAGCCTAAATAAAAATGGTTGTACAGGGCAACAATCAGCTGCTGGATGAGAGGGGGGCATGCCAGGCACTTTGACTGTCAGATTAGATCATACCTTCTGATCTGCTGTTAGATCAGAACATAATTCTGGAATCCCTCCATTCTGAAGGGTCTTAAGATTGTTCAGCTCTGAGTACAGCAATTTTAAATCAAAACTAAAAAACAAGGGCATGCAGTGCATTTGCAATGGGATAGCCTAGAAACTACAAAACCATGAGTTCTAGTCCTGCCTTAGGCACAAAGCCAGCTGGGTGACCTTGGGGCAGTCACTGTCTCTAAGCCAGTGCTTTCCAAAGTCCCGCTGTTGGCGACACAGTAACGGCAATGGCGGTGCAGGGGCACGCGTGGCAGTGGGGGCGTGCACAGCGGTGGCGCAGGGGCGCACATGGCGGCATGCACGGCGGCGGTGGCTGCGGCAACAGCCTCATGTTTCGCACTAAAACGCGGAAGCGCTGATGGTGCACCGCTGCCACCGCCGCCACATGCACCACTGCCGTCACCACGCACACCGCTGCAGGGGCGGCAGCGATGCGCCATCAGCACTTCCGGGTTTTGTCATGACACACAGTTTGGAAAGCTATGCTCTAAGCCCTAGGAAGGAGGCAATGGCAAACCACTTCTGAAAAACCTTGCCAAGAATACTGCAGGGACTTGTCCAGGAAGTTGCCAGAAGTCAACGCTAACTCGAAGGTGCACTCACAAACACTGGAGTGGGAGGAGGAGGAGGTCATCCATTCCTGCCCTCAGGAAGCAGTGATGGTGGAGCAGAAACGCAGAATGAATGATAGCCCTAGATGGAGGGCAAGACCAAGAAAGTTGTGGTTAGATAGACTTAATGAGGTCCTCAGAAAGAGAGAAAGGCAAAGTTGAAAAAACAAAGGTAAGATATGACATGTTGCATGAATGTGGTGGATGGTTTGCCAAGTTAGAAAGGTAATGCAGTGATAGTGAATGGGGTTGGAGTAAACTAGATTTTTGTGAGCCAGTTTGGTCTAGTGGTTAAGGCATCAGGCTAGAAACTGGGAGACCGTGAGTTCTAGTCTTGCCTTAGGCACAAAGTCAGATGGGTGACCTTGGGCCACTCACTCTCTCTCTGCCCTAAGGAGGAAGCAATGGCAAACCACTTCTGAAAAACCTTGCCAAGAAAACTGCAGGGACTTGTCCAGGCAGTCTCCAAGAGCCAAGACTGACTTGAAGGCACAAAAAACAAAACGAAACAAAACATCCCACCTAGATTTATTCATATTTCCTTTTGCTTTAATTCATTTGGCTTATTTTTTAGTCCTTTTCTGCACTTTACACAATGTTGCTTCTCCATAAAAGGAACAGTGTGATGGATATGTCTTGTATATATCAATGCATGTATGTGTTATTAGTATTAATATGTTAGTATTATATTAGAAGGGGGGCGCGATGGCTCAGCGGTTAAGATGCCAGGCTTGTCGATCGGAAGGTCGCAAGTTCGGAGGTTCAAGACCCTAGCCCCGTGTGACGGAGTGAGCTACCACACTCGCCCCAGCTCTTGCCAACCTAGCAATTCAAAAGCATGCAAATGCAAGTAGATAAATAGGTACCACTTCGGTGGGATGGTAACAGTGTTCTGCGCACGTCATGCCAACCACATGACCGCAGAAGTGTCTTCACTGGCTCTTCGGCTAACAAATGGAGATGAGCACCGGCCCCTAGAGTCGGACACGACTGTGCGGGGGAACCTTTACCTTTATTATATTAGCATTAATGATAACATAGATTGGGAAGTTCCAACATTGTTGAGTTTGCTCTCTATCTAAAGGCATATAGAACATGTTAAAAAATAAACTTTTTTCTTCTGATTTTTTAAAAAACGAAACAAGCGAAAAATGACTCAATTATATATGGCAGATGATTTAAATAAATGAATGTGTGGGTGAGATATTGCTTTTTCTTTTCCTTCCAGATCCATCCTAACCTTTTAAAAATGTGTTGCTATGCTTTAGTACTTAAGTCAGTTTCTTTTCCACCATAAATAAGCCATTTGGGGTTTTTAAAAATTAAAATGAGAAATATATATGTATTTAATGACTCAGTACATTCTCTTGATGGTTGTTTGTCTATGTTCTACAAGAGTATTTCACAAAGTTAATTAACATTCTGGTAAAATTGGACCTCATTAAGTTTCATTGTGTTTGTGCACATGGGATTCTATGGGCTTGCGTGACGCATACATCTGTGTGTGACATACAGAAGCAATGGAGCCCAGAGTATTTCAGCTGTATCATGTGTTGAATGTAGTCATTTGAGAAAGATCTGAAGAAGTGTCGTCACTACACATTAATTAAAGAGGTTGAAGCAGGGAAACCTCTTTTTTCTTATCTTTTGATTTGTAATCTCTGAATTTATTTGGAGAATTAGGGAAATTTGTGATTCCTCTTCAAATGCAAAAAGAAACAACTCTCATGCCTTTCTGTTTTATAGAAAATTATGCTCAATTTATTGACTGAATCTTTTGACTCAGGAAATGGGTTACTGTAACTAACTGTGTTGATCCAGGAATGTATGAAGCATGGGTCTTCACAGAAACACAGGATAAAGCTTGCCCAAGATTTATATTATTCCCTGTGAGGCTCAGACTGTGGAACTAAACCGAGCATCTGATCTAAGATAGTCATAAGATAGTTAAACTATTCCCAAACAAGAAAGAAGGATCCAGAAATATATTTTATGTCAGTAAGGAGTATGCACAAGCATGTATATATGGAAGAGAAGTTTTGGGAACAAGACTGGGTGCTCTCTTATATCTATGAAATAGGAAATAGTAACTACAACGTCTACTAGATACTTGGGACATCTACAGGGTGAGTCAAAATCTGCAAAATGGTGGGTGCCATCCAGATTGATGTCAGCTCTTCAAGGTAAACCAGGTCAAGAAACAAACACTGCAGGGGTTTCAGAAATGCTACTTAATTTGTGTAGGGTATAACAGAATTCTGAAAGCCAATCCAAATTTCTTTCCTTCTTAAACTTAATAAAATCAAGGTGGGATTATTTTGAATTTCTCACACTTCCTTCAATCTCTGGACTATGTAATCACTTCCCCAAGTCTCTTCTTAACACCTCTTTCATACCTTCTCCAAGGTCAGCAATACATTCCTTTACACAGATTTGACACCCCACTGTAGATTCTGATATCTGTATTTAGACAATTTGCATCAGTGGAATCTTGAACCAGTAAGAATCCTACTGGTGAACTTCTTGAGCATATACAATTAACAATGCATGGTTTCTCAAGATTAGACAGCATAGTACAATCTTATTGAGCCCAGGAGATCTGTTTATCTGTTATAAACCCAGAGAGGATTCTTCTAACACCCCTCCTAGGATAGCTATCTCAAACATAATTAGTTTGCTCAAAGCTAATTATGCATCCATATTTTGATATTTGATTGCAAACCAGTTAGTTTCCACTTCTTTTGAACCCCACCAGTGTTCTTGTTCTTATTCTCATTCTGCTAAGAATTGTCATCTTTCTGATTTTTTTGCAGGATCATCCATAAAGATGGCTACACTGATCAGGAATGTCAAGAGTATAAATCAGTGGTTTACAGCAACACACTACAGTCCATTCTGATGATTGTAAAGGCTATGTCCACCCTAGGAATTGAGTATGAGAACTCACAAAGCAAAGTGAGTATGAGACCTGTCATAACTGGGAACTCTTTCACATTTTTGGTACTTTTTCATTGCAGAACATCAGTTTCAAATCCTTAAGACAGAGCTTTCCAAACGGTGTGTCGGTTGCAGTGTCTGGGTGTGTTGCGGCTGCTGCTGCCTCCGAGCCCTGCCAGGATTCTGCGCAGGTCCTAGTGCCTGCCTTGTGCCCTGCTGTAAGAGTGTGTTGCGAAATGATGCATGTCTAAAAAGTGTGTCACCAACATGAAAAGTTTGGAAAGCTCTGCCTTAAAATCATATCTGCTTGCATTCTCATCCTTCACAACAGCAACACCATCTATTTAGCTTATACTAATTTGTTTCAATCAGCACCAGGCAGCACCGCCTCACCTCCTTCAGTCAGATAGAAGAGTTTGCTTTATAAAAAATTTTTTCTAAGAAGAGAGTTTCAGAGAAATTCTCATGGGAATAAGCAAGGGAATAATGTTTTCTTCCACTTATTTGGTTACAAAGTAGCCAATGAACAAGGTCAACCATCCTGTTTTTCACTGGAATTCCTCCCAGTGACAGAAGCATCCAACAGGATGAGAGGCTGTCATCAAAGTGACCAAGTCAGCATTGTACTGTTGTGATCCAAGCTCCACCCCTTTTGAACATGCATGTGACACCGAAATGCACATGCAAAAGAGGCAGAGCTTGCATGTCAAGAGTGTAATGGTGCTTTATTATTTTTATAAATAACTCAAGGCGGCGAACATACCAAATACTCCTTCTTCCTCCTATTTTCCCCACAACAACAACCCTGTGAGGTGAGTTGCAGTGACTTTAAAGCTGCTATTTCCAAGGATGTTATCTCTCCTCTGTCCTTGAGAAGTGGTAACCGGAAAAAGAAATCACTTTATATCTCCTACTCGTCAGTGCTCGGTCGAGCTATTGGAGTCAAGTTTGATTAACTCCTTCTGTACTTTGCCAGACTCTGAGCAAGTGGGCATTATTAATAGATTAGATGACCTGAAAGATCTTTTAGAAACCAAATGTAAGGCTGCGAAACCCTTAATAGATCCTGTTACTCCGACTGCTGACATAAAAAATGCCCTTTCTGAGAACCTCGATAAAACTCTTTTTCATACAGATGCAGTAAGTGAGAGTACTATAATAGAGACGAATAAGCAAGGGGAACTAAGCGGTTGCCTAATTACGGTGGAACAACGAATAGAAGAAAGCCCAGGAGTAGGAGTTGAACAATGTTTAAAGGAGGATATCTCCTGTCCGTTGATTCCTCCTCTGGTTTCCGTTACTACTCCAATGGGTCAACCTACAAATGTATCTTTGTCACAGGCTGATGGCCCTCAAAATCATTTGGAGTCCAACCGGCAACCCGGCAAAAGAGAAGGCAGGCACATAATAAATCAATGGGTCTTTTTTGATCCTGATGGAATGCTAGATAACATTTCTTATGTGGAATGACTGGAAAACTTATGTGCCCCATCCCAAGTACATATGAATTCTTTCCCTATATCCTCAAATAACAAGGATGCAGATCATTTTCGACTATTGTCTTGGAATATTGCTGGATGGAAAGCCAGAGTTTTGGATGGGGACCAGGTGGAATTTTTGGTAAGTTTTGATCTCGTAGCCCTTCAGGAGACCTGGTTGCCTCCGGATGAAGAGCAGATCCATCTACCAGGCTTTAGTTCATGGTATATTCCTGCAACCAAATTTAAGTCCAAAGGGAGGGCTTCTGGAGGCCTGGCAATTTTAGCCAAGGAGAGCTGGGCTGGCAAGCCAAGGAACTGATTCTCAGTGACATTTCATCTGCTTACCTAATTGTTAAATTTTCCTATGACTTTTTTGAATTGGTACTGTAGAATGTTTATCTTCCACCTCACTCTTCTCCTTACTATTCACCGAATATATTTGGAACAAATTTGGAACTCTAAAGGTAAAATGTCCAAAAGCTATTATAGTTTTAGGTAGGTGACTTTAATGCCAGGGTGGGGGCTTCCCTACAAAATTTTGACTACTCGGGTGATATTTTGTTGTTTATGCGTTCAGTCACTTCCGACTCTTCGTGACTTCATGGACCAGCCCATGCCAGAGCTTCCTGTCAGCCGTTGCCATCCCCAGCTCCCCCATGGTCAAGTCCGTCACCTCCAGAATATCATCCATCCATCTTGCCCTTGGTTGGCCCCTCTTCCTTTTGCCTTCCACTTTCCCCAGCATCAGCATCTTCTCCAGGGTATCCTGTCTTCTCATTATGTGGCCAAATTACTTCAGTTTTGCCTTTAATATCATTCCCTCAAGTGAGCAGTCTGGCTTTATTTCCTGGAGTATGGACTGGTTTGATCTTCTTACAGTCCAAGGCACTCTCAGATTTTTCCTCCAACACCACAGTTCAAAAGCATCTATCTTCCTTCATTCAGCCTTCCTTATGGTCTAGCTCTCGCAGCCATAGGTTACTACGGGGAATACCATTGCTTTAACTATGCAGATCTTTGTTGTCAGTGTGATGTCTCTGCTCTTAACTATTTTATCAAGATTTGTCATTGCTCTCCTCCCAAGAAGTAGGGTGATATACCCGAGGATTATTTACTATCTGTTCCTCCTTGGCATTCTAAACACACACACACACAAAAAATACTGCAGGTTCACAACTGGTCTCTATGATTTATAATTGTGATTTACACATTTTAGGTGGTAGGGATCCTGGTTTTATATATCCTTTTACTTATCATACAGGTAATTCTAGTAGTGTTTTAGATTATATATGTGTTTCAAGAGACAAGTTTGATATGTTTTCAGATATACAAGTCTTGGTGAGAGAAGACAGTGATCACCAACCAATTTTAGTCTCTTTCCAAGGAAGAATTGATATTCGAAAAAATTCACCTTGTGATAAGAGATTTCTTGCAAATCTGGAAGTGAGACAAGATAGAAAACTTAAATGGGCTAAAGTTGATACTGAAGCACTATCCAGTTTTCTGGATTCTGTACAGCCCCAGACCTGGAGAAATATAATTTCTTATTCATCCTTAGTTGCAGATAAAATGTTGGCTTACTATGACGACTTAAGACATTCGCTGAGAAAATTTCTTATGGTTACAGTAAGTCCCCACTGAGGAATAGACGACAAGTCAGAGCTCATTGGTTTGATTCTGTATGTTTTCTTAGTAGAAAATGTTTGGGAGCTGCAATGCACTGGGCTAGAGGGTGTCCCATCTCGTAAAACCTTACTAATACGCTGAAAGCCAAGCGTGATTATAAGAAACTGATAGCTTCTAAGAAAGCTTCCTATAGAGCCAAATTATGGTCAGATTTGCAAGTTTGGGCAAAAGAGTCAAAGTCAGCCTTCTTCTGGAATGCTGTTTCAGGCATCTTGAAAGAACGTAAATTTTATTTTGATATTCCCATTCCTGCCTCAGTGTGGCAGGATTTTTATTCTAATCTCTTTTTTAAATCTAATCAATAGTTTACGTATAAGCAAACTTTGGATAATC
This sequence comes from Charina bottae, assembly GCA_023362775.1. Taxonomy (NCBI): domain Eukaryota; kingdom Metazoa; phylum Chordata; class Lepidosauria; order Squamata; family Charinaidae; genus Charina; species Charina bottae. Next base: position 2,721,591 of record JALMGJ010000053.1, on the reverse strand, counting down.
TTCCCACTTGGCCTCCTGTTTCTGTTTTAGAAATTACACCTATTATTGGTTCATTAAAATCTAATAAGACACCCGGTGAAGATTTTCTGCCTCCAGAACCATTTAAGACTGACATGGATTGGTGGGCGCCCTTATTAGCAGGGTTATTTGCTTTTATAAATAATACTGGTTGTATTCCTGCAGGTTGGGAAGTTGCCATTATCATCCCCTTACATAAAAAAAGGGGACAGAGGTAATCCAAACAATTACAGACCTGTAAGCCTTATTGGAATTGTTGCTAAAATGTATGCAAAGCATTTGTTGAACAAAATCGAAGTTTGGGGTTTGGAGAATAACCTCTTGGTGGAGGAAGAAGCAGGATTTAGGCCAGAGCGTTCCACCATAGATAATTGCTTTACCCTACACCACCTTGTATCAAAGCATTTAAAGATGGGTAAGAAATTGTTTACCACATTTATAGACCTAAGTGCGGCCTTTGACTCGATAAATAGAAATATCTTGTGGAAGAAACTGGCAGATCTAAATATGGATCCCAGAATCCTTTTTTTTTTTTTTTGGTTTAAGCTCCTTATTCTAATATGCAGGTGAAAATTCACATTGGTGTGGATGGGTCCCTGACTAAGAGTATACCTACTAATGTCGGTGTTAGACAGGGTTGCGTCTTAGCACCTATGCTTTTTCATCTTTATGTTAATGACTTACCAGGTTTTTTACATGTGGAAAATACACATATGCCCAAAATCCTTAATAGATTTATTAATATTTTATTATATGCGGATGATATGGTTTTATTAGCCCATTCTCAAATTGGCTTGAGAAGATTGCTGCAAAAGCTAAGTCCCTATAGCACTCTTAATACTCTAATTATTAATAAAAGTAAATCTAAAGTGCTGGTATTCAGTAAAAAAATGTGAAATACAATTGGCAAATGAATGGAGAATCCATTGAACAAGTGACTTCTTATACCTATTTAGGGGTGACTTTCACTAACACTGGATCGTGGATGAATCATTTTAGGAGATGTGCGGCAAGGGCCAAAGCAAATACTAAAAGGTTATACAAACTATTCTACCACAACAAACCATGTATTCTGACACCTATCTTGAAAGTCTTTGGGGCCAAAATAATTCCGATGATGACTTATGGAGCTGAATTACAGGGTTTAAGCAAAGCTACCCCTCTTGAACAAATTCAAACATGCTTCCTGAGACATATTTTAGGAACTGATAGGAACACGTCTGCCTCAGCAATCAGAGCGGAATTAGGCATCCAATACTGTCATCTAATGACCAAAGTTTTTTCATACTGGCTGAAGATTCAAACAATGGACCCCAACAGACTCCCTAGAATCTGCCTAACTGAACAGCTAAGTATGACACCGTCTAATACATGGGCTCGTCAACTCTATGATGTTTTCACGTTGCGGGCTCTCTACGCAGCATTTACTATCTAGGGCCCCCCAAGCAAGGGAAATTTTTATGCAAAGAGTTATGGACATAAGTGCCCAAACTGACTTGGAGCTTTTAGCCAAAAATAGATATTTAAAGTGGCTGGTTACTAATAAAATAATTTTTCAATCTGAGAAATACCTCTCTATGAGTTTGCCCCAACCTTTAAGAAGGGCTTTTTCCAGAACAAGGTTTGAGTTGCTGGATTCAATGGCCAAATATGGACGCTTTCATAACATCCCATATTATGAAAGAACTTGTATATGCGATTCGCCCAATATTGAAAATATTTCTCATACCCTGTTTAATTGTCAACTATATGCATCCATCAGGCTTAAACATTTATCTCCATTATTGGAAAGAACAATGTACTGGGACCCAAATTTTAGATTGTCTTATTTTCTCCAGGGCACCAATATATATATTGTACGTAGAATTGCTACATTTATACTGAAGGCTGGGGCTTTAAGATCCCAATATATTGAACAAATTGGGGTATCCTGTAAAGGTGATTCTCTCATCTGATTATTGTCTCTTTGTATTGTGATCACATATATATGTACCTTACTTTATTATTTTACTTTACTACTATATCCTTGATTATGCTTTGTTAATATTTTAATCTTGTTTTGCTATATTGATATGGTCAATTCAACTAATCAATAAAATGAGTTTTGGAGTTGGGCTGAGAGAGTGACTGGCCCAAGGTCACCCAGCTGGCTTTCATGCCTGAGGAGGGACTAGAACTCTCCGTCTCCTGGTTTGCCATTGGCTCCTTCCTAGGGCTGAGAGACAGGGACTGGCCCAAGGTCACCCAACCGGCTTTCATGCCTCAGGCAGGACTAGAACTCTTAGTGTCCTGGTTTGCCACTGGCTCCTTCCTAGGGCTGAGAGGGAGTGACTGGCCCAAGGTCACCCAGCCGGCTTTCATGCCTAAGGTGGGACTAGAACTCTCAGGCTCCTGGTTTCTAGCCCATTGCCTTAACCACTAGACCAAACTAGCTCTACCTTGGTGGTCCCTGCAGATGCTAGTATGAAATATAATACTACTTCCTCCTGTTTTTCCCACAACCAAAATTCTGTAGTGTCAGGAGGTGGTGGGATCTGGTCCTCCTTTATGCATAGAACTAGCTGTGCCGCCTGCAGTTTTTAACATAAAGCCTAGTACCTATTGGGAGAAGTGGTTTCTAGGCCAGCACCTTAACCACTAAACCATTGCACTTATTTATATCAGTTAATTACATTAATCTACTAGATCAGTGCCAAAAATAAAATGATTACCAGTCATAAAAACCAACATGCAATGTCATACTTCCTGATTATGCACTATAATAGGGTTATGTGTTGTAATTGGTTTTATGTACTCTCTGTCTATAGATGCAGTGTCTCTGTGATATTCAATTATCTAAAAGATTAAAATAGTAGTCTGAAGAGGAAGTCAAGGTTCTCAATATCTCTCCCATCTATCTTTACATCAGCAGTTAGCACGGGTGAGGTTGGGCTTCAGAAGGTGAGTTGGGAAGACCTTTGGATTTGAAAACCTGAATCCTTTTCTTCCTGGTCACTCCCTGGGTTCTATGTTTAACACAGCATACATCTGTGAGTAGTGTCAATTCCATGAAGAGTATTTAGACAAAAATCTAGATCTCAGAATGTTGAGTAATATGTGCCCTAATAGAAAGCTCTGAACTTTCTGCCCTCGTGATAGAAGACGAAGAAGCCTAAACATATCAGTCTTTCAATCAAGGGAAAACAGAGGGGAATCAACAAGAGAATCAAGGAGGAATTCCTTTTCATCAATACAGAAAATTATGCAAAGAGTCAATGCTTCTGGATTGTATTTCCAACACTCTGAGCTTTCTCCTGTAAGTGAGGAACACCTGAAATCCTCACTGGCTAGAAGGGATAGGTGTTGTAATCAAGCACATCTTGAGGTGCCAAGTGGAGAGAGGCAGAGGTAGTAGGATGTACATAGAAACGTAAGGATTTGCTCTCGGTTCTCTTTTCATATCCCTCTATCCACTCTGGGTTTTATGAGACTGCTTAATCTTGGCTCATTTGCTTTGGCCTTCTTTCGGTAGGTGTACACTTATAGAACCCTTACTCTTTGATTCTCTTCCTGGTGGGTGCTAGGCTTTGCCTATCTGTACAATGTATTTCCTGTAAATAAATCTCTGTTCTAGTTTTAATACCTGCTTCGCTAACCCTTGCTCAGGAATGGTCTCTCTCATATTCACTAAGTGCTTCAAAATAGTTATTCTAGTATAAATCTGTCTATCCAATAAGAAGGGTGTCTGGATGGATCACAACCCATTAAAGATTAAAATAATAAAAGATGCATTATTATAACATTATTGTTATATATTTTGTTTGTTTATTTTGTTATTAATTCATTAATTCATTGCAATATTTCTACACCACTCCGGTATTCATGTCTAAAGGTGGTTTAAACATCATCTTGAAACTCTGAACATCTAACCGACTGCTCCCTTTTTGGAACACAATAAAGAAGAGATTCATGTTCAGTTATTTAATTTCAGGAAGATGAAAGGCAGCTTTACGCAATGGCAGATACCACAGAGGATGGTTCCATGTCTCCTGAACTGGCTGGCATCATAAAGTGTCTGTGGAAGGACCCAGGGATCCAGGGCTGTTTTGAAAGGGCATCAGAGTATCAGCTCAATGATTCTGCTGCTTAGTAAGTGGCATGCTTCCAACTGAATTCATTTGCATAGGTGAATGTAGGCTATATACCTGGTGCATATTATTTAGGTAACATACAATTACTTAATTCATTAATTAAAACACATACAACAATAAACATGTAGCACTGATAAGGATGTCCTTTAGGAGCAAAACTACAGTTAAGCTGCGGACACCAACAGGGCTGGGGGTGGGGGGTGTCAAAAAGTCAAGATAGTGGCCATGACTGTGCAATTAAAACCCCACCCCTTTATTGTGCATAAACACATGTTTAAAAAGGGCAGGCTTTGATCACACAGCTGCGGCTGCCATCTTGACTTTTTAACATACGCACACCCGTAGATGCCCCTGGATAACAAGGATAAAATGCTAGGTCTTCATCTGTTGCTGAAAGGTGGATAATACGGACATCAGCCTGGTCTCCAGAGAAGATCACTCCAAAGCTTAGGTGCCACAAAGCTGAAGGTCCTTCCCCGCATCCTTACCTCTCACTACTATGGGATGCTGAAGAGCATCACCTGCAGTTTTTAACATTCAACCAAGCACCTATTGGGAGAATAGACACTGGGATCCTAAACCATGAAGGGTCTTAAACATCACAACTAAAACTTCAAAGTCTAATTGGTACTATGCAGACTTGCCAATCTAATTATTTAGACCAATGTTAAGATAGGAAGAATGTTCCAGAATTTGTGCAGGGGCAGAAAAAGAGAAGAAGAAGCTGCTTAGCTGTAAGCAGAAAGCCTTCTTCATCTGTTCAGAGGCATGTTTTATTTGGGGGTAGTGGCTATTTATGCTTAAGAATGTCCTGTTCTGGATTTCCTGACTGATCTGGGCCTGTTCAATTACTTGCTGGTCCTTAGGTTCCTCAGGTGTAAACTGCAACCAGTACAGATGCAAAGTATTTCACAAATTTTATGCATTTGAATGTCTACATCAGTGTTTCTCAACCTTAGCAACTTTAAGATATATGGACTTCAACTCCCAGAATTCTAGGAGTTGAAGTCCACACATCTTAAAGTTGCTAAGGTTGAGAAATACTGGTCTACACAGTACGTTTCCATATTTCCATATAGTGTTTTCTTGTCATCTGGAACTATTTAATTGCGTTTTGCTTTCTGTTCTTCTAAATATATTCTCTGCAAAAACAGGCCTGGCCACTATATTAGCAGAAATTGCTCTTCCCTTCATGCAGACAAAGTTGTTTTCCTTTTGCAAAATGTTGATAAATGAACCATTCTCTCTCTCTCTCTCTCTCTCTCTCTCTCTCTTCTCTCTCCCTCTCTCTCTCCCTCTCTCTCTCTCTCTCTCTCTCTCTCTCCCTCTCTCTCTCTCTCTCTCCCTCTCTCTCTCTCTCCCTCTCTCTCTCTCTCTCTCTGCAGCTACCTCAATGATTTGGACAGACTAACAGCTCCTGGCTATATCCCTAATGAACAAGACATCCTTCGCTCACGAGTGAAAACAACAGGGATTATTGAGACACAGTTTTCTTTCAAGGACTTGCACTTTCGGTATCAAAGCAGTTCTTTAATTCTAGTTCTCTGTCCAAATCTAGTGAATATATGTGGATTCAAATAAAAGCAGGGGTGTTGGCAGGGTTGGGGTCAAAACAGTCAAGATGGTGGTCACAACAATCAATACCAAGATGGTGGTCACAACCATCAAAGGGGTGGTGCTTTGATCTCAGAGTTGTGACTAGCATCTTGAATTTTTTGCACATCCCTCCCCCCCACCCCCCGCAATGAATGCCCCTGATTAAAAGCCAAATCTTGAAATGGTTTGAAAATTAATGGAAAGCATTGGCAGGACTTTGAAATTCTTCTCACAAAGTTGTCCTTCTGGAAGCCACATATATAATCCCTACTACTCTGCAAGGCCATGGTACATTTTTGTTGAAAGCCTTAACAACAAAAATAGCATACTGACAACATATGGCAAATTGCTTCTGTTTGCAAACTCATGAAAACCTAAGATATCAGCTATAAATGTGTACTAAACTGAAGATATTTCATAAGGTAATGCTCCAAATTTCAGCCTCTTGTGGATATCTTGAACAAAGCTGCTGATATTGAGTGTTCCAGGCTTTAACAAATTCCACCACAATGGAAGGCATCAAAAGAAAAACAAATTCAGAAAATGTACACCCCTTTGTGAAAGAAGCATCAAATTGTCCAAACATTGAGTTTTAACATTATTCCTCTTTCTCTTTTTTAAAAAATGGGCCTTTTTAAATGTTAGGAAGTGTTGAATGTTCCTTGTAGCTTATAGAACAGAGACTGCTCGACACAGTGATAAAGGTGTTGGACTGGAATCAGGGAGGCCCAAGTTCAGGTTTGTTCTCTGTTCTGGAAACCCCGTGGGTGATTTTGGGCCCTCTCAGCCTAACCTAGCTCTCAGTTTTGTGGTGGAGATTCAAAGGGAGGTGTGAATGCTTTGAACACCTTCTTGACCTCCTGACAGAAGCTGGCATGGGGACAGAGTGGAGTCAAAACTCTCATTTCAGAAATAGATTCAGAAATAGCCAGCTCCCTCTACCCACCCACCCCCGTTGCAAAGAATCCAAAAACTTGGTTAAATAGAAATGCTTGGAGTCATTGTTGGTATAAATCCTTTAAAATGTATGTATTATTCATGCTCGCAGGCTGCTTTTCAACATAAAGTTCTTCTGCAGCTTACGAAGCAGAGCAAAATTCAATACAAAACAAACAATAAGAAAGTAATAATCATTATCATGTAATAAAGTGCATATTCAGGGCAGCCAAAAAAAATAAATAAAATAAATAAAAGGGACATAATGTGAGTTTAAGGATCTTCATTAGCCTTTAATTGGTGTCTTTAAAAAGACTTAAGGAGACAGATGTGTCCATTCAGCAAAAGTAACAACTTCTGCAAGATGAACTTGATTGCTGGTGACTTTGTGGACACATCTGTTGATAGATGATAGATAGATAGATAGATAGATAGATAGATAGATAGATAGATAGATAATAGATAGATAGATAGATAGATAGATAGATAGATAGATAGATAGGATTTATTTATTTATTTATTTATTTATTTAATTGTTATGGCTTTCCATCTCACCCAAGGGACTCTGGGCAGCTTACAAAGATTAAAACAAAGAAAAGCCACCACATATCATCCCTAGGGCCCAAGGATAAACAATGACCTCACTCACCATGAATAACAACAGAACTCATCTATCTACCTGAACCAAATGTCTGGGGAAACATCCAGGTCTTCAATGCCTTGCAGAAAGCTAAGAGAGTTGGGCCATCTGAATCCGTGGTGGGATGCTGTTGCATAGGGCCGGTGCTGCCACTGTGAAGCCATGACTCCAGGCTTCAACAAGATGGCGTTGTTTGATAGAAAGGATCTGGAGCATGCCCTCTCTGGTAGATCTGGTGCGGTGAACAGAAAGAATGAGAGAATGGTGGTCCCACAAGTAGCCAGTTTTCTGGGCAACCATATGGAAGTATTTTGTCATTGCCTTCTTTTGATTTTTTTTTTAACACCAAGATATAGTCTATTTCCTGAGATTCTCTAATGCTCTCCAATTCATGCACTAATCAAGTACAACCAATTCCACTTATCTTTTCAGAATCAGCCAAACTAACTGGGCTGATTTATTCAATGTCCAGAATGAAAGAAATTATGGTTTACTGTCATGTGACGAGGTGTGAACCGAGTGGCATATATGATAGCATTCTTCAAATACCTGAACGGGAATCACACCCACAAAAAAAGCTAAGTGCTATCCAGAAGTACTGTACAGAACTTGGAACAAAGTCTTATGTTGCAGAGAAGAAGATTCCAGTTAATGTTATAATTTCCTAATACTATGAGCAGTTTAATAATAGAACCCTTGACCAAGGCAAGTGACGGGTTCCATTTGTTGGATGTGTTCATGAAGAATCTGGCCAGCTAGATGCTGGAGATGCTTTATTTGGTCTGGATTTTCAGGTGTAAGCTGTTCCAAAGAAGGGGGGGGGGGGCATCACTGAGAAGTGTCCCTGATGATGGCATTCACTTAGTGGTGGGACCTTCTGAGGGATCTCCCCCAGATCTTACAGGATTCAGAGAAGGTCAAATGCTAATAGTAGGTTAAGATTATAAATGTCAGTGATAACATTTGATTTCCTAACTCACAATTTATTCTTTTAACTGGTTCCCAACTGCAGAGCTAAAATAATTTTGATTTTGCCTTTTTAAAAATGCGGTATGGCTTTTTATTTTATGCCTTTCCTTCCTTCCTCCCTCCCTCCCCCCTCCCTCCCTCCCTCCCTCCCTCCTCTGCAACGTGTTAACAAGGAACATCAGGAAAACAGTAAATGAGTATCTTGTTAATCATAGATTCATTTCATAGGTTGTTTGATGTGGGAGGACAGAGATCTGAGAGGAAAAAGTGGATTCACTGCTTTGAAGGAGTGACCTGCATTATATTCTGTGCTGCCCTTAGTGCCTATGACATGGCCCTGGTGGAAGATGAGGAAGTGGTGAGTTGGATGAGAAAGAGAGGGATTTGCTATGCTGTGGGAAGGATATGCTTTGTTTCATTAAAATCCTTCCCCATGTTTTCTTTTCTGATTAGCTCAAGGAAGCCAATCAACTGAATTTTTTTCTTCATAGGAGCTGTACCTTAGAGCAGGGATTACTGACTGTAATGAGAACTAACAACCACCCTGTTTTTCACTTTGACAGAACAGAATGCATGAAAGCCTTCACCTCTTCAGCAGCATCTGTAACCACAAATACTTTGCTACCACTTCTATTGTGCTATTTCTCAATAAGAAAGATCTCTTCCAAGAAAAAATAATTAAAGTCCACCTCCGCGTTTGCTTTCCAGAATATGACGGTAAATTGAGGCATTCGCTTTTCTGGCTTCTCTGAGCAAAATTCTATGGAGGTGACCACATCTGAGTCATTGATCATCATGATCGTATGGCACAACTTGACCAGAGTTATGAATCTGCTTTCAAGATAGCGAGCAGGCTGCAAAACTTAAAAATATAAATTAGGTCAACTCATAGATTCCTACATTCTTCTGTGGCTTGGATCACATCCCATCATGCCTGGACATGGCCTTGTTGTGGTGATGTCTTTCCCCTTACATGGCCTTGACATGAGTGCCACTATAGCCTCTACAGTGCGTATAGAGAAAGAAAACTAATGGCACCAAGATTCTGAGGACAGCATCTTTGTTCATCTAGAAAACTGCGTGGCTGGGGGTTCCTACCATATGGGGTTCCAGGGAGGTACTATAGAACAGGGGTCCCCAACCTTTTTGGCACCAGGGACCAGTTCCGTGGAAGACAATTTTTCCATGGACCAGGGGGTGGGGTTTGCAGGCGGGAGCCAATTGTGTGGACAGGGGGCGGGGTTTGCAGGCAGGAGCCAATCGTGCAGACAGGGGTGGGGTTTGCAGGCAGGAGCCAATTGCGTGGACCAGGGGCGGGGTTTGCGAGCAGGGGGCAATCGGGCCTCACACTCCTCTTCCTGCCTCTCCGCCCTTCTTTGCCATGCGCTGATAGGTAGAGGTGTTTCCCCTTCAGGGTCCCCACCAATCAGCTGCTCTGGCTCAGGCTCTGTCTTTGCATCTTCCCAGCTTCTTCCTGCTACCTGCTGCTCTTCCTCCGACTCATGGCGGCGGGGACAGGCTCATTCCTGACACCACCGCTCACTTCCTGCTGTGCGGCCCACTTCCTAACAGGCCACGACCCACTAGTGGGCTGCGGCCCACAGGTTGGGGACCCCTGCTTAAGAAGAAATATGGAAAGTGGATATGTAATTTACAATGTATCATGTGTGAATAGGGAGAGGGATGCAAAGGTAGGTTACAATCTGAAATGATAAGGGAGTCTGATCCCTTATCATCATCATAAAAAAAGTGATAAAAGTTGTCCTCACCTCCAATAAATGCACTCTTACCAGAGATACAGTTTTATTATTTTACTTGATTGGAAATAGTCAGGACAAACAAGTTTATTAAGCCCTTGGCTATCTGTTTAATAAATTTATCCAACTAGGAGGGTGCTAATTATGAAGCCTTGCTCTTGATATAATCTCCCTTACACCACCATGCCCAATAAATGAATAACTGTTTGTGTGATTTTGCTGCATGAATCACATTCATGCAGCAGATTCATGCCCTTTTGCAAAAAAGTGATTGCTTTCATCTAGTAAAGGAGAATTATAGTGCCATCAAAATACAACTTTTCTTTTGGAAAGGTATGGGCATGTGCTTGATGCTGAAATAGAAACTTTGTGTGGTAAGAAAAGGACAAGGTGTTCTGGAGCACAATGCATTTTATGAACAGTCCCCTTTGTCTCTCTCCAACCAGGACCGAACACTTTTGAAGATGCAGGAAATTACATCAAGAAGCAATTTTTAGATCTGAACGTCAGAAAAGAAGATAAGGAGATCTACTCCCACATGACTTGTGCAACAGACACTCAGAATGTTAAGTTTGTGTTTGATGCTGTAACAGATATAATCATCAAAGAGAACCTCAAAGACTGTGGACTCTTTTAGATCTTCAGCTGATACTTCCTACATAGTTTTTCTTTTCTTTCCCAAAGTCTCTTTTTCATTTTCCTGGTTAACAGGCTGCCATCCTATGTCACCTTTTTATCAAGTAAGCCTTACTAGGGCTTATTTCAGAGTTACTGTGTGTAGATTGAAGGTGAAAATAAAAGAATGGGAAATAATAGGACTACCATAGTGGTTAAGACACCAGGCTTGTCGATCGGAAGGTCGCAAGTTCGGCAGTTCGAGACCCTAGCCCCGTGTGACGGAGTGAGCTCCCACACTCGCCCCAGCTCTTGCCAACCTAGCAATTCGAAAGCATGCAAATGCAAGTAGATAAATAGGTACCACTTCAGTGGGAAGGTAACAGCGTCATGCCGGCCACATGACCACAGAAGCGTCTTTGGACAACACTGGCTCTTCGGCTAAGAAACAGAGATGACCACCGGCCCCTAGAGTCGGACACGACTGTGTAGGGGAATGGCTGTTGTGGGTCTTCCGGGCTGTGTGGACGTGTTCTGGAAGTTGTGGTTCCTAACGTTTCGCCAGCATCTGTGGCCAGCATCTTCAGAGGGCAGGAGCACAGAAAAGCCTTTGACAATACATTGTGTAGGGGAACCTTTACCTTTACCTTTCTTTATCATACCTGGGCTGCAAAATTCCAGATAACCACTAGATGACAGCCAAGAGACACAGAAAACAAATGTTTCCATCTAGTGGTCATTCTGATATTTGTAGCCCAAGAAACAGCAAAAGTGATCTAGTTAGCATCTTTAGTCACACCAGAGTTTGATATTGTGACATGTGATACAGAAACTCTAATAAATGCACAATTACATATCTTCTTTTCTTTCCCTTCTTTGGGCCACTGAATCTTGAATATATCTGCAACCAGAAATGTTGACCTTGCTGAGAATATGTTTGATCTGATCCTACTGTAATCTCTTTCTCAACCCAGACCAATGGATTTCTACTGAGAGAAACCTACATGCATGCTAATGCTGGACATTCCTGTTAAACTTTCCCTGGATTTAAATGTTAGTTGGATCATGATGACCTAATTCAAACCACATCTTTTCTGGAAACCAAACCACATGGAAACCTGGAAACCAAACCACATCTTTTCTATCTTTTGTGTTAGACATGATAATTTCTACTACCAGTACTAGAACATATATGATAGCATCAATGGGATTAATAAAGATGATTAATAAATTACATTCAGAATTTCTTATTGATTACAACATCATCCTATTGTTCTCTTCCCATCCAGAAAGATCTGAATAAGTCCCTTTGAATAAGTATTACTTGCATATAAAAGTTCTGCTATTGAGACCTTAACATTTACAGGATTCTCAGAAGGTGGATGGACAAAGAACCTGGAGCATGAGAAATTAAAAACCAGTTTCAGCTCTTGTTAACCTTATATTATCACTGGCAATTTCTTAATTAGTCCTCTGACCCTCTCCTTTTCTTTCAGAGTTTACCATCATATGCAAATTGCTTGCATAGTATTTTCTTTGAAGTCTGCATACGCACATTGTTCCTTTGTAGAACATACTTTCTGCAGTGTACGTTCCTCAGTTATTAAGGGTACACGGTAATAATGTTTCTTACCAACGCCTTTGCCCAACCTTTTTTATGATAGTTTTAAAAGCGAAAAAAAAATTACTGTTCAGTTCCATGTGGTCACACTTGCAAAGCCAAGCAATTGCACATACTGTAGCTATGCGTGCATTTGTGCATTGCACACAAATGTGTTCTGTGTTGCATTTGTATGACTGAATCCTTGGAACAGAGGAAAAGGGGAATGTCATCCTGCATAAACACGCGGTGCTTTAGTTGCTTTTATTCAAAGCAGCACACACATACATAAATATATACAATAGTAGGGATTTTGTTTATGATTCCAACTCACTGTCCGTTGAGTGCAGCTGCCAAATACTTATTGTCTTATTATTTTTCCACCTTTTCAGTTCTCTATTACTGTGTTCTGTGTATTTCTCTCTCCATTCTGATTCCCCCCCCCCTTTTCCCCTGGCTTTTTTATTCTCCTGGTCTTTCTGTATCAATCCTTCTCTCACAGCCCAAGGGAATCACTTTCCCAGTTAGATGAATGAGGGGATATGTATTGAAAATTATTTTTTCTTCATGGAACAAACGGAGGCATCCCATATGGGTCTACATGGATTTAAGTATCACTGAGCCTAGCATAGCTTTACTGTCAAGTAAGTATTTATAATGTTAAGCAAGCGAGTGTCCGGGCAGGTGAGCAGACAATATAGAAGTATGTCCAGATGTGGCTGTGCATATCTACAAGAAAGAAAAGATATACTATCTAACTTGCAGAGAGTAATACATATTTACCTGCTTTTGTCTGTAATTCCAGCATAATCATTAGACTGATTTGCACACAACACTAAAATATATGTAATTTGTTTGCTTTTGATTTATCGAAATATGCAGATCCATACTTGATAGCATTATATGCAACCTTTTTCTTTATCCGTTCAATCATGTCCAGTTCTCAGAGACTGCCTGGACAAGTCCCTGCAGTTTTCTTGGCAAGGTTTCTCAGAAGTGGTTTGCCATTGCCTCCTTCCTAGGGCTAGACAGAGTGACAGGCCCAAGGTCACTCAACTGGCTTTGTGCCTAAGGCAGGACTAGAACTCACGATCTCCCGGTTTCTAGCCTGATGCCTTAACCACTACACCAAACTGGTTCCCTATGTGCAACCTAGACCATTGCAATCAACATAATAGTATATGATTTTTAAAAATCCTGACTTATTTGTAACGTGAGAGCTACAGCTACCAGATCTGGTCTGCAAAACTCAAGATGAACTTCTAGGCGACCACAAAGAGTTAGATGGGTCTGTATCACCTTGCCTCCCTCAACCAATGCAAGTTTTGAGTTTGAGGAGGTCATTTGTCTTTGATCATATTTACTTACTTACTTACTTACTTATTTACTTACTTACTTACTTACTTACTTACTTACTTACTTACAGGACTTATATGGCCGCCTATCTCATATGATGACTCTATGCAGCTCACAACAATCCTTAAAAAACATAGTTTAAAAACAAAAGTACCCTTCCCCCCAGGAGCCAGACCAATCATCCTCGCAGCTCAACCCCCATCCTAGCCCAATGAGAAACAATATGGACACATTTAATGCATCTCTGTCATAGCTCACTAATCAGTTTACACATACATTTCCCTTCTATGTGCCATTCTGGAATCACTCAATCATATTTTAAATACATGTTATCAATGAGAGGCTTAAACATCCCTTCAACATAATATTTGCATTCCATAGCACGTGAGGGGAAAAAAAACTAAAACAAAATGAAATGAAATGAAACTAAAACTCAAGGTTTATTTCTGTTCTTACTGCAATTCTCTTCTAGTGAACAAATAAAAGTTAAAGTTCTAGCTATTCTTTTCATCAGTATGAAGCTTCCTGAAACAAAGTTCATGCATTAAGATGCCAGGCTTGTCGATCGGAAGGTCGGAGGTTCAAGACCCGAGCGCTGTGTGACAGAGTGAGCTCCCACACTCGCCCCAGCTCTTGCCAACCTAGCAATTCGAAAGCATGAAAATGCAGGTAGACAAATAGGTACCACTTCGGTGGGATGGTAACAGCGTTCCGCGCGCGTCATGCCGGCCACATGACCACAGTCTTCGGACAGCGCTGGCTCTTTGGCTAAGAAATGGAGATGAGCACCGCCCCCTAGAGTCAGACATGATTGTGCAGGGGAAAACCTTTACCTTTACCTATTATCAGAAATAAAATTTGATTATTGTGTTTTTAGCAGTGTTCCTCGCAGTTACAGATTTTCCAGCAAATTTCTTGTCCAGGCCATAGATGAAAACATTTCTTTCCCACCACACCTTCAGAAGAGAAGAGGGATATTGATAATCCTGCCCTTGTACATTAAAGGCATCCACAGGTAGGAAGCCAAGGGGGAGTTTCAAGCTAGATCTTACCCCTAACATCGCACATACTCTTGATGCATCCAATCTTGCAGCATTCATGAGTAACCGTGAGATAGATGCAACCTTCCATGTTAAAGAGGAGCCATTTGTGGAGAAATTTTACATTGCTGTCCAACCTACAGGTGTAATTGGAAGAAGGAATAACCTTGAGGAAGAGCTGTTATCAAGACAACAATCAGATAAAAGAAAGCTGAATCTGGGCCAAAACTGTAACCCAAGAAAGCGTCTCAGCAAGACTCTCCCTAGTTCTCAGGAAGCTAAAGGGAGGGAGGGGGGAAAGCACATTCAGACTTGCAAGATTCTCTTATAATAGCTGTATAATCAAAGTAATATTAGCCTGCATGACTTTGGTTTCCTAGTCTGGTCTAAACTAAGGCTGGCAAAGGCTCATGAAGGGCTGATTAGCAAGAATTTGTGCCTGTGCCTGTATGTGTGTTAGACAAGCCTCCTTGCAGTTGAAAAATGAGGAACGCATGGGTGTATTTCAAGTGAAGATTCCTCTACCATCTGGGAGAAAGTCCTTGAGATAGGGAATGTCTGAGTCTTTTCTTTCTATGACTATTATACTCAGTTAGAAGGACTGAGAGTAAAGGTAGATTACTGTGTCACAGATTTCTATTTTGAACAGTGCCCCACTGGAGGCAATATAGGGAAATCGCCTATTCCAGATCTAGAATTTTGAGGCTATACTTGCAATCAACCCAAGGATTTATGTGGCTTCTGCAGGAGTGGAACTTTGTGGTGCTCTTTGATGAAAGAGCAATGCTGATTTGCTTGTAGAACAGCTTTTATTTCACTTCTTTTGTACTTTTAGATAACTAACAGATTAGAACTCTACTGTTTACTTCTCCTTTTATCACATTCTCTATATTGCCTTGGGATCTTTTATGGAGGAAAAGTGGTTCATGTAATTTCTTGATCAATTCATGGCTGCAAGATAGGTTTTTGTTTTTTAAAATCTTTGGATGCAGGGATGAAAGGGTGGATATCAAAAAATATACTTATGTTCCAGTTGTATTTGTTTAGCAAAGCACTGAAATTACCATGGGACGTTCTATGAGGAATAACGTTTAAAGTAAGATAGAATGGGAATGGAGTACCAGCAGAAATGTTGGCCTAGAGCTCCCCCTGCAGTCTGATTTCATGCATATTTAGTTGGAAGAAATTTAGTTGGAAGAATTTAGTTGGACAAAGGTCCATATAATTAAAACTATGGTTTTCCCAGTAGTAATGTATGGCTGTGAGAGTTGGACCATAAGGAAGGCTGAGCGCCGAAGAATTGATGCTTTTGAACTGTGGTGCTGGAGAAGACTCTTGAGAGTCCCTTGGACTGCAAGGAGGTCAAATCAGTCAATCCTAAAGGAAATCAACCCTGACTGCTCATTGGAAGGACAGATACTGAAGCTGAAGCTCAAATACTTCGGCCACCTAATGCGAAGAGAGGACTCATTGGAAAAGACCCTGATGCTGGGAAAGACTGAAGGCAAAAGGAGAAGGGGACGGCAGAGGATGAGATGGTTAGATAGCATCACCGATGTAATGAACATGAATTTGAGTAAACTCCGAGTGACAGTGGAGGACAGGAAGGCCTGGCGTGTTATGGTCCATGAGGTCACGAAGAGTCGGACACTACTAAACAACTGAACAACAACAACAAAAGTTGGAAGAAAGTCATCAACTGTAGTATTTCCAAAGGGCTGCTGTTACTATCATCAAACAAGACATGGTGAAGCTGTTTTTTAAAAGAAAATGATGGAAGCATCAATAGATAAACAGTAAGAGGAGTTATAAATGGAAGGTGGCCATCATCTTATATCCTTGTAGGATCTCCTGGATGAATCTGAAAATACTTTGTCTGGAAGCTGTATTATACTCAAGAAGGTACATCTAGATATGTAGCACTACTCAGACAAAGTAGCTGCATTCATGAATATGCATAATCCTGCCACACGAGGGCAAGCTGGCATCATTTACTGTTTACAGAGATTTATGAATAATTTTGATGGCATAAACTGCTGTTATAATAGGACCATAAGTTTAGAAAGTGCAGAAATAATTACCCATTTAGAGGTGGGTGAAAAATCCCCTAGCTTTGTCATTCTAGGAAAATGATTTATTCTACATTACTTACATGTTCCAAAAGAAAGTGCAGTGCTCAGTAAGCCTTATTCTCAAGGATATATTTCTAGCTCTACATATTTTGTATTACAGAAATTCAGCCAACTACACCCTAAAATTCTGAGCTCTACTTGGGTTCTACTGCATACAAAACTCAATTTATTTATTAGTGTCACTGTTAAAAATGTATTGTCCAGTTTATTGCTCCAAATAGTGATTTGATTGTGCTCCATGGTAGAGTTTCCTTGTAGAGGACACCCACCCTAATTTGGTTAAAGCTTTGTATATAATTGGGTCACTTCAGAATAGGAATCTGCACTTCACAAGATCTGGGTTAGCTGCAATTCTGTATTTCAGGGCCCAATCTAATCTTAAAAAGAAAGTGCTTACATCATTTGCATGCATACTTGCACCTTCTATGGCAGGGCTTTCCAAACTGTGTGTCGCGACACAGTACTGTGTCGCCTGGGGACCCCAAGTGTGTCGCGCGACACACCAGCACACAAAAATCCAAAAGGGCGGCGGCGGCAGCAACCCGGAAGCACCGCCGGCACCTCCGGTTTTTTGCATGCTGTGGCGGCGGCGCTTCTGGGTTTTTGAGCGCCGGCCGTTGGTGTGTCGCCAACGGCAAAAGTTTGGAAAGCCCTGTTCTATGGAGATACTCTGCCACATTTGAGGCCAATTAGGTACAGAGGTTTCACTATTTAAGTTTTCCTACTTGGGTCTGACTCAAGAGCATCATCAATTGTCCATAGAAGTTAAATGTTCTAATTGGCAAAGAGGAGGAAAGACAAATTGCTGCTTGTGAAAATGGCCAGGTTGGACTCTACCTTGCTTATCAGTGCCTTAGTCCTCCAGCTGATGAATGAAACCAGGTTGTCTGGTTGTATAAGCTGAAAAACACAATGAGGCTATGAATTCACTTTGGATGAGAGTTCATAATGTTAAGCTGTCAGCAATACCAGGCCTCTGTTCCATTATAACTTTGTGATCATTGTAATGGCATAAAACAGGTGGACCATCCATTTATTTCTAATCTATCAAGATCTCACCCTTTTTCACTTTTTTGTCCTTGTAACATGCTGCTCTACCATAGGCATCTCTGGGGTGGGGGAGGGGGGCACTCCAACCTGCCTACTGTTAAAGTTTTAAGTTATCTCTCAATCTTTAGACCAAGGAAAAATAATAGATCAGGAAGAGGAAAGAGAATAATTATGACCAATGTCCTCCTCTTTCTCTAGTTCTGCTCACCCCATATGGGGAGGGGGCTAGAAAAGGTGCCCTAAACATAGTCTGCCTCATTTTCTCCCTGACTGGATTACCGCGACCAGTGGGGTCACCATCTAGCGGTCGTAAAAAATACATGAATTTTGGAACATGGAATATACGGACACTGCAAGACAATATGGATAGTGAACGACCTGAACGTAGGACTGCCATTATTGCAAGGGAGCTGAGACGTTTTAATATTGATATAGCAGCACTCCAAGAAACTCGAAGAGCAGGAGAAGGACAGTTGAAGGAAGAAAAAGGAGGTTATACCTTCTTTTGGAAAGGACTGCCTGAACAAGAACGACGAATACATGGGGTAGGCTTTGCTATCAAAAACGACCTTGTGAAGCTCTTGTCAGAAGTTCCCACTGGGATTAACGAACGACTCTCAACTCTGCGAATAAAACTTGCCAAAAACCAACAGGCAACTATCCTAAGTGCTTACGCACCAACACTAGATGCAGATGAGGATATCAAGGAAAAATTTTATACCCAGCTGGACACCATCTTATCAGAGATACCAAAGGAGGATAAAATTATCCTCCTGGGCGATTTCAATGCAAGAGTTGGGCGTGATTTTGATTTGTGGCCAGGGATCATTGGGAAAGAAGGAGTTGACAACAGCAACACGAATGGAATCTTACTTCTGACTAAATGTGCAGAGCATAACCTTGTCATTACTAACACACTCTTTCGCCAGAAAAATAAATTTAAAACATCATGGAAGCACCCACGGTCGAAGCACTGGCATCTTTTAGATTATGTAATTGTCCGTGCTAGAGATCGCCGTGATGTACTTCTCACCAGAGCCATGACGAGCGCCGATGACTGCTGGACAGACCATCGATTAATTCGATCCACGATGGCCATAAAGATTGTCCCTCATCGTAGGCTCCAAGGAAGAAAACCAAGGCGTAAAATGAATACACTGACCCTTCAAGATCCTATCAAACGAGCTTGCTTTCAATCAACTCTCAAGGAACATCTGCCTATGGAACTTCCTGAAAATGTTGAGGAACACTGGACTAAATTGAAGACTTCTATTATTTCAGCCTGTGAACAAACTATCGGATACCAGACTAAGAGACATCAGGACTGGTTTGATGAGAACGATAGTGAGATTGAACATATTATTGACAAGAAAAGGAAAGCCTTCCAGATATGGCAAAAAGATATTAACTGTGCCGTTAAGAAAAAAATCTACGCCAGTGCAAAGGCAGAAGTCCAAAGAAGAACTAGAGAACTTAAGAACATATGGTGGATAAAAAAAGCCCAAGAAACCCAACATTTTGCAGATGCTCATGATGCACGGGGCTTTTTAATGCCATAAAGGCCATCTATGGACCAACAAACCATGGTACAAATCCCTTACGCTCAGTAGATGGTGCTAAACTTCTAAAGGACAAAGAGTCTATTGCACTGCGCTGGAAAGAGCATTACTACAATCTCCTTAATCGTCACTCCACTGTGGCTGATGAAGTCTTCTTGCAAATCCCACAAAAACAAATAAGAAATGAGCTTGCAGTACCCCCTAGTTTGGAGGAAGTCAGCAAAGCCACTAAACAAATGAAAAATAACAAAGCTAGTGGACCTGATGGGATTCCTGCTGAAGTCTTTAAAGAAGGCGGGCCTGAACTTACACAACAACTTCATAAGCTCATCGAAAAAATCTGGATGAGGGAGGAGATTCCAGCAGACTTTAGGGATGCCATAATTATCACTCTCTTTAAAAAGGGTGATAGAACAGACTGTGGAAACTATCGAGGCATCTCCCTTCTAGCCACAGCAGGCAAAATCCTGGCAAAGATCATCGCAAACCGTCTCCTATCTGTATCAGAAGACATCCTCCCTGAAACGCAAAATGGCTTCCGCCCTTCCAGGGGAACAGTGGATATGATCTTCACTGCACGACAGCTTCAAGAAAAATGCAAGGAGCAAAACCGCCCTCTGTACATGGCGTTTATTGATCTGACTAAAGCTTTTGATACGGTAAATCGTACTGCTCTCTGGACCATCCTTCTGAAAATCGGATGCCCCGATAAATTTGTGAACATCTTGTGGTTACTCCATGAAGACATGATGGCAACAATCCTGAATAACAATGGCTCTCAAAGCGATCCATTTAAAGTGGAATCCGGCGTTAAACAGGGATGTGTTATTGCTCCAACCTTATTCGCTATCTTCATCGCTATGATTATACACCTTGTTGAAGAGAAACTTCCTACTGGTGTAGAAATTATATATCGAACAGATGGAAAGCTTTTTAATCTTAGTAGGCTGAAAGCAAAAAATAAGGTAACTGCAACTTCTGTTATAGAACTTCAATATGCTGATGATAACGTAGTCTGTGCACACTCCGAGGAAGATCTTCAAACTATCCTAAACATCTTTGCAGAAGCATATGAAAAACTCGGCCTCTCGATTAACATTAAAAAAACCAAAGTGCTTTACCAGCAAGTTCGAACCAATCCCTCCGCAGCGCCATCAATCCAGCTTAAAGGTGTGTCACTAGAAAATGTCGATCACTTTTCTTATCTCGGCAGCCATCTATCTACAAAAGCCGACATCGACGCTGAAATTCAGCATCGCCTGAGCTCTGCGAGTGTAGCTTTCTCCCGAATGAAGCGTAGAGTGTTTGAGGATCGGGACATTCGCAGGGAGACCAAAATGCTTGTTTACAAAGCCATTGTACTACCAACCCTTCTGTACGCCTGTGAAACATGGACCCTCTACAAACGCCACCTCCAACTTCTTGAAAGATTCCATCAACGCTGCCTCCGAAAAATTCTGCAAATTACTTGGGAAGATAGGCGGACTAATGTTAGCGTATTAGAAGAAGCGAAAACCACCAGCATTGAAACAATGATCATCCAACATCAACTTCGCTGGACCGGTCATGTTGTTCGAATGCCTGACCATCGTCTTCCAAAGCAGCTACTTTACTCCCAACTTAAGAATGGAAAACGGAATATTGGTGGACAGCAAAAGAGATTCAAAGATACTCTCAAAGCTAATTTAAAAAAATGTAATATCAGCATTGAGAACTGGGAAGCCCTAACTCATGAGCGTTTCAATTGGAGGTCAGCCTTTATTAATGGTGCTATGGACTTTGAAGAAGCACGAGTACAGGGTGAAAGGGAGAAAAGAGCTAAAAGGAAGGCACGTCAGGCAAACCCTCATCATGACCGTCTCCCACCCGGAAACCTATGCCCCCACTGTGGGAGGTTGTGCAGATCCAGAATTGGCCTTTACAGCCACTTACGGATCCACCGTTAAAATTTTACCTTTGGAAGACAATCTTACTCGGCTACAAGTGATCGCCAATGATTGCTCTTAACCTTCTCTGGTAGAAAATTCTGAAAAGGTGACAGATCCCTTTGTGATCCCTTTGTACCATCCTTCTCCAACTGGGTGATCTTCAGATGTGCCAGTGTTGAAATCGCATATTATAGCTGGACGCTAGACCATTCATTCAAAAATTGGTCGGTCCATAGATATTTGAAGCACCTAACGATTATGCCTGATAGAATAACAATGCTGTAACACATACGTACTATATCAAGCTCTCATATTGTGTGGTTTTGGAAGGCAGATCTGCCCTGGGGTAGTTACTGATAAAATATACACTCTTACAATGTCAGGAAACTTGTTTCCTCACCATGGCATTCCGTAGAAATGTGTTTTTCTTTTTCTTTTGCCTTATTTTTCCTCATCATTGTTTAAATCTGGCCATGTAGAAATGGTTTCTGAGGTCTTCCATACTTCTCCTTGATATGAGATCCAACAGAGCACACTCTCTGTCTTGCTGTGACAAAAGACAGGAATAAGTCCTCTTTCTTTTTAACTAATTTGTAGCAAAAACTATAATCAGCACTTAAATCACACTCCTATTTCATTTCTACAGATGCGAGCGCTTTTGATTAGGCCATAATATGGAAATAAAGCAAAGCAAGGATATGAACTGGAGAAAGGATAAACTGCATCCCTTAAACAATATATTCTCTAGGGCACATTCCCCCCCCCACACCTACAGATGCAGCTGGGATGCTACCCGCATAGGTTTGTTTTCCCTGCTGAGTCACTGTAAAGAAAACACAAGCCATCTGCAATAGATATTTTGTCCCAACTATTCGTAAGTCTAACATATCATTTGCTACAGCCACAAAAATTATAATATGTGCAGTTGGAGGCTGCCAGCCCTGGACCATATGTAATATGCAGCTTTAGACTCAAACCGTTTTGAAGGTTTGCCTTAAATATAGTTAAGAGTTTCAGTAGCTTCCATGAACCTATAATAAACAGCCCAACTTTAAGTTCTCAAATTGCAGGGTGGACCTGCAGAGGAACAGAGCTGTTAATTTTCTTTATAACCTTCTATTTAGGTTTCTTGCCTTGCATAGGGCATGCATTCTAACCCTATGCATCTGTACAACAAAGAAGCACATTTCACCAAGGTCAAAGGCTTTATATCCGTGTAAACCCTCAGCCTGTGCTGAACTATTTCAGTTTATCAAAAACCTGGACTGGCATTTCAATGCATCTTGGATTGTAGCAAATTGAAAGACTCTTTTTCCCCCATGATGTGTGCCTGTATTAGCTTAGGCTGATGCCCTGAGAATTAGGCATTTTTAAGGAACGAGCTTTGAAAAGTTTAAGTAAATGTTTCTAATCGTATTTGTTACTTCATGGAGATCCATCTGTTAAGGCTGACCCCCTCACTAAAACATTCCTTTCTCCCTTCATCTGGAAAGAATAAGGAGAAAGATTCAGAGGGTAGGAAGTTGGATCTTAGAAGGAATGGTAGATGATAGACAAAAGAGAGAAGTGGGTTCAATTCTAGTTGAGACAAATGATTTTTAAACAGAGAAAGGAATGTAGGAGAAATCTCTGGAATTGCTTGATTAGGCAGTATTATTGTGTTGAGCTGAAGCTGGCAAGACCAAATCCAGCGGTTCTCAGGCAAGAGAAAGCCATTATGTAAACATATCTCCACCACTTTCCAAGGCCACCCAAGTGACCCATCAGGTACCCATTATTCTGAAAGGGTAGGAGGATGAACCCCAGAGTTTAAACCATCTGACATCTTTGAACTGCAGTGCAAAGATATATATATATAAGGGGCGTGGTGGCTCAGCGGGTAAGACGCCAGGCTTGTTGATCGGAAGATCGCAAGTTCAGAGGTTCGAATTCCTATCCCTGCGTGCGGAGTGAGCTCCCGTACTAGCTCCAGCTCTTGCCAACCTAGCAATTCAAAAGCATGCAAATGCAAGTAGATGAATAGGTACCACTTCGGTGGGTAGGTAACAGCGTTCCGCGCACGTCATGCATCCACATGACCGTGGAAGCATCTTCGGACAACACTGGCTCTTCGGCTAACAAACGGAGATGAGCACCGGCCCCTAGAGTCAGACACGACTGCACAAATGTGTGGGGGGAACCTTTACCTTTACCTAGGCAATCAACTGTTATATTAAGGTGTTGTTCTTGTCTGCAATAAAAAATATAACTTTAATCTGGCCACCTTCCACCAAATCAAGCCAAGTAGTTGAAATAAGTTCCTGGAGATCAGTGATTTACTGCCAATCCCATTGTGAAGCTTGACCGTTTGTGTGCCCACTCCTACTCCTATCAGAATGGGAGGAGAGCCATCACCTAGGAATCAAGAATTGACCCTATGGTTATAGTTGTTGACCAAGTTACCTAAGGCATTTTTCCAGAATCAGAAAGGGAGGGGCAACCCCCTTCTGATTTAGGCAACTGTTTGAATTTTGTGGCACAACTGTGAGCTACATTTGGGGAACCTGTCAAGCAAGTGAATGCCAACCCTGAGATCCATAACATACAGCAATGTAAGCATTCCATGTGGAAATATGCTGCTGATTTCCAGCTGTTAGCTCAGATGTGGGCTGGAATGAAAGAGACTTAACCAGTTCAGAGAGGAACCATCAGATGAAATAGGCAATGAATCCATTTGTCAAGATACCTCAGAGTCTATGATAGATCTGTTTGGATAGCAGTGGAAAACTTGAGGATAGGGAAATTGAAGACAAATGCCCCTTTAGATCAATGCCTTCAATGCTACATGAACTAGTAAGATAATTAACCTGGACTTTTACTTATGGCAAAGTTCACTTATAATTGATGGAGTTTTGAAGGTTAATAAAAGAACTCCAAGCAGCTAAC
The DNA here is from genome assembly GCA_023362775.1 of Charina bottae. Classification (NCBI taxonomy): domain Eukaryota; kingdom Metazoa; phylum Chordata; class Lepidosauria; order Squamata; family Charinaidae; genus Charina; species Charina bottae. The sequence goes on along the minus strand of JALMGJ010000053.1, from coordinate 2,697,340 downwards.
AACAATCTTCCAAAGCAGAAGCGTGAACCAGAAGGGACATTAAGCTTAATTACGTTCAGAAATAAATTCCGTCTTCACACAGTAGTTAGATGAAGAAAAATAGAGATAGCTTACATTTATTCAGTAGATCTGGATACAAGTAGATTCATAGTAGATCTGTGTGCAAGCGAGATGAAAAGGACAAGAGCTGCATTGTGCAGCGCCTCCTGCTTGCAGGTTTTCCCAAAGAGTAATGGAGATTGTTAATCCCCCAAACTCAAGAAGAAGAAGGAAGTGGAAATCAGGTGACCCATGTAACATCCCACAAGCACAATAGAGATGCATTTACTAGAAAGGACCCCTTTCTTATGCTTATGCTCATGAGACAATGCTGAGTTGACCCCTGATAATTCCAACAATAATGACTCCATTTCAGGCCACCTAAAGCTAACAAATATGTTACTACTAAATCCTTCCCACCCCTCACCTGTTCAGTAGACCTCCGTCCTTCTTCAGGAATTTCAAGCCACCTAGTGTCTTAGGCACAAAGCTACCTGGGTGGCCTTGGGCCAGTCACTTTCTCTCAGCCCTATGAAGGAGGTAATGGCAAACCACTTCTGAAATCTTGCCAAGAAAACTGCAGGGACTACTCCAGGCAGTTGCCAAGAATCAGACATGATAGAACAGCAAAAAAAAAAAAAAGCCTCCTAAAAATCGAGGCCTCCTGCTAGGAACTTGTCAGGAAGGTCCCTGACAAAGCCAAATGTATACTTACCTGGCAGGGGAGGTACTTTGATCATTAAGCCAGATGTATTCTCCAGCAGGGAACATCATACGTATCTGGTTTACTACCAGGTTTATCCCATTCACATGGTGCTTAAGAAGCTGGGTGCCAAATTTCTGAAACCATTCTCTGTAAAACACAGATCAGTCCTGTGTTTTTCTGCTTCTGCTGGCACAAGGGAGTCCAATCTGCCTCTTGTGCTTCATTCCGCATGAACAAATGTCATAGTTCCAATTAGGTGGTGTGTGCTCTGGTGGGCATACACACAGAGAGAGTAAATATTCTCTGCTTTCCATTACATTTTGTACCACCGAAACATCTACCATGTTAGGGGCACGGTGGCTCAGTGGGTTAAACCGCTGAGCCGTTAGACTGCCGACCATAAGGTTGGCAGTTCGAAACCACGTGGCGAGGTGAGCTCTCGTCACTAGCCCCGGCTTCTGTCCACCCAACAGTTCGAAAGCAAAAGCAAGTAGATAAATTGGGTACCACTTACGTGGGTCAATTTGCTGGCGTCCTTCGGAGGGTCGTCCTCGAACCAAGAAGACCTGGTGAATCCCGACAATGGCGGCAGAGGACGACGATCCTGAACAACAACTTCCTGGACGTCAGCAGCCGGGTTGGAGCATTCTGGGGCATGTAGTCCGATGCCTGCAGCTGAAGAGTCGGTTCCTTCACCTCCTTCCTATCGCGCGGTAACATTGTGTAATATATATATGCTGTATAATATATGAATTTACATGTATGTAAGCCGCCTAGAGCCCTCCATTAGGGAGGGGATAGGCGGGGTATAAATAAGATAAATAAATAAATAAAATAAATACCATGAAAGACTGGGGCTTTGTTTTGTTTTACAGGTTTAGTAGTGGGATGATGAAATACTGGGCTGTTGTTGTTGTTGTTGTTTTGTTCTTGTTGTTTTTCCATTTTCTTTTTTTAACCAACGAACCTGCCAAGTACTGTATCTGTTAATTTGGAAGGGTAGAAAGAAGAAGAAATACTGTAAGTCTTCTATAAATTTCCAACAATTTTGCACTGCAACGGGCAATCATGAAATATTTGTGCATCTTTGTCTTTGTCTGCAAGAAAGATTTTAATCTTGCCTAATCATGCTTGAGAGTCTTCTGTCAAGTCAAGCCAAGAAGCTCAACTAATGGTTAAGAGTCTGGAGGTCAATTATTTACTACCAAGATCAGTAAATGTGGGTTCGGGTTTCTTCTAGTAGACCAGTATTTTTGTACGCTTGATTGTGCGGCTCACTGAGGGTTTATCTCAAGCACCACATATCTTGTTAAGTCTAATTCTCAGCATTTTTTTTCAGGGATGTACAAAATTTACCATTCCAGGAATGGAACTTTCTGAGAAACTCATTCCATTTCTCCCTCATATCAAGCTGATCCACCATGTCAGGGCAGCACAAACCATTTCTTACTGGGAGGATTAATTCCAGAAAACTGATGGATGGACCCCCTCCAGAAATTCAGATTGGTGTGGTCCAGAGGAGAAATAGAACAGCCTAGAGTTCTCCAGAATGTTTTGTTCCTGGAATGATAGGTTTGGTACATATCTGTCTTTTTTTTATTCAACATCTTATTTTTAGACTTGGAAGGGAAATGGGCTTTCCAGTTTTGCTCAAGGAAGAATGATCCTATAACAAAGCATGTTTGTTATAGTTTACCTGCGAAGAGTTACATTGCTGCAACAGACTATTATCACAATGCATTGGAATGCAAAATGCAGCCTATGGAACCCTACTTTCATTTTGTTGTTTATTCGTTCAGTCGTTTCTGACTCTTCGTGACTTCATGGACCAGCCCACGCCAGAGCTTTCTGTCGGCCGTCACCATCCCCAGCTCCCCAATGGTTGAGTCCGTCGCCTCCAGAATACCATCCATCCATCTTGCCCTTGGTTGGCCCCTCTTCCTTTTGCCTTCCACTTTTCCTAGCATCAGCTTCTTCTCCAGGGTATCCTGTCTTCTCATTATGTGGCCAAAGTACTTCAGTTTTGCCTTTAATATCATTCCCTCAAGTGAGCAGTCTGGCTTGATTTCCTGGAGTATGGACTGGTTTGATCTTGCAGTCCAAGGCACTCTCAGAATTTTCCTCCAACACCACAGTTCAAAAGCATCTATCTTCCTTCGCTCAGCCTTCCCTATGGTCCAGCTTTCATACACAACTTTCTTTTTTTTCCCATAAGTTTTATTAATTTTAAAATACACATTAAAAGCTAATACAAAAGAAAAGAAATAGAAATACAAAGTAAGAAAAAGGAAAAGAAAAAGTGAAGTCAAAAAATAACAAACAAGAAAAAATATAGAAAATAGATGTCCTCCAATTTATCCTTGAACTTTAAGTACAACAATTAACTTTAAATGTTAGTCCTTAATACAATACACAGAAACTTTTCTTTGTCATATACCCTTTGATTTCTATAATCCAATCTTCTGTTCTTCATATAGGTTTCGCCTTTCTTGATATCTTCCAACAATCCATCTCTGGTTTCTACTCCTTAGAATAGTAATCAAATGTTCATTGTTTCATCAATTAAATGTTTTCCATTTGCTCTTTCCATTTTTACATCTATATTTATATCTTCAATAAAGTCCAATTAGTATAACAAATAAAGGCCTTATCTACGTCTAATAAAATACAGTATATTCTGTTCATGTTATGACTATATATTCCATTAATACATAATCTAACATATTACATAACATAATACATAATATAGCAAAAATACAAAACCTAACATAACATATAACCTAATACATACAACATATTCTTGTAATAACCTACATTCTAATTCCATCTCATCATCTCATTGTCTTCTCATAAATGTGTCTCCAGAAAGAGTAATATATAATATCAACATATTTATTTATAATCTTGTATCTTACACTTAAAATATCATGTTTTTATGCATCTGTAAATTTCTCATATCTGTGCTTACTCTGTGTACAATACCAAATCCGCATTTTCATTCACCTTGCATTCCAAATCAATATCAATAAATCTCCTGTTTAGGTTATGCCAATATCACAATATGCAACTTGTTTATTTCTGTAACTCATGTGGGATATCAAAATGTTTATTTTGCCATATCTATCAATTTGCATATTAAAATCTTCCTGTCTCAGCTGCCACAATGTATTTATGCCCAAACATTTAATAGACCACTTCCTGTAAAATATCATAATCTTCTTCTGTACCAATACATTCAAAGTCCTCTTTCCCTGTTTCTCTACTGGTTCGAAAGATCTTTCCTCTGTTTCTAAATCTGTCCCTTGTATCTTCTGTTCCTGAGCCACCAAAACTATTAATATACGTTCTATGGATTTCTTAATTTGCAAAAAAATTTTGCTGGTTTCTTCCTTAAAATCCTGAAGTACTGTGAGAAAGGCCATTATTTATTGTTCAAAGCGTAATCAACTGCCGTAGTCAAAACAAAAAATTTTCTCAGGGAGCAAGGAACAGCTGTTCTATTATTTATCAATAATGTCTATTTCTTTAAGTGAGAAAAGCTTTTAAAGTAAGAGATGAAAAAATTCCACAGAGCAGTATTTCAAACAGTTTGTAAAAGGAAAGATGAAAATATATTCCAAATGAAAGATAGTCCTTTCTAAAAAAAAGTAGAAAAAGAGAAAAAAAAAAAAGGTAAAGAGGCACACATTCTCTATACTTTATTCTTTATTCTTCTTTATTCTTCAGGCTGCAAGCTGCTTAACCCAAACAAGCAATTTCTCAAAAGTCAGTTAGTTTATCGAGTGAGAAATACCAACAAAGTCTCTTAAGTCCCAATTTCTCTGATACAAAAGAAAGGCAGAAAAATACAAAACTTGTTCACTATGTTGCCAAAATAAAATCTATCAAACTTCCACCAAAATTAATTATAGCAAAGAAAACACAAAATTAGCCAACATTTTGAACGAAGTCCAAAGATAAATTTTAGAATAATAAAAATGTACTAATCTAAAAAAGAAAACTAATATAAGGTGGTCTAAAAGCTGGCTGTCACTCTTGTGTCTCCCAAGAGACTTACTGTTCTCTGCAGAGCTAGAATCCTCTTTCGGCCATTTCATTGCATCCACCCCCCGTTCTTCTCCGCGGTGGAAACAACAAAGAAAAACAGGAGTGGGCAATTCCAATGGCTCTGTGAGCAATCTTCTGGTTCCCCCTTCTCCAGGGGGAAACTTCAGTGGTCCGTAGACCCCTGCAAACAAGATAGAAAGTTAGCCAGGTCTCAGAGCTCAGAGCTCTGAGAAACTCTGACTTGTCGAGCTGCCAGCCAGGCTTGGAGTGATACACAAACATACACAACTTTCATACACATCCACAACAACTAGATGATACCTATTCATACTTTCTGAGATACATCATAATTAAAACTACAGTTTCCTGCTGGTCTTTATCAACTCTACTTCACAAGGTCAGACCACCTTCATTCCAATCTATTATATTATTGTACTTTCTCTTAGGGGGTGTGATGGCTCAGTGGTTAAGACACCAGGCTTGTTGATAGGAAGGTCTGATAGGGTATATGCTGGCTTAAAGGGGAAAAACTGAGGCTTGAGAATAAACAGACAAACATGCAGCTTGTTAGGGCCAACAGTGTTTACTGATAGGCATAAGGCAATAATGCAGATACAGCACATTATCGCAATAATGAAAAAGATGAATATACAGGATACATCATTGTAAAAGGAAAAACAAAACAAACTTATAAGCAGAGTTCCGTGTATTGATCCCAGGGCCAGAGTTCCTGCCATGGCCTATACCCAAAGCCAGGCATAGCTCACTCTGCCCAGTCCACAGGAAGTGAACACGTGAAGAACTACATGGCTAAGAGACACTAGTAATCAAGAAGACATAGAACACCATTTTGCATGGTTGTATATTCAGTTCTTCTAGCATTCTGATTGGCTGGAAGTTAGCTGTGACACACACTAGGCCTCAAAGCACACAGCATGAGTTCCCCCTCCTCCTTGCTCAGGGGGGCCTTGGCAAGTCTTCCCACGGAAGGACATCAGGAGGATATCTTCTCATGGGAAGATTTCCATTGCTAGCCATAATATGGTACCTTCTCGCTCCTTATCTCATGAGGACGTAAACAACGCCAAGGCTTCTCTGTTGTCCAGCCACCTGGCATTCACGTCATCGTGAGAATGCTTTGCTTTGCTTTGTAAAAGATGCAATTTGCCAAAACACTTTTGCATTGAAAAGAAATCCAATTTACCAATATCATATAGTATAAGAAATCTGACACCCCTCCACATTGGATTTCGACACAATGCAAACAATGATGGAAGTTGTTCAAAGCTTTAAAATACATTTGTACAGAAACAGAAAAACAACAAAGGTTAATGCATGTAATAATCACACTATTCAAGTTACAGTTTTTACAACCAATAGTATCAACACTAGAAAATGGTTTAAAAACACTTGTTACACATATGTATAATGCACAATATACACTTCATGCAATGTTTTATTCAGATACATACAGATACATCAAATAATACAGATTATACAGGAACAGAAACACAGGCAAAGAGAAACAGACAAACATTGCCCTCAAATGTTCTGTCCCCTCCTTTGCAAAAAATCGCAGCCAGCATAGATAAGGAATTCCATCCTGTTGCATGCTGTTAGCTGATTTTAAGAAAAGACCGCAGCTTGGTATTTTTACTTGGGCAAAACTAATTCAGGGCATGTCCACTGCGTTACTGTAGAGTGATATACTGTACAACAAATTAAGGATAAGCTTTTCTTTACACAAATGACACTCTGTAACAAACCAAGAACCATCTCTGTTCTGGGCTCTTGTAACTTCAACACCAAGATAAATGGTTGAATTTGTGCCTTACTCCTTCAGCTGGCAAAACTACCTCAGCTGACTGATAAATTCTTATACAAGGTGGAAAACTTCAGTTTCTAAGCAGAAAAACAACTACATAAGTACGAAGTCCTACACAAACTTCTACACTTTCTTATGTACCACAGAAAACAGCACGTGACTGTTCTCACATCCCAGTTAGCATCTGCACCATGCTATCAATGACTGGCCTGCTTTAAAATCCATAAAGCACCCTGTTAAGTCAATGGATTGTTTGGGAACTGCCACACCCGTAGAGCCGAAACGCTTGCCTTACACACACTGTTTCAGGGAGATCTACATTCAAATATGCTGTGCCAATATCACAACATGTAAATGGACACCTGTTTCCACGCTACGCAACCAGAAAACGCACCACACGTCAATATTCTGGCCTAGCTGTGGGTGCATACACTAGATCCACAGTTCACAAACTCCTTCTTTTGTGCAACAAATCCCTGGGCAACACTGGCTTTACACTGCAGAGTATTATCAGAAAGAAATGTCTTTCTGAACACTCATCTGGAACCTACAGCTTACTAAAACAAAGGATAGGTTGGTTACTTTTAACACTTCACCAAAACTCAAACTGGCTATCCACAGCTGTGTTCCAACGTTCTTGCCTCTCAAGGCAGGAGCAACACATCTAGCAAAGACTGGGTTTTCTCAGGTAACTTGACACACTGTCACCTGCTAAATCACAAATCTGTCAGGCTTCACACCCTGGAATAAGAAGACCCATGAGGAATGACCACTGTGCTTCCTCATCACCATCTCTTTTCCTAATACCTGACTCCCCCTCCAGGCCCTGCAACTGCTCAGGTGAAATTTCCACTCCTTCACCTGAGGGGCCCTTTTCACACTCGGAGACTGGGGAACAGAAGAAACCTGAACTGGTTTTTGCCCATCTACTGAACCATGGACAGTGGGTTTACTCTAGCAATGCAGCAACACTTCTGCAACCTTAGCATGTAACTTTCCTAACCAGTAGGCTGCTTAAACATAAAGCACTTCTGGAAATTTGGATTCGACCATGGCTTAATGAAACACCGATAAACCTTGGATTTTAATCAACAACCAACAACCAACAACCTGAAGCACTCTGCTTCCTTGGTTCTTCCTTCTCTGTGACCTGGGGTTGTGAACACATGCAAATGTTTCACAGACATGCAGGTACTTCAGTGAAGGGCGCTTGCCATACCAAAGAAAAACAATTTCTTTTTTTACAGTTGAATTCTATACTCTGTTAGTTAGAAACACACTGCAATCAAGGCAGCCTCTCCCCAGACATGGGATGGCACCTGAGCAACTAACAGCAGGCTATTTTTTAATGGTATTCACAACACCAACACTCAGCTAGAATTCCAACATTGGCAAGTCTTTGGGAGAATACTTTCCTACAAAGCCAATTCTGGAACAAATGGCTCAGGAACACTCCATTACAATCTGACTGAAACTGACCATATTTGCATCCTACTATTGCTACATATACTTCAAAGCGAGCACAGACCTTCGCTTTAGACTTCAACAAGTAGCAACAACACAAGCAGGTATGATCATCAACCAGAAGGAACATGAAACTTGCACCCCACCATTACTTGGGACATGGGGGCTAACTAGGTCTCTATGAACCAACTGAAATGGTCTAGTTAACACTCTGTCACTTTGCCTAGCAACAGACACAGTTCTGATTTTAGATTGTTTACACACAGTACAATCAAGAAACTTTTGCACATTTCCTGGGTTCTAACTCAGAATGCATTTGGCTATCTGAGACACACTCTCCCATCCCGGGATACCCCAGTACTTTGTGAAAACTTTATGGATGCATTCATGATGTGGGGAACATTAAACATACAATGTCCTGTCCACACAATCTCCACAGCATCTCACACACTTGATTTTACAGGTTTGTCTCTAACACACTCAGTCTCAACACAAGCAGTTTCATATCGCAATGAAACATTCAGCACCAAGTACACTCAGACTTGACCAGGGCTGGAACACTGAGGAGAGAAAAACAACAAGTGTACACATACACATTTCTTACACAGAAATATCAGCTAAAATTACTTGCTGAACTCAAGGCTGAAATTTGTAACAATAACCGTCCATGTTTACAAACTTTACAGCGAGCTGAATTCAAAAACAGAGTCTCTGCAAATGCTTACACACAGCAGCCAGTAGAGCAGAAAACTCGGATTCGTTGTTCAGCTGACTCCTGGCATCTGGCGTCCCCTCCCTTCGTAAATCAGGCCTATTGCATCCGCTGGACATCGGGGCAGGGAACAGCCTTGTAGAAAGTTTCTGAGAAGCAGCACACCAAAACACGGCTATTGTAAATTCCATCCCAGGTTTTACTGCAGCTGGAACACTCTCAGACGGCTCCTGGAAGTGGCTTGTAGCTCCAGGCTTGACAAAAATCATGCACGCTTTTTCACAGTGCCAGGAAAATATGCCTTCTTGTTCAAATGCAGCAAACAAAGTCTTGAACTCACCAAGGTGGGTTATCACAGTCTCACCGGTTGCAGCTTCAAACCATAAAGCTGTCTTAATAGACCACCAAGGGCAACAGAGCTCCACCGTGTATCAAAGGCTCCAACAGCTTCTCAGCACCCATTTCTCAGTCCTGGGTAGCTGATATAATTCCATTCAGAGGATTTGAGTCCCAAAAGCAAAAACGCCATAAGCACAGTCCAAACATGCTTGCACTTCTTCAGAGAGAACCCTCTGAATCCTCCAGGGATCCCCTGGAAGTGGATTTGCCACTTACTGCCACAAATCTTCTTCTTGCAAAAAGAATGATTCCATCTCCACACACCAGGTCAGATAGTTTGTGACATCTAAAGCCCCAAATGGCAGACTGACCAGACACTGTTCAGCCATTGCTGACCACTCAAAGAAAACATGTTTACTCCAAAACCAGCCTCTAAAACAAACTCCCTTTCACAGCCAGGTCCAACGCAGCAAAGAAAACGCAAATTTCTCTCTGGGCAACCATAACCTGATAGGGTATATGCTGGCTTAAAGGGGAAAAACTGAGGCTTGAGAATAAACAGACAAACATGCAGCTTGTTAGGGCCAACAGTGTTTACTGATAGGCATAAGGCAATAATGCAGATACAGCACATTATCGCAATAATGAAAAAGATGAATATACAGGATACATCATTGTAAAAGGAAAAACAAAACTAGAACTTATAAGCAGAGTTCCGTGTATTGATCCCAGGGCCAGAGTTCCTGCCATGGCCTATACCCAAAGCCAGGCATAGCTCACTCTGCCCAGTCCACAGGAAGTGAACACGTGAAGAACTACATGGCTAAGAGACACTAGAAATCAAGAAGACATAGAACACCATTTTGCATGGTTGTATATTCAGTTCTTCTAGCATTCTGATTGGCTGGAAGTTAGCTGTGACACACACTAGGCCTCAAAGCACACAGCATGAGTTCCCCCTCCTCCTTGCTCAGGGGGGCCTTGGCAAGTCTTCCCACGGAAGGACATCAGGAGGATATCTTCTCATGGGAAGATTTCCATTGCTAGCCATAATATGGTACCTTCTCGCTCCTTATCTCATGAGGACGTAAACAACGCCAAGGCTTCTCTGTTGTCCAGCCACCTGGCATTCACGTCATCGTGAGAATGCTTTGCTTTGCTTTGTAAAAGATGCAATTTGCCAAAACACTTTTGCATTGAAAAGAAATCCAATTTACCAATATCATATAGTATAAGAAATCTGACAAGGTCGGTGGTTCGAGACCCGAGTGCCATGTGACAGAGTGAGCTCCCGCACTCACCCCAGCTCTTGCCAACCTAGCAATTCGAAAGCATGCAAATGCAAGTAGATAAATAGGTACCACTTTGGTGGGATGGTAACAGTGTTCTGCGCGCATCATGCCGGCCAGATGACCGCAGAAGCATCTTTGTGACAATGCTGGCTCTTCGGCTAACAAACGGAGATGAGCACCGGCCCCTAGAGTCAGACACGACTGTGCAGGGGAAAACCTTTAACTTTACCTACTTTCTCTTAGTTTCACAGGCACACAATATACCTATTTTCATTTCTCTCATGCCATGCCAAAATGGGTCTACAAAATCCATCTCCTCTAGGTTGTGATCAACAGCAGTCCAACCACTTTCTCAATCACCTTCCTTAAAAAGGGGAAGTTTGATACAGGAATATAGTTATCTAAAATCACTGGGTCCAAGGATGGCCTCTTGAGGATGGGGAGCACCACCAACTCCTTCAAGGCTAGAGACACCACCCCCTCCCTCAAGGAGGCTGACATTATTATTCACAATGGCATTTCAAGCCATCGTTGTGCATCAAATTAATTATATCTTATATTGTATTTTATTATTGCATCTTGCAGCATTTTCCACACTGCTATTACTGTATATTATATTCAAATGTACTTTTATTTATAGACCTTCTGGAGATGCACTGCATGACAGTATGGAAATATGTTAAATACATCAGTAAATGAAATGCATGAGGAGAAATAAGGAAGAATTGTGCAATTCAGCCCAGACACACTGCATGGCAAAGCCCAAGATGCTGAATGTTACTGAACTTGCAATAACACTCAGAATGATCTTTTATAGGTTTCTAGACCCTTGAGCTGCTCTTAAAGAATCAGGGTAAGAGGAGGAGACAGAGGGGGGGGAAATTAGTTTTTTCCTCTGGCTTGGATGTTTTTCTAAATGAGAGAAGTGGAGAGGGATTGTCCTTAAACAGCATTTATTAGGTGCTCTCCAAGCCTGGCTCTTGAAAAAATTCTCCAAACCTTTATGTTGTGATGCTACAGCATGCATCTCCTGAAGAGACCAAGAACTGATGTAGTACAAGGACTACCATTGTGAGTCTAGAACAGTGTTTCTCAACCTTGGCAACTTTAAGCTGCATGGACTTCAATTCCCAGAATTTTCCAGCCAGCATTGGTCTAGAAGTTCCTGGCTCAACTCTCAGCGGTGAACACTCGAAGTGACCTAAGGGATAAATCTGTTATTTGAGCCTCAAACATCCTGCATTGGCAATATGGGGATGACAATTCAGTAATCATCAACAGCGTTGAATATAGACCACTGGGGTTCTACAGTAGTTTATTACCATTTTCTTTAAATAAGTTGTGGAAGACTGAAACTTAGCCTCCTATTTTATTTATACTGTCTTTGGGACAAGGACAGGAGGTCATGAAATCCCCAATAATCAAGTGATCCAGATTATTGTGCAGCTTTTAACAATCCACTGCTCTCCTTAAAACTTGCACACAACTGTGCTTACCAGTCTGAAAATCCACAACATTCAGGTTTTTTTTTCCTTTCCCCCTTAAATTTCTAAAAGTAATCCTTTCTTGCTGTGCAAGGCAAATGCTTTTAGGAGAACAGTTTGTTTATAGCTTTGCTATAATCAGTGTGACTCAACCAGGGTGACTCAACCAGTGAGACAATCTATATTTTCCAGAGCTTTTCCTCTGCTACTCGTCTGCCAGCCCCAATTGTCATTCATGGTGGAATAAATCCTTCAATAACTAAAGCTTACCAAGGAGATGGGCTCTTAGAAAATATGGCACGCCCACACTAAGAATGTTAGCAAAAGTAGAGGGCAATGGTATTTTCCTGCCAGCTCTCCAATAATATGGAGCAGTTTTGTTGGAGTCGAGAGCTGGTATAGAGTCAACTCTCCCTTCCATTTTCCATGCCCCAAGCCCTAGCAGCATAGTAGTCTGCTACCATGTCTGCCAGAGGTTGCAGGAGAAGCAAGGAGAAATTACTCTTTGTATGGGCGAGAACTTGACTTGAAGGAATCAGGCAGTCCCATGACCAAAAGCAGAAGGGCCCTAGAAAACAATGTAGGGGGATGAGAGGTCCATCGCAGCCTGAAATGGCCAATGGAAATTGGCAGATCCTCACCCTTCACTGTGTCATTGACAACAATGTCAAAGAGCCTTGCAGATCATTTGCACAACAACATTTGTGTTGGATGAAGAGGGAAAGCAACACTTTAACACTGGAACCAAGGTAAACTACCTTCACAGTGGCATAAGATGAAGGTGAAATCATGAGGATTTGTCCCTTAAAAAAGGTGTAGGGCATTTTCAAGCTGCGCTTAATCAACAGCTCAGAAAAAGGTTAAAATATGAATCCCCTAAATTTGGCTTCCTAGGAATCACTTCTTTTTTCTTTTTTTTTTGAAACATGCAATTTCAAAAGGGTATTTCCAAACTGCATTGGAGTCTTGGGGACCTGAGGACATGCTGCGTGACATTTTCATTTTCACTGGTGATAAGATGCAGAATCATTTCCCCAAATGGCTGTTTATTTCCTCCCAATGACTCGTGGGAGTAGAATGGATTATGCATAGTAGTGAGCCTTTCAGAATATGCAAATAAGAGACAATCATAATCATTTAGGCTACATAATCTATACAAGTTGCAGAATTCAGGGTGCCTCAGTGACATTTTTTTAAAAAATATATAGTACACACATAATCCAACAAACTAGAACTGTTATTTCTTTCTCAAGCCCCATTGATGGTTTAAAAGAAGTACTTGGAACTCTCATAAAATTTGTGCTTATATCCTTTGCAGTGTTACAGTATGTGCTATTCTATCTCTGACCCCCAACCAACATGACCATTGTTGAGAATTCTGGGAGTTGAAGTCCACACATCTGGGGGACACTGCATAATGAAACTTCTCTATTCAGGCCTTCCAGAAAACACACTGAAGTGGAAACAGAATGTGCTAGCCTCCCACATTCATCAAATATGTGGAGAGTAATTCTACGTGGATTTTTTAATGACCATTAATATGGTATCCTAATCAAAAGCCCCCATCCATTTGTACACCCTTACAAAAGGTCAAGGCTTCAATCACAATGCTCCACCTGCCATCTTGCAGATTTTGACACACATGCATACCACAGAAGCCCCTGTTAGGTTATTACATCAATAAATTACATTCACAACATAACAGCAATCTTTTTTTTCATCCACCATTGTTTTTCTTCCATTAACACTAAAAGATGTCCTTGCACTATATTGAAAGCAAATTAGCACTGAAATTTTAGCATTTCTAAGGGCTATTTTGGGACTCTGTCATTTATAGATATCCCCTCCCCCAACCCTTTTAATTAAGGCATCTTATGATTCAGTTTGTTAGGAATTTTATGAGAAGTTCCTGCCAGGAAGTCTCCTGACAAAATAGACTAATTATAAATGGTTCCACTCAATTATAGGGAATTATCACTGCTCTTGTTATGAACAGATAGGGTGCATTAAAATTGCCTCTAAGAGGCAAAAGTTTGGCTCTACATTTTTCCCTTAATGAGGACCAATTAAGATTCCTAAAAAAGCAGAAGCAAAAAATATTTTCACAACACAAAAATATTTCTGATGTTTGAATGTCTCATACCCCCCACCTGAGGTGGGATTCCAATGCAAAAATTTTACCAATGGCATGAGGAAGCTATTTTCAGATGGCTAAGAAAAATATTAAAGTTGCCCATTGGCCTAAATGTGCACATTGTCTGAAGAGCTGAAGGCCAGAGATGGATAATAATTTTGTTTCAAAATGCCCCTCTTAAAAAGTGGCAACGGCTGGCATACATACTAGGCAGTCATAATGCACATTCAATGGTCATAAAGCAAAAGGTGGAATTTCTCCAGAAAAACAGAATCAACTGGGCATTTTTGCTGTCTGATCTCAAGGTCTAAGATCAAAAGTCTAAGGTCTAAGATTAAAAACACAAAACTGATGAAACTGCTAAAAGTATATTAATGCAAGTAGCTTGAATCATGTCAACTGGATTTCTATTTTCTCAGTGGAAACTTTTCGCTCCTTATCCAAGAAGCTTCTTCAGTTTGAGCAAAGTTTGTAAGGGAATCCTTAAATATATTTCTAGGGTGGCTGTGTGATCTTGCACCTGGGGCTAGGTCATGGTTATTTGAGATGTTTATTTCTAAGTCCCTTTATCATCCAATAAACCCTAACCCTTTTTATCTTTTCAGACACGCCAGCCATGTAAGGAATGACCAGGTTCTTCCGTTTACTCTGAGTCTCAGCCCCATCTGTCGCTGTTTTAGGTCTGGTAGACTTAGATTTAGTGAAGGCCCAATTTGGATATCCACAGGCCTTCAGAGCTGTTCTCAGGTGCTGATTTTCATTCTTTTTGGAATCCAAAAAGGAGGTGGGGACATTAATGTTCACATTTTAGACAGGGAAGATAAGTGGTTTGAAAGAGGGGTCAAGGAATCCATTTATGCCAACTTGGAAAATCCTTCTTTGAATAGAGGTGGGGGCCTCAGGCACAATCTTTCCCCTATTTTCCTTCCTGCTTTGTCTTCTGTGCCTAGGAAGATTAAGACCATTTCGCAATCTCAACAACAGCAAGGTAATCTTAACGATCCTCCTTTGGATGATAAAGGGACTTAGAAATAAACATCTCAAATAACCATGACCTAGCCCCAGGTGCAAGGTCACACAGCCACCCTAGAAATATATTTAAGGATTCCCTTACAAACTTTGCTCAGACTGAAGGAGCTTCTTGGATAAGGAGCAAATCGTTACCACTGAGAAAATAGAAATCCAGTTGACATGATTCAAGCTACAGACAATTCCACCTGGATGACTGAGAACCTTCATTGATATATTAATGCAAAATTGGTAAAATTACTAAAAAGATGAAACTGAGTGAGAAAAAACATTAATACTAAACAGTCATTTCAATATGGCTTCTGTAGGCAATATAATAATATTCCAAGACATTTAATGAGAGTACATCACCTTTATCAGATGAAATATATTGAAAATAGACTGAATCTGAATGCTCTGGAAATTTAACTGCTAATGGGGATATATATTATGCTCAGATTCCTTTTTGCTGTTTGTATAGTGGATTTTATATGCTGGTCTGTAATTGTAATAATGATTGATTTGATTTGATCTGATTTGTTGGATTATGTATGCTTGGGACAGTATTTTTCACCATACTGTAGGAGAATATATAGACTTCATCTTGTGGAATTCTTAGCAAGGTGGGAAATAGAGAAACCTGAAGGCCAGACACTAGAGTTGGGGAAATCTGGTTTATGAAAAAATGAAATAAATATTTTTATTGCAGCAAAGATGAAGAAGATTAAGCACATTGGTATTTTATGTTAACCTCTTATTGAGGTTCTGCTTTTTTTTAAAAAAATGGGATTTGTTTTTAACAATTAAAGATTAAGATGTTAAAAATAAACAATAGTAAATAATATATATGATTTTGAATGAACCATGATATTTTATTTATACATTTTGTCAGTGTTAAAAAAAAATTCAATCATTTTGCATTATTATAATATGTACATTTTATGAGGCGTGCCTTCTCTACAGTAGCTCCTGCCCTTTGGAACATCTTGCCCCCGGAGGTGATATTAGCTCCTTCACTCCTGACCTTCTGGAGAAACCTGAAAACTTGGTTCTGCCGCCTTGCTTGGGGCCAAGGAAGGAATAGTCACTCTTGGGGATGGCTAATACCTTAGAGAGCCCCTCTCCTACATTGGATTGAGTTAGATCTTTTTACTATTCTTGCCTCTTGGATTTTAATCTTGTTTTATAATTTAGTATTTTTATACTGTATGTATATTTTATGTTTCTTGTTTTTATTATCTTGTTGTAAACCGCCCAGAGTCCCTCCAGAGGAGGGAGATGGGCGGTGATAGAAGTTTGTTTGTTTGTTTGTTTGATTGATTGATTGATTGATAGATAAATAAATAAATAAATAAATAAATACATTGTCATGAGAGTTCACCAGGTAACCAAGTAAAGATCCAATATGTCTCAAGAGGTTAAGTATTATTCTCTTAATCAGAGAGGTTAATCACTGCAAACTATGTAAGTTGGTTCATTTAATACTAAGAAAGCCTATGATTTTCTAGAAAACAATCCTTTTTTTTAGCAAGCATTCTGAGAAAGGTGATATAAAGGAAAGGAAAAAGTTTGTTAGCTAAAATTAAGGAATATAAGAATATGTGTTCTGCTAATTTAGGTAATTCAGTGTGTTTATTTTAAACAATGAATATTTAAATAAGGATCCTTCAGCATTAGCAATAGTAATTCAAATCCAGCTGTCTATCAATTGATTTTCATCCAACAGCTGCCCAGCCATATGGCATAAATGTCCAAACTGACTAGTCAATATTAATATACAGTATGGTTGATCAGCATAATGTTTCATATGCATATTCTATAACTAACATGTGAAAAGGTAAGCTGCGATTAATAATAATTTGTTCTAATTCTTTATGCATATGTTTCTGTGTCAAATGCTGTTCTCTTTCTTACACTTTCCTTCCTTTTATTTGAGATGTTTGCTATTCCCACATTCTTTCTGTGGGCTTAGTTGCCTCTTATCTGACCATTGCCTAATCTGCTCTTCGTTCTGTCTTTCAAGGTCATTCACAGATACCATCACATCTTCATTGTACAATCATCTCTCCTGCGTCTGCAGCCATCTTGGCTCCCCACCCTTCCATTCAATCCCAAAGATAAACACCTTGAAGGAAGATCTCCCATTACGCTTTTTCAGACTGGATGCAGCTTTGGAAAGCAAACAAAAAATAACATGAACACCAATTAGGAAGAAATTCTCAATTAACCATAAGAATAAGAGAAAAAAAAACACCCACTTTTGCAGGAGAAGACAGAAGTTGCAAGACAGATTTCGATGCAGCATGCATAGACATGGGTCATAATGTGGCAACTTTCAGAGGGGATTCCTGGAAGATAATCCTATCAGTGCCTGCTGCTAATGGCAATTTTTCTCTCTCCTACAGCAGTATACCAACCAGTGGAGCAAAAGCAGGAGAGCATTAGAATTTATCACCGCCCAGAGTCTACTGTCGTGGAGATGGGCGGTGATAAATTCGAATAATGAATAAATAATAAATTATTGCTTTATGTGCAATTTATACGTTTCCACAGACATTTCAGGACAGGAAGGCCTGGCGTGCTATGGTCCATGAGGTCACGAAGAGTCGGACACGACTAAACGACTGAAAAACAACAACAGACATTTCATTCCCCATTATATATGGCTCACGGTATCTTCGGCTTGAGACATGATATTTGTGATGACTCATTCACACATTCCTTAATGGGCTAGTGAGAGTATAGAATATACACATATGAACTCTGACAAGGAGTGTTACTTTTGAGTAGATTCAGAGATGCATTTGTCTTATTGGATGCTAAGCTTCTGGAGGATTGGTGATGTATTCAGCAACATACAGCTATATCCTATGTACTGTACACATGCAGCCTTTTTCATATAGTAAGGTACAGTAAAATTTATCAGTGATTAAAAGTGCCTGAGGTCTGGTACATAACTATTGGAGCTAACTGTCTGGCCATTGATTAAAAGAAGAGGGTTTTTTTTTTTTGAGGAAGCACACCAATACCTATAGATTTATACATTTACATAGATTCATCCAACCCTCTGTATTTATAAATCTCTGTAAATAAATCTAGTAACATCAAATGTTTCCTGGCACATTTCCAGTTCATTTCAGATTAAGCAACCTATTTTTGTATTAATCCTGCCTTCAGCAAATATGCTTTTGTACATGCTTACATTTAGGGTTTAAATCCTAGATCATATAAATATTTTAAAGAGCCAGAGGTAATGGTAAATCAGTTTGGTGGAATTAGATGCACTTTAATCATTGCAATAAGGTTTATTGTTGGCATTTCAAAGTATACAATTTAATAAAGATCTAAGAAACTGAAATGGGCCATAATGTATGACAGAGGATAGTTGATGAGGTCATATCACGTTCACATTGGAAGTAAGCCTTTCCTTTCCTTCCCTACCCTTCTCTCCTGTTCTTCAGCATCAGCCCAAAATGAAAAAATGTTATATTAGAATAATCAGTAGGTACAAGTATGTGAAATATTATTGCTAACATAGATTCAATTTTTTTAAAAAAAAATCTTATTTCTCTTACAGATTTTTAAAACCAAGATTTGGTCATCTGCTGTTCAATATTCCAAGGTACAATAGCACCAAAACCATATTTCCCTGGCTAACAGTATAACCTTATCTATTTGGGAATGGTTTGAGTACATTACAAGCTGAGTGGCATTTCTAAAAACTGTCTATCTGCAGCTTTCAAAGCCACAGGTAACCTTAACATGGTGATATATTAACCATGCAGCCCAGGGATGGATGGATGGATGGATGGATGGATGGATGGATGGATGGATGGATGGATTGACTGACTGACTGACTGATTGACTGATTGACTGATTGACTGATTGACTGATTGATTTTACATTATTTCTACGCCAATCTAGTAATCTGACTCTGGCCATTTTACAGTAATTGCAAACAAATAAAACATAAAACAATTACACTAAAAAAATGAATAAACCCATTGGTAAAATATATCAGTATTGCATAAATTAATACTGAATCAATATCAAAAATAAATAGCCAAGGAATAACTATTTCAAAAGACTAGGGGAAGAGAATCATGTGAAGTTCTCTCCTAAATGTCAGCAGCAGGAACCATCCTTACCTGAGGAGGTAGCTTACTTCGTAAGACTGGGGCAGTAACATGCTTCTTGGACCCTATCTCTTTAGCTTCACAAAGAATGGGAACACACAACACACCTTACCATCATTATTGGGCAGATTCTACCTGGAGCAGATGGTTCCTTAAGGTAATCTGCATTCCCAACATTGCTGGTGCAACATTCAGAGAACCAAGGAGGGAAGGCGGAATCATGATGCCTTAATCAAGTGCAAGTGAATTTAGATATGTAAGAAGAAAAGGGGAGAAAATGATAACAGGAAAGAGAAAATGATAAGAAATCAACTTGTGGGACATTATTTGAAGGGATTAAAGATCAAGCTTTTTAAAAGTAAATGGAAGGAATATAAAGTGGATTTATTTGATCAACGTTAAAATATATATGTTGTTGTTTCTGGTAGCTCTTAATTGATTTTCTTTTTGACTATAACTGAATGAAGAGGCTTTAAAGATTTGTTTATAGATAACAGATAAGATACGGGAAGAGATTTCTTTTGCTGTATTTTTAGAGAAAGTGATAAGTTACTGTGTTAAAAGTAAAGTAAAGGGATATAAAACTGATTTATTTGATTAAGGTTAAATATATATTTGTTATTCCTGGTAGCTCTTAATGGACTTTTGCTGATTAGGACTGAATGATTAAATTTTATAATTTGTCTATTGATAAAAGATGAGATATGGGAAGAAGAGATCTTTTATTGAAATATCAGAGAAGGTGATAAGTTACTGAAGTTGTACTTGTCTGGAGGGAGGGGGGAGTCATTTCTTTATATATCTTTTTTTTCTTTTTTATTACATTTTTTCTCTCTGCACTTTTTCTTTTTTCTTTTTTATATTCTTCTTACTTTGTATTAGTTTTTTATCTTTGTATTTGTAAACTTTAATAAAAAATATTATTAAAAAAAAAAGAAAAGGGGAGAATTTAGGGCAGGGTTTCTCAACCTTGGCAGCTTTTAGATTTGTGGACTTCAACTCCCAGAATTCCCCAGCCAGCAGGTGAAGGTGGGCAAAAAGCATTTCGTTCCTGTTGTGCTCCTGCTATTATGAGGAAAACAAACAGATCCAAAATGTTATTGAAAAGGGAAACTTTTTTGTAATTATTTCTCTGTTGGCTTCGCTCTTATTTTATGGGAAGATAATTTGGCTTTCTAAATGTAATGCCAAATCAAGTTAAGGGGATTCACTGATTGCTATACCTAAAATACCATACAAATTTAGTTAATAATGATCATAATTTCATTTTATTGGCAGGGTTACAGAAATGGTTTGCCGTTGCTTTTTTCTGTAAAATATAATCAATAAGGAATACATTGGCTGTTGAAGGCTCTGAAATACAGTAGCAAAACAAAAGCAAATGGGAAGAAATCGTCTTTTAAAAAATGTAAATGTAAATTCATTTTAAGCTTCCCACTTCAATTTCTACATCTCTAGCAGACACAATACCTAGCTCTTTTCCCAACACAGCTTCAGTGCTCTTCTGTTTTATTGTTGATGTATTTGACAACTTAATTTGCTTTAAAATAATGGAGACACTCTCTTAACACCAGCTCCCCAGAACAATCATTTAGGAAGCAGATGTACATTTATTTACTAAAATGGAGCTAGGGTGGTGGCTGGTGAGAACTGGAGAGAAAACAGCAGCAACAGTTCTTTGATCCCACGAAATATACAATTGATCTCCAAAGAACACATGTCTTTTGATGGCAAGAGAAGAAAAGATTTGATATGATTAAAACTCATTTCCAGCCATTTTCACCAAGTCCTCAGAAGTAACATGAAACAGGACAATGATGCTGACATGGGAACCATGTCACAAGCAACAAGCCCAATGCTCCCAGTTGCTCCCCCATTTACACCAGCAGTAGCATCACAGGCCCCAACACACACAACATTAGAGGTACTGTACCTATGCATGCTTTATGCCTTAATATGATATTTGCCCTAATCTGCCAGCAATGCCCCTCTGGATTCTACATAGAACAATCAGGCCAAACTCCATGAAAATGAATTAATGAACAGCAGTGTGACATCAGGACTCAAAACAAGGATAAAGAAATATCAAGGTATTTCAATCTCCCGGGACAATCCATTACTGATCTTAAAGTAGCCGTTTTGGAAAAAAGAAACTTTCTCAAACTGTTACTTTCTTAAAGAATGGAAACCATTAATGAACTATTTGCAACATGCAGGAGGGGCGAAGCTTATCTGGGGTTTTGAAGACTAAAATATATATAAATTGATATATTAGACAGGAAATGTTTTTAAACGTTATATATAGAGCTAGCATGTAAGATAAAACTTTTTTAAATTACTAAGACCAGAGGTAAATTGGAAGTTGACCAATTTCTATGCTTTTTCTTTTTCTTTTTTTCTTTTCTTTTCTACACACTTTTTCTTCTTTCTTTGATTTGTATTTCTATTTCTTTTTCATTTCTACCTTTTAACTATGTATATCAAAACTTTAATAAAATTTGGGGGAAAAAAGAAAAAAGAAACTTTAACAGTACAGTTGAGTGAGAGATTGCTGAACTGACATACATAAAAAAGTTTCAGGCTGTCTCAGATAGTTTCAACAAATGCAACAAATGCAATGGGTTTTTAAGACATTCCTATTGTTAATTGATAAGGTATTTATAATCTGTCTCACATGTAACCTGATTCTGCATAATTCTGCCTTTCCTCTCTTTCTCCCCATCTTATGTCAATTTAAATCCTACATCCATACATCTAATGAATTGAGATGTAGCCCACAAACATTTATCCCTTAAAAAACATTAGTCTGAAAAGGTGCTACCAGATTCCTTCTGATTTTTGGCTACCATAGACTAACATGGCTCTCCTCTTCCAGTGAACACATATGGAAAGAAATGTATGTGTCAAATGTCAGATATAAGCATATGGCATGAAGCTGCCATAGAGCTGGCTCTGTTAATATAAAGAATGCTATAAATATACATGGATAACCAAAGAACATTGAGAATAATGTTTCCATCACTCCATTAAAAATCCTTGGATACAAGGAAACTGCTGAGAGATTGCTTAGTTATACAGCATGTCTCATTAGAAAGAAATAAACACTACTGGGGTTTAAATATGTCCTCCCTTTAAGAAATGCTGTGTTAAGATTTCTTAGATAACTGAATACAGCTAAATACATTAATTGCGGTCACAGAGAGGAACATCAAAATAAGGCATCCAAATCAAGACCATTATAAAGACTGATTTGTTGAATTTGGACTCCAGAAGCTGCCAAAAGTAAATCCTTTTTAAGGAGGCAAATATGCAAGATATTAATGGTTCATTTAATACTCAAAGTCAAATTTGGATTTTAGGGTGAGTTAGAGCTGAATGGAATGGCTCCAGAAAGGCAAGGCTAACTTCCGTTTTAACCCATTCTTTTAACTCACTTTTTTTCTGAAGAACTCAAAAATCTCAGATTTAATACTTAACCAAATCTGCTCAACTTCTCCCACACCCTGCCATTAAAAAAAGGATCTTGGTTTTACCAAATGTTCAGCATAAGATATGGCTCAAAGCAGATGAGCATCGTATGAATGTCACATGAGATTCCATGATGAGGGGCAGATCATATCACACACATGGTGATGTCATTATAGTATCATGATTAGAGCTCAACTTATTTCCTTGGCTCTAAAGTGTCATGTTCACTAGGAACATATGAGCCAGAGGTGCCGGATGTTGCATGGCACACTCAGAGATGTCTCCCCGACTACATTATTCCAAAAACAGATCCAGATCCAAGACAAAACATCGTCTGAGTTTGATCTGGAAATCCCTCACCTCATTTTCTGCTTGGGACATTATCGCCTAACTTAACAGCATGTCACCATAGGTACAGGCCACAATAATGTTAAAGTGATGATTCTGTGCATCATAAGGTCATCACCTGAATTGTATTTAAGTAATGATGTCATGATATCTGCCTCAAATATGTCAGTATCTCATTTGCATGATGATGTCATGATGCATGTGTCATTTACCTCTACCATTGTACCCAACCCTGCTTATGGCCATAAACCCAAGCCAGGGAGAATCTTGTGATTGAGATCTTCTGAGGGATCTTAAATGCTTAAATGCCACAATCAGGGTGCTCCCCAGGAGGACAGATCTTGCTAATTGTCTGAAAAAGGGGGGAAATCCCAGGTAATTGTAGTGCTCTCTGAGCCCTAAGATGGAAGCCACCCTTACAGTGGGGAAGCTCTGACATGATGCCTTGCCCCAAGGATGTGGCAACTGAGCACAAGTGGGAGAAAGGAAAGATAAGAATCACTTGTTTCCTACCACTTTGCAGCAGAGGGCTTGAGGCCCCTTGAGGGTCTCTCCTTACCTCAATTACTCAAAGTATCCTTCTTTCTTCTTGCTTGGAAAATTCATGGGGGAACTCCTTTTTCTGTTCCATTGAAAATACAACCATGCATGCCCAAAGCATTCCCTTCCCTTCCCTTCCCTTCCCTTCCCTTCCCTTCCCTTCCCTTCCCTTCCCTTCCCTTCCCTTCCCTTCCCTTCCCTTCAGGAGAATCTTCCCACCCACCTCTTTTGGTCATCTGAAAGCCTTTCTCTCTTAGACTTACCAGAACTGGGCTGCAAAATATGCAGATGACTACAATGTGACTTTTTTTATCTCTTGGATGCCATCTACGGACATCTGGATTTTTGCAGACCAGACCTGGTAGGCTTATTCTCTTTTCCCTCATTCCTTCACAAGGGATGGAAGGAGGAGGAGAGTGAAAAAAAGAAGGGGAAACTTCAACAATCTGAAGGGTGGTTTGGGTTTTATTTTCTTTTTGGCAGAATGGGATGCAAATAGAAAGGACAGCAGATGGCTTCAAGGACATTAATTTTCTCAAGTTTCAGCTAGCTTATACACAATTTTTTTTAAAAAAAAATCTTCCCTACAACTCTTTTAGAGCAGATAAAGCAAAAATAAGAAAAAAAGACAATAGAGCAGTCTCCAAACTGTCTAGAAAAGAACCCGATGGAGACGTGGGGTGAACCAATGCAGAAAGTATCTACTATGATTTAAAAATACAATTTTTCAAAATCCCTTTGAAAAAGTAAGCTCTTTTCTACATGCTTTTCTGGGGTGCCAGGCTTGGCATGATAGGGGTGAATGACCATTGATTTGCCCTTAGAGGATGATGTGGTTTTGCTACTTCTGACCACTCCATTTTCTAAGATGCCAGGAAAGCTTGACACCTCCTGGAAAGAACTTCCCTCATCAGGAGCAGAAGGTTAAGCTGGGTACATTGACTAAGTCCTCTTCTAAGCAAGACACTGCTTTGTCCTCGTGGGATGTTTCTACTTTGCTGTGTTGGATCATGGGTTTTTTGGGATGCCAGACATGTTGGCCTAGCTGATTGACCTCTCCTGGAAAGACACAACACTGAGGTTCCAGAGTTGTGGCTTGTTCCCCGTATCGGAAGTTAATTAGTCAATTAGCAGAAAAAGCAGAAGCAGGCAGGAACAGTGTTAAGGGTTAGGGTTAGGGTTAGGGTTACTAACACTGCAAAGATGGTGCAAAAAGGTTGGAACAGAGAAAGTAGTTTTTATAGGTTTGACAAATGCAGTAAGTGGATCAACTTGCAACTACTGAATGCCATGGAGTGCAGCACAGGAGCAACACAACTGGCTGGCCGTGTGTTGTTTTTGTTTTTTAAGCTAGCAATTCCACAGTTTGAAAGTTTGGCTGAAAGGGTACAGTATGAGTGACCTGCATGATCTGCAAACACTACTTGCAGTCTGAATATCACAACTAAGAAATGTTTGACCAAGAATATTCCTAAGAGACTTGTCAGTCAGTTTCAGATCTCCTGAAAAAGATGTTTATAGATAGGCTGACCATACGTCCTGTTTTGAATGGGACAGTCCCGTTTTTTTTAGCATTTTTCAACCGTCCCATTGTTTTGATAAAAATCTCAATTTTGTTCGGTTTTTTAAACCTGGCGGGAATGGCGCGGAAGGAAAATCTGAGCCGGAACTGCCAATTGGAGGCAGCCCGGAAGGGGAAGCCCTCCCACCTATCAGCGCGTGATGTCGTGTGTAGGTGTAGAAATAACACGCCAAGGCAGGGAATCTAGTCTCTAGTGTTTATTGGTACCTACATACAGAATCCTGCTAAACTGATGGTGCCCGAAGAGCTCCAGAGATATGAGTCCAACCTAGGGCGGAGCTTTCCTGAGGCGTTTGGGAAAGAAGGCCAGGCTTTCTGAGCTACGTGCTCGCTTGCCTCCCATGGGCAAGCTACGCCCCTCCGCTCTCCTGTGTCTCCCTGACACCTGGCAAAGGAAGGCAGAGAGGTGGAGAGGAGGGCGGACCGGGGGGCAGGGTTTGCAGGTGGGAGCCAATCGCGCGGACCAGGGGGTGGGGACCCCTGTCTTTTTCATGAATACGGAATATTACATAAGACCCCGTCCCGTTTTGCCATCCCAATGTCCTGTTTTTGTCTCAAGGAAATATGGTCAGCCTATTTATAGATGTGGCAATGGAGTCAAGATTCGTTTGAAGGAAAGTGTTAGGTTTGATTTGCAACAGTCAGAGACCAGTTTTGAAGGAAGGTGGAATCTGGTACTAGGCTAGGGATTTATTTGCATTCAAGAGTGGCAAGGAAACAACTCAATTTGTTTTGTTTTCAAAAGAGAAAATGTTGCTGTTGGGGCTCAGCCATGATATTGATTTAGCTTCCAGTATCACAGTTCATTCTTACAGCATATGAATGAAACCCCATCAAACTCAGCCAGAATTTAGCCTGTGATATGTTCTTTCTTTTTTTTTAATAGGTTAAAATTTATTGATTTTTAGAGTATAGATAAAATACAAAATAGAAAATACAGAAAAGCATGAAAATAGAACTAAAGAAAAAGAAGAAAAAACTATAAAGTGCAAATAGACAGAAAACAAAGACGGAAAAGTGACTTCCGACTTTCTCCAATACAGATATAGATAAATTTACAAAAATAATCTCTTACCAATGATTAAACCATAGTAACATTATTTCTATTAAAATAAGCCAATTAATCATTAAAACCCAAAATCAGAAGATCATTTTTTTCTACCACAAGCAAGTACTCTAGAAGTGGTTGCTAAACAGATAAAAATCCAGAAACTGAATGTTCTCTAATTAATGCTGTCAATTTAGCCATCTGGGCCAGATCCATTAATTTAACAATCCAGTCTTCAACCGTAGGTATCTGTGGATCTTTCCATCTCTGTGCATATAAAAGTCTTGCAGCTGTGATCATATATAAAAGCAACACTCCATGTTGTTTCTCCAGCTCCTTCTCCATCAAACCCAAAAGGAACAGTTCCGGCTTTTTTTGTATATTCACTTTTAAAATCTTTTGAATAATAATAAATATTTGATCCCAAATTTTTTTGGCTTTCTCACAGGTTCACCAGAGATTATAAAAAGTTCCTTCTCCCTGTAAACACTTCCAACAAACATTAAAAGGTAAAGGTTCCCCCCGCACATTTGTGCAGTCATGTCCGACTCTAGGGGCCGGTGTTCATCTCCGTTTGTTAGCCAAAGAGCCAGCATTGTCTGAAGACGCTTCCACGGTCATGTGGCCGCATGACGCACGCGGAACGCTGTTACCTACCCACTGAAGTGGTACCTATTCATCTACTTGCATTTGCATGCTTTTGAATTGCTAGATTGGCAAGAGCTGGAGCTAGTGCGGGAGCCCACTCTGTCACGCGGGGCTAGGGATTCGAACCTCCGAACTTGCAATCTTCTGATCGACAAGCCTGGCGTCTTACCCGTTGAGCCACCACGCCCCCAACAGACATTAGTTACAACATTATACATTTTTGATAGTTTATCAGGGGTTAGATACCAACAATACATCATCTTATAAAAGTTCTCTTTTAAGTTATAATTTAAGGTGAATTTCAAACCTTTATTCCACATATTTTCCCATTGTTCAAGCATAATATTATATCCATAATTCTTAGCCCATTTCATCATGCATTATTTTACCTGTTCATATTCCAAATTCATCTGTAACAACATTTTATACATTTTTGTAATAACATGTTCATCATTCATACAAAGTTCCATTTCAAACTTAGTTATTTCATTAACAAATTTAAAGTTATTTTTATCCGTTTTAAAGCATTCTGACACTTGCATATAGGTAAACCAGTGACATGTAAAACCTTCCAACTCTAACATTTCCCTTGTTTTAAACTTTGGTTCACTTTCTTCAAAATTCAATAAATCTTTATATTTTAACCAACTTATTCCTCCCACATTTTCTCTTCTAACAAATGTTTCTTGAGGTGACAACCACAACGGTACATTAGGAGAAAATCTTACCTTATATTTGTTCCAGATCCTTAGTATGGCACTCCTAACAAAATGATTTTTAAAATCCTTATTAACTTTAACTTTATCATACCACAAATGTGATATGTTCTTTTTTGAAGGAGTGACTTAGCAGCCAAATAAGCAATAATCTGGTCCTCAGAGAGGAACCCTATAGAAAATGTAAGAGCCAAAGTATTTACCTGGAGATTCATATCTGAATATTTTTATTTATTTATCACATTTCTATATGATAATATAGAAATATAGTGTACAGGCATTTATTGAAAAAAAAAGAATGGAGAGAAGTGGATAAGATGTTGCTCTTCATTCTTCTTGACATCTGAATCAAAGCAAGACATCAGATGTTGCCATTTAAATCTTAAAAATTCATTCATTCATTGGCGATCACTCGTAGCCGAGTAAGATTGTCTTCCAAGGGTAAAATTTTAACAGTGGATCCGTAAGTGGCTGTAAAGGCCAATTCTGGATCCGCACAACCTCCCACAATGGGGGCATAGGTTTCCAGGTGGGAGACGGTCATGATGAGGGTTTGGTTGATGTGCCTTCCTTTTAGCTCTTTTTTCCCTTTCTCCCTGTACTCGTGCTTCTTCAAAGTCCATAGCGCCTTTAATAAAGGCTGACCTCCAATTGAAACACTCATGAGTTAGGGCTTCCCAGTTCTCAATGCTGATATTACATTTTTTTTAAATTAGCTTTGAGAGTGTCTTTGAATCTCTTTTGCTGTCCACCAATATTCCGTTTTCCATTCTTAAGTTGGGAGTAAAGTAGCTGCTTTGGAAGACGATGGTCAGGCATTCGAACAACATGGCCGGTCCAGCGAAGTTGATGTTGGATGATCATTGTTTCAATGCTGGTGGTTTTCACTTCTTCTAATATGCTAACATTAGTCCGCCTATCTTCCCAAGTAATTTGCAGAATTTTTCGGAGGCAGCGTTGATGGAATCTTTCAAGAAGTTGGAGGTGGCGTTTGTAAAGGGTCCATGTTTCACAGGCGTACAGAAGGGTTGGTAGTACAATGGCTTTGTAAACAAGCATTTTGGTCTCCCTGCGAATGTCCCGATCCTCAAACACTCTACGCTTCATTCGGGAGAAAGCTACACTCGCAGAGCTCAGGCGATGCTGAATTTCAGCGTCGATGTCAGCTTTTATATATAGATGGCTGCTGAGATAAGAAAAGTGGTCGACATTTTCTAGTGACACACCTTTAAGCTGGATTGATGGCGCTGCGGAGGGATTGGTTCGAACTTGCTGGTAAAGCACTTTGGTTTTTTTAATGTTAATAGAGAGCTTTTCATATGCCAAGCCATGTAGACAATGTAGATAACAAAGAACGAAGTGGTTAGAGATAAAGAAAAGGTATTTCTGCCTTTATTCCATCTACTGTAACGGGTACACCTTAGCCAATCACTATGCCTCATGAATTTGCATGTATCATGTATGTGTAAGGCATAATAAAATATGATATTCTCCCAGGTGTTGTCTTCTACTCTGAGACAGATGCAATGTCAATTGTTAATAATAGAGAGCCAGTTTGGTCTAGTGGTTAAGGTGCTGGGCTAGAATCCAGGAGTCTGTGAGTTCTATTCCCGCCTTAGGCATGAAAGCCGGCTGGGTGACCTTGGGCCAGTCACTCTCTCTCAGCCCAACTCACCTCACAGGGTTGTTGTTGTGGGGAAAATAGGAAAAGGAAGGAGTTTTAGGTATGTTTGCCGCCTTGAGTTATTTATAAAAATAATAAAGGCGGGATAAAAATAAAAATTAATAAATAATAAGCTTCAATAAAAACTCTTCTCTGTATTTTTATTTATTTATTTATTATTTGAATTTATCCCCGCCCATCTCTACCATGGTAGACTCTGGGCGGTTTACAATCATCCCTTATCAATCCCTATTATAAGCATCCCTTATGCAGAATTCTTAGGTATATAGCAACTGGAGTGCCTGTGTGTGGCATCCCCTATCCAACAACTGTTGAATATTCATCAGAAAGAACCTAATGTGCAGACTGTTAATTTGCAATGAAAGTTCCTCTGTGTGGAATTTTCAGAGACATTCCCCCTTGCACACACTGAATGTAGGAGGTGAGAAAGCCAATTGCTTGCACTTTCACTGTCTTTCCTTCCTGCAGTTCCAACAGCTGAATGCAAGTAAATCTCTTCCATATGTCTGGGAATCATGATCAATGAGAGTCCTGCAGTCAATGCACTTATACCTGTGAAATTCATTCATTTATTATTTTTTTACACTGCCTGCCTCCCAGGGATTCCGGGCAATTCATTGATAAAAACAAACAAAAAATAACATAATACAATGACAGGGACAAAGAACAAAAGATGGCACAAACTGGACAACAGCAAAGCAAACCTACATTATCCAGAAGGGGGTTTAATCACCCTTGCCAAAGGCCTGGGCAAAGAGCCAGAACTTCAAGGCCCTCTGAAACACCAGCAGGGTATGGGGCCATCCAGATCTCAGGGAGAACCTCATTACAGAGGGCAAGCACTATGGCAGAGAGAGCATGGTTCCTGAGTCCCAATAGACGGCATGGTTTAATTGAAGGAACCCAGACTCCCGGATTGAATTGGCCAGGCAGATGGGCAGTCCATCAATGTAGAGGGAAGAGGGAATGGCCTTGAGGGACAGGAGGAAGAGCCGCTATTAAGACAACATTCAGATAAAAGAGGGCTGAGTCAGGGGCAGAAGTGTAACCTGAGAAAACATCTCAGACAAGATCTCCCCTAGTTCTCACAAAGATACAGGAAGGGAGGGGAGAAATGCATTCAGACTTGCAAGATTCTGTTATTACTATATCTTTACAACAAAAGTAGTATTGGCCTACATGACTTTGATTTCCTAATCTGGTCTACCTTGAAGGGCTGACACAAATACCTCTCTAAATTTTCTGCATACAAAACCAGAAGGAAGAGATTCCATTAGAGTGTGGAATGCCTTCCTCTCAAAGTGGCTGTTTAGAATTTGTCATTGTATATTGATTTAAAACTGAGAGTCCAGAGTACAAATGAAAACCAGATTTACCATCTCCCATCTGAAGCATGAATGGCTGTGCTTTCCAAAGCCCACAAGTCCAGTTTTAAACAACCAAGTACATTAAGCTTCCTTAAACAATGCTAATAGAAATTAAAATTTGAATAACCACCTGAGGTACTGGGAATAAAAGAAATGTGGGTGCTAAATCTCCAGCACAAAATGCAGCCAAGGGCATAATTACATGATAAGAAAATTCTTGCTGATCAAAGGCTTTGGTTCATAGCTTGGCTGCCTGCAGCAGCAGTTTCATTGATGAAACCACTTCAGAAGACTGAAATAAAATTAATCACAAACAATGGGCAGCAAATTATTATACACTCTCTCACATGCACAGAGTTTAAAAGCAAAAGTCAAGTATGAATTATAATAGAGTAGTAGCAAAACCACTATAGAATCCAATATTCCAAATAAACTCTGAGAATTACTGCCCAGAGTTCTCCTTGTGGAGAAGATGGGTGGTAATATAAATCCAATAAATAAATAAATAAATAAATAAATAAATAAATAAATAAATAAATAACAAGCTAATCTATGCCCTTCTCCCACCACTTCCCTGACTCAGACCATGTTATTTACCATTAATTCAGGCAATACACATCATGCTTATACGTTTATAAATAAAAATAATGCTAACTTTGGTCAAAGGTCACCAATCTGGGGGTTAGTGAAGTCCATCCAGTAGAAACCAGAGGTTCCAGATATCTCATGAGTTCTTCCATCAGAAGACCAGTGGTACAAGAGTTCTTCTTCATTGGTCAAGCAAGCAGCAGTGGGTAGGAAGGGGTAATCTGGGGTGGGGTGGGGTGGGGAAATGGAATAAAGTCAAAGAGGTGACAGTCCTCCAAGAATTTTCTGTTGTAGAATTTGGGGTTGTAGAGGAGCTGATAGATATGTACATAGATGAAGTCCATAGCCCCCACCTACTCAATAGTAGAAGCCCAGAAGCTCTGCATAACTTCCCAGTCATCTCCCACCTTGATGATATCTTCCTGGTAAAGTACATCCTTGTCACTTAAAGCATGTTGGGATCTGAGCCACCTGGATCTTCAAGTAATCCTCTATGGTGCCCGTAAGTGGCCTCTCCTAACAAACCACTGTGTGGCTCATATTTTGCCAGATATGTAACTGTCCTATGTGGATGTCTACAAGTCAAAATCAACTGGAAGAATGGTGCCTATACATTGAGGAGGCAGGGAGATATTGTATAAGTTGCTCAAGCATTGTATACCCCAGAGTGCCCACATAGCAACCCATATAGTCTAAAGTGTGGGAACCTCACTGGGAAATGTCACAGATCTTGCAAAAGTAGAGGATTGATGCCTCACCTAGCCCACTCCAGTGGGATTGGTTCTACTGGCTTTTTCCTCACCTGTGTATCTCCCTGACCATCTAGTGCTAGGTAGAAAACATAGAACTCAGTGGTTATATGCTCCTATGGACACAGCACAAAGCTCATGCTCCTGTCTTGCATGGGTGTGTCACATGATGGCTAGTCTTTGAATAGAAATGCCAAATTCACCAACTCGGTATAGGCAAAACCTAATTTCATTCCCCAGTCTTGAGTCACACCAATGAAGCAACATCCATTCAAGACCGGTTTCCCTATCCTAAAGTTCTCCTAGGCCCACTGCTAAATTTCACTAGTGTGTCTGCAACAAGAGATAGAAGAGGACAAAAGAAACGTTCTAAACAAATAATGTTATATCAGAGTGATAATACCTCTCTTTTATTGCAACATTTCCTCTGACAATATGGGTGAAATTGAAAGACCTATTGTTCTCTCGTGTTGCTGGAAATACGTAGAAAGTGTTCAAATCCATTGGTAGTGGGATTAGGAATGGAAGATTACCAGCCTCACTATATCTTCATGACTCATCTCTCTGGAACAAATGTGCATAGGAGAACCATATTCTACTTTGCCAATCTGTTGCTGCTGTTCTTTCATTGATATGAATTGCTAGGAGAATAATGCAGCAGTGGCCTAGAAAAGAAAGAAAACATGCAAGCTGATGAAAGAAAAGAGGGCAGTGAAGAAACGCCCCCCCCCCCAAAGTGAAAAGTAACAGTTTATTGATAGTTTGCCATGGTGATTCAAATGAAGGGAAAGCACAATTTGATCCTAGAGGGAACAATGGGGTAACATGGAATCCAGAGAAATTATAATTATGAAAAGGCGGATTATAATGGAGGGGCAAAAGTCCTTGAAAGATGTGGGGGGGGGGAGAAAAAATGCTCAGAGGTTGAGGGGCTGAAGGAACTTCTGTGGGATGGGTAAACAGGAGATAGGATCATGGGTAGAGATAGGGTATAGAACCATCCAAGGAGTTTTACACTCCTTCATTCTCCTATGCAAGGAGAATGAAGGAGTGTAAAATGAGCTGGCTGCCCACTATCCTTCAGAGACATGTTTGAGCTAATATATTAGAAATAGCAAAGATAGGGTTTGAGAGGCAGAGAGGGCATTGTGCCATGGTGAAAGGAACCAAATGTAAAAGAAAAGTGGAGTCAGAGAGAGCTAGAATGGTATATAGAGGGGGGGGGGGAAATAGATGCACACTGTGCCCAAGAAAGAACTGGGTTACAAAATGAAAGGAGGAAACATATTTCTGCAATTAAGGTAGAAATGATGCTTTCCTGAGCAAGAGAGAAGTGAGAGACGTAGTTTCAGAAACTGTAGGAGCGGAGAGTACTCAGTATTCTGCTGGCGTTGTGGCTGCAATGCTTTTATACTGTTTCCGTGGCAACTATGATGTTTCTTTCCTGGCATGCAATCTAATGTGAAATTCTAAGTAATGTTCCTACAAAAAATATGTACTCCAGCTGCTGGTAGGGCTGATGTGTCCAAATATGAGTTGCCTCCTCTTTGAGATAAGTTAGTGGACTGGGCCTCTATTTTAAATGAAAAGCAAAGAAGGACAAGCACCATTCCATCTGACAGAGCATCTAAGGGCTGTCATGTGTGATTTGAGATGGAATTTACCCCCCCACCCCGACCCCACCCCATGAGACTTTCAGAATAAAAAGTAGACTTATATGTAGATTCAGCTGAACCATTCAGTGATTGCAATACTAAGTGATGACTTGTACATATAAATGTAAACATAAATCTAAAAACAAGCCTAGTACATCTTATAACTCTTCATGCTCAGTGCTTATCAGTGGAGTGATTTGGGCCGCTAGACATTTCAACGTCACAACAATAAACTGTTTAGCCTCTAAGTGTACCTAGACAGAAGACTAACACCGAGATAAATCATCATGTTTGATTTATTTGGACTTAGAAGTTACTTTCCATCTATTCCCTAGGAAATGGTGCTGTGTTTCAGATTATGTTACAAAGCAATAAAAGTATCAAAACTAGACCAGCCCCATAACACCTCAGGTTCAAAGGCTTTACTATTAGTAATTGCCAAATCACACTTGGAATGCTACGGTCCAGAAGGAGACTCAGCACAATCTAAAGGAAAACATAATATTGTTCTGGAACCTCCCCTTCCTGCATCAGTAAATTTTGCACATCCTTATGGATGCATATGGAAGTAGTAATAAATAGATTAATGATAGTTGCATGTTCTATTCCAGCGATCAGAGATACTGGAAGATCCAGGGATGAGTTTTCTGAAACACTGTGCAAACTTCTGAATGGATGAAATTGCGGTGGTGGGTGGGTGGATATTGTATTAACTGACTTGAATGGATGGGTGTGAATCAGAAGAGAGGACTGGGGGGAAAAAAGATTGAGCCATTCAGGAATCCAAGAATGAAAGAGAATGGTGATTATTTACTCATCCTGACAGTAGAGATGTGTTGGCTGGGGAGACGTGCTTATACTTCTGTATGAAAACAATTCTGTGTTATTGGTTAGGAATATGTGGAGTCCTTGGTGCTCTCTGAGCTTGGTTGTTTGCTTGCAGACATTTCATTGCCCAACTAGGCAACATCTTCAGTGCTAGAAGGTTAGGGACATGAATGATTTGGTTAGGAACATGAATTCCTGGTTAGGAACATGAATGATTTGCAGCAAAAGTTAGATAGGTTTTTTTATGCAGTGAGAAGTAGGGATCTGAAAATTTGTGTAAAAATAAGGTAGCTATCTTCAACAGGGAAAACTGAGTGAACAATTGCAAGTTATACCTAATTGATGAAAAGCAAGCCCAAGGAGATGAATTTGTGTACCTTGGTAGAATATGTATTAAAGATGAGAAAAAGGATAGAGACACTTTAAGGTAGGACATGTGGCTTTTTTGCAAAGAATGAATGTTGGGCAAAAGAAGCAAAATTAGCTATGTGTAAGAGTATGCTTATGCTCACTTTGCTACATAGGAGTGAGAGCTGAGTTTATTAGGGTGATTTGTGCAATTATGACTTACCGTATAACTGTCATGGAAGCAAAAATAGAAAGTATAGAGAAATACAGAGAATTTGTGTTCTTTGGTAAAAATGTTTACAAAAGATGACAAAATAGAAGAAGACATTTAAGAGGTGCAAATGCTAGCAGAAAGTGGGTAATATGGGGTCTGTTATAAGGAATTGACAATTGGGCATGTTAAGAGATACATAAAATAAGTTGAATGCAATGGGATGTCAGTAAGAAGTGTGTGAAGTAAAACAAGGTTGGGATCAAGAATGAATGGGTGCTGAATAAATGTGGATTGAGTACAAAAGTGAGTGACTAGTATGAAAGAAATATGCTGTGGTGGTTTGGTCGTATAGAGAGAATGAATGAGGATTGCACCCCATAGGAAATATATGAAGAGTGAATGGGTTAAGAGAAAGAGGAAGACCAAGAAAGTTGTAGTTAGATGGACTTGATGAGATCCTTTAAAAGACAAGAGAGAAAGAACAATAGGCAATGTATGAAGTGAAATGTGGATATAGCAATTGAAATGTTAGATAAGATTATATTGTGCTGCTCATTCTATGTTAATGCTCACTAAGAATTGTGATCCCACTTTTAGTTTTGCATCTGGTTGCCCTGGTTCCCTTTACAGTTATTATTATCAGGCCTATCTCATTCTACTTCGCTGAATGTTGCCAAATACTGTTCTACTGTTTGGACAATACACCACAATTTTTCCTCAAATAGTTCTTACACATCTCTTGTCTGGCTCTATTGATTATCTTATTCAGCCATTGCTGTCTATTTAGTCATTTATCTATTTCTATGCATTATGCTTGTATGTGCTTTTATTGATATTGATTCTTATTTCTATTATTTTATTTTATTATTATCAATTGCTACAGCCCTCTTTAATAATGCATATAACCAGTTATTGCATTTGGTCTTTTTAACTTTTTAGACGTTACTCCTTTATATATTATAAGGGGCATGGTGGCTCAGCGGGTAAGACGCCAGGCTTGTTGATCGGAAGATCACAAGTTTGGAGGTTCGAATCCCTAGTCCCGTGTGATGGAGTGAGCTCCTGCACTAGCCCCAGCTCTTGCCAATTCGAAAGCATGCAAATGCAAGTAGATTAATAGGTACCACTTCGGTGGGTAGGTAACAGCATTCCGTGTGCGTCATGCCGGCCACATGACCGTGGAAGCGTCTTCCGACAATGCTGGCTCTTTGGCTAACAAACGGAGATGAGCACCGGCCCCTAGAGTCGGACATGACTGCACAAATGTGCGGGGGAAACCTTTACCTTTTACCTTTATATATTATTCTACTTTACACTTTACCATTATACCTCCTATAGGCACAATAATTAAACATAGTTTATTTATAGTTTTAAAAAATATAATGATTTTATATTTCATGTTAGCTGGCTCTTTGGCTAACAAACAGAGATGAGCACCGGCCCCTAGAGTCGGACATGACTGCACAAATGTGCGGGGAAAACCTTTACTTTTACCTTTATATATTATTCTACTTTACACTTTACCATTATACCTCCTATAGGCACAATAATTAAACATAGTTTATTTATAGTTTTAAAAAATATAATGATTTTATATTTCATGTTAGCTATTTTTATTATTGTAAGTCATCATTCTATAGTTTTATTTAAACTTTATAAATTTTCAGTATATTGACTTTCATACTTAAAATCTTAAAGTTATAGTTTTAGTTGGTTTGGTATCATGTTTTTAATAGTTTGTACTAGTGATTAAAAACATTCCATTAATTTTTATAGTATATAGCAGAGCTTTCCAAAGTGCCGCCGCTGGCGACACACCAGCGGCGGCGGTGGCGGCAGTGCGGCGGCGGCGCGCACGTGCGCGGCGGTGGCGCGCACGTGCACGGCGGCGGCGCGCACGTGCACGGCGGCGGCGCGGGGGGGCAAGCGGCGGCGCGTGCATGGCGGTGGCGCAGGGGGCGTGCGGCAGCGCGTGCGCGGCAGCGGCGTGGGGGGCATGTGGCGGCGCTCTCGTGCACGGCGGCGGCACGGGGGGCGTGCGGCGGCGCGCGCGTGCACGGCAGCGGCAGCAGCCTCCGCTAAAACACGGAACCACTGATCCTGCGCCGCTGCTGCTGCCGCCGTGCACGCGCGCACTGCCACTTCCGGGTGGTGTGGCGACACACCACGCTGTGTGTGGCAACACACTTTTGTGTCGCGACACACAGTTTGGAAAGCTCTGGTATATAGGCTACACTTTTATTTCAACAGGACGGCTGTAATCCTGTTTTTCAAACCTTTCTTTTGCTGGTCAATGACCGAAAGAAAAAGACTTGACAAGTGAAGACAACAAGAGATAATCCTCACCAATTCTGATGTATTTAGATAAGCCTGGCCTTATCTTCCAACAGAGGCAAGTGGGCAGTCCAACTGACATGTTCTTCTTGAGACTCCCATCATGTCTTCATGAATGGAACATTGTGTTTCAAACTGTCACATCTCTTCTTAATCTAATTAGGAGTTTTCAGTGATGGCAAATTGCCCAGATTGAAGTAAGTTGACATACATGAAACAGCAGCAAGCACCTTCTTGTTTCATGTTTCAGTTAGCCAAGGGTCTTCAGTATTCTTATCTTTAGAGGAAGTGCTAGATATAAATGTCAGAGGCATTACACTGAGTGATGCCATTAACCCTAGTCACATCCTTATATTGCAACAAGAAGCTGCTCATCACATGTTGTATCAGTTTCAGAAAGAATAAACACAGGGTTGACTGAATTTATGCTCACTTTCAGCAGTGTCCGTAACAAGTCACCATGCCATCAAAAAGATTGTGTGCATGATGACATCATTGTGCACATGGCACACTTAAATAATTATATCTATCATGTCATCTGACACAAGTCAATCTGTCGCACCATCTGTGTGATGACATCATCATACTTATGTCATTATTTTTCCACCCCACCCCCACCCCCTGAAGATGCCCATGTTCCTTAATCCAGCAAGCGATGAGTCATGGGATACTTCCTTACAATGCATGGCCCTCTTCAGCTGGACAATGACAAGTGTTATTTTTGCTATGAAATGTCTAAAATAAGCTTTGTCCTTTCCTTTCATGCTAACTTCTATTTGCTCTGCTTCAAAATAGAGAACTGTCCAATAAATCATTGGTTTCTATTTTTGCCTTTGAATACAACACACACACACACACACACACACACACACACAAAGAATAGTCAAGGTCATATGCTCTCACCTACATGTTTTATGGCATTGACATATTTGCAAATTCTCTGCAAGTTGACCCAAGAAAAAGAAAGCTTCCTGTTGTGTGACATAATAATCCATGCCTTTCAGTAGTAGAGAAAAACGATGTCCTATTTATAGACACAATCCTGTGCATCTCTATCTGCAGGTATCTTTATAGGCAAACAATACTTCTGCTTTTGATCACTCTCCATTTTTTCTGATTAATCCAAGCACTTTTCATTATCAAAGAAGTCTTCACAGCTTTAGGCAATTTTCCAACTGAGCATCTATATAAAACCCAATCTAGTCAATTTTTCTTTCTTTTTTTGTTGAAAGGGTATTTATAAAGTGATGGAGATGAAAGAAACTGAGCTGAAGGTTCAATATTGCCTTCAAGGCAAAATCGCAACTGGAACTCTGCAAATCTGGCTGGAAAGAAATTATCCAGATTTGAAAAAGATACATCACAACAATAAAGTGAAGCCATAAAGCAATATTTCTCCTGACTTTATGACAGAAGTAAGTACTTAACATTTTAGTGGCCTGCATCAAAGCTTTTGAAACTGCTACCTCAAGGGTTAGCATTTGCTTGTATTATTATTTCAATGTATATTTACTCAAAACTCCTTTGAGCTTTTTATAGTGAACTAGTTTTGAATATTTTGCATGCTACAAAACAATATTCTTGCAGAACTGTTCTGTGTGTGAGTTTTTGACTATGTTGAAACAGAACATTTGCCCCACAGAACTGTTGCTGCACTAGATGTTGGTATGCAAAAAAAATCCATAATTTTGCAGAGACCAAATGGTTATGACTCTAGGCTACCCAGAGGCCCATCTGTGGTTACAGAATCATTTCTGTATTCTTGGTATTTTGCCCCTTATCCACAGGAATTCCTGCTAACCAAGAGTGACTAAGGTGCTAAATGACTAGAGTTTTGGTACCACCACATACTGTAAGGTAAATTCAGGGAAAACAGTAGTTTCTGTATCACCCTCACTGTGAAGAGTTGGATGGAGGAACACAGTTACTGCTTGGGCTATAGTAGCCAATACACACCTTTTGAGCAATTCTGGTCCCCCAGCTTCCAGCCATGTTCTGGAAAAGAGGTGGCCAACTAAGGCTATATTTAATAAAAATAAAATTACTCCTTCCTCCATTCATTATTTGTGAGTTCTGAGGACCTCATGGTAACATGCTAACCGTCTGAGAGAATGGGGCTGAGATTTTCATCTCTTTTTTGAAACTTTCTGAGTGTGTGTCAGTAGTCTGTATTTACCTTCTAGTCGATGGGATGTAAGCAAAATATGTTAACTTGCAATGTGGTTGCAAGATTGGATTTCCTAGCATCGATATAATTGGAATAAAACTGTACTTGGGTTGCACCTGTGGCATACTGTCCGGAATGTGTCAAAACTGAACAATACTTTCCTTATCATTAGGGGAAAATGTCTGTAAGGCACAGGTACAGCTAAGGCTAGTAATTTATTCTACGTCTTTTCTACCTCATTGAAAAGTGTTATGTGAAAGCCACAAATGACCAAACCCATAATGGGCAGTGGAGATCAATATCAATCGATCATCTGGGGATGACCATGTTGTATGTGTTGGAATCTGGCAAATCAAGCATTCCTCATTAACATATGGGTGATTGCTCTAGGAGGCAAACTCTGTGCTACTAGAGGAAGCTGCTTGTTGCCCTGCCCACTTCTTCTTCTCTCTCTCTGATTCTTCCACCAATGGGGTAGGATACACGTGCCTTAGCTCCTTCCATGGAGAGGCCATGTGCTAGGCCTCAACTCCAGAGGCTTTTCCCCCTTTCTCCATGCAGCCTGTGGCAGCAAACAGGGCCAGAGGTATGCAGTTTAGGGAACAGAAAGAAGAACTGAAACATCATTTTTCTACTGAAATGGCTGTACCTGGACCGAATAAATGTAAGAACTCTTTTGTACTTACTTTTTGTACCTGCAATGTCTAAGTGTGTGTTTCTTTATGCTTGGGTGGGCTAAAAGTGTAAGAATAAGAACCTGAATCTCTCTAACGTGCTCACAGGCTGTGTTTTTAAACAATATTCCTTTTTCTACCCATGGGTTTACACAACGTTAAGCTCTGCTCAATTCACTGGTTCTAACAGGCCACTTAATGATCTTCAGTATGGGTAATAATGACTTGGAAAGAGGAGTAAATGGTAAAGATTATGAAATAACAAATGAAATGAAAGAAAGAAAAGGAGATATGTTGCATGCCTGTAAAAAGATGAGAAAGGGGAAGGCCAGAATAGATCTGAATGCAGGTGAACCAGTGTTGTGGAGTGAATGTGTATGCAGAGAAGCAAAAGTTAGCTTTAATTATAATACAATGGCTAAATTGTCTGCCAGAATGTATGAACTAGTTTCACCTAGATTATTATTGATGTATATGAAAGCATAAAGGAGGTTGTTAATAGTGATGTGAGAGATTCTGGGAAGACTAGAAAAGGAAGAAAAGAGAATAGAGACATAAACAATCATGCGACAGAGGCTGAGTCAGTTGACTTATCTCATCAATGGCAACTCAGCCCAGGTGGTAAGAAGTCTAAGAAGCATTTCAAAGCCTTCAAAGCCTTAATGAACTCACTCTCAATGATGGTGCGAAATTTTGAAGATTCTGAATTTACCTCAGTCTAGTATTAAAGATACTGCAATCTGTAGTTCTTGCTTCTTTGGTCTTGACCAGCTGTGTTACACAAGTGATCTGGAACAGGAGATTGAAGAAGTTGTAGTTGGAAGAGGTTGGTTAGATCTTCAAAAAAAGAAGAGAGTAGTTTAAAGAAAAGGGAACATATAAATGGTATATGGACATGATGGAAGCAAGGATAGAAATGTATTGAGGAGTATATTGCATGGTTTGGGTGTAAATTAGACCGAGCTACTGTATATGTCCTTTTGTTTTTCTTATCTCATATCTTTAATTTATTTAGCTTAGTATTTCTCACTCTGTGTGGTTTAGATAAGGTTGCTTATACTGGAAAGGAGGTGAGAAATGATCATGTACACATGGTATAGTAAGGTAAAGTTTCCCCCAGCACATTTGTGCAGTCGTGTTCAACTCTAGGGGCTGGTGCTTATCTCCATTTGTTAGCCAAAGAGCCAGCGTTGACCGAAGATGCTTCCACGGTCATGTGGCCAGCATGATGCATGCGGAACGCTGTTACCTACCCACCGAAGTGGTACCTATTCATCTACTTGCATTTGCATGCTTTCGAATTGCTAGGTTGGCAAGAGCTGGGGCAAGTGCGGGAGCTAACTCCATCACGCGGGGCTAGGGATTCAAATCCTGAACACATGGTAAAAAGCCTATTAAATGCACTTTGATACACATATTTTTTATTTTTCAAAATACATCTCTCTTTTTCAAAATACATCTCTCATTTTGAGCAGTTTGTTGGGATTGAGTTTTCCTCGTGCACCTCCTATTGAAAGAAATATATTTTCACAGATGACAAGAGCTGTCTTAACAATATTCTGTTTTATAGTTCAGCCTTTAAAGGATCCATAAATTTACTCACTTCCAATAAAGTCTCATCCAATATTAGTTTGTTCAGTTTCTCTGTGCATTCACGTTTACTTCACCTTCTCTTGAAAAACTGGATCCTCAGTAGGAGAAGGCACTACAGCTTCATTTATAGAAGCCAAGTTGATACAAATAGCCCTAATTACAATGTCTATGAGGGGCATGGTGGCTCAGTGGGTAAGACGCCAGGCTTGTCAATCGGAAGATCGCAAGTTCGGAGGTTCGAATCCCTAGCCCCGCGTGACGGAGTGAGCTCCCGCATTAGCCCCAGCTCTTGCCAACCTAACAATTCAAAAGCATGCAAATGCAAGTAGATTAATAGGTACCACTTCGGTGGGTAGGTAACAGCGTTCCGCGCGCGTCATGCCAGCCACATGACCATGGAAGCATCTTCAGACAACGCTGGCTCTTTGGCTAACAAACAGAGATGAGCACCGGCCCCTAGAGTTGGACACGACTGCACAAATGTGCTGGGGGGGAACCTTTACCTTTTTTTACAATGTCTATACAATCAAAGTGAAAATATGGTATCTTGCTCTTATACAGCAACAGCAATGTATATGGATTCTTTTACTCCTCAGTGCTGAGTCCTTGATAGATAGCTACTTAACTAACATCTTTTGGTTCATTACAATATAAAACCAAACCTTACTCAAAAGAGAACACAAAGATACATTCACAGTCCACCTGGGTCAATTGTTTAAACTTTGGCTGTGTGCTATCTTCATAGTAGAGACATAATATATGAGTGATAGTCTGTTTTTTCAAAAGGATGTTTTGAAATAAAGTTGCTAGGTTTCTGACAGGAAGTGTCACATTATGCAGCTATGGAAGGAAAAAACATCATTTAGCAAAAAAGAAAAAAAAACCAGTTCAAGCCAGCCAATGAACAAATAAGGATAAAATTCGAGAAGGAAGGGTGGTTGCATCTAGCAATGTAATATCTTCATTGGCTGAATTCATACATGTGCTAACTTTTGGTGTGGTTAGCCATTAGCCATTTTATCTTCAATAAGCCACACTTGGCTATATTCACACAACACTTTAAACCATCAAAAAGAGAAAGTGGTGAAAAATCCCACTTTTAATTAGAACAGAGTTTTGGAGTTCAAAGCAATTGCCACAAAGATATGTTTGTATATCCCACAATTCTTTACATATACACAAGGTTACGGTTACAGAAGGATTGTCATTGGCTGAGTTGAATGAAAAAAAAATCACATAAAGTACAGTTTCAGTTAGAATCTTGAAATGCACTGAATTTACTATAAAACTGCACTGAAGTACAAAATCTTTGTTTAAATACATAGATACAATTGCTTCCCCATAATGCAATTAATGGATGCATACAAATAAGTAATGCAGAATTCTAAGTATTCCCAGACACTCAGAAATATTTCCCAGGACTAATACCTAAACAGAATATATTTTATATTACTCTACCAGTTTCCAGAATTCACTTTATTTTCTATGTAAATGTTCAACTGGAAGCAATTGTACAATATCCTGAAATTTCCTGCGAAAGCAAAGTCAGAATAACACTAATAGTTTCTTCAAATAATAAGAGAGTTGAAAAAAAGAGATGACGTACCATTTCATATTGTTGCCAAGAAAATCCCAAGGACATATCCACATGGTCAGCAGGAATCAAGCTCAACTTGATTGTGTCTTTTAATCCATACATAACATAGTAAAGGGTGTTGTGGACACTTTTTTCCCTGCAGAACATGCATAAATGAGGTCTTTTTGGCTTTGATCTACTGTCCTACTGAACTTTAAAGACCTGGTTCTAGGATGGGAAGATGTGTGAATCTTCTCTTTAAATGTAATTGATTAACACAGTTTATTTTCCCAGGTTGTCACTTTTTCTTACTGTTATTTTTATTGTTGTTAACTTGTTTTAATCCTCTAACCATTCCTACCACCACACCCTGGGTCATTGGTAGGAAGGTGGCCTTAGAAATTCCAACCAACCAAACCACAGGGTAGGGTTCAGATAGTACAGAACTTTCCAAACTTTTCATGTTGGTGACACACTTTTTAGACATGCATCATTTCGCGACACAGTAATTCAGTTTTACTAGCAAACCGGATGTTAAACTAACTAACTTATAAGAGATATGGACAAATACATAAATTGTAATAGCGAAATGTATGGGGACACAACATATCTCATGAAAAAAGAGTTCCCCTTTACAGCAGGGCACAAGGCAGGCACTAGGACCTGTGTGGTATCACAGCAGGTTTGGAGGCAGCAAGGCACAAGGCAGGCACTAGGACCTGCGTGGAATCCTGGCAGGGCTTGGAGACAGCAGCAGCCACGACACACCCAGACACTGCAGCCAACACACTAACGTGTCCCGACACACAGTTTGGAAAGCTCTGAGATAGTAGATACAGAGCTTCATGAATGTCCCAATTTGTGGATTAGCAGACCAGGTTATATCTGCTCTATTTTGCTTTTCATTGTTAGGGATAGACTTTGGACCTAGCAAATTTCTGAAAGGCACATTTCCTTTTTAACACTAAAACACCAGGTGTGTTTATAGAAGCAGCAGATCTTTCAAACGCATTCTGATTCTTGAATTTCTGGGAACTGTTCAAGATGTGTTCATGTGACACACCCCCTGCATTTCCTGGGATTGTCAGATAAAACATTTCCTATGTTTCTGGGAATTGTTGTGAAACAATTGTGACTAAATGACAATTCTAAGAAACATATGGGCAGAAGAACCCACTTTAAATATTGTGGTGGTTCTGTAAATGCACACAAGTTTTCATTCTTATTTCTTTTTAAGGAAAGGATTTCTTGCTACCTTGTACAGTTTCTAATGAAAATTAAATTCATTCCTCTCCAGTACAGATTTTGGGGATAAAGGGTGGATATTAGACTGATTTCCTTCTGCCTAGGGCCATCTTTCCTCACATCTGAATGGAA
Source organism: Charina bottae (assembly GCA_023362775.1). Classification (NCBI taxonomy): domain Eukaryota; kingdom Metazoa; phylum Chordata; class Lepidosauria; order Squamata; family Charinaidae; genus Charina; species Charina bottae. The sequence continues at coordinate 2,652,650 of JALMGJ010000053.1, read as the reverse complement.
TGAAACTCCCAAATTCACTCCCATCACAATTTCAAGCAGACCTTGTTTTGTGCCAAGATCCAGATCAGCAATAAAGTTCATTAAAATGTAGGTTAATTCAAACACCTGTAATCTACCACCATTTTTTGCAGTTGAATGGAATGAAACTTGCACACAAGCCAGAACTTTATGAGATAGATAAATAGGCACATAGATAGACGTTCAAAGGTTCATATAACTGGGTAGTTAGTGGTTTTTTTTTTTTTTTTGCAAATTTCAGTACCTTCTGTTGTCAATCATAATGCCCCCTAAAATGGGAACACCCAGTCCAAATTTATTTATGTATGCACATGTATGCACCTACTCTGTATGACACTGTTTCAGAACATGGACTGTGGGTTATCTGTGCAAAGTGTGGAGAATTTATTTATTTATTTATTTATTTATTTATTTATTTATTTATTTATTTATTTATAATTCGATTTGTATTTACCGCTCCATCTCCCCGCAAGGGAACTCTGGGCGGTTTACAAAAATCGACAGTTAAAATTCAACAATTAAAACAGCATATATAAATACTCTCCAATACAATAACATTTAAATGCAAAATCCAAGATGTGATGGGTCGATGTTTAAAAGGGCTCTATGGCACCAGCCATCCCCAAGAGGAGCTGTTCCTCCCCCCCCCCCCACGCAAGGCGGGAGAACCAGGTCTTTAAGTTCTTTCTGAAGGCCGGGAGCGATGGGGCCTGCCTCACCTCCGGGGGCAGCATATTCCAAAGGGTGGGCGCTACTATCGAGAAGGCCTGCTTTCTAGACCCCGTCAGGTGAAACTCCCTTACCGACGGGATCCGCAGCATGCCCTCTCTAAATGACCGAGTGGGACGGTTCGACGTTATGGGGATGAGACGGTCCCTCAGGTAACCTGGTCCCATGCCATGTAGGGCTTTAAAGGTGATAACAATGCAATGTTGATGATCGCTTTGCTGTTTTCTGCTACCTACATTGAGTGAATTTGCAAAAGCAATTGTTTCCTTAGTGTATCTGAATTAGAATTCACAAAATCATTGCTGCTGTAGAGTCCAGAAAAGGCCAGCATCCAGAGTAGGTGGTGGAAGAGGCAGAGAAGCTACCACAGAAGACAGGAAATGAGAATTTAACAACTAGTAGCAAATTGTAAGAAAAACACAACACAAAACAGAGACTACTGAAAAACTTCAGTGAAGCTAAAAAAAATGAGGCTGAAATATTCCTAACAAAGAGGGGAAAGAAAAAAAAAACCTGAACTGAGTGATGATAATGATTAAAAATAACATAAAATAAAACACAATTGAAGATGAAAACTAGAATTCCCAACCGTCATTAAGGTGGGAGTTTTTAACAATTCATTCTAAAAAATGAAGAAAGTTATTCATGTCCAACATTTTAATTCCCAACACTGGAGGATGGTATTTTTTCTTTGAGGCCCTGATAATGGGAAAGAGATGCGTACTATTTTAATGATTGAGTTGTATTTCTAAGTTTTGAAGCAGTAATGCTAGGAACCACTGTTAGATGTAACGCCATCTACTCCAACTTCTCATCACCAGGAAATGCCTGTTCTAACAGCTTTAAAGCAGCAAAGCTGGAAAACCCTCAACCAAGATAGAACATCCTTGTTTCTGGCTAGATGTTTTCCTGCCTTTTTTTTTTTCTAAAGTGGCTCTAAAGATTTTGGAATTTACTTTTCTCAGACTACCTAGAGGTGCTAACAGCTTCTATAAAGATTTTTCCACGGACCGGGGGGCGGGGTTTGCAGGCGGGAGCCAATTGCATGGATGGGGGGTGGGGTTTGCAGGTGGGAGCCAATCGCGTGGACCACCACCACTCACCTGCTGTGCGTCCCACTTCCTAACAGGCCGCGGCCCACTAGTGGGCCACGGCCCACAGGTTGGAGACCCCTGCCTTAAGAGACTCTGATGCTTTTCATCCCTAGTGTATTTGGCACCTGCTCATGATAACCATCAAGGGACTTGACTTCTGGGATTCTTCCATCTCTATATGGGTTAAATTCTCATGTGCCCATGATAAATACTCTTTGATGCAGTAGGGTTCACAGTCATATGGACATCTTATCTAAGGAGCTCTATTTATTTATTTATTATTTAAATTTCTATCAACGCCCATCTCCCGCCTAAGGAGGGACTCTGGGCAGTTTACAATAAGAATAAAATTTAAAATTCAATATAAATTCTAACTAATACATTAAATATGGCTACAACTAAAAATAAAGATATAAAATAGAATAAAATTCAGATGGCAACGAGATTCTACTTCAATCCATGAATATATAAGGGGCCATTCTAGGGCACCAGCCATCTCCAAGAGTGACTATTCCCCTCCCCACCCCAGGCACAATGGCAAAACCAGGTCTTCAGTTTTTTACAGAAGCCCAGGAGAGAGGGGGCTTGCCTCACCTCCGGGGGAAGAATGTTCCAGAGGGTAGGAGCTGCTGCAGAGAAGGCCCACTTCCTGGACCCCGCCAGATGGAATTCTTTTACAGACGGGGTCCGTAACATGCCCTCTCTGTATGACTGGGTGGGGTGGGTCGATGTAATGGGGATGAGATGGTCCCTCAGATAGCCTGGACCCATGCCATGTAGGGCTTTAAAGGTAATAACCAACACCTTCAATTGAACCCGGAAGCAAACCGGGACCCAATGCAGCTTGCGCAGCAAAGATGTTATGTGTGCTGATCTTGGGGCACATAGAATTGCTCGTGCGGCTGCATTTTGGACCAGTTGAAGCTTCCAGATACTCTTCAAGGGTAGCCCCATGTAGAACGCATTACAGCAGTCTATATGGGAGATGACCAGGGCATGAGTGACTGTTCGAAGGGCCTCTTGATCCAGGAAAGGGCGTAACTGGCACACAACACGAAGTTGAGCAAAGGCCCTTCTGGCCACGACTGCCACCTGCTCGTTGAGCAGGAGTCGTGAATCCAGGAGGACCCCCAGATTCCACACCAGGTCTTTCTGGGGCAGTGCAACCTCATCCAGAAGTAAAGATGACAAATTCCTGGATAGCGAGGGGCCATTAACCCACAGCCACTCCATCTTACCAGGGTTCCACTGAAGCCTATTGTTCCCCATCCAGTCCCCCACAGCCCCCAGGCACCTAGAGAGCGTGGTCATGGCATCAGTTACTTCACCTGGGATGGAGATGTACAATTGAGTATCATCAGCATACTGGTGATACCTCATCCCGTGGTGACAGATGATCTCACCCAGTGGTTTCATGTAGATGTTAAAACGGAGCGGAGAGAGTACCAAACCCTGCGGCACCCCACAAAGGAGGGGCCATGGGTCAGATCTCCCGCTCAGACTCTATGGAATCATGTCCATAGAATGGAGAAGAAACTTGAGTACTGCAGGTAGAGTTTGCTTCTTAGGCACTGGGCATCAATCCATTTGCCAATTGTATCTGATTCTCTTGGGAGAGTTTTCTAAACCCACAATGTGCATGTTGCCTTTTTTTATATTCAGACAGGGAACACAGAAGTCACCATGTCCGTGGCCTATCCTGAATTTCCTGTCTGTCATTCTCTTTCAAGCCTACCAGCACTCCACTGATATGCTGCCCTGTGTGATGGATAGAAAGTCCTTTGTCATAGAGGCCTGTACCCAATGCCTGTTTGTTGGAGGAGTAAGCCAACAAACAGGATACCATTTTCCACCACTGCAAAATAGACCAAAATCCAGTTGGGCCTCAATGCTTCTGACACTTGTGTTTTGCTTTCAGTGATGACAAATGAACATCTAGAATGCATAGACTAGCTTTTTCGAGAGAGAGAGACCAACAGACAGAGAGAGGATAGAGATATTGTGTGGTCCCATTTTAGCTCTCACCCACAGTTCTCTTTTTCTGTTAATTATTTGGCATTGAAGAATACAAGATGGGAGGAAAGATTGTTCAAACACTAAACACTGGGTTTGAAGAAAACTAATTCTAGGAAAATGGTTGAGCCATTTACTATTTAATCCTGAGCAAGTGGAAAGATTCCTTTATGCAAGAGAAACTTTACAATACTAATTACAGACTTATAAATAAAATTTAAGAAAAAAGGCAACATGCATAATATGAAAAATAAGGATTTTTTAGAAGTGTAATTAACAATCCAAAAAGCAAAATCCTGCTATCGTACTGAAATAACAGCTTTCAAAACATGAGCACTCTATAAGATGCAACAAATTATTTAAATGTTGTGTTCAATGTTTATATAAACCAAACACTGATGGTCACAAGTAAATGCACAATCAAGGTATCTGTTGCCAACAAGGCATCTGCAGAAGGGCTTTAAAAAGTCAAGATGGAGGCCACAACGAAGGCCTGGCCCTTTTCCACAAGTGTTCCACATGTAAAAGGGGCAGGATTTCAATTGTATTGTCACAGGAATCCTATTGACTCTTTGGACAATGCTCCACAGCAGGTGCCCCCGGTTGCCAAGTATTATTCAAACCTGTCCAATGCACATATAGAAAATGGTTTACAGAAGTGAAGACTACACTGGCGTGGTCATTGCAATGCATTGTTTACCACATCAACTAGCTGAACTGAGTCTGTGAGCTGATTCTTTAACCCAAGGCCACAAAAAAATACATTATATAAATAAATAAATAAAAAACACCCCCAAAATTATTCATGGTCTTTTAAAAAAGCACATTTGGTTTTTGTAAAAAAAAAAAAAAGTACAGTTGGATGTAAATGTTTAGAATAAACCACAGTCTTTCAAATTATTCTTTATGATTACGTCAGTTACGGCATCAAATACAAACTGCACATTCTTTGTATCTGTAGCACATGTGAAATGGGTATATATTTCTTTTGTGTCTTTTCTCTTGTTTAGGTCTTCAAACTGACACTGGATATATGCAGCTGCCTCTTCATATGTATTTGATCCTAAAAAGAAAAACAAGGGCGGATTTAGACATGTTAAGTTTGGAACAGTACCAACGCACATAGCTTTTAAAGAAACTGACTAGAACTATCCTCTTCTTGAGATATGAAAAATGCTGAACTTGTTTTCAGCAAAGGGTTACATTTTAAGAAATTTGAGGCCTGGGAAAAGCTTTGATGGTGTTTGGCTTTGATGGAGGTTTGCGTAAATCATCTTTTCAATGCCATCTTGAGAATCAACACTTCCGTGGTACAAAGCTCTTTGCTGAAGTACATTGCAACTACCTTGCACATCCCTAAGATAGATGGAGATGGAGATATTGGTGCCTTTTAGTCAGGGTTGACTCTTGGCGACTGCCTAGACAAGTCCAGCAGTTTTCAGAAGTGGTTTGCCATTGCCTTCTTCCTAGGGCTGTGGGAGAGTGACTGGCCCAAGGTTACCCGGCTGGCTTTCTGCATTAGTAGAACTCACAGTCTCCCAGTTTCTAGCCTGATGCCTTAACCCAGGGTTTCTCAATCAGGGTTCCATGGAACCCTAAAGTTCTGCAAGAGGTCACTAGGGGTTCCCTGGGAGATCATGATTTATTTAAAAAATTATTTCAAATTTAGGCAACTTCCCATTAAAGAGGTAAGTTTCATTCTTTATTTTTAGTTTAAGAACACTGTTAATGCATATATACAGGCCTACACGTGAAACAAATACAATAATTTTGTAACTTCTGGCCTATATTTGAGCCTGAATGTGCAGGGGTTCCCCGAGGCCTGAAAAATATTTCAAGGGTTCCTCCAGGGTCAAAAAGTTGAGAAAGGCTGCCTTAACCACTACTCCAAACTACTAATGGTTTTGTTAGGCTTTACTGTAGTAGGTAGCAAATGTAATAATATATCATTTGTATTAGCTTGTTCAGTGTGGAGGAAAATATTTTTCTTCGTGAAATCTTTAGTATTCTTTATAAAATATTTTTTAGTAAGTTGCCGTACTAAAAAAACTTCGGTGCCCATCTTAGCCACTCCTCCCCTTGTAGGAAACAAAACTGTCTGTAAAAAGGTAAAGGTTCCCCCCGCACATTTGTGCAGTCGTGTCCGACTCTAGGGGCTGGTGCTCATCTCCGTTTGTTAGCCGAAAAACTGTCTGTACAACAAAGCAAATAGCTCCCTCATTCTCTATTCTCAGACTGGAATGAGGTCAGTAATAGGTAAGTGTACATACACCTTGCCAAGATCACAAACAACACCCAAAGAACACCTGTTAGAATAGATCTTGCATGATTTATGCATAGGTAAGAATGTTAAGTTTAGCTACAACTAATATATGTGATTTCCCTAATTTAACATAATGAAAGCCATTCCCTAAATAACTTACATTAGATTTCTGAATATACTCCATAGCCTATAGAGAAGACATTAGTCTTAACTCTCTACATCATGGTAGGAGTCTCTTCTGATCCTTAATTTGTTAAATAAAATATTTTGCTGCTGTTACAATTCCCTCTGGTTGACTTCATTGGGTTGGATTAAATTCGTCAACAATAGGATCTTTTTAGTATTCCAAAATTAAAATTTACACAGGAAATGGAAGGATGTTCTTATTACCTTTTCTAAACAATTATTTATGACAGGGATGAGTTTTGACCCCAAAATGTAGCCTTTCTCGTAAGCCAGAAAAGATCTTTTAAGGATGTAATAACATCAGCAGAAATAAAAGGGCCAGAATTCATCCCAGAGAAAATCTGTGTGGTTACTAATGTTGACACCAACTTGATGGCCCATAACCATCATCAAGGTTCCCCTCTTAAAAACACTATACCAGCCCAAAATCAGATCAAAATCCAGCAGTTTGAGAACTAGGAGTAAGAAACTCCCCATGTCTACTCCTATCTTAATTTTGGAAGAAAAAGGGAAGAGAAATCTTGCAGCTGAAATTTAGTCATGGGATCTTTGCCATCAAATTTTAGTGGCACAGTCTTGAGGCCTATGGGCACCATGGGCTGCCTGCCCTTGCTTTGAGTTGCCAATGCTTTAATAGGTCCATTTACTATACTCTCTAAATTACTTTTTACTTCTGTACATGGAACTATAGGTAGTCCTCGCTTAACGACCACAATTGGGACAGGAATTTTGGTTGCTAAGTGAAGAGGTCATTAACCGAATCCATCCCAATTTTATGACCTTTTTGCAGCAGTCATTAAGCGAACCACCATGGCCGTTAAGCAAACCATATGGTCATTAAGCAAATCACGCAGTTCCCCATTGATTTTGCTTGCCAGAAGCCAGCCGGGAAGGTTGAAAATGGCAATCATGTGACTACGGGACGCTGCGATGGTCATAAATGCAAGCCAGTTGCCAAGCACCCCAACTGTGATCACGTGACTGTGGGGATGCTGCAATGGTCATAAGTGTGAAGACCAGTCATAAGCGAGTTTTTTCAGCACCGTCATAAGTCTGAACTAAATGAATGGTTGTTAAGTGAGGACTACCTGTATTCAGTGCAGTAAATGTTAGTCTGCTACAGCAAAGTACAAAGAGTGCTATAGCAAGTTAAACACTTTATAGAATGTTTACACACAATCACACAGACCTTATGTCTGTGCAGGTTACTTTTACTTCACTCAATAATAATGCTAGTTCAATTATTAAAATATCACATTATTTTATATGAGAGGTGAAATGCAGAGTATGTAGGTAATTCCATAAAAACTGTTCAAATCTTATCATATATTATTTAGGGGAAAAATGTTTTAGTCAATATCTACTGTACTCAGAAGTTGCAGGACACTAATTCTCTTTTTCATCCTCCTTCCCTCACCCCCCTTTTTTTCTGCATAAAACATAGATATATAGATATAGATATACCTGGATATTCTGGGTAACAAATAGTTAGAGGACTCCTTTTAATTTTTTCTTCAAAGAGATCTTTTTTATTTAAGAACAGGATAATAGAGGTGTCTGTAAACCACTTATTGTTGCAGATACTATCAAATAATTTCATGCTTTCATGCATCCTATTCTGCAATTGAAAAAAAAAGATAATATATCAGTTTATCCTTCCTTACTTCTCTGTATAATAATATCAGGAAATTCAAAAATACATCAAGAAAAGAACAGTCTACATAAACAACAAGAACAAAAAATTGTGATATTTCGTATTCAAAGTTAATGTAACTCCATCTAAAATAGTTTAGCTATTGCTTGCTTGTGCTATCTTACGAAAATAAAGTATTTTTTATAATATTTTACAATGTATTTATCATGATCATTTCTAAGAAGTATTTTTAACATAGATAAAACTATTTGGAAAGAAACAAGCAAATCCCTAAAAACAGAATACTACTTCATCTAAAGGCAAACTAAATAGAAAATTACAATACCCCCCTCCCCCTGCTAAATTGGTAAAGTGAGATTAAATTATACCAATTTTTTAGAACAGGGGCATGCAACTGACATCTATGAACACAGTCAGAGCCTCCTTTGTTTGCCTTGCAAACTTTATTTATCTTAAATATTATTTTCTTTAAAAAATAATAACTTAGAGGAAGTTGGCATGCTGTGAAGTGCAAGTCCCTGCCACCACTGTTCTTTTTTTGGGGGGTGGGGAGGGGAGTGTCTTGATTCTTGGTGACTTCATGGATAGGTTCACATAGTTTTCTTGGTAACACTGTGGAAGTGGTTTGCCATCACCTTCTTTCAGAATGTTTGTTCAACTTTCCAAAGTCTGAGAGAAAGTGGCTGGCTGAAAGTCACCCCAGCTGGCTTCTATGCCTAAGGAGAACTAGTGTCAGGGAGATAACTGGTGAAGAAGGAGGGGGCTCCCTCCAGGGGGATAAACGCATGCGCAGTACTGAATCACTTTGCCTTCCTTCCAAGAGGCTGAAGAAGGCACCGCCCTAATTTCTTGGGCCTTTTCTCTGAGCATCACTAGTTCATTTTAGTTTAGCTGGATTCTGTCTAGCAGAGTAGAACAATAAAACACTAGAGCCCTTACACCAAGTCTCAGCGTGTTCCTTCACTCAAAGTCAGGACAACTAGTAAGCATAGCACATGTCTTTTTGGTCATAGTCCAGCACCTTAACCACTACACCAAACCTTTACCTACCTGAATTGTTTTCTTCCACATATGCCCATGTTTAGGGAAAAGGTTTTGGATTTTGTCCAAAATCAACTTTCAATGCAGGAAAAAGATACAGGAAAGCAAGAGCAGGAAGGATCGTACTGGTAGATTTGATTGTCCATTTTAGACAAAATATTAGAGATAGGCTATTATACTTTGACAACTCCAATGATGCTAAGGTCCAGGGTAGTGGTTAAGGTGCTGGACTGAGGCTGGAGAGTCTTGGGATAAAGTCAATCTTTAACATAAAGGACTTTGGGTCCTTCATTATTTCCCAATCCAACTTATTCCATCGGGTTGATGTTGCAGGGAAAACTGGATGATGGAGTGCTATAGACCAGATGAATGTTGTGAAGAAAAGTGGGATATAAATATATTTGAGATTTTACTCTAATTTACTATGACAAGACATAGAAGCAAGAATGGACTCAATATATGTAAGCAAGGGAAGCATATAGAAGACACACCCTTTCACTACTTAAACTGTTCTATTAATCACTCACCGAAGTTTACTTTAACGTTTTAGAAATGAAGCTCTACAAACCAAGGCCAAAATCCAGTCAAATACAAGAATTGAAAATGAAATTTTCAAGCAAGCACTTCTTTGATGATTACGAACATACAGCAGATGATCTTTTAAGCATCAACACATCTCAAGATGGCCTGGTTACTGCTGGTCTCCCATAGTATTTGCCCAGCCAGTTCGATCTGGCAGGGGTGGTGTGTTCTAGGCTCCATCAATGAAACAATTCCATCTTTGGGGACCCCGGATGTGCACCTTCTTTGTAGCAGCACAGGAGGTTTGCCCTAAGATCCAAAGAGCCCCCACCCTACTGGTGTTTGAAGGGCCCTGAAGGCCTGGCTCTTTACCCAGGCCTTTGGTGAGTGAGTGCCCCCTTTTCTTCTTTTCCTTTATTCTCATCTGGGTTTGTTATTTCTGCCAACTTTGTTCTTTTTTTGTTTTGTGTTGATTTCTGGTTTTAATGGTTTTAACAATTTATAAACCACCTAGAGTTCTGTGAGTCGGGCAGCATATAAATTTAATAAACAAACAAACAAACAAACAAACAAACCGGATGTCTTCCTAGGCAAATTGTAGATTAGAGGATTTTATTTAAAAAAAAGGGATTACTTGCCATTTCTTCATCTTCTGCAAGGACCAAATCATAATCACTAAGTGCCACACAAAAAATTATAGCTGTAACCCCCTCAAAGCAGTGAATCCATTTTTTACGTTCTGATCTTTGGCCTCCAACATCAAACATCCTGTAAAACAAGAGCCAAACAAAAAATCAGCAGCCGATTTTAAGACAGGACTCTACTGAGACCAAAATTCATTAGAGCAGCTATATTTGAAGAAAAAGGCTATAAAAAAAGTCTAGAGAATGGAAAACTTTCCATTTCCAAAATACCTTCTACATGTGAAAGCAAAATTAAACCCATTTCACATTATACATGACATATCTCTGTGTTCATTAGTACATATGACAATTTTTCTTTTTTGGTTCTGCAGATTAGATTGTCATTCACAAGCTGTGGAGTGTGCCACATCTGGAGCTGCTATTTCCCAGGATCTTCAATTTCTGTTTTTCAGTACTGTATTCTATCGCCCATCTTCTGTACTGAACTAAATTAAAAAGTAGGTTACAAACTGAATGAATGAATGAACAACAGTGAAGATTCTTCATGGTTTTATGTTTAATATAGAAGCACTGCACAGAGAGCCAGTTTGGTCTAGTGGTTAAGGCAACGGGCTAGAAACCAGGAGGCTGAGAGTTCTAGTCCCACTTTAGGCATGAAAGCCGGCTGGGTGACCTTGGGCCAGTCACTCTCTCTCAGCCCTAGGAAGGAGCCAATGGCAAACCAGGAGACTGAGAGTTCTAGTCCTGCCTTAGGCATGAAAGCCAGCTGGGTGACCTTGGGCCAGTCCCTGTCTCTCAGCCCTAGGAAGGAGCCAATGGCAAACCAGGAGACAGAGAGATCTAGTCTCTCATGGAGCTGACAGTATTATCTTGGATCCTGTTTGTCAGGCAAGAGCCCAGGGGCTGCAAAGAGCCATGATAAATTAATTGTTTGCAATCTTAATAGTAAAACAAAGCTTCAAATAAATTTCTTTTCCTTGATCATAAAGAAGGTAAACATTTTAGAGAGGTCACCTTGAAAAATAGCTTTATTTGACTCCAAGCCTGGCTGGCAGCTCGACAAGTCAGAATTTTTCAGAGTGCTGAAGACCTGGCTGACTTTTCTTTGTTTGCAGGAGTCTACAGAAACTGTAAGACCACTGAAGCTTCCCCCTGAAGAAGGGGGGACCAGAAGATTACTCACAGGGCCGTTGGAATTGCCCACTCCTGTTTTTCTTTGCAGTTTCCACCACAGAGAGAACGGGGGTGAATGCAGTGAAATGGCCGGAGGAGTATCTAGCTCTGCAAGGAACGTAAGTCTCTTGAGAGACATAAGAGCATGCAGTCAGCTTTTAGATCACTTTATATTAATTTTTCTCTTAGATTAGAATGTTTTTATCATCTAAGATTTATCTTTGGACTTTGCTTAAAATGTTGGCTAATTTTGTGCTTTCTTTGCTATAATTGATTTTGGTGGAAGTTTGATAGATTCTATTTTTGCAACATAATGAAACGTTTGCATTTTTTTTTACCTTTCTTTTGTATCAGAGAAGTTGGGACTTAAGAGATTTTGCTGGTAATTTTTCACCCGACAAACCAACTGACTATTTACTTTCTGAGAAACTGTTTGTTTGGGTTAAGCAGCTTGCAGCCTGAAGAACAAAAGTACAGTGAAACGTTTGCATTTTTTCCTTCTTATCTTTCTACCTTTTTTCAGAGTGGATTTTGTCTCACTTGGAATTCATTCTTTATTTTTCCTTTTATAAACTGTTTGAAATATTGTTCTGTGGAATTTTTCATCTTTTACTTTAAAAGTTTTTCTTACTTAATAAATAGATACTACTGGTAACTTTCCATTCGAATAGATCAGCTGACCACTCACTCCCTGGGAAAGTGTTTTGTTTTGACTAGAACAGCTAGCTACGGCAGCCTGAAAAGGAGGGGGTAGATGAGAGTGGCTTTTTTAACAGCACTTCAAGATTTTAAAAAAGAAATTAGTGAAACTCTTTTAGAAATTAAGAAATCAATAGAACTTATACTGATAGATTTGGTGGCTCAGGAACAAAAGACACAAAAGATAGATTTAGAAACGGAATAAAATTTTTTCGAGACAACAGAGAAACAGGAAAAGAGGATTTTACATTGGTACAGAAGAAGATTCTGATATTTTACAGGAGGTGGTCGACTAAACAGGCTACACATTATAGTCTGGGCACAAACATGGTGAAATAAATATTTTGACATCCTACATGAGCTACAGAACAAAACAAGTTGTATATTGTGATCTTGGCATAACCTAAATAGGAGATTTAGTATGATGATATGGGACACAAGGTTAATGAAAACACGGATTTGGAATGGACACAGAGTAAAAGTTGATATGAGAAACTGTATGGATACATAAAAATGTGATATTTTAAGTGTAAGATATAAGATTATAAATATAAATATACGTTGATATTATAGATTACTTTTTTCTTGGAGATACATATATGAGAAGACAATGAGATTATGAGGTGGAATTAGAACTAATGTTAATACAGGATGACATATTTTTATAATTATATGTATGAATATGTATGTATGAATATTATAAGAATTGGTATATTATGTATTATGTTATGTATTATGTTAGGTTATGTATTAGTGGAATATATAGTTACAAAAATTTGTCAATTAGGTAAATTTGTTGGAAGAAGTAGAATATGGTATAATTATAGTTTAAATATAGATTATGATTAAACTAATGTTATTTTTATGGATATATATGAATAGAATATATTGTATTTTATTAGAAATAAAATAAGGCCTTGATTTGTTATATAAATGATTTAAGACCAAGTGGATTTTATTAAGGATAATATAAATATAAATATAAATATAAATATAAATATAAATATAAATATAAATATAAATATAAATATAAATATAGATGTAAAAATGGAAAGAGTGAATAAAAAATATTAAACTGACACAGTTAAGAACACTTAAATGGACATTATCCCAAGGAGTGGAAACCACAGATGGAGAATTGGAGAATTGTAAGAAAGGTGAAATCTGCACGAAGACCAGAAGATTGGATTATAGAAATTGAAGTGTATATGACAAAGAAAAGTTCCTGTATATTGTATGAAAGACTAACATTTAAAGCAAATTATTGTATTTAAAGACCAAAGATAGATTGGAGGCCATCTACTTTCTATATTTCTTTTGTTTATTTTTCTTTTTGACATCACTTTTTCTTTATCTTTTTCTTACTTTGTATTTCTATTTCTTTTTTCTGCTTTAACTCTTAATATGTATTTTAAAACTCAATAAAATTTATTAAAAAAAGAAAAAGAAAAATAGCTTTGTTCAATTTAGTAGGACTCAGTGAAATTTCAGTTATTTCTGCTAACAAAATAGAATAATAAACTAATTAGAACTATTAAATAATTAGGAAAGGGGGGTTACTAATGAGCATGGATTACACAGAATACAGATGTAGCAAAAGTTGGCCAGGAGGGCCTTTGCACAGCTTTGGGTTGTGCGCCAGTTGCACCCCTTCCTAGATCGAGAGGCCCTCCGAACAGTCACTCATGCCCTGGTCATCTCCCATATAGATTATTGCAATGCGCTCTACATGGGGCTACCTTTGAAGAGTATCCAGAATCTTCAGCTGGTCCAGAATGCAGCCGCACGAGCAGTTACGGGTGCTATAAGATCAGCACAAGTAACACCGCTGCTCCGCGAGCTGCATTGGGTACCAGTTTGCTTCCGGGTCCAATTCAAGGTGTTGGTTATCACCTTTAAAGCCCTACATGGCATGGGGCCAGGGTACCTGAGGGACCGTCTCATCCTGACCACATCTACTCACCCCACCCGGTCATGCAGGGAGGGCATGCTTCGGACCCCATCAATAAAAGAATTTCATCTAGCGGGGTCCAGGAGGCATGCCTTCTCTGCGATAGCACCCGCCCTGTGGAATATCTTGCCCCCAGAGGTGAGGCGGGAGTCCTCGCTCCTGGCCTTCCGGAGGTCTTTAAAGACCTGGTTCTGCCACCTTGCTTGGGACGAGGGAAGTAATAGTTCCTCCTGGGGGTGGTTAGCTTAGTAATACCCTCCTTTTAAGATCTCACCATCCTCTGGATTTTTTCTATTTATTATTATATTGTATTTTAAGAAGTATAGGTTTTTAATTTTAATATTATTATTGTAAACCACCCAGAGTCTACTGCTATAGAGATGGGCGGTGATAAATTTGACAAACAAACAAACAAACAAATAAATAAGAAAGAAAGAAAGAAATTGGTCTTAGTGCTGAGCAGACTATTAATGGTAGAGAACTTTCAATTCTATCTAAGCCAGGACAGTACAAACAATGTGGGGAACAGTCTTGAGATAGAGACAGCACTGTATGGCATAGCAAAACAAATAACTAAATAAAAAGGTGATGCTGGTATTGACACTACACAGGAGGCAAAATGGGATGGTGATTCCGTAAGTAAATGCATAAACACATACATAAACGCAATCTAAATCTCCTCTCCCATGGTCTGGGTCTTATCCCCATTCTATTGATTCCTTATTTGTACTCCAAATACTTGCTGCTGCTAATAGTAATAACAGAAGCAACAAAGCATAACTCAAACACCTGTTCCACTTCTATTAAACTCCCTTCTCCTTTCTCATTGCCACTTACTTCAGCTCACCTGTCACCACCAAAACACAAGAGCATCTGAAGTGAAAGAAAACAAGATCTGAAACAAAACTATTGTTTCCTAACTTAGTCCTAACCACTCTTATAAAGCCATGTGTCCTTGTAAAACTATATCTAGAACAGAGCTTTCCAAACTTTTCCTGTTGGTGACACACTTGTTAGACATGCATCATTTCATGACACTCTTACAGCAGGGCATCGTTTCGCGACACACTCTTACAGCAGGGCACAAGGCAGGCACTAGGACCTGCGCGGAATACTGGCAGGGCAGGTTTGGAGGCAGCAAGGCACAAGGCAGGCAGTAGGACCTGCGCGGAATCCTGGCAGGGCAGGTTTCGAGGCAGCAGCAGCCGCAACACACCCAGACACTGCAGCCGATACACTAGCGTGTCGCGACACACAGTTTGGAAAGCTCTGCTCTAGAAGCATGAGAAGACAGGAACCAAGCTCTGAAAACATACACTAAGAAGACCTTGCTTTTGATTAATTATAATGCTGCAATTATACTTCTTGGTTCATTGGCTGCCTGCAGAGCTTCTTTATAATGTGATGGCAGAAGTGGAACTAAGCAGGAGCACAGAAGCAATGACCTTTCAGCATGCAGAAGACATGGAATTCTTCCAGTACTTGCCAGCTCAAAAATATTCTGAACTATGTTCTGGGCAGAGAGAGAACCTCTTCCCATGTGTAATGCAGAGAAAATATTTTAATAACACATTGAACACAAAATATCACATATTTAATGGCATTACTTACTTAAAGTGGAGATCTTTGAAAGTAAAGTGAGTTTCCACTATTCCTGTAGTTTTCACTCTAGTTCTGAGGACATCTTGCTGTGTTGGGATATAACTAGTGTGCGCTATTCTGTCCAAGTCATTCAAATAGCTGATAAGACAGGATAAACATTGAAGACCTTTTAATTTTAAAATGAACTGTATGTATAATAAAGATTAGCTTCACCAAAATATTATTTAAATTGCTTTAAAGTTGCAGACTGCTTTCAAGAACTCTGGTCCATGTTAGATGGCCAACAGGCTCATTTTTTAGAAGTTACAGAAAACTATTCAGGAGATGGCTACAAAGTCAAGTACTAAGGTTGAATTCCTACACCATGATAAGCAATAGCAAATTATTAGCAAAAAGGTAAACACCAAATGGCCTTGATGATTCTTCTTTTCAAGGTATGACTAGCAAAACCATCTCCGTGGTTGGCAAGTCCTGGAAGTAGCAGTTGTGTGTTAAACTTACCCATAAATGATCAACAGGCATGTTGCTTACATGGAAAAATGGAAGATTTGTTCAGAGAACGTCTACACTAATGTGACATATAAATGCTTGTAATATGCAGTTCTGCACATTTCTGTATTCAACAGGACTTGCTCCCAGTTCAGTGTTTACCAGAAGCTAACACAAGTGAACTTCATGGGACTTGCTTCTAGATAGATATGAATACAATAGCAGCCCTACAGCAGAATCATAACTCAATGGAACTTATTTCTAAATAAATATGGAACAATCAAGTTTATAACACTAGAAATAATTATTCTAACTGGAATAATTGTAGAACGTCAGATTTCCATCCAAGGAACCAGCAGCTTGGAAGGAATATGCTGCAGAAAAAGGTGTTATGTGTTGTAATCTCAATGGAAATTAAGTCACCTGTTGTAAACATAGTCATAATAGAAGGCACAGCCATATTTCCTAAAGATCCTTATTTTATTTATTTATAAATAAAGAGGTTCTTCTCAGTTGGCTTTTAGCTGAGAGGTGTACCTTGTAATCTCCTGAGATCTGTGGAATTGGCTACTACTGGAAAACTAGTAGAAAACAAACTAGACAATAAACGAAGGACTAAAGAAGGCGTACGCGTTTTTTAAAATTATGTTTAATGTTTGGGAGGTTTTTTTTGGCAGGGAGAGGAGGGGAGGCAATACTTAAGGGTTATGCTAGTGACCACACATCCCAAAGTAGTTAGAGCCAGGGCAAAGTTGGTGTAGCAAAGAAAAAGCTTAATTAAACCAAATTTAATTTGCCATTCAAATTCTTATCATTAATTTCAATGAAATGTAATTCATATGATTACTATTATGACACATATTATGTACTATTATGACACATGATCTTCGCAAAGAGCTGAAAAGGGAATGACATGATGGTTTTCAAAAGGAGGGTGAAATTATGTATTTTAACCTAAAGGGTCCCTTTTCACAACAATAGAAAGAATACTCAACAAGGAGTAATAAATAATCAACACTGAGGTAGTCAGCGTGGTTATATAGTAATGGTCCCTGATCCTTAAAGAGAATCAGGAGCAGCAGGGATCTGTACCAGTAAGATATTTATTGGTGTAAGAACAGACTTTTTGTAACATTCGAAATGGTTTTATTTTAGATCTATAGGGAGGTATATTTCCATGCAAAAGTAGCTTTGGCTGTTCTCGTTTTGCAAAAATCAAAGCTCTTATTTGTTGTGTCATAGATTCGCGGCAGAAGGCATAATTCTGGTTTCATACTTACTACGCTGCTGAGTCGTTAAGCTGATACTCTCTTGATCTGTTGAAACAGGCTTGAACACCAGTATCTTTCCACAGTCTTTTGATAACCCCAGCAAGCTCTACTGTCATAAAACCTTCTTCTGCTGCTCCAGCGAGAACAAAGAGCAGACGTGCATCATCCTATCATAAAAGAAAAAGTGCTCCAGTACCATTAGTCATTTCTCAGGAATATCTTTACTTGAGATTTTCACTGCAGTAATGCAGTAGAGCAGTTTTATACCTTACTGGGAGGTGATTTTAGAAGAAGGGAAATCCATTCACATAAACCAAATTAATCATGAAAAAGTGTTTCCAGGACCCAGGGATGGAACTAGGGTCTGTGTCACCCGGGGCGAACATGGATTCTGTGCCCCCCATGGGTTATTTTGTCATTTTGGCACCCCCTGGGCGTCATTTTGGCACCCCCCCCAGTGCGGCGTCCGGGGCACATGCCCTGGTTGCCCCCCCCCCCTTAGTTGCGGCCCTGCCAGGACCCCATGGTCAACACTAAGTTCTTAGGAGCAGGACCCAAGAGATAACTACTCACATATACATTTCAGGAAGTGACTGCTACATATTTTATAATTCACTAGAATTTCTCAGTCAAGGGTTAGGGTTGGGGAGGGGAGGGGGGAGAGATTGAGATTTTTCTTAGCATTTTTTTCACTTAATTGCAGGGTCTCCTTGCTTCACATTGTGTTCACCTAGTTCTCACAAGCAAAGGTATCAATGATTGATGCAACAAAGGGGTTCATTTTTTTAGCTGGCTTGTCACAGAGCCTGACAGGGATTAGAGCTGAGAGGAAGTGACTGGCCCAAGGTCACCCAGCTGGTTTCCATGCTTAAGAGAAGTCTAGAACCTGGGTCCCAGTCCAGCACTTTAACCACTACTCCATGCTGGAGTTTTCTCTCTTTCTCCCTCTCTCTTCCACTACACCTTCCTGAAAAATGTTTCTTGCCTATTCATTATTCAAATTACACCCCTTCTCTCTAATCCCATGGAGTAATAAGGGGCCTTTGTCTTTCTTTTACTTCCCATTTAACATTGGGCAATAAGTGAACTTTTTATTCCAATCCAGAATCAGATTCAGATTCAGACCTGAAATTATCTAAGATTTATTGTAGACTGCCTTGAGATTTCTAATACTCATGATTTAAATCAGGGGTCCCCAACCTGTGAGCTGCGGCCCACTAGTGGCCCGCAGCCTGTTAGGAACTGGGCCGCGGGGCTCCAACCCACAAACCCCGCCCCCTTCCACGCAATTGGCTCCCGCCTGCAAAACCTGCCCCCCGTTGCTTGTGATTGGCTCCCGCCTGCAAACCCCGCCCCCGGTGCGCACAATTGGCTCCCGCCCGCAAACCCCGCCCCTGGTCCATGGAAATCCCGGAAACCCCGCCCCCCCGGTCTGTGGAAAAATAAGTCTTTTGAAACCAGTCCCTGGCGCCAAAAAGGTTGGGGACCCCTGATTTAAATAATCAAAGAGATAACATAAGCCACCTCCTCAGTCCTAGGAGAGACTTAATCTTTTTAAGATACTGTTATATCTTCAACTGCTCTCTTCTCCCTATGCTGATGAAAATAATTGCATGGGATTTTCCAGACCTGTTCTAGTTTAATTCTAGAAAGATGTCTAAACATATTTTTATTGACTCCTTTTAGAGATCTATGGCATTATATCACCATTATATGCTGATATCAGTGTAAGCTTTCCAAGCCAACTAAAATTGGATGACATATAAATGTGCTAGATAAATAAATAAGGGGCATTTGAGTTTTCCAATAAGAATTGTAAATGTCATATGAATGAGATGACACAGAAGAATTATGAACTTTTCATTTCCATCTAGAAACAACTAAGAACATTTTTTAATTTTATTTTTACATACTGCAATTTGGGGAGCCTTGCACAATTGTACTTTATTTGGGTTGGCCTTTGAAATTGACTAGGAAAAGCTGTTTTTCTTCACATATTAGGGTTTATCCCATTTGAAATGAATTAAGATATTATATTCATTTATTTAACATTTTCTTTCCCTCCCAGGATGGGAGATTGATCTTATTTTGCCCAAGCAGAAATTAATTGGAAAAAATAAAAATGAATTAATGAATTAATTAACAGTAGTAGGAATATCAAAGTTTATACATTTCAGAATCCTTTATTTCAGAATGAAGAACAGTATTTAAGGGGAACATTAAGAAGTTAATACTTACAGCCCTGGATGAATCTCCAAAATCTATTTTCAGTCTCCCCATAGCTCTTATGATAGCAATAATGGACTGAATTGTATTACTGTATACAACCACTTTATACTGTTTACATTCTTCTTCTGAATATCCAGCTTCATGGATAATTCTGACCAAGAAAAAAACAACCCTTTATTTTAATTATGTCATTTATTGACTTTATTTAGTTTATATTCTCACTCTTAAACATACTTACTTCATTTGTTTGACAATTGTGCTTTTTCCTGATTCACCAGCTCCTAAGAAAAACACAAAAACACAATGTGTTATTTAATGGAAACCTTCTGCTTAAATCCATATTTTAAACTGCACACAATACACACAATGTCAGCTATGTGCTAACTGTATTTCTACTCCAGCTTAAAGATTCTCTGAACAGATAGAACTGAAGTTCAAGTTCTTTGAAAAACAAATAGTCTGTATATTACTAATGATCTTCCTTTTCATTTCATAATTACACATACAGTAACTATAGACCTCCGACTTGTGGGTTCTATTTTATTTTATGGTAGAAATCAGAAGTCTACCAATTACAGGCAGATGGAAATGATGGCATTGAAAACATAGCCATTTACCTAATTAATCATATGTACTACATGCTTGCATACAAATGCACATCCACTACACCCTTAAATACCAAAGTACAAGTTAGCATCTGAGTTCCTACCAATGTATTTATTTGTTAAATATATATCTTCTCCTTCCTCCAAAAGCTCAAGGCAACATTCTTACTTTTTAACAAGTAGACCCTGAAGAACCTTGCCCATCATGCTGTAAATCACTTAAAGACCTATTAATTATTAATAGATCAGGGTTTAATTCCTCTTCAACTCTGTTCCTGGGTGCTTACTTATGAGAGGTAAGCATACATGGTCACTATACATGCAAACAGCACATACAGACTGTAATATAAGCAGTAATCCATGTAAAAAGAGACCCGAAAAAAATTGAATTCTCTTCAATGCTGTACTAAAACTGACATATTTTAAAGATAAAGTGCCACTTTGGATATCAGGTGTTTGGTACCTTCAAACCTTTTTTGGTACAGCTGGTACCTGTGGAATTCCACTCAGAATTTTTTCATTTAGAAAACCAAGCAGTACTCGGTGGGAAAAGAAAGGCTACAATGCCAGCCACATACTTTTCCCATAAATATATAATGAAAGAAGGTTTAACATGCTAACTATGGTTTTTAACTGATAGTCAATATTCCATCAGCATCTTCTCCAGGGTATCCTGTCTTCTCATTATGTGGCCAAAGTACTTCAGTTTTGCCTTTAATATCATTCCCTCAAGTGAGCAGTCTGGCTTTATTTCCTGGAGTATGGACTGGTTTGATCTTCTTGCAGTCCAAGGCACTCTCAGAATTTTCCTCCAATACCACAGTTCAAAAGCATCTATCTTCCTTCGCTCAGCCTTCCTTATGGTCCAGCTCTCGCAGCCACAGGTTACTACGGGGAATACCATTGCTTTAACTATGCGGATCTTTGTTGTCAGTGTGATGTCTTTGCTCTTAACTATTTTATCAAGATTTGTCATTGCTCTCCTCCCAAGAAGTAGATGTCTTCTGATTTCCTGGCTAGAAGGCAAAAGGAAGAGGGGCCGACCAAGGGCAAGATGGATGGATGATATTCTGGAGGTGACAGACTCAACCATGGGGGAGCTGGGGATGGCGATGGCTGACAGGAAGCTCTGGCGTGGGCTGGTCCATGAAGTCACGAAGAGTCGGAAGCGACTGAACGAATAAACAACAAAACAATATTCCACGACTCTTCGATGTCGTGAGAGTCTATTTTCTTAGGCTGTTTGTTTTTGCTGTTTTTTGCTGAGAGAGGAAGGAAGAAGCTTGTCCTAATTAATCATTTTCAAAAAGTCTGAATCTCTGCATAACATGAGATACAGCCATGCCTGCAGATGCTCTCTTTGGTTTCTCCTCAAACCTGTTTGATCTATGACTGAGCACTCAACTATCTGAGTTTGTCTTTGGAGAAACTAAAAGGTTATTATAGCTACCACTGCGGGAAAACCAGGTTTAATTTAACCAGAAGTGGTACAATTTCTTCTGAATGTTAAATATACTTTAAATCTCACTGCCACAACACCAAAATGAGATTATATTAACATATGATCTCATCATCTCTTTCTTCATAGTGCAGTATTCTAGGCATAGGTATTACAGTCTGTCTCTCATTTACGGAGAAAAATGGTTGATTATGAATGATATTAAAGGCAAAACTGAAGTACTTTGGCCACATAATGAGAAGACAGGATACCCTGGAGAAGAAGCTGATGCTAGGGAAAGTGGAAGGCAAAAGGAAGAGGGGCCGACCAAGGGCAAGATGGATGGATGGTATTCTGGAGGTGACGGACTCAACCATTGGGGAGCTGGGGATGGTGACAGCCTACAGGAAGCTCTGGCGTGGACTGGTCCATGAAGTCACGAAGAGTCGGAAACGACTGAACGAATAAACAACAAAAAGTCATTTTCGCTTATTATCTCCATTTCACTCTGCCAACTCCCCCCTCTTCTCTGATATCTTAATCCAGCCTCATTCCACCCCTCAAAGAAATGGCCAATTAAGTGTGTAATGACATTCTACCACAACAACCATCAATTCATCACCAGAACTCCACTTGAGCTAAATTATTAGCACTGTGGGCCTTCTCACATTCTGCATGTTGCATTTTGAGATTATTTATATTTGCATATGCCCTTTACAAAATAAATTATGATTGCTATGAAGATTTTTTTGAGTAGCAGGTTTCTTGGTAAACTACATGAATTGTAAAATATAGTAGTTATATCTATAGTAGTTATCAGTCCTGAGATTTTATGATACAGGGCAAAAGAGGTAAAAAGATATAACTAACGAGGAAGAATGCTATTATCGGTTGCATCAAATTTCTTACAACTTATTTCAAGAGGAACTATATATAATACAAGGAGAATAGAAAGGAGTGAGACAAAAAATAGGCTAAAGACAAAAAAAAAACTATAAAAAAATTAGCAAACAATTTGAAGAAATTGCTAATTACATCATGGCATTTGTACGGAGCAGCAGAGCGAAGTGAAGCTTCCTGAGCATCAAGACAACTGTATCTCTTCTCTTTAAGATTATAACATAGCATAAACTTCAATCCTTTCAACCACCTATTTTCCCATTTTTCCATCTGTATATCATAATGAAAATTTTTAGCCCACTTTATCATACATTCATTCACTTGTTCTTCTGTTTCAAATTTACATGTTCATTATTTGTACACAATTCTATTTCAAACTCAGTCTTACAATGTTCAAAACTGTAAATTCTTTTGTCTACTTTAAATCTTTCTAGTAATTGTAAATAAGAGAACCATTGACAACTATATGCCTCTGCCACCAGTTCTTCTCTTGATTTTATTTTACATTCCCCTTGACAAAATTCTAATATCTCACAATAAGTTAGCCATTTGTGTTTGCCTGTTATTTCCCATCCAAAAAGTTCAAAGAAAAACATCCAAGCCTGGCTACATTTTGCAAAAATCTACATCAAGTCTGACAAAAGCATGTGGGAAAATGTGTGATGGTCTGATGAGACCAAGGTTGAACTTTTTGGCCATAATTCCAAAAAGTATGTTTGGCGCAAAAACAACACTGCGCATCACCAAAAGTGCACCATACCCACAGTGAAGCATGGTGGTGGCAGCATTATGCTTTGGGGCTGCTTTTCTTCAGGTGGAACTGGGGCTTTAGTCAAGGTGGAGGGAATTATGAACAGTTCCAAATATCAGTCAATTTTGGCACAAAACCTTCAGGCCTCTGCTAAAATGCTGAAGAGGAAGAGGAATTTGACCTTTCAACACGACAACGACCCAAAGCATACCTCCAAATCAACAAAAGAATGGCTTCCCCAGAAGAAGATCAAAGTTTTGGAATGGCCCAGCCAGATCCCAGACCTAAATACAATTGAAAATCTGTGGGATGACCTGAAGAGGGCCGTGCACAGGAGATGCCCTCGCAATCTGACAGATTTGGAGTGCTTCTGCAAGGAAGAGTGGGCAAAGATTCCCAAGGCAAGATGTGCCGTGCTGATAGACTCCTACCCCAAAAGACTGAATGCTGTCATAAAATCAAAAGGTGCTTCAACGAAGTATTAGCTTAAGGGTGTGCACACTTATGCAACCATGTTATTCTAGGTTTTTTATTTTTATTTTTTCACCCTAAAAGATTTCAGTTTGTTTTTCAATTGAATTGTACAGCTTGTATGTTATATTGTCTGTTGACTGTTTGCCCCTTTGTTGCCACAGGGGGCATAGTGAGTGAGTGATTGGGTTGGTGAATGGAATGGGTGGTTGAGGCTTTCCAGCGCCGAGAGCTTTTGCTGGTTGCGCTGGGGGCCTATGACTCCCCAGGAAGAGTGAGAGTGAAAGGATGGATGGATGGAAGAGATCCCCGCTTAGATCCAGGTTTTCGAGGGTTTCGGGAGTGGAGGCGACCGGGCCAGAGAACTCTGGGGACTGTAATGTGGGTAATTCGATCGAGGCGGTGACGGGCAGGAGATATTATGACGGGAACCGGAGGACATGCCATCTTTGGGGAAGGCGCCCCCGATGTTTAGTATCGGTGGCACGTTCCGGTCCTCCGAGTTCAACCCCAGGTTCTGGACAGCAGATCCTTGAGGGCTCTGGTTTTTGGCTGCTGCTATTCAACGCCAGGTCAGTAAACAACAAAGCCCCTCTCATAAGTGAATTAATCACGGAGAGGGGGGCGGACCTGGCGTGTATTACTGAAACCTGGCTGGGCCCAGAGGGAGGGGTAGCCCTCTCGGAAATGTGCCCAGCCGGATTTCAGGAGTGGCACCAGCTGAGAGACCGGGGCAGGGGAGGAGGTGTGGCAGTTATCATCAGAGAGTCTTTGATGGCTTTCAGGGGCCTTGCTCCACAAGTATCCGGATGTGAGACCCTGTTTTTCAAGTTGGGTGCCTGAGAACAGGTGGGAGTGTTGCTATTGTACCAGCCTCCCTGCTGCGTAGCAACCTCCCTGCCTGAGCTGCTGGAGGCCGTCTCAGGGTTGGCGGTGGAGTTCCCCAGACTTATGGTCCTGGGGGATTTTAACTTGCTGTCCCTGAGGCGTGCCTCGGAAGCGGCCCGGGAGTTCATGACTACCATGGTAGCCATGGGCCTGTCCCAGATTATTCGGGACCCGACTCGAGACAGTGGACTCACTCCGGATTTGGTTTTCTTGTCAGAGCAATGGCAAAGTGACCTGAGGGGAAAGCTAGAACTACCACCGTTGTCATGGTCAGATCACATCCTGATATCCCTAAGATTCTCTTATGCTGCCCCACTCCGCAGGGAGGCAGGACCTATTCGATTGGTCCGCCCCCGGTGACTTATGGACCCAATGAGGTTTCAGAGGGAGCTGGGGGTAATACCCAAGGATCTGCTGCACGGTCCAGCGGAGGCATTAGCTGCAGCCTGGAACAGGGAGGTGGCTGGTGCCTTGGACAGGACCGCGCCGATGCGACCTCTCCAACCCCATTCGACCCGTCACTCCCCGTGGTTTACGGAGGAGTTGAGGGTCTTGAAGAGGGTGAAGAGACGTCTAGAGCGCCGCTGGAGAAAAACGAAGGCGGAATTGGACCGAACACAATCTAGAGCCGCTATTAAGGCCTACCTTGTGGTGGTAAGAGTGGCAAAACGTGAATATTTCTCCACGCTTATTGCATCCGCAGAATGCCGTCTGATGGCCCTGTTCAAGATTACTCGATCTCTCTTGGGTAGGGTGGTATCGACCACCCACCTGCAGGGCCGTGCGGAAGAATTTGTTGAGCATCTGCAGGATAAAATCACTCGGATTCGGTCTAAGTTGGACTCCATGCGTGAAATGCAGTCTGGGGAGATGCCGGGAGTATGGTCTTGCCCTATTATTTGGGAATGATTTGATCCTGTTGGACCTGAGGAAGTGGACAGGATCCTTCGAATTGTTAATCCCACATGTTATTTAGATCCCTGCCCTTCCTGGCTGGTAAAATCAGCCAGGGAGGTGATATGTGGAT
Organism: Charina bottae; assembly: GCA_023362775.1. NCBI lineage: Eukaryota > Metazoa > Chordata > Lepidosauria > Squamata > Charinaidae > Charina > Charina bottae. The sequence continues at coordinate 2,626,992 of JALMGJ010000053.1, read as the reverse complement.
GGGTCCAGGCTATGATTAATATATCCTTGGCGGAGGGGGTGGTTCCAGCCGCCTTTAAAGAGGCATTGGTGCGCCCCCTCCTCAAGAAGCCAGCCCTGGACCCCACCATCCTGGACAATTTTCATCCAGTCTCCCACCTCCCCTTTTTGGGAAAGGTGGTTGAGAAAGTGGTGGCGTTGCAACTTCAAAGGACCCTGGATGAAGCAGATTATCTAGACCCTTTCCAGTCAGGTTTCAGGCCGGGATATGGGACGGAGACTGCATTGGTCCGCTTACGGATGATCTCTGGCGGGAGCGGGATGGAGGGAGTGCATCCATCCTGGCTCTCTTGGATCTCTCAGCGGCATTCGATACCATCGACCATGGTATCCTGTTGGGGTGGCTTAGGGAGTTGGGGGTGGGTGGCGTAGTTTTGCGCTGGTTCACCTCCTTCCTCTGAGGCCGCTCCCAGTCAGTGGTAATAGGAGAGGAGAGATCTAACCCTCGGCCCCTCTTGTGTGGGGTGCCGCAGGGTTCGGTTCTCTCCTCTCCTATTTAACATCTACATGAAACCGCTGGGCGAGGTCATCCGACACCATGGGATGAGGTATCATCAGTATGCGGATGATACTCAATTGTACATCTCCATCCCTGGTGAAGTAAGTGATGCAGTGACCACCCTGTCCCAGTGCCTGGGGGCTGTGAAGGCCTGGATGGGGAACAACAGGCTACAATTGAACCCTAGCAAGACCGAGTGGCTGTGGATTGATGGCCTAGCGTCTTCTGGGAAATTATCATCTTTGGTTCTTGATGGGGTAGCACTGCCCCATTCGGAACCGGTGCGGAACTTGGGGGTCCTTCTAGACTCACGACTCCTGCTCAAAGAGCAGGTGGCAGTCGTGGCTAGGAGGGCTTTCGCAGAACTTTGGGTGGTGCGCCAGTTACGCCCATTCCTGGATCGTGACACCCTCCGAACAGTCACTCATGCTCTCGTCATCTCCCATGTAGATTATTGCAATGCGCTCTACATGGGGCTACCCTTGAAGACTATCCGGAAGCTTCAGCTGGTGCAGAATGCAGCCGCGCAAGCAATCTTGGGTGCACCAAAATCTGCGCATATAACACCTTTGCTTCGCAAGCTGCATTGGGTGCCGGTTTGCTTCCGGGTACAATTCAAGGTGTTGGTTATTACCTTTAAAGCCCTACATGGCATGGGGCCAGAATACCTGAAGGACCGTCTTATCCCCATTTTATCGACCCGCCCCACCAGGTCATTCAGAGAGGGCCTGCTACGAACCCCATCAATCAAAGAATGTCATCTGATGGGGTCTAGGAGGCGGGCCTTCTCTGTGGTGGCACCCACACTGTGGAACATCTTGCCCCCAGAGTTGAGACAGATCTCCTCCCTCCCGACCTTTAGGAAAGAGCTGAAGACCTGGTTCTGCCGCCTGGCATGGGAAGGAGGAAAGGATAGCTCCTCATGGGGGTGGCTAACTCCTTAACTTTATAAGGTCCTTCGTTTTAATTCCACCCATCTGGATTTAGAATTATTTATTATTCTATATATTGTATAGTGATGTTTCATATTTTGTTTTAACTATTTTATTGTAAACCCCCCAGAGTTCCCCATTGGGGGAGATGGGCGGTTATATAAATTTACATAAATAAATAAATAAATAAATAAATAAATAAGGTAGACAAAATTCTGAAGTGATTTATCTTGGTCTGATTTTTTTACATCTCAAAAACCTGGCATTTTAACAGGGGTGTGTAGACTTTTTATATCTACTGTACCTATAATGGCAGCAACATTTAATCAAATCAACATTAAAACCCGCGCAGTACAAAATAATTAAAATATACTTCCGAAATCAGCATCACTTCTAACTAAGACTCCAGCCAGTAAGAGTTACTCGGTGCAATGCTTAAGCAGAAACTTTAGGCCTTTCCTAAAAGTTGTCAGAGCCCAAATAGGAGAGATCCTATGAGTTAGGGAAAACACCCTTTCCCTTTCTTTGACTAATTCAGCAGCCTTCAAATTTGTTTCTAAGTCAGGAGATGAGCAAGTGAAGCAACTCAAAAGTTCCAATATTGCGATGAGAGGAAAGAGCGCATATTTTCCATAACACTTTTCAAAGCAGAGGGTCATGTTCAGCTGTATATTTAAAAAGCTAGACTTCAATGACCTGGTTCCTTGCCCTGAACAAATTTCCCTTTTTTTAAGGGGCAGGTACAATTTTTGTGACTGTGGGCCACACTATTTGTTTGTTTGTTTATTTATTTAGCAGACCTGGTCAGTAGTGTATTTGATAGTGTCACAAAACTGGCAGGGCAATTTTTTTTATCCAGGTTTTTCCTCTATTTATAAGGTTCTTTTCTTTTCTTATTTTTATGATCTAAGGTTTAAATATGAAAACTACTTAAAATGGCAGAAAATGCACTGTTAGCTTTCAGTATTTTCCCATGAAATTTCAGCAGTATGTTTGCATATCTAATAAGCTATCATACTGTCTTTGTTCTAATAGCAGAAAAACAAAGGATACATAATTGCAAATAGCATAAAATTGCATGCATTTCTAATAGCACTTTACTGCTTTAATGAATCTCTAAACTCTGACAGTTACCATCTTAGAATATGGATCAAATTTTCTGGCCCATATTCCATATTAATACAACATAATCTTCTACTTTCAAATGAGGATCGAGGATCTCCCACACATATTCCAACCCCTTTCTGGGATCTCTGGCATTTTTATAACCCGCTTGTTTGCACAGAACATCACTCTTGTTTTCATTATTTGTAGCTCAACAAAGCTTTGACAACAGGCATCAGATCTGATTCTTCCTTACTTATATTAGCTAAACTGGTTTTGTGAGCCTAAAATCATATCTTACTGTTCCTTCATTAAATCAAGATCCATACTTAACTTAAATAGGATAAGCTGTTCAGCTGACTGGAAAAACTTTGTGTTGAAGTTTGAATGATACCTGGACTTCCTCCTACCTTTTCTTTGCAATTTGAACTGCTCACATTGCTACTTGGAAATGAGATTATATTTCTAGCTAAGAGAAGTACATTTCTACTTTTCCAAAGCCTGAAGACCAAAAATAAAATTAACTTTATGGGACAGAGATGAATGCCTAAAGCAGGGCTTTCCAAAGTTTTCCCACGGCGACACACCAACTGCCATTGGTGTGTCGCCGCGGGAAAACCCGGAAGTGCCGCCGTTGCGGCAGCGCGCAAAACCCCGGAAGCGCTGCTGCCGGTTTTGTTTTTTGCGCACTGCCATTGGTGTGTCGCCGCGGGAAAACCCCAAAGCGCTGATGATGATCAGCGCTTCCGGGTTGTGTGGCGACACACCAGACTGTGTGTGGCGACACACTTTTGTGTCGCGACACACAGTTTTGAAAGCTCTGGCCTAAAGATTGCATCAGTACTGCAACTCAGAAAAAATTGTTTATGAAAGATCTGCTGTTTTAAAGATGTTTAGACCTACAGTACTCAAATCAGGATTCTGTGATTGTGTAGATTTTCAGATTTAAGTTTGAAACAGAAACTAATCCCTACTTGGACAGGACTACTATTGGGGGAAGATAGATGCTCCTCAATGTATCTTATATATAGTTTCATGTTTATTAAATATATAATTCAGATTATTACTAGGATTTGAGACTTCTAGGAAAAGGAACTCCACATTCCACTCCCCCATAGCTACCTAAATATATAGATGAAGTAAGAGGTACCGTGTTCTTAAATATAATGGTTATATATTTAATAGGTAGACAAATGGTATATTGAGATCAAATGGACTATTGGATGATTCACACTTGTTTAAGCAATTATAATACTTCAAATTATTTAATAATCAGAAAAACAAAGAGCTGTCCATTTAAATTAAATTGCTAAAAAAAACCTTGATTTTTACTATCTTAATAATAGACTTGTTCTTCAATATTATACAAGGTCATAGCTCACAGGGTAGAGTACATAACTGACTCTGCCTCATTTACATTTATATATTTAGCTCAACCCCAACCAAAACTGCATAGCAGATTGGTGGATTTCAGGGTTCTAGGTTTTCTTCTTTAAAACAAAAATGCTGAAATCTGCCACCTGTTGCACAATCTTTAGGGAAAAGCTACACAACTTGTTTGTTTACTAGCTAAACTACAGTCTCCTGAGTTAAATACACATAACTTTGTACTAGATTTAAACCTAAAGTATGCATTTCAAGAAATTTGTGACTCGTAAATTCAAACCAGCCAAACTAGGTAAGATTTACAAACATTTTGAATCATGCTCAAAAATAGCTTTTGACAAACATTTAAGGAAGATGTTTGTGGTGTACTTTATTAAACCACATGAAATGTTAAATATTATTCACCACAATAGTATGTAAACTGTACTCCCCAATTCTTTCAAGTTCCATCAGCAAAAAAGTAGACAAAAAAAACCTCATTTAAAATTGAAAGTAATGTTGAAGGCATTTCCCACCATAATATTACTGTGAATTGACACTTAAATGGATCTAATAGTAATAACCTTGCTGATGAATATACAAGGACTCATAGACAATACATACACTTTTTCATTTTTTGTTTCCCATGTACTTAGTACAGCTTTACAGGACAATAAAAGGAACTGAATTTCAATTTGGAAACTGTTCTACCAGCCTCTCACATGGCAAATATAACATAAGCATCAGCCTACAAAAACACACATAAGCCAGAACAGTAGTACAATTGATGGATTACTTCATCACAACAATATTTTCATCATCATTTATAACAGAGCCTAAATTCTTAGTAAAAAGGTAAAGGTTCCCTCCGCATATTTGTGCAGTCATGTCCGACTCTAGGGGCCGGTGTTCATCTCCGTTTATTAGCTGAAGAGCCAGCGTTGTCCGAAGACGCTTCCACGGTCATGTGGCCACATGACGCGCGTGGAACGCTGTTACCTACCCACCAAAGTGGTACCTATTCATCTACTTGCATTTGCATGCTTTTGAATTGCTAGGTTGGCAAGAGCTGGGGCGAGTGCAGGAGCTCACTCCGTCATGTGGCGCTCAGGTCTCGAACCTCCGAACTTGCGAACTTCCGATTGACAAGCCTGGCGTCTTACCTGCTGAGCCACCATGCCCCTTATTCTTAATAGAAGCAGATAAATGTGACAGGTACATTCAGGATAGTTTAAAGTTTACTGTCCAGAGATCTAACACCTGTTGAAAAATAGTTTTATTAATCTAAATTGTACTATCCCAAATCTAAGGCAGGATTAACTGGGAATTATAGGCGCTGCTGACAGCCCAGGCCAAAAGGAACATGAAATGCATAGCTAACATACTATCCATAGTCAAATTTAAGGATTAAAGACCGCTAAACCAATTTATTTGAAACAAGTTAACTCTGGCTGAAACACAATTTTTATATTTATTTCTCTTACAGAGCATTCAGAAAAGCATTACAGCCATCTGCCCTGTCCTATTTCACAACCAAGTTTCACCAGATATAGCATTAAAAATATTAGATAAGCCTATATGCATGAATATATGCATTAACATAAGAATACTGAACAGATCATTATAAAAAATAGTATCACTTTGAATACTGCTGGTTAGCCTGCATATTGAAAAGTGTCGTGTCAATTTTTGGGTGGCATGTTTTAAGAATGATGGGGAGAGTGACAGAACATTGAGAAGAGCCCAGTCAGTAGACTAACTTTTCCGAACAAGCTGAATGTATTTAGTTTGGGGGAAAGAAAATAAAGGAGACATGACAACTGTCTGCAACTATCTAATAGACTTACTGAACTTTTATGTTGCTGGAGAGAACAGGGTAGAAATGGCAAAGAAGCCGTTTTTTGACTAGACATCAGCCAAAGGCAAGAGTTGTTGACAATAAGACATTGCCTTGAGAAGTGGTGAGTTCCCTTCGCTGGAAGTTTAAACAAAAGCTTCATTATAACCTATTAGAACAGAGCTTTCCAAACTGTGTGTCGGGACACGTTAGTGTGTCGGCTGCAGTGTCTGGGTGTGTCCCGGCTGCTGCTGCCTCCAAACCTGCCCTGCCAGGATTCTGTGCAGGTCCTAGTGCCTGCCTTGTGCCCTGCTGTAAGAGTGTCACGAAATGATGCCCTGCTGTAAGAGTGTGTCACGAAATGATGCATGTCTAAAAAGTGTGTCACCAACATGAAAAGTTTGGAAAGCTCTGTATTAGAAACAAGAAGTTGCAAAAATTCAGTACTGAGCTGAGAGCTGAGTTAGACAATGGTGTTGTTGTTAGGATTCTACTCAATTCCACTAAATCCAGTGAGACTCACTTCCAAGTAAACTGGTAAACTCACCACACACGCAGGGATGACACTCATGAACTTTACATTGATAATCACACAATACTTTTGGGGTACATGTTCTGGTGGTCATTGTAGACAACAGGGAAATAATATGGACGAAAGATCTGGCTTAGGCATGTACTAAGGCATAGGTCCCATAGAATTCAGTAAAACGTATATTTGAGTAAACACATTTGCAGTTAACAATGTAAAAGTCACTTAGCCGTGTTGATTTTCCAAAGCACAGTGTTTCTTTAGAATACAAGGAAGTGCTTGATTGTGGGGTAATCATATTGTGTATACATGGTAGAATGCAACAATATAGTAATGCTGTATTATGGGAGTTTTTAAAGGGAGTAGTTGTGTTAGTCTGTTGCAGCAAAGCAGCAACAAAGGATTTAAGATGCCACATACAGTATATTCTGGATTTTGTGCTGCCACAGTGAAGAGGCCTTGACTTGGAAATACCTTGGAATAATACATATAATATTAAGTACTAACAGCTTACTGCATGCCATATGGTGTTATAAGCAATAATTTAATGTAGCATTTCCTACCTTGTGCCTTCTATTAGTGCTAAGACTACAACTCCCAGAATCCCCAGTCAGCACAAGTTTGGAAAGGTAAGCGAATGCATCAAAAAGATGGAAAGAAACTGAGGAAAGGGGAAGACATATGAATTCTTGGGGGGGTGGAGAAGAAAAACTACTAAGAGTTGCATTCCAGACCAGCTGTTTCCCAGATGTAAAAGGAATGCGCTCTCGCTCTCTCTCTCTCCCCCTTAACACAAATCCCATAAAACGTAGGGGGTACGCTTAGAAGGGGGATTATTTTTTGAATGTAGATGTTCTATTCCTGTATTCGTTTTCATCCCACTATCAGCCTTCCAGGTATTGGAAGATACCAGGTATCAAAACTGTCCGTATTGAAGGACATTTCTACTGCATTTCTCAACAGAAAGTCACTTCTACTGCATTTCTCAACAGAAAGTCACCAGGAGTTCATTGCACTCAAGAGGGTTCTCAGACCTTTACTGATCCAGTTGGCCACTGTTTCTGCCATGGCCGGAGCGTGTCCGGAGCACAGGCCTGCTCATCAAATAAGAGAGGCCAAAATGACATTCTTCAGGGAAAAGTTTGGAACCTGTGACAATAAGGTCACGTTCCATTACCTGCCTTTATTGTTCACATAAAAGATCAGGAAATGGAGAATTAATGGTCTTTCTAAAGACAGTTAACCTCTCCCATTTCCCCACTTTAATGAGGGCGCTGGGAAGCCTGGTGGCCCTTCTGTTCCATTAATTTTATAGCCGAAAGCACTGGACCTCTGAACAACTGGTTAACTAGGAGGTAGGGGGAAGGGTAGAGGTGGAGCATGATCCATCGCCTTGCGGAGGCAGCCCCCAAAATCCATTTCCTTCGGCCCAGGCGGATGGACAAGCACAACTGGATGCTACCACACGGTAACAAATGAATTCCAATTCCAAGGATCGCTTGCCACCGGATACTGCAATAGGAAAAGAACGGAGCAGGGATGGGGGAAGAGGACAGAACCTGAGAGGATGAAAGAGAATCCAAGGATACCCACCCTGGTCGTATCTCCTTACCCAAGAGGAGTAACTTGACTTCCCGGGCCGCCTTCTCACCATCCTCCCTGAGATTCCTGTCGATCATCTTGCTCCGCTCCGCTGCCGCCTTGTCCTCCGCACTTAGGGTGCAGCCCATCTTGGAGGCTTTTCGGAGAAAAGAGAGTGGAAAGAACAACAAAAAGAGGGAAAGAGAAAAATGGCCCCTGCTCCTTTACGAGATTTCACTGGGGGCAGGCAGGGATGGGGGGGGGGGAAGGAAAACCGATCCCAGCCAAGCACCCCCCACAAGGGGAAAGAGGGGGGGGCAAACGTGTCCGAGGGTGCCTCGCGTGCCAGGCTCTGCAATGAAAACGATCGATGAAAAGGGGAAAAGAAACAGAGTCCTTTTGCTTCTTCCAAATATTTCAGTACTTAAGGGAGGAAAGGGGGGGGCGGGGCGGGGAGAGTGGAACTGAAGGAAAAATGATCCACCCAACCGGGGAGAAAAAAAGGTGCGAGACGGTTTGAGTCGGAGCGTTCAGAAGCAAAGAAGAGGGTTGGAAAGTAGCATTTAAAAATTAAGGAGGGGGAGAGAAAGATGGTCCTTTGTTTCTTCCCGCTATTGTAATACAGAAGGAAGGAGGGGGGAGCAGAAATAATCCACTTAAGGCAAAAAAAAAAAAAGAGGTAAAGTATCTCACAGCAGCCCAAGAGGGGGCTGAGTTCAGTGCCAGAGGAGACTGAAGGCTATTCCGGCGAGGGGGCGCCCCACCGCCGCCCCCCCCCCCCCAACTTCGCACTCGAGACCCTCTCCGCCGCCGCCGCTGCCGCTGCCGCCGCCGCCGCCGCTGCGCTTCGCCGTGCCTGCCTGGAGGAGAAGCAGGAGCGGCGACGCCGCCGGCTTGGCGTCCAGCCCAAAGGGACCGCAGGCGCCGCCTTCGCAGCCGGGGACAGGCGCGCGCCGTGCACGCGCGGATGCCGCACGCCGGGGTTGGCGCTGGGTCGCTGGAACCGGGGGAGGCGGTGGGGGGGGGGGGGGTAACCGGCAGGAGGCCGGCGCGCATGTGCGCAGAGGCGCGGGAGGGTGGCGGCCGGGAGGCCCGCGGTGGAGACCCCGGCGGGTGTCCTTGTGTGTTTTTGTGTGTATGTGTGTGCGGCTGCCGTTCTGTTTTCCGCCACTCCTGCCTTTGGTCGCGTCAGAAGCGCCAGCTGGAAACCTAAGAATTCAAGAAGCCGCGAGAGGAAGCGGAGCGAGGAAATGGAACCGGTTTTCTGACACCTGTTGAAATCTGCAGATGATATGCCCACCATGCAGTTCCCGTTGGGGGTAAGCGAGGTTGGGCAAAGCGCAGCCGAGAATCAAGAAATAGTTAGACAAAGAAATTAAAAGGCTCGGGATCAAACCAAGACAAGGAAACACTGCTAAACCTAGTTACAGAAGACCACTCATACCTCTACATGTCTTTCTATTCTCGCAAACCATCCTTCCATCCCCCACTTTGTACATTCCCTTCTGCTTTTCACATTTCTCATCTTTCCCGTTAAGTCCTTCCAGTCACAGCTTTCTCCATCTTCCCTTTCCTCTCAACCCGTTCACTCTTCCTCCAGCGGCAGCCACAGCAAGACGATACAAAAATGACATGGCCCAATGATTAAATGAACAAATATATAATAAACTTTCTTCTGTGCATTCATACAATCCTAAGTGCCTTCTGAAGCTGGTCTGCCCACCCCCTGCCTGGCATAAAGCTTCATTGCACTTCCCAAATTTTGTTCATTGACCACTGTCATACACTTTTGAGTCCAATTCTGCCAAACACCTTCCTGGACTCATTTGACAAACTCAGTTTTTACATTCACTCTTGCTAATTTCCCTTGGAATAGGGGATCCGTGGAGACAGCCTTCCAATCATCATCATCATCGTCGTCGTCGTCATCAGTCATCATCAGGCACAGATGCAGTCTTCACACATTATACAAATCAGGCACCCACTCCCTAAAGAAACCACATCCATATATAAAACTTTCTCCAGTTATACAAACTCCACCTACTACCTTATCCATTTTCAATATTCTCACAGCATTTTTGACTTCCCATTCATGTCTTTCCCTTCCTCTAACACTCAGAGTATTTGTTTTAGTTCCATTCTTTGAGATATCATCATTATTATTCCCATGACTGATGATTAATTGATTATGTGCCATCAAACCATTTTCAACTCCTAGTGACCAGATAGATAGACCACATAGACTACATAGATATTATTCCCATACCAATTTCTATAATACCCCTTCCAATGTTTACTTAGTTCAGTTTTATTCCAAATTATTTCATCACTTATTTAAAAAAATCCATGCACTCTGCTGGTAGCTCCTTGTTTTGCACCCTTTTTACCTACTTCCAAACTATATATTTTTAAATTTTCCATCTAAATTGCTCTGCATTTTCTCTGCCTCTTTTGATCTTAACCATTCCTTCCTCTCTTTGACTACATTCTATACAATGATATTCTGTCTATATACATTATACAGCATTTTCCCCTCTTACCCTGATTTTTTGAGCAATCATTCTTTTATATGCATTCTTTTCAACTACAGCCTTTTTCACTTCTACCATACAGTACATCATTTTTCATACTTTCCCTTAGCATAAGTCTCCTCATCCTTCCCTGGCATTCCTTAATACAGAGCTTTCCAAACTTTTCCTGTTGGTGACACACACTAACGGCAGCGGCGCCATCAGTGCTTCCGGGTTTTCGTGCGACCCACCTGCACACCGCAGACGACACAGTACTGTGTCGTGACACACAGTTTGGAAAGCTATGCCCTAATATAATTCTTTTCACTCTCTTCTAAGCAGCTTCCATATCTTATTATCTTCATCTTCCATTCATTCTGTTGGGAGATTAATCTGTCTTCCTATACTTTTTTCAAACAGGACTCATATTTCTCTGCCTGAAGTCATTGTACTTTCACTCTAGTTTTTTCCATTCCTTTCTTTTTCATTCCCTTGCTTCTCTTTTAATGCTGATCTTTAGCAAAATCCTCAAGAGGACTTAAGTCTTTTCTGAAGAGTGAACTAATTCTCAGCTTAACAGCTACTCTAAGAGGCTTGACCTTCGTTAGGAAGCTAAGAAAAATTTCAAACATCTCAAATTCAGAGTTCCAAAAAACATTTACACTAACATCTTAAGATCTAAATACATGCAACCGTGCTTAAACCAGATTCAGAACTTGAACAGGTTTTTATATCTCTTGAAGATTAAATTCTATGTTCATTTTCTGGGAAAGAAGTCCCATCAAACTTCTTTCTGATTAAAAATGGACAAACTGGTTGATGAATTTCATAGAAAATGAAAATTCACTAGAAGCTGCCTACTTGCCCCAGGTTGAAGGAAGGGAAGAAAACACTGATCACAGTTGCTGCATAAGGAGGGGGATGTTTTTTAACTGCTTGTTACTTTTACTTGCATTGACTCTCATCAACTTCCTTCAGACTGATAAAAAATGGAAAACCTAAGACCACAAGTACTTAATTTCCATTGTATATGGACCTTGTTTATTAGAAACAAAGAAGGCCATTCAAGATATTAAGTTAATATTGAACTGAAAAGCTTACTTTATTGGAAACTTGTTGATGCAATTTGAACTTTCTAGAAACAGGTAATGGTATATGGGAATGAACTTGGGAGATAGGAGGAAGAACCCAGACTAAACAATAGTTAGATCAGAGGCAACTGAGCCGACAGAAGGAATAGGAGTGTGGCAAATGTCTCATAAGGGACCTTTCCTAGTTTCTTGGACTGTAAAGATAAAGGGGGGAGAGATGCACTTCCAGACTTGCAAGATTTGGTTAATGTAACCTTACAATAAAGTTAGAGCTAGTACTTCTGGTGTGCTTCTTGTCTGGACTACCTCGCAAGGCTGATGAAATGGGTGTATCAAACATATGCAACTTTAAGAGGTGTGGACTTTAGCTCCCAGAATTCCCCAGCCAGCATGCCCTAGACCCTTGACTTTTTACTTAGGCAGCATCACATCCTCTCTAATGCCAGCAGCTAGAAGTAGAAGATCACTTTGAGAACAGCATAATTGTGGAATGATCCATCAGCACCATCCACATGTCCTTGTTACTCTTGCCTTTTATTTGTTTTTTTGTAGTTTTTGATGGGGGGTGGGCTTGTGCAGCTATTGTTGTGATTGTGATTGGTTTTAATCTGTGTGCGGATATTTTAATTTTTGTTTTTTACATACAATATAAGCAGCCAAGAGTTCTTTGATTGAGGCAGGGTAGAAGTTTGTTTGATTGATCAATGAATAAATAGATGTAATATCCCCCTCCCCCCAAAATTCTCATTTGACACATTCCATAGCCACTCATACAAAACCACTATGATATCAGTTTGTCATGACATCATTGTACAAATGACCCAAATGATGTCATTTCCCTCCTCTGTGGATGCCCACAATTGCCTGTTTGTTTGTTTGTTTGTTTGTTTATCAAATTTTGCCACCGCCCATCTCCCCCCTAAACAATGAACAAAACATTTCAGTATTTGCTCTGGTTTGCCAACTGGGAGACTACATAACCCACAGCTTTCCAAAGTGTGTGTCGCGACACACTACTGTGTCGGCTGCGGTGTCCTGGTGTGTCCGCGCAAACCCGGAAGCGCTGATGGGGGGAACCAAAAGAAGTGGTACCCCCGTCAATCAGTGCCGCCGCCACTGCGCTGATTGGCGGGGGTGCCGCTTCTGGTTCCCCCCATCAGCGCTTCCGGGTTTGCATGCAACACACCAGGACACCACAGGCCGCACCGCCACCACCGCAGCGCCGCCACCACTGCTGTTGCTGTGTGTCGCCAACATGAAAAGTTTGGAAAGCTCTGACATAAGCCATGTTGTAAAGCAGGAATGGACAATTGCGAAACTTTGTCTAAGGAAAGAATGCAAGTGATGCTCTGCTCTCTCTGTGTTATCTTCTTGATCTGCTAGGATCTGAAAAATAAATTATGAAAAATTGCAATATGAATGATATGAAAGTAGGATTTTATGAAGAACCTTTAGGACCCTGTATCCTACCCCTCACAGCTACAGCTTGGATTAGATTATTGCCTGCCTGTTCTAGCCCTACGATTATATCAGTCCTGACACTATTTAATAACTATCCAATTACACAAAACTAGTGCAGTCCTTAGAGCAATCTATACTAGCAAGCTCCAGTAATTTTATTAGGTTTTATATCAGCACATTTTCAAGTGACCTATACGTAATTAGATAATGTCAAAAATGTTAGCCACACTTTGTCTAAAATTTGTTTGAGTCTTCGTACAAAAGCAAAAGTAATGAAACCTAAAATGTCTATTAGTTACCCTGGGCTGCATAATCATCTAGATGACACAATTTGGTGCCGGTTCATTACCTGCCACATTCATTCAATATCCACTTGTTTCGCCAGGATAGCTTACTAAGGATATTTTTTCATGCAATGGGTTTTATTCACTGAAATTATTGTAGCATTCCGTTGTAACCCATTCCCTGATCCTAGCCAGGTTTTACGAGACACCTTTTTAGAGAAATGAGCCAGTTATGAACTTGGAATTAATTGGAGAGAGATGAAGCAGTACGAAAATGTCTAAAAACCCAAATGGCTCAATCTCTTTAATAACATTTGTGGCAGTATTTCTCTAGCCTTGGTACCTTTCTTTGGTCGTCTTCAAGAGAAACAACAGTGATCATATGAGTTGATCCCATGACATTTACCATGTAAGGAGGACTTGGGTCTATACTTTTTTTAAAAAAACCTGCCCCATTGATTGCAATCACATAAAGGTAAAGGTAAAGGTAAAGGTTCCCCCCGCACATTTGTGCAGTTGTGTACAACTCTAGGGGCCAGTGCTCATCTCCATTTGTTAGCCGAAGAGCCAGCATTGTCTGAAGACGCTTCCACAGTGATGTGGCTGGCATGACGCATGCGGAACGCTGTTACCTACCCACTGAAGTGGTACCTATTAATCTACTTGCATTTGCATGCTTTAGAATTGCTAGGTTGGCAAGAGGTGGGGCTAGTGCGGGAGCTCACTCCATCACGCGGGGCTAGGGATTCGAACCTCTGAACTTGCGATCTTCCGATTGAGAAGCCTGGCGTCTTACCCGCTGAGCCACCATGCCCCTTATAAGCTAAACTACCAACATACTACCTCTTAAGACCTCCTGGCGTCTTACCCGCTGAGCCACCACGCCCCTTTTGCAATCACATAAGCCATGCCCTAAGTTGACACTATTGCCCCAACTGATTGATCTTGTCTAGGTTCTGAAGCTAAGCAACTAATAGCAGGGCTGTCTCATAGACTGGAAAATTAAATAAATAAATCTGGAAATCAGCAATGGTAACCCACTACTTTTCTGTTGCCAAGAGGACTGCATGGTTATGTTCAACTAGCCACCAAGAGTTGAACTTGATTTTGAGGGCGTATTTACATGTTAGAAACCTACTATCACAGCAATCCAGTCCAGTCGTATTTGAACATTGCATGATCATGGACTTCTATAAGCTCTGAGTAGCTGCTTTATGAAAAATATTTATGTATTTATTATATTTATATCCTGATTTTCCATCAGAAATTTGGCAACAGGATGTAGCAACTTCCCCTCCCACTTTTTTCCCACAACAGCAACTCTCCGGGTTGAACTGGGCTGAGAGACTGGCCCAGAGTCACCCAGTGAACTTTCTGGCTGAATGTGGAGAAGAACTTTGGTCTTCCACTCCTAGTTCAGCCCCTTAATTACTTACCTGTGGAACATCACCCCCCTGGAGATCAGATTGGCCCCAACCTCCTGGCTTTTTGTAAGGCTTTAGAGACATGGCTTTGCCATTGGCCTTGGGTATCTGGTGTGTAATAGAGCCTGTTCAGTGGCCATGTTGAGTGTTGCTGATTGTTTTGTACCTCGACTGCTGATTATGTTGTATGGGGTTTTTCGATCGTTTTTGCATGTTGTTACATATTATATATTTATATTATATAACTATATATAATATATAAATATTATATATTTATATATTACTTCAATTTATACAGCCACCCATCTCAAATGCATGACTCTGGGTGGCTTACAATGATGATAGATAGATAGAGAGATAGAGAGATAGAGAGATTGTGTTTTGAGATGGGTGGTTGTATAAATTGAAGTAATAAATAAATAAATAAAATAAATGAGATTGTGGACCAAGTAACTACAGCTGACTGTAGCCACAGGCTACTCAAATGAAGGTTCTAGGTTCTTATCTCCTTGTCATTCAATAGGGACTTGAGTGGGAAATGTGAAACACAGTTGGTAGAAGCTGCTGTGGCAGGGAGACAGCAAAATATAGATGACCCAAAGAATCCATCCTTGAAAATTCAGCAGCTATCTAGGGTCCATAGAAGCTTCATCAGTTCTTTACCTTGCTCAGTCTATTTTTCTGCCTCTGTATAAACTTCTCTGATTGCTCGACTAAGGGCTATTTTGTTCTGTCTCTCAAATGCCCTTTTGGTTTCACAAGTATTAGAGAACTGACTTCTGTTTCCCTCTTTAGCCTGTAAGTGCATTTTATCTCTATTTCCACCTTGCTGGGAAATTCAGGGTTCTAGTCTGACTCAGATCCTCCTGTTTTCCAGCTTGAGATTCAAAACCTTTGGAGTGGTGTCTCTAGTGTGTGAGATCCAGAGAAAGCTGGAAACATCAAATGCAAATAAAAGATGGTGGGAGCACTTTCCTACTGTTGATAAGATACAACTGGGGGGATAAAAATATAAATTAGAAAGAATTTATTAACAAGTTCTTCAATGCATATCAGTTATGATTTGAAAGGATCAGGAAATTGCCACATAAAGGTTGGTCATGGAGCATTACATTTTGTATGGATAATTTAGCATATTTTTTTAAAAATCAGTTATAAGATCAGTTACCAGTTTTAAGAGTGCTTAAGATACTTGAGTTTCTGTATATTAATTATTATTGTAGTGTATTCAATAATAGCCTCAGTCCTGGATTAACCATAGATCAAAAGGTGCTTCGGCGCCTGATCCACCTTCTTAGGGGTCTTATTGGTTCTCAGATTCCCAGCTTTGAGATAAAAAGAACCAGTCGAACCTGAGACATGCAGCAAAATGCTCAGGCATTATTTTGTCAAAATGGATTTGTGAGCAAAGACCCCCCTTCCATATTTCAGTATGTTGACCCAATGAAATCTCATTCAGGATAGATCACTTGTAAGCAGCATTCACTAAGCCTGGATGAAGTGGTTGCAAACCACTTTCTGCTGCAGAGGTGACACTACTTTTTCATTGATAACATTTGCACTGGATAGTTGTTGGTTTTTTTTAATCTGTTCAGTCATGTCCGATTCTCGAAGACTGCCTGGACAAGTCCATGCAGTTTTCTTGGCAAGGTTTTTTGGAAGTGGTGTGCCATTGCTTCCTTCCTAGGGCTGAGAGAGAATGACTGGCCCAAGGTCACCCAGCTGGCTTCATGCCTAAGGCGGGACTAGAACTCTCAGTCTCCCGGTTTCTAGCCCAGTGCCTTAACCACTACACCAAACTGGCTCTCGCATTGGATAGTAGCATGGCCTTAATCCAAATCAAACCTTCTGATAGAAGCAACATTTCATGTTAAAAATTCTGTCGTGCACACTTTCTTCATCTTTGCTATTATAGACTGTCCAGTCCTCACAAAACAGTTTGGACCAAAAAGCCATTTTGAAAATACATTGCTTGTTCCTGATTCCCTTCAGATAGCTGCATTAATATTTTGCAAAAACAAATTCAGTTTGTGTCGCATCAAAGGCTAACAGATTTTATTGGTATAACCTTTTATAGATTGAAAGCCACTTATTCAGATGCATGAAGTTGGCAGAATAATATGTTTGTGTTGAATAAAGTACTACATACGTGGGGATAGAAGGGATTCTGGTATGTAATACACTCTTCAAAACCCTCAGTTATGTCTTTAATTCTCATATGTGGTAATTCATGAACTTTGCACCACTTAAGAGCAAGTCACAATGCACCTTTGTAAAAAGGCAGGGTCACCTGTTGGTTAGCAGACATGTGACATCCTAATTTTTTAAAATTGTATGATGAAGCATAGCACCAAAGAGGAAAGCATCTTGTTACCTTGGCAACACAGCCATGTTTTCCATTCACTGTGCCACCAACACGGTTGGGTGACCTTCATCCATCAGTGAAGCACTTTGTTTAGTATACATTGATGAAAATGGGATGTCGGCAGTTCCTCTTACAATAGCTTAGTTGGCACTTACAATAGCTTAGTTGAACTTCAGTTCAGATTTACGTCAGTGGATATCCCATGTTCTTTTGGTTCCACTGTTTACACTTTCCGATTCTGTATGTGTGTGTGTGTGTGTGTGAGAGAGAGAGAGAGAGAGAGAGAGAGACAGAGTGAATCACGAATGAGGATATCATATAAAACATCTGAAATGAGCTTTAGCTATGAAAGCTTATGGCTTATCAATATTAGCCTTTAAAATGCCATGTTTCACTATATAAGTCTTATATTTAAAAAATCTATCTGGTATACGATGTGCTATAAAGTTACAATTATTTCCCATACCTAGAAGGCAAAAGTATGTTTTTAAGGCCTTAAATAGATTTAGTTAGGAATTCCTAGGGCTAATCTTTGGTTTCTGTGAACCATATAATTTGATTTCTCCTTGAGGAACCCATTTAATGAGCTAACCATCCTTGGAGCAAGGTTTTCAGTGTGTTCAATTAAATGATCCTGGTGTTTACAGTCCTAAAGCAAGGCATCTAAAGAGCAATTTTTAAAATATGCACTTCATAAAGTAAAATACAAGTGCTTTGCCAGATAAAATGGTGGGCCTTGGAATAGCTGAAAGACATAAGGGAAAAAAAGAAGATATTGAGTGAAATGAATCTGCTTTATTACAGTCTTTGACCAGCATTATAAATAAGAGAAAGAAAATAAATTGCTACGGCAAACCTATCATCACAAAATTATCATAAAACAATAGAACAACACATCTAAGTCAAAGGTTTGTGCAATTGTATGGCTTGGTGAAGTTATTTCCAACCGGGAATGTGAGTGAAGAGTTAACATCCCTTAAATAATAATAATAATAATAATAATAATAATTATTATTATTATTATTATTATTATTATTATTGTAATAATAATAATAATAATAGTAATAATAATAATAATAATAATAATAATAATAATAATAATAATATAATTATAGTATCTGTATGACCTTCCAATTTGGAGATAATTGGGGAGGTCAAAGCACATTTCAGGATATCATGTAAGGGGCACTGTAAGAAGATGTAGAAAAGATACTGGGTTCATTTCACAGTATTCACACCAACACATTTAAGACTAAGGAACATTCGAGACAGAGAACCTAACTATGAAGGATTTCACCCATAACAGTCTGAAAAATGGTCCCATAGAGCAAATCAGGGTCTCTACATAGATTAGTGGTAGAAGGTTTAGCTCCTGTAACTGCAAATTTTTCCAAGTATTATTTCTTTGAGATCTTCTATTGTCATTCTTATTGCTAAATGTGGGAGCATCTTTAACTGACTGATATATTTAACTGACCTGCTTGAAGAAAGCAACGTGGATACGGAAGATAAAAGAAGCCAGGAAATGGTGTCTGGATGGTTTCTCAATGGTTGGCTTGAGAAGAAAACCAAAAACAATAGACTAGGATCTAGGATCCATTCTGTATGTATTTATTTCATGATTTATAAGGCTGGTGCTTAACATTTCCCAATTGTTTTGTTGACCATTGCCTCCCCAGAAACGTGAAAAACCACCATCTCATTCAGCTCTGCCATCTAGGATGGCAATTTTATTTTTTTATATGCTTTAACGACAACTCCATGATGGGGATATTGAAGGAAACAAACCCTAATGGGAGGCATTTGGGCGTGTTTGCAGATAAGAAAAGAATTCTAAAACAAGGTCAAATTACTTGCTGACACAAATTTATGTAATGGAGACTTGATTCTTTCTTCCTCTCCAACTAAAAGGAAATCATGGGAGGCTACATTTCTAAGTAGAGAAAGGAAAAAGGATGGCATGTAGATTTTTAAAATAGTTTTTTCACATTCAAAAGCTTATTTTGCCCTCTGTGAGGTCTGAGATGTATTTATAAAGATCATTATAAATCTAAACCCCTTCTGCAGGGAAAAAACAGATGGCTACGGCAGTGAAGCATTCCTTCCATTTTGAAATACATGCTGATCAAGCTATTTTTCAGTAAAAGAAATGTTTTGCTGGACTCATATTTAAGGTAGGTTTCCCACCACTCCTGGGAATACACAAGAAAACAGAACAAGCAGTTTCAGTTGACAGATCATGTAAAACAGGAATAATTTGGAATAAAATTCAGCAAATATGTTCAGAAATGACAGAGAGGTAGATTATTGAGAGCCAGTTTGGTCTAGTGGTTAAGGTGCTGGGCTAGAAACCAGGAGCCTGAGAGTTCTAGTCCCTCCTTAGGCATGAAAGCCAGCTGGGTGTCCTTGGGCCAGTCCCTGTCTCTCAGCCCAGGAAGGAGCCAATAGCAAACCAGGAGTCTGTGAGTTCAAGTCCCGCCTTAGGCATGAAAGCCGGCTGAGTGACCTTGGGCCAGTCCCTGTCTCTCAGCCCTAGGAAGGAGCCAATAGCAAACCAGGAGACTGAGAGTTCTAGTCCCGCCTTAGGCATGAAAGCCGGCTGGGTGACCTTGGGCCAGTCACTCACTCTCAGCCCAACTCACCTCACAGGGTTGTTGTTGTGGAGAAAATAGGAGGAGAAAGGAGTATTTGGTATGTTCACCGCCTTGAGTTATTTATAAAAATAATAAAGGTGGGATAGAAAATAAATAAATAACAAATAATAATAATATTGGTATCTTGGTACCAAAAGTACATTGGCGCATTATTATTCTATTATGCTGTTGTTAGATTTTGTTAGCATTGTTCTCAAAGTCTCTGGTTCAGCAGCATTAAAGATGTTTAGGGGAGGTTTATATTTTTTTTTCTTTTTCTCCTGCTCTTTCTGCTGTGAAAACTTTGGCTGATTTACACTCTTATTCCATTTCAGCAGAGTTACAAGGAAAATCTATAAAATAGACCCATTCTCAATTTGAATGGTGTTAGAACCTTCAAGATGTCCAGTTGCATGTCCTGGGGAGCCTCAATTGTGAAAAATCCTGGTTTGCCCTGATTTACTGCTTGGTTTCTTCTGCAAAAACTATCTCAGTATTTGTGCATAATTTGTTTGCCATGATACACAAACTGGAATCCCTAACTTGCCTTTCCCAAAGAAACCAGGAACTGAAAGCCAGGAATAAATCACGACTTCCAAGTCTGTTTTGTTAGAAAGGGAACAGGGTAGAATTCTTGGTTCACACATCATTAATAAACAGAGTCATTGGAGTTTCCCTTGTTTATTTATCCATATTCATATATTTCATGTGTTGTCTTCTTGGCAAAATTCATTCCTAAACCACAGCATATTTCTTTCCTTGAAATAAACAAGTAGAAATCTTTGAAAAATTATAACTGGTGTTGAACAATTATTCACTGTTGGTTTCCTTTCAGTTTCTATCTCTCTAATTGTGGAAAACATCCTTTGTTCTTCTGGGGTCAGGACCATGACTCACCCAGGGATCAACCTGTTCCCAAAAGACTCTGGAAAGTTGTTTAATTTAGCTTCTATTCTGCCTTTCACAACAAGAGGTTCCTATGCAATGTGATCAAGAGGGTACCATCATAACCTGTATATATAAATAAATTCATCATAACCCTTTTGATACACACACATACCCATACATGAAGGCCCAGGGTAACATGCTGCAAGTCAACCCCTCCACTTCTGATCTTCACATATTGACTGAGAGTTTCCATACATAAACAACTCTCCACCTAAGTATGAAATCCAATTCACAGAACTTCTGATCCCACAGAAACTCATCCATCTGAACATGGTTATGCCACCCTTGCAGACCTTTTCCACTGAAAAAGAAAAGGAGAAGATATCAGGCTCTTTGGGGAACTGCCTCCAATCAAAAGTGATTCTTTCTAAGCAAGATGCTCACTGAGTTTTCTTTAGCAAGATTTATTGAGATGAAAGGGATAAGATTAGAAGAATTTCAGCAACTGAAATCTCCCATTCAAAAGCAATGTATCTCTGTGAATATTGAAACAGAGACTTTTTGACTTTCTAACAGCCTTCCTGATATTTGGCAAGGAGGGAGTTCTTTTCATTGGTCACAGAGAAGGTTACAGCTGACTGTTTAACCAACAGTTTCCTGAATCTTCATCAGTCTGGGTACAAACCATTACAGGAAAGAGAGAGAGAGAGAACCATCTCTGATTTAACAAAAACAACATGAAGTTCTGCACAGTTAACAGACACACACACAATCACAGCTCTCAGTTGCAGCAACCTTCATTACAGTTTTCCCAGCAACTGGGGAAAGCCTTCCAGTAGAGAAATATTTTTTGCAGGGAGAGGGAGGTTGGTTAAACCAAGAAAGAGGATGTGATGTATTTGCTTATCACTTTTTCTTCAACTGAATAATAAGCAGCCATAGCATCATATTCCAGTCATTCTGCTGCAATGTTAATATAAGGAGGCCTCTGCAGAGAGATCATCTAAGCTATGCTTTTTTGCAGATAGGAAGGAAACAAATAATTCAGTGACCACTGAAGAATATTGATTCAGTAAAGATTTATGATCATTAGCAAAGTAGCTGGTTGTAGCTGAGATGCTCTGAGAGACGTCAGTAATGTGCTATCATTCCCTCTTGAGGCTTCACTCTATTATTTGCTTCCTCAAGCCAGCATAAAATCTGCCGTGCCTGTTCCAATTCCTATTTTGCCCCAGTAACAAAACCAGTGAATGGTGCTGTCCTTGCTAATTGCAGGCCAAATTAAGAAAAGAGGGTAGTTCTAAAACAGTGCTAAACCCTGGTTCAGAAAAAACTTGGCTGTCAGGTAATAGATATGGGGGAGAACTACAGGATGAAATGGGAGAGAGATTTTCATGCTGGGTGCAAACCCTCCACAGTCTTATTACTTGTCAATCAGGTTATTCCTGAGTATGGCTATAACAAGGGTAGAGCAATCTTCTGAAAGCATGCTAAACTCATGTTGAAAAAATAGCCTGATTGACAGGCAACAGGCAAAAAGTGCGAAGTAGGTGGAGTGATCTATGAAACTTTAGCAAGTCAGGTCTGTCCCTACTAGTGCTGCAAGGACATAGTGGTATTGGCAGGAGGCGTCCAAGGAGTCCACTTCTGTCCTTGTGGTCAGCAGCAGCCAGAAGTAGTCACTGGATGTCTACAGAGAACACACATCCTACAGTAAACTTCCAGGTTCATGCAAGTGTGATTGGCCGAAAGCCAGGTTGGAGTGGGCAAAACGGCACTTTCCCCACCAAGTGATACATCAATACTTTGGAACTCTCCACAAAAGCCATAGAACTGAGACTGTTCTAAGGACTGGTTCCTTACTGGAAAATCGTTTAGGATTGTCCAAGTGCCCAGAGAGGAAGAAGAGGAGGTGATAGTGATGGTGGTGGTGGTGGTGATGTGGCCATGCAACATTTGTTTGATGAGAACCAATGGAAAACCTGAAGGCACCCAATGGTGATAGAACTAGCATCACACAGGGAGCAGAACGCGGTTTTCATTCCCAGTTTCAGTTGATATTCTGTGCAGCACAGGACTAACACTCTTTCAAAAAAGTGCTAATCCGGTATTTATGAGGAGCCCATGTAAGTTGTATGGAAAGCACAATAGTATCTCTGCAGAATATCGAGCTTTCCCTGCAACCTAAACCAAAATTACAATGCATTATCAGAGGAAAGGGAATGTGCCTACAGCAGCTTAAGCTAGCCA
Source organism: Charina bottae (assembly GCA_023362775.1). Classification (NCBI taxonomy): domain Eukaryota; kingdom Metazoa; phylum Chordata; class Lepidosauria; order Squamata; family Charinaidae; genus Charina; species Charina bottae. Next base: position 2,604,201 of record JALMGJ010000053.1, on the reverse strand, counting down.
ATAGGACCTGGTCAGATCCCAACTCCTGACTGCATGAGCAATCAAATGGTCAGCGAAAGGTGCCAGGTGGCAAAAGCTGTGTCAGAGGAAGAGGGAAAATACTACTTTAAAACCCAAGTAGTTAAGGACAGTTTTAAGCGGCTCATTTATGGGTTGCCGATGAGGTGAAGGCAACATCATAAGGACATGGCAGAAAAAAAAGCACCACTTACTGGGCTATGTTCATGCTGTAGTTAGGGGTGAGGATAAAAGACCCAAATGTACTAATTTATTTATTTATATTTATATTTCCAACTTATATCACCGCCCATCTCCCCCCATTCCGGAGGGGACTCTGGGCGGTTTACACCAAGCCAGTAATTAAAAGATACAAAAATTTATAAAATAGAATACATAATTTAATTAAATATGTAAGATCCAAGAGGCTCTGATGTTAGGCTTTAAAGAACCCTATGGAGCAAGCCAACCCCAAGAGGAGCTATTACTCCCCCCATCCCAAGCGAGGTGGCAGAGCCAGGTCTTCAGTTGTTTCCGGAAGGTCATAAGTGTGGGGGCTAGCCTCACCTCCAGGGGCAGAATATTCCAGAGGGCGGGTGCCACTGCTGAGAAAGCCTGCCTCCTGGACCCCGTCAGGTGGAATTCTCTTATAGACGGGGTCCGAAGCAAGCCCTCTCTGCATAGCCGGGTGGAGCGGGTCGATGCTCTGGGGATGAGGCGGTCCTTTAGGTAACCTGGTCCCATGCCATGTAGGGCTTTAAAGGTGACAACCAACACCTTGAATTGGACCCGAAAACAAACCGGTAACCAATGCAGCTCGCGCAGCAGAGGTGTCACATGTGCCGACCTCGGGGCACCCATAACTGCGCGCGCATCCGCATTCTGGACCAGTTGAAGCTTCCGGATACTCTTCAAGGGTAGCCCCATGTAGAGCGCATTGCAATAGTCTATGTGGGAGATGACCAGGGCATGAGTGACTGTACGGAGGGCATCTCGGTCCAGGAAATTTTCCCCCTTTTTAAATACCTTTGCAGGATTTCCCCCCTTTTTAAAGCTTCCCATAAGCCCTGAGGATTTTATGACATCTGTTTTTTTACAGCAATTCAGCAATTCATTTTGAATGAAGACCATTTCAAGAATGAGATGATAAAAATTGGGCTGTATTAATTCTTCCCCAATAAAAAAATATCCCAGAGTGAATTTTCAGAAAATCCCGGGGCTTCAGGCATGACCTTCCATACATCTTCTCACTGCTGATGTTGGTTTGGAGGCTGGATAACATCCAATTTCTTTGTGGGAAGGGGAGGGCTTACAGTCTACAATGGTGAACATTTTGGAAGCTGGGAACATAGGAAACTGTTTTATTCTAAGTTAGGTAATCCATCTGGCCCACTGCTACTGAATGGCAAGATTTCAGGATGGCGATTTTCCAATGTGTTCTACCACTAGTTAATGACATTTCTCCCTCAATTTGGTAAAATTTATTAAAGCCTAGGGAGAAAGAAACAGCTTTCACACCCCCATCCCATATTCTCCCCTCCTTTTCCTTATTTTCTAAAGAATCATCCCATCCAGTATACACATCATCCAATTTGCAATGGGGCCATTCATAAATAACTTTCAGTCTTTAGCTGACATGAAATAACCTGATATGCAAAAGGAATTGCAGATGAATGTTTTGGGTGGGGAAAAAAGAGACAAAACAAAACAAATTGCACTTATCAGGTATATTCGCAAGGGGAAAAAAAATCACATTCACAAATTATGTCAGGTTTATTCTGCCAAGCTTTGTTTTAAGCACAGCTTGCAGCAGAATGAAGGTACTTGAAAGTGATTCGTTGGAGCCATTAAATCTTATTAGCAGAATTGTTTACCAACACTGGGACTGGTGTCTATCTACAGCATCTGCCTGGGATTTTGTTAGCTCACATTTCAGTCTCAAACAGGTTTAATAACAGAGCATGTTTGTCTCTGAATGTCTGGGTGAGGACATAGTGAAAATGTTAATTATTTTTCTAATGTAATCCATTTTCCTGAAAATAATTTTTGCATCTTTTATGTTCTCAGCACACTCCAGAGAGAGAGAGAGAGAGAGAGAGAGAGAGAGAGAGAGAGAGAGAGAGAGAGAGAGAGAGAGAGAGAGAGAGAGAGAGAGAGAGAGAGAGAGAGAGAGAGAGATACTAGAGGATAAGAACATTCTATGCAGCTGATGACATGCTTAACAAACAGCAGATGGTGGAAGCTGCGAGAAATATATCCCATGGCCCTAGAGATTTGTGGGCCACACCAGGATTTGTGTGGCATGTTAAGGGCTGTGCTCCAAAAATGGGCAGAACCAAGGCCTGGGAAGAGATTGCACTACTTTTAAGGGATCAAGTGGATTTCTTTAGCACCTGCAAGGCTTAAGGCAACCATGGGGGTGGTTAGCTTAGTAATATCCTCCTTTTAAGATCTCACCATCTTCTCGATTTTTCTATTTATTATTATATTGTATTTTAGATGTATAGGTTTTAATTTTTATAATATTATTGTAAACCGCCCAGAGTCTACTGCTGTAGAGATGGGCGGTGATAAATCTGAATAATAAATGAATGAATGAATGAATGAATGAATGAATGAATGAATGAATGAATAAATAAATAAATAAATAAATGTTGCTCCTTAATATCACCCAACTTCCCCCAGAATGCAAAGAAAGATCTCATACTTTTGGCTTAAGCCACTCTGAGGTGGCTGTAAACTAGTGATGTGTAGCTATTTGGATCTGAAGTGAGAAAGATGCCTTGGAGGGGGCACTGGCATGCATGTGGCATCTGCGCGTCTTCTTTAAAAAAGGCATCAGCAATGCAAAAAGCGTACCTAATGCCCCTCTGAGAGACCTTTTCCACTTTGGTTCCAATAGCTGCATATCTCTATTGCAAATGGCACTTGGATAATCTCTGCAGTTCATACATCTGTGGTATAAAGATAGGGATGTTACTAGGATGAGCCATCATTGTTATCTTTGAATATCTATAGTTATTTCCTTATCATAGCAAAAGTTTTGAAAGCACTATCATTTAAAAGCAAAATAACACAATGACATACATTTTTTAGTTATTAAAGCTTCCCAACTAAATAAAACACTTTTTCCAGGGAAAACCTGGGTGAAGGGAGATGTCATTAAAAAGTATCTAGAACACAGTTGCTGCTTCTTGAATATCAAAGAGCAAGCATTCCAAATAATTATACTATAGACAATCTTATTAATTTTTGATCCTTGTGCTGCAGTGGTTATCTGTTCCCTTATTGTGTGACGTACTGGCCTTTGGTTGTTAGGATTGCAAATTGGGCAAGCACTCAGTGGTTTAACCTTCTTTTTATACCCCCAGACCCCCTCCCAACTGTACTGTTAATTTGTTATGGTTTAATTCCCCTAAATTGGTGGGACAGTTTCCTTTTATTTTGAGTGTGAGCCCTACAAAGTGCAGGGTGAGCCCTAAAACAGATTTAAGGTAATTGAAACAAACAAACAAACAAACAAACAAACAAACATGCATTCTTACCCAAGCATGTGACATGGCCAAGCTCTATTTGTATCATTGTCTTGTCTTCTTGAACTCTTGCTGTTGCTCTTCAGAAATTAAATGGAGTCCTTCTCAGTTTTTCTTTCAGCCTTCCATTTTTGCATTTCCCAAAATTCTGAAATTTGAGTTCTTGGTTCTAAAATGCATAAAATATATATTCTAGTTAAAAAGAGATAGGTATATGTGTGCGTGTTGGGGGGGGGGAGATGTGCCTAACACAGGGATATACGTGTGTGATTTCATGTATTTTTTAAAAAATATGTGCCAAAACGAGGGCCAGTTTGGTGTAGTAGTTTAAGGCACAAGGCCTGAAACCAGGAGACCATGAGTTCTAGTCCTGCTTAGGCACCAAGCCAACTGGGTGACCTTGGGCCAGTCCCTTTCATTCAGCCATAAGAAGAAGGCAAGGACAACCCGATTCCAAAAATCTTGCCAAGAAAATTGGAAGAATGACTCAAAGGCACACACAGAGAGACAGACATACAAAGCTAAAATGGGACAGAAGGGATAGTCTTGTTTCCTGACTAAAAAAGTGAGCTATTGTTTACTTCTACATCCACTCAGGAACACAGATGCACATTATTAGGCAGTTCAAATGAGGATGGATTTTTACACCAGTGGGTGGCCCTCTGTAGCAGGCATGTGCATCGGCATGTACAAAATCTGCTTCTAAAGCAGATAAGAGAGCAGTAGACTTGTTTTGTTTTGTTTTGCTATGGGTCCTCTGCATCTTTCTCTAGGCCAGAGCTTTCCAAACTGTGTGTCGGGACACGTTAGCGTGTCGGCTGCAGTGTCTGGGTGTGTCGCGGCTGCTGCTGCCTCCAAGCCCTGCCAGGATTCTGCGCAGGTCCTAGTGCTTGCCTTGTGCCTTGCTGCCTGCAATCCTGCTGTGATTCCGTGCAGGTCCTAGTGCCTGCCTTGTGCCCTGCTGTAAGAGTGTGTCGCGAAATGATGCATGTCTAAAAAGTGTGTCACCAACATGAAAAGTTTGGAAAGCTCTGTTCTAGGCAGTGTTTGGTATCGTTCCTCCCAACCTTAATTCAGATCTGAACACTTAATTGTGTCCTAGTGCTCAGGAAGTGTTTTGTGCTGCTCATGAGGGGCATCTTAGACATGAACACTGGAGGTTCTTCAATGTGCCAGGCCTGAGTGGTGTGAAGTCTGTGCTACAATGGCTTCTCCATTACAATCATGACAGTCAACCCCTTTACATTATCTGAATAGGTAAAGGTAAAGGTTCCCCCCGCACATTTGTGCAGTCGTGTCCGACTCTAGGGGGCAGTGCTCATCTCCGTTTGTTAGCCGAAGAGCCAGCGCTGTCTTAAGACGCTTCCACGGTCATGTGGCCAGCATGACGTGTGCGGAAAGCTGTTACCTTCCCACTGAAGTGGTACCTATTCATCTACTTGCATTTGCATGCTTTTTAATTGCTAGGTTGGCAAGAGCTGGGGCGAGTGCGGGAGCTCACTCCGTCGTGCGGGACTAGGGATTTGAACCTCCGAATTTGTGATCTTCTGGTCAACAAGCCTGGCATCTTACCCACTGAGCCACCACGCCCCATCTTATCTGAATAGCCAGCCCCAAATTTAGGCTCCTGATACACTTCCCTCACTATAGCTTTATCTATAAATTTGTGACTTTTTCTTCTTTTAAATTCTTCATATCTGGTATTTTCATTTCAGGAGCATCCTGGAATAAGAGCACCAAGAACACATTGTTCTATTAGTCCTTACTTTTATAAGGTTATAAGCCCCATAAATATTTATTTAAAAAACACAGGGATTAAGAAATAAATATAAATAAATAATAAGACCTGTTTCGTCCCACATTGCATAAATAACATTTATTTCTGCAACTTTTGCATTACTCCTCAGATGCCTCATACCCGCTTTCCTTATAATCATGACTTTATGTACAATTTTGTACAAATTGTATACATTATATACAATTTTGTATATATTGTTATTAAAAATGCTGAGTTTCATCAAGTACCACAGGATACCAAATGGCTAACTGGCACTTTTAGAGCCAGATGCAGAATTAGAGGTCAAAGAACGTCATGAATTCACTCTTGCTCCCTTTGATGTATTCATAGGGATGAATTGCAAGTTTCAATCTACTTCTAAGTATGCAGCTAAAGAATTTAACACCAATGCCTATACAATAATTGATCATGACACAAAGATTTGATCCTATGCAATGTATTTTAATATGGCAGACAATTGATTAGCCCAAGGCCAGCCATAGTGAAATATTTTTCCTTCCTTTTTCTAATCTATTACTGCTAAAACAATCTACCACAATTTACCCAGAAAAGTTCTGGTAGACTTTAGTCTACCATTCTCCCTGTTTCAGCTTTAAGAGCACGAAAAAAAAAAACAGTTTCTTCAGCATGATAACTTTCGTTTAAGAAATAGATTATATTTATGGCTATTTTATTTTTGAAAATGAGCTTGAACAGAAGCCAAGAGATAGATGGATAAGATTCCTGCTAGCTTGGAATGAAGACCTGTTGCTCTTTATAAGTTTGTACGCCTCCTTTTGACTTCCACCACTAGAATATATGATGCAAAAATTAGTATTGAAATAATACAAATTATGCAGAGCACATGCAATGCACCCATATAAATTTCATAGCAGGAATGCAGAAGGCTTTTGCAGAAAATAATCTCTAGTCCTAGTTACAGCATAAGTGCTTTAATAAATGAAGCACCAACCTTGATACATTTCTAACAGAACATGTGGAGTAACATTCCACACACAGAACGGATGGGGGAACAGAATAGCTACTTGTACCTTGCCAAAATAGATGAAATGCATCACCAAAAAAAGAGAATGAAAGAAGATGAATATCTGAATAGCATCTAAATATGCTTATATAAACAAATAAATGAGAATTTAGAAATGGAAACTTTAAATTAAACAGGAATGCAATATATTTCACCAGCACCAGGAATAGTGCAACCAGCTGATCGGTATAACGACTCAGTCTGCTACCCAAGTAGTAAATTTGAGAGTGTTTTTAAATGATTTCTAAGAAACAAATTATTTTCAGATCACTGCTGGCTATTTTGAAACTGGAGGTATATATATTCCAATTTCCATGGAAGAAAGGTGGGACATGAATGTAACCCGAGTTTCTGGCAGCTGCTTCACGATCTGGGCAATTAAAAGAACAAGAAGCTGTTTCAAAACACATGCTAATTCTTGGACAAACAGATCTGGTTATTGGCAATCTGGGGGCCTAGATCATCCAGTGAATAACATTTGTGGTTTGTGGAAATGAGCTGCCTCTTTTATCTGATGGTTCCCTAGGCAGCATCTCTTCCCCTTGTCCCTCAAGGTTATTCCCACATACCATTACAGTGGCTTACAATTACCAAATACAGCATACAAAATACACAATAACAAAATATAGCACTGAAGGCAAGTCAATATTGGTCAATATGAAGACTCTTCTCTGTGGAGGATCAACTCTTGTAATTCCCCAAAGGCCCACTTACGATTAGGAGGAAGATGAAGGAAAAGGAAGGAAATTCTTCTTCTTGCACTTAGTAAAGATTCTTGTAGTGCTTTGAGGTAGGAGGCATGGAGAATGGCTTCGGTCATAATTCTTTAGCTGTTTTAAGAATGCCAGAAGGCATAGGAACTCTCACTGACTTGGCTGCTGAAAAAAAGAGTCCTGAGTGGTTTGCTTAACATTATGTCCAAGGGACCATGTCATGTGGATGTTTGTCTCCATATATATTTGGATATTTTCAATGGGAAGAGTACTTTTAACCTCAGCATCTGGAGAATAGATGGAAGGGCAAGTTGAAACTAATGAGGAGACATAATCATCTTCATCTAAAAAATGATGTCTCTACCATACTGGACACACATTCATATCGGAAAAAGATATAGGAACCAGGGATGGTATCATGGTAGGCTATTTCACAAAAGGGGCTGGCATATGATAGTGCAAGGCTACGTCCACTGGCCCTGACTAATCTGTGACAGTAGTCCATCCTCTGAAATAACTGCAGTATTTTGCAGCAGAGAGATGGTTACTGTAATGGGATATCCTGGTCATAGTGATGGAAGCAAGTAGTTATGGCAGGAATAATGGTATCTGAGACTGAGGACAGCTGCCCCTATAAGACTATAATGTTCCAGTGTAGCAACTATCCGGGGAACTATAAGGATGGAAAGACCCGTCATAGTTTGGATAAGGAACAAGATGGAGATTGGGATTGATAATGATTGCCACACAAACTAGAGTCACTGATCATCACATGGCAAGTAACTCTATTGTGTTCCATTGAAGAAAGAAGGCCCCAAACAGGCTGAAAGTGGTAAAGGTCTACTACAGTTGGCAGGAAATTTGGAGACAGATCTGGGGCAAGAATCTCAATCAGGTGGAGAGTGATTACAAATCAACTTTTAAGGTGGACTCAACCAGCTCAACAGAGGCAGCTTTTGTAATGGCCCAGATTCCACAACATGCTCCCTTGCCGAGACACATAAAGCACAAAGAATCTCAGACACACGGAGCTTACTACTGTAGATCAAACATATCTTAAAAGGAACACTTGTAAGGGCCCCCAACCTGCAGAATAATTGAGTGGTCCTGTTCAACCAAACAAATTCAGAGAGGTCATCACTAAGAGGAACAACCCAAGTTGCTACCATATGATGATCAAACGGGAAAACTGAGCAACTTGGGAGCAGCTCCATCTTTAAACAGCCCATGTAACAAAGGAGGTGGAGTTCTTAGCAAAAAACATTGATCTCTGGAACTTCCAAACATTCAATGCAAGCAGACAATCAACTTGTATAAACATTAGGATCATGATGATATTTGGGTCAATAAAATGTAGGATGGATGCTTATCCAAAGATGGTATCAGGCAGATGGAGTAAGAGCTGAATCCACATGTTCAGAAGTGGTGAGAACTTATCCCCAGAAAAAGGTAAATTCTCTTAATCTATACTTCATTTTTACATACATACATACATACATACATACATACATACATACATACAGACATACACACACACACTCTGTGTGTGTGTGTGTGTGTGTGTATATATACATACATACATACATACACACACATACACACACACACACACACACACACATACACACACATACACACACATACATACATACAGTACATACATACTGTGGGGAAATGAATTATGAAATGAAAGGGACCTTTCCAATGTTGGAGCTATATAAGCTGCTCAAAAAAATAAAGGGAACACTGAAATAAGACATCCTAGATCTGAATGAATGACATATTCGTATTAATTACTTTGTTCATTACATAGTTGAATGTGCTGACAACAAAATCACAAAAAAAGCAATGGAAATCAAATGTAAGCAACCCCTGGAGGTCTGGATGTGGAGTTACACTCAAAAATTAAACTGGAAAAGAACACTACAGGCTGATCCAACGTTGATGTAATGTCCTTAAAACAAGTCAAAATGAGGCTCAGTAGTGTGTGTGGCCTCCACGTGCCTGTATGACCTTCCTACAACGCCTGGGCATGCTCCTGATGAGGTGGCGGATGGTCTCCTGAGGGATCTCCTCCCACACCTGGACTAAAGCATCCCCCAACTCCTGGACAGTCTGTGGTGCAACGTGGCGTTGGTGGATGGAGCGAGACATGATGTCCCAGATGTGCTCAATTGGATTCAGGTCTGGGGAATGGGCGGGCCAGTCCATAGCATCAATGCCTTCGTCTTGCAGGAACTGCTGGCACACTCCAGCCACATGAGGTCTAGCATTGTCTTGCATTAGGAGGAACCCAGGGCCAACCGCACCAGCATATGGTCTCACAAGGGGTCTGAGGATCTCATCTCGGTACCTAATGGCAGTCAGGCTACCTCTGGCGAGCACATGGAGGGCTGTGTGGCCCCCTAAAGAAATGCCACCCCACACCATTACTGACCCACTACCAAACCGGTCATGCTGGAGGATATTGCAGGCAGCAGAACGTTCTCCACGGCGTCTCCAGACCCTGTCACGTCTGTCACATGTGCTCAGTGTGAACCTGCTTTCATCTGTGGAGAGCACAGGGCGCCAGTGGCGAAGTTGCCAATCTTGGTGTTCTCTGGCAAATGCCAAACGTCCTGCACGGTGTTGGGCTGTAAGCACAACCCCCACCTGTGGACGTCGGGCCCTCATACCACCCTCATGGAGTCTATTTCTGACCGTTTGAGCAGCCACATGCACATTTGTGGCCCACTGGAGGTCATTTTGCAGGGCTCTGGCAGTGCTCCTCCTGTCCCTCCTTGCACAAAGGTGGAGGTAGCAGTCCTGCTGCTGGGTTGTTGCCCTCCTACGGCCTCCTCCACGTCTCCTGATGTACTGACCTGTCTCCTGGTAGCGCCTCCATGCTCTGGACACTACGCTGACAGACACAGCAAACCTTCTTGCCACAGCTCGCATTGATGTGCCATCCTGGATGAGCTGCACTACCTGAGCCACTTGTGTGGGTTGTAGACTCCGTCTCATGCTACCACTAGAGTGGAAGCACCGCCAGCATTTAAAAGTGACCGAACCATCAGCCAGAAAGCATAGGAACTGAGAAGTGGTCTGTGGTCACCACCTGCAGATCCACTCCTTTATTGGGGATGTCTTGCTAACTGCCTATGCTTTCCGCCTGTTGTCTATTCCATGTGCACAACAGCATGTGAAATTGATTGTCAATCAGTGTTGCTACCTAAGTGGACAGTTTGATTTCACAGAAGTGTGATTGACTTGGACTTACATTGTGTTGTTTCAGTGTTCCCTTTATTTTTTTGAGCACTAAAGGTCCCTTTCATTTCATAATCCATTTCCCCACAGTGTTTTTTGGGAAGCAGATGCCTTGTCTCCCATACCCCTGCTGATATGATTTCAAAGTACTTTAAGTTGAAAGCGTACTGCTGAGTAGGTGCTTCCATGTATAATTTGCATGCTTTGCTCACTTAGTGGTTGCTATCATCAGGAACATGTTTTACCATAAATCAGAAGCATTTGCCTCAAAACATTAAATCCTCTCCCTCCTCTTGAAAAGGTTAATGATATGCTTGACCTTTTAAATACACATGCAGAGACAGTTACACACCTACCAGAAGAGCTCTGTGCTGTTGCTATAGAAATTGGTGACTCTCCTCCATTGCATTATCTCTAGAAATAACTTGATAATCACGATTTCAGTTCTCATCTAAAGTCTCTAAAAGGAGGACAGCAAGAGTTGTGCAGCACCAGGACTGCAGGAGATTACACCACTCAGAGTAACGTTTTCCAAATTGTTCAGGCATTTCATGTTGTTGTTCAGTCGTTTAGTCTTGTCCGACTCTTTGTGACCTCATGGACCATAGCACGCCAGACCTTCCTGTCCTCCACTGTCTCCCAGAGTTTTCTCAAATTAATGTTCATTACATCGGTGATGCTATCTAACCATCTCATCCTCTGCCGTCCCCTTCTCCTTTTGCCTTCAGTCTTTCCCAGCATCAGGGTCTTTTCCAATGACTCCTCTCTTCTCATTAGGTGGCTGAAGTATTTGAGCTTCAGCTTCAGTATCTGTCCTTCCAATGAGCAGTCAGGGTTGATTTCCTTTAGGTTTGACTGATTTGACCTCCTTGCAGTCCAAGGGACTCTCAAGAGTCTTCTCCAGTACCACAGTTCGAAAGGATCAATTCTTCAGCGCTCAGCCTTCCTTATGGTCCAACTCTTCATGAAAGGACCTCAAATTGTCATTGAGGCTGACGTGATATAATCTTAGTCAAAGTCAAAACCAAAGTGACTAAGTGTTCTTAGTCAGAAGAGAAAGAGCAGATACTTCATATTCATTGGCCATTACATTTACTTTCTCTGCAAGCTCATTTCTGTTGGTAGATGTCCTATCTAAGGAACACTGTTGGTGTTTCTTTTCTTTTGCATCAAGGTGGCAGAAGTTTTCATATTATGAAATATCTAGGAGGAAGGCATCTCAGATTTCATGACAGTATGCCATTTTCTGACATACTTCCTCAGACAGCAAGATCTTTCCACCTCCTAAGCCTACTGCTATGCTAGTAAGGAATAAAGTCTGTTAAATGGTTGTTGTTTTTTAACCATGGCATATTAACAGTGATAACAGCAGTTTATGGTTGCCAGAAATATTGGCCAGAGGAGGAAGTAAGAAGCAATGAGACAGTAACTTAATGAAATGGAGTAGTGGCAGATATCACAGAAAAATCAGTGGGAGATACTAAATCACTAAACAAAGGTCCTTGTTGATCTTGAGATTGCCCATCTAGACTGTGGCTTCTTAGCCATGTGGATATGGTAGCAGCTTCTGCAACAAAAACTTCCCAGTGGTCCATGACATCCTGAAATTATAATCATCTTATTACTTATTTTTAGCTGTGCTGTCATATGCTGTGATCCTCATACAGATCTCCATGGCTTAGATTTTATACTTAGGCACTGCTGCTTAAAAAGCTACAAAATGTGACTAAGTCCATCATCTGATTGGTACCAATTGCTGCAATGTGCTGGTCAACCGTCAAGTAGCTTCTTTCTGTCACAAAATCATAAATCCATGATTGAAGCAAAGAACTGACTGATGAATATGGAATAGAAACTCCCCATGGTTATTATGGGGGGACCAGGAATGTCTTTGTTATTGTTAATACCTTCCTTGATAACTTTCTCCTGTTCTAGCATAATAATATCAAATAATGATAATTTCTCATTATTTGGGAAAAGATAAGGCTGGCAATTGATGAATGGGAATGGGCTTGTTTGAGAGTGAGGGGGGAAAAAATTAAGGCCCATGCCTTCTGCTTCTGTCAGCTTTGGAGCTAGACAGAAGTACACATGATGAGGAAAATATCATTCCCAATCCCCATACAGTAATGTTGAGATGGAGATGCACTTGTGCAGGAGATTCAGTGCAATATTGTTTCAGGGATGGTGCAGACTGATTTAGGGTGGACAATGCTTACATCTTGAGGGACCACAACTGAGCCTCCAAGCCTTATGGAAGGCCACTGTAAACTTCTTCTTTTTTTTGAAATCATGGCTGGCTGGGGAATTCTGGGAATTGAAGTCCACACATCTTCAAGTGGCCAAGGTTGAGAAACACTGCTGTAACCTATGGGCATTTGAGAGATTTTAGGGGTTTGTTGTTGTTTATTCGTTCAGTCGCTTCCGACTCTTCGTGACTTCATGGACCAGCGCACGCCAGAGCTTCCTGTCGGCCGTCACCATCCCCAGCTTCCCCATGGTTGAGTCCGTCACCTCCAGAATATCATCCATCCATCTTGCCCTTGGTCGGCCCCTCTTCCTTTTGCCTTCCACTTTCCCTAGCATCAGCTTCTTCTCCAGGGTATCCTGTCTTCTCATTATGTGGCCAAAGTACTTCAGTTTTGCCTTTAATATCATTCCCTCAAGTGAGCAGTCTGGCTTTATTTCCTGGAGTATGGACTGGTTTGATCTTCTTGCAGTCCAAGGCACTCTCAGAATTTTCCTCCAGCACCACAGTTCAAAAGCATCGCTCAGCCTTCCTTATGGTCCAGCTATCACAGCCATAGGTTACTACAGGGAATACCATTGCTTTAACTATGCGGACCTTTGTTGTCAGTGTGATGTCTCTGCTCTTAACTATTTTATCAAGATTTGCCATTGCTCTCCTCCCAAGAAGTAGACGTCTTCTGATTTCCTGGCTGCAGTCAGCATCTGCAGTAGTCTTTGCGCCTAAAAATACAAAGTCTGTCACTGCCTCCACTTTTTCTCCCTCTATTTGCCAGTTATCAATCAAGCTGGTTGCCATAATCTTGTTTTTTTTGAGGTTTAACTGCAACCCAGCTTTTGCACTTTCTTCTTTCACCTTCGTCATAAGGCTCCTCAACTCCTCCTCGCTTTCAGCCATCAAAGTGGTATCATCTGCATATCTAAGATTGTTAATGTTTCTTCCAGCGATTTTAACACCAGCCTTGGATTCCTCAAGCCCAGCACGTCGCATGATGTGTTCTGCGTATAGGTTGAATAGGTAGGGTGAGAGTATACAGCCCTGCCGTACTCCTTTCCCAATCTTAAACCAGTCCGTTGTTCCGTGCTCTGTTCTTACCATTGCTACTTGGTCGTTATACAGATTCCTCAGGAGGCAGACAAGATGACTTGGTATCCCCATACCACCAAGAACTTGCCACAATTTGTTATGATCCACACAGTCAAAGGCTTTAGAATAGTCAATAAAACAAAAATAGATGTTTTTCTGAAACTCCCTGGCTTTCTCCATTATCCAGCGGATATTTGCAATTTGGTCTCTTTGATTTTAGTGGTACTTTGGATAAAAGTAAAGATGAAGGGCTAAGAGTTTTCTTGTGCTGAGATCATGATCTAATTATTCTGGGTGATATCAAATCCATACAGAAGGTTTTAAAAGACAGCATCTGATGTTTTATCTGCATTTATTTATATATAACTTTTAAATGCAATGTTAATAGCATTCAGTGCTATGTAAGTGAAAGTTTGAATTTTAGCTACAAATCTGCTAATTTGGTTGTAATTTCCTATTTTTCTGTTCATCTGTTCTCTCTTTTCTGGAATTAACTTTATCCTAGAAGGCAGGAAAAGTTTTTCTTCTAAGCTGGGAAGAAAAAGGCAGCTGGAAATCTAAAATATTTTCCCTAAGAAAAAGCTGCTTCAGTTTTCCTTCTCTGGTCTAGAGTGCACATGACTACATTTCTCTTTTGGGAAGTGCTACCTTGTTCCTTCTTAATGGAGAAATTATTCCCTTTGTCACATCAACAGCCATTAGTCTACCCAGGGACATTTTACTATGTTTCATACTATTATATGCTCAAAAGTGGAAAAGTTCGATGCTACCCACAATGGAAGAATGGTTGGTGAAGATGATGGAGTTTGCAGAGATGGCTAAATTAACTTCCCTGATTAGAGAAAAGACAATATCTACATTTATGGCTGACTGGAAACCCTCATGGAGTTTTTGCATGAAACAGAAAAAATGTGGTAATTGTGCTTGTATTTGCTGTAAAGGAAATTGGACACTTCTTCTTTCTATTTCTTTTTATTCTTTCTTTCTGCACTTTTGATTTTTTCTTTCCTCTTTCTCCTTCCTTCCTTCCTTCCTTCCTTCCTTCCTTCCTTCCTTCCTTCCTTCCTTCCTTCCTTCCTTCCTTCCCTCCTTATTAATTTGTCTTAGTTTTTATGTTCTTTGTAAAACTTTTAATAAAATTTATAAAAAGAAAAAAAAACAGCCACTAGTCTACCCCAGATAAATTATAATGGCTAGGGACAAAGGTATCCAGTAGAAGACACAATTATGTAATGTGCACCATGATATCATCATGCAAATAACACCTACTGCATAATTTGTGTGATGGCATAATGATGCACATAACATCACCTGCCTCCCCCTTATGGATGTTCACACTGCATCCAGGAAGTGAGAATCAGATTGGTTTACTTTATTATTAAGTAAAGATTATTAAGATTGAACAACATCTGCGAGCAACTCTCATGGGAGGTGCAATGTTCTCAAGAACTCCAAGGTGACCTTTGGCAAGTTGTATTACAATACTAATTATTTGGTGTTTTGGTTATACTATAATATATATAAGGGTCCCTCCTTGCAGGGGATGACAAATAAATACTTCCCCACATTGGCTTCCAGTGTCAGCCATTTCGAGCATGTGAAACTCCTAGAAAACACAGATCTTTTGAATCTTACCAACCTACGATGTTTCTCTAAGCAGCTCCACTGCCCTCGGCTAGCACATTAGCAAGTTCATCCACTTCAGTGTAAAACAGAGTCAGTGACAATGGAGACTAGAATTATTTGTCAAGGAAAAAATATCAGATCAGATAAATATCAGATAAATATCAGATAAAAAACATCATCATGAAGTTGCTTTACTGTATCAAGGTATGGTTGCTGTCATTTGGTAAAGAGGCTGCCTGGTTAATGGACTTTCAGGTCTTGAATTTCATAGAGGTGAAGATTACATTCCTGTCATTATTCATCCGCAAGATGAAATTGGGTCATCTGGAGGCTTTGAAAACATATCCTTTTAAAATGGTCATTTCAGTGCAATGAAAAGCAAGCCAGCAGAACCATAAATTGGCTGGTGCTTATAAAGAGGTTTCTGTCAACTTGCTAATGCAACGTTAGCTTCACTGTGTACAATTAAAATTGATTGTTTTGCCTCTTCATCTGTCACTGGCAATCCTTCCTGCACACTCAGCCATTTGCTTTGCATCATATAAATAACACATCGATAGAATCCATCATCTGCCTCTCTCTGGTGTCATTTTTCCCCCTCTTGTTAAGCATGGAGATTATTCAGGAGGAAAGAGCTCAAGGGTTGTCTCTTCTAATTCTTGGCACCAAAGAAAGCTACACGTGCTCACCATTTCAGTGGGAGATGCTGTCAGGGTTCCCTTCATGCCTGGAAGAATCCAGTCTAAGTAGGTGGACTTATCTGAACATACAGAGAATATAAAGAAACATCCATCGTCAATAGGTACTATGAAGGCTAGAGATATAAGGAAGTCCAAAACTCTTCAAAGAGGGCAGCGTTGCAGCAGAACATCAACAACTTGAGATCTGATTGGGTATAATTTCTGAACTACTATTTTTGTTTCCTCAAAAATGGAATGTCCACTATTCTTGTTTCATCAAAGAACTGAAATGGCTACTGTTAGAGTTTCTAGCCACATTCTTGTCTCTGAGGAACATGGCAGATATTAACCTACTTCTCCTTCCTCAGCCATCTTATATTATATCAATGTAATTAAAGTCTGTTTTTCTCTACAAACATACACACATACATCAGTGCAATGTGTTGGTGCAAACTTTAAGAAGATTCACTCATGCAACAAAATGGACTGGAACAAATTTAAGAACGGAGAATTGAGAAACTGAGTAAAGTTGTATTTGATGCATTTGTTTAGTACATTTTATACAGTATATTACTGTATGTGGAACTGCACCTTTCTGTTTATGTTGTATGTAATATTTGCCACACTTTATTTATGTGATTATACATAAGGAGATCATAGATGCACATGAATTTACAGTAGGGGTGTGCATCACTTCAGATTTGATTTTAAGAAAGTGCTTCAGAGCATACAGAGGGATAAATTATTGTACCTGTGTGCAGCTTCTTAAAGTAACTCCCATGTGATCCCAGAAAAAACCCAGCTGCTTTAAGAAGTTGGAGACAGATGCTACATTCATGCCATCACACCCTTTTTAGAATCAAATCCAAAACTATGCAAGGCTTATCCTAAGAAATAACTTTAGTTGATACCTCACCCCATGCTCTCAAATGACCTCATCCAGTGGCTTCATGTAGATGTTAAATACGAGTGGGGAGACAGTTGACCCCTGAGGCACCCCACATAAAAGTGTACATTGGGCAGACCTCCCTCCCCCTTCAACTATGACTGGAACTGACCCCAGAGGAAGAAGGAGAACGAGCATAACACTGTGCTCCCTACTCCTAACCCTCAAAGGTGGTCCAGAAGGTTACCATGGTCAATGGTACTGAAAGCTCCTGAGAAATCAAGGAGAGCAAGGATGGACACATCGGTCAAGAGTTCATCCACAAGTGCAACCACAAGTGCAATAAATATGGCTCTGTTGGAAAGTTTTTTTTAGCTAAATGAATGATCTAAAATTTAATTTCTAAAATGTCCAGAAGCATTTTTCTTCTCCATTCCAAAAATACATTTATTCATTTTTAGTTTAGATAAGAATTGCCAGATGTTCCTTTATGGAAACAGCATTTCTAAAGGAATGTTCCTTTTTTGTTGCTGTTCTTTTCTCTTTGGGGGACATGACATCTCCAGGGAATGTAATATATGGGAACAAGGGGTCTGGCCTGCAATAAAGACATTCACTTACTAAGCTTCTCACACAGATACCAAGATAATAGGATGGTCAGGGAACATGAACCATTGTGCCAAGTAATTATATTAATTGATTATGGAGGCTTGGTTGCTTTAACTCCTTTGAAGAAACTCTAGTGCACTATAACATGCTGGTAATAACATCACCCAGAGGCAGCTACATGATCTCCCCCTTTTGTCAAAATGATGAATGCAGAGTCACACCATCACACAACAATCTGTACCCTTTTTGTACTTGTGTGCAATGTCCAGATGTACCCACAAAAGGGGTGGGGGTTGCATCATGTGAGCATGACACCAATACTGTTATTTGCTCACCATGGACACCTCGGATGTCACTGTATAGTTCTGTACTTAAAAACTTATTTCTAAAAACAATGACTTCTACCAAAGTTGAGTAGAAGCTCATATATGTGAAAAGTCCTTCAATTAAAGCCTTCACTACACATGTGAAGTCACAGCTCATGAAATGTATAGGTTTTTCAAATTACAGATCATTTTTCAGGTTTTTTGGTCCCAGCCATTGAAAACTTTAAAAGTAAGAACCAGCTACTGAAATGTGGTCCAATATAGATGAATAGGCAACCAATACCCTTTAAAACTGTAAAGCTCTGTAAAATGACTCCTTGGTCACTCCCTTTAATGTGCTAACCAGCATAGATTCTAGTAGTTAAGAGATTCTATATGATCTTTGAGGATTCATTCATTTGTTCGTTCATTCATGGTTGATTGCATTTCATTGATGCAAAATGAGAGAGGGTTGGGGCAGACAGAGGTAATTTTTTTATATTAGGAAGGATGGGATGGTTTGAAGACTTGACCATGGTCTGGTGACCATGCTTGAAAGGAAAAGGAAATTCATACTGAGATTTTATGTATGACCCCTTTCCATTCCCTCTTTTCACCACCGTTGGGTCTCTTCCCTCACAACCACACTATAGAGATGCTTCTTGGGTTGTTGTTGGATTGGGTTGTTGGGTGGAACAAACTGCCCATTAATTAATTAATTAATTAATTATTAATTAAGATTAATAACAAAGACGAAAGTATTCTATTGAGTTTTGGTGCCTCTTAGTGCCATTTTGTAAAGATCATTAGGGTGAATGTTCTGGGCACAGTACTCTTTTACCTTATACCAGTGTTTCTCAACCATGTAAACTTTCAGATGTGTGGACTTCAACTCCCAGAATTCCCCAGCCAGAGTTGAAGCTCACCATCTTAAAGTTGTCAAGGTTGAGAAACACTTCCTTATACAGTAGATAAGCTATAAGGTAAAGTAATTATGTAAGTCTATATAAATTATAGATAATTTAAAGAAAATAATTCGTAGTATTATATTCTCTTTTACTGTGGTTTTTATTGCACTTGTAAATCACTTTGGGATTGTTTTCAGTTAGAAGTAGCATGAAAATACATTCTTGTAATAGATCGCTTACATTAATAAATGTAATGTACATAAAGAATGTACATATTCTTTCTTTCTGTAAGGGCAGTCCCACCTAACATGGACCTGCAACGCTGAACTCCAGTCACTTGTTCAGCATTACTCACGTGTGATGTTTTTGCACACCTGCCTTTCAGAGAAACCATAACCATCTGCAACACCAAAGCAGTTGTGACTTGAGACAGTTCTGTGAATGGAACACAATGGGACACAGAGAGGTAAATTCAAGTTTGCTGACACAGGGGATAATTAAATTTAGCCCCTGCAGTGAAAGTTATTTCAGCAGAATTTTTTCATATATTCAGTGCTAAAATACAAGGGGAATCATTTCTCCTTATCTGTCATATTCAGAGGTGTAGAATATTCAGAGTGCAGAAAATTAGATACGGACATATTGAAACATGAATGTATTTGGCCTTTGGCCAAAATCAGTTTCTCTCTTACCTTCTAGTAACACAAATAAAATAGCGGAGGGGGGAGCTCAATTGCCATGGGAAGAATGTAGAGTATTTAAATGTTACATATACAGATGATGGATGGATGGAGAGATAATTAGATACAGAAAGAAACAGAGACAGGCAGGCATACATGTATACCTATGTGTATACTCACACATGCATATAGTTTGAGAAAGCATATGTTAGTGTTTTTTTTTAATCCATTCAATTGTGTCCAATTCTTGGAGACTGCCTGGACAAGTCCCTGCAGTTTTCTTGGCAAGGTTTTTCAGAAGTGTTTTGCCATTGCCTCCCCTTCTTAGGGCTGAGAGCAAGTGACTGGCTCAAGGTCATGGCTTTGTGCCTAAGGCGGGACTAGAACTCCTGGTCTCCCGGTTTCTAGCCTGATGCCTTAACCACTACACCAAACTGGCTCTCAGCATAGGATAATTATCATTTTTCTTCCAGAATGCCTGGGATCCTTTGCTGTTTTAATGTTAACTCGTTTTTAATGTGGACAATGCACCAAGGATTGGCAAGCGACTAAGAACCTTGTTGCCCATTAAAATGAGAGCTGGTGGAGGAAAAAGTTAGAAGAGGCTTGGTGGATATTTGCAGCAGACATTTCTAAGGTGTTTGGGAATTTGCCCTCTCAATATCTCTTGCCAAGGAAAGGCCCTGCTGGATTTACTTTGGGGGTTCTCTCAGATGACTATGAAAATGGGATTTGGCCCTATTCAATTTTCTTAAATTCTTGTGCTAATACAGTCCTAAATTTTCTAATTGCATCACTTTGGTGTTCTATGTTTTTCCTTGATTCTTTTGAGTGGTGTATTTACCCAAAAATCTGCATTTTCCCCAAATAATTTACTTTAAAAATGAGTCAGCTGTCTTAGACTCACTGGGAATATGGTAAGGGAAGCAGATGAGTATCTAATTAATCTTCCTTGGAGGAAGTGTCATCTTACATTCATTATTGCCTTCCTTTGGGGTAATTACACATGTGAGAATTTTACTTCGGGCTGTGTTTCTTTTATTCTTTATTTCTGCCCTCAATCATTGGAATGCCTGAACCAGAGATTTTTAAAACATCAAAAATAAAATATCTGCTTCATCAAGCACAGTCTCTTAATCCATTAAGAATGTCATATCGAATCAAAGTGATAAGGTATATAAAACATAGGATTTTATTAGAGTATCAAAGAGTACATTTATCTTGGTGACAAGAATAGCAGCTTGCATCAAACTCATAAGAACTGTTCTGAATATCAAAGAGGATGTAAATCTGCTTAAGATACTAGAAAGATGGAACTGAATATTTAATATAAAACTGCTTAGGACCATAATGTTATTTTCAGCACTAATGTAGGTTACTGGAAAGTAAGACACCTGAGTTGATATTAAATTATTTCCATTACTTGCTTACTAAGTTCGTTCTGTTACATTTTAATGTATTGTTAAATTAATGGCTCCTTGGAGTCTGGGAAACTGTCATCTCTAGTGCTGGATGGGCTTGCACTGCCCCAGACAGACCCGGTGCGTAACTTGGGGGTCCTCTTGGACTCATGACTCCTGATCAAAGAGCAAGTGGCAGTTGTGGCCAAGAGGGTCTTTGCTCAACTTCGTGTTCTGCACCAGTTACACCCTTTCCTGGATCGAGAGGCCCTTCGAACAGTCACTCATGCCCTGGTTATCTCCCACATAGATTACTGTAATGCGCTCTACATGGGGCTACCCTTGAAGAATATCCGGAAGCTACAGCTGATCCAGAATGCAGCCGCGTGGACAATTCTGGATGTCCCAAGGAGGACACATGTAACACCTCTGCTGTGCAAGCTGCACTGGGTTCCAGTCTGCTTCCGGGTCCAATTCAAGGTGTTGGTTATTACCTTTAAAGCCCTACATGGCATGGGATCAGGTTACCTAAGGGACCGTCTCATCCTCATCACATCATCCTGTCCCACCCGGACATGCAGAGAGGGCATGCTACAGACCCCATCAGTTAAAGAATTCCATCTAGCGGGGTCACAGAAGCATGCCTTCTCTGCTGTAGCCCCTGCCCTATGGAACATCCTTCCCCCGGAGATAAGACAGTCACCCTCGCTCCTGGACTTTCGGAAAAAGCTTAAAACCTGGTTGTGTCAATATGCTTGGGGCGGGACAGAGAAAGTACACCCTAGGGTGGCCATGGAGTGCCCTTCCCATGGACTTAAGAAGACTCTGCCATTTGGATTTTACTATATTTATTATATTTATAAATTGTTAATTAAGATGTATTTTAGTCTATTTATAATTGTATTTTAATGAGTTGTACTCTGTTTGTAAACTGCCCAGAGTCCCCCTCGGGGGAGATGGGTGGTGATAAATCACATAAATAAATAAATAAATAAATAAATAAATAAATAAATAAATAAATAGTTTGTTAGTTAACCTAGCAAACAGTAATTTATTTGCCATCCTACTTATTGCAGTAGAAGAGAATTAAGCATTTACTTAATGATATGAAAAACTCTTAAAGGCATTGATGTTGGCAGTTTATTTTCTTTATTCATATTTATAGACTTCCAAAATAAACTTCTAATGGAGAAGCTTGGAGTTGCCTGTTCTCCTGAATCTTGATCAGTCGGGCAACCAACTATTATAGTTTTCCAACTTTTTTGTTTATTGAAAGGGACAGTGTCATTTGCTATCAAGTGCTGACAGCAACACTCCGAACAGTTTGTGTAAAAACAAAAAAAGGTGACTGCTTGTATTTTAATGTTGATTTTCATTTATGTTTAAACCTCCCTAATGTCTCCTCCCCCCCCCTCCCAAAAAAAATACACACGAAACTGAAAGAGATTCTGGAAAAATGAATATGGAAATGGCACCTTTCTGCTGCTGTTCAGGAGGAGGAAAAAGGAATCCCAGTCTCCCAAACTGAAATCTTACTGATTCAATGAATCTTGTCTGAGTAGACAATCTACTCCAAGTATACAGCCCTGATGCATAGTGACTGGCCCAAGGCCATCTAGCTGGTTTTCATGCCTAAAGAAGGACTAGAACTGGCTCTTCCCCTCTCCTAGTCCAGTGCCTTAACCAATACACCATGCTGGCTATTTATTATTATCAACCTGAATCAATCCATTGCAGGATGAACACCTATTCCGTGAAGGTTATGGACCATAATCCAATGTGGGTTGTGTTGGCCTTACCAGGTAGACCAGACAGGAAACATGACCAGATAAACTAATTCTACTTTATTGTAATGCTGCATTAATAGAATCTTGCAAGTCTGAAAGTACAATTCTCCCACTACCACCTTTACAGCCCAAGAAGCTAGGGAGGGTCCCTTCTGAGCCTCTTGCTCCACCCATGGAGTGGATTCTGGTACTGCTGCTAGTTCCCAGGGGGATAACACATTCCAGACTGATAAGAGGCTTCACAGCCTGGACTCTGTTGATGGGAAGGTTAAGAGGTTCAAGGTAGCTCCGCCCTAGAGCCCTTCTGGGTTATTTCCCTTAGGTTGGTTGAGTAGCCTTTAGTCTGGCATGATTCTGTCTAATAGGTGAGAACAATAAAGAACTAGAGTTGGAATAATGGCTCAGCGTGATTCTTGGCCTGGTATCCTGACATCTCACTACGCAGCTGCAGGCTATGCTGTCTCTTATCTGACTGTGGAGTCCTTGGTGCTCTCTGAGCCTTGTTGTTTTCTTGCAGACATTTCATTGCCAGACTAGGTAACATCTTCAGTGCGAAAAGGGAGTGGGACTTGCTCTCTGTTTATATACCCTGGCTTGTCCTGCTTGTGTTGGAGGAGGTAGTGTTCTCTCCTTAGGAGTTCCTTGATTGGGCTGTTGTTTGCTGCTTGGTTGATTGACTGAGTTAATAGTTCCTTGATTAGGGTATATTGTGCTGTTTCATTGTTCCTCTGGTGCTAATCCTGGTGTTAATCTTTGCATATCTGGGCGTTGATTGCTGGCAAGGAGGTGTTCTGGTCTTCTGGCTTTTCTATTGTCTCTTATGAATGGTATGTAAATGTTGTTTACCTCTATGTGTCTGTGGATGGCTGCTTTGTCTGAGTGCCAAGCTTCCAGGACTTCTTATCTGACTGTTCCCTAGGCAGCATCTCCTCACCCTATCTCTCAAGGTCTTTCCCACATACTATTACAAGTTGGTAGATAGTTGCTTTTTGACTTCCCAGTCTAGAGCTGAGAGAGAATGATTGGCCCAAGGTCACCCAGCCAGGTTGCATACCGAAGAGAGAAATAGAACCTGGGTTTGCCAATTACTGTTCCACTATCTTAACCACTATGCTACAGTGGTTCTCAATTGTCTTATTATGAATGAGATGGTACCATTCTGGATGGTCTGCAGCCTTGCTTTGAGCTCAGGATGTCAATTCCCAGTCTAATATGAATTTGAAAAGATGAATCTTCTGCCATTCACATATATCTACAACTGAACTGAGTTGGAATATGTTTTCCCATCAATAATAAATCAATATATGCTTTAAGACTGCACATGCAATATAGCACTATGGTAACAGGGTATCAGCAAGTAACCAGCTGATATCAAACATCTCACCAGATGATGATATTATCAGGAGCCATATTCCTCTCCATCTCTCACTTACTCTAAGGATAGCATTGCAATATCCAGCATAGCAATGTACTACAGAGTGGAATATGCTTCCAGATGATTCATTCTTTTCAATAACTATTGGAGGGAAGTTTTAGAAAATTTGTTATTCTTTACAATCATATGAACATTTTTAAAAACAAAAAGGAAAAGAACAGTTGAAAAGAACTTGTTACAAATTACATACACCCACAATTAATTTCAAACACGCACATGCACACACACACACACACACACACACACACACATTTCCATGTTTGTTTGTTTTCAATTGATGGATGACTTAGCACAGTTTCATTCACATTGCTTCCTTCTGTTAGGTGAGCAACAAGCAAGCTCCAGATGTTTAAGAGGCGGCATATTCTTCTGAAGAACACATTAAAAATAGATCCTTAGTGAAAAGATTCTCCAGGGTTTGAAACTTGAAAACTCATTTCTGACCCCTAGTGTCTGCAAGTGTTGTATGTATTCAGCTGAACAACCAGCCAGAAAGAAGGCATTTCTTTCCCCCTTAACCCACGATAAACCTAACCTTATGTTAAAAAATGAAAACTTTTAACAATCTTTAAAAGGTTTTCTTCTTAAGTGCAGTTTTCTTCTTAAATCCAAAGAGTTTCAGGGCTTCAGCTATTTTCAACTCTTTCTTCTTGCTCAATTTATGTGATTGGGTATTACACAAGCTGCTCTGTCATTTCAAAGACACACAGACACAGACACACACACACTTTTCAAAGCTTGATTCGCCCCACATCCAACCATATGTGGCTATTCGGACAACAATAGGAGAAAAAGGGAATAAAGGAAGAGGCTTTTCTACCTCCTTCCCATATGTGATGGCTGATTGTCTGCTTCAATAGGGCATTGGGAAATGTCATGCTTGTTTATGTATTTATTTATTTCTTGGAGATACATCCTGGCTTTCATCCCAGTGTACCTGGTGGTGTTAATCCCCCCCAGCAATAACTGTGTGAGGTAGGTAAGACTGAAAAAGAATGGCTAGCCCAAGCTCACCCAGTGACTTTCTGCAGCTGAAGGGGACTAGAACCACAATCTGCCCAGTGCCAGGCCAATATCTTAACCACTACACCACGCTCTACTGGTGCACCAGAGAGGAGAAGTGAAGAAGACCTCTCTTTAACTTCCTCCTTTGATGACTACCAAAGGCAACAGAATGATTTTTGAAGGACGTGGAAATAAATCTGACTTATGTTCTTCTTGGGTTCAGATTCTCTTTTTCTCTTATCACAAAGTTGTTGCCCTCTCAAGGTAAACTTTAGGAACCCAGTTAAATGTGTACTACCTAGCACAATTTTTTTTTTCAGCAGTGTCATTTCTTGCCAATGCTCCAGAACTGTAGGATTCTGCAATGCCCCAGAACTACAGCAGGATGACGTTCTGAAGCAATATCATACAATGGACAATACTAATTTAGGTTTCTTGCACATTATTCTGTTTTTGAATGTAGATGACTCCCTACACCTGATCCAGCATGTTTTTCTACTCTATGAGATAGAAGATAGAGATAGATGATAGATAGATAGATAGACGATAGATAGATAGATAGATAGATAGATAGATAGATAGATAGATAGACAGACAGACAGACAGACAGATGATAGATAGATAGATAGATAGATAGATAGATAGATAGACAGATGATAGATAGACAGACAGACAGATAGATGATAGATAGATAGATAGATAGATAGATAGATAGATAGATGATAGATAGATATGATAGATAGATAGATAGATGATTGATAGATAGATAGATGATAGATAGATAGATAGATAGATAGATAGATAGATAGATAGATAGATGATAGATAGAGATAGAATATGAGTTGGTTCCTCAGTAAAATAAGCAATTATTTGTATACTTGTCCAAATCTGTAATCATTTCTACTTCTTGTATATATGAGACAGCCAGTTTTCAATAGTGCTTAAGGGGTTGGACTAGGAACAGGGAAACCCAGGTTCAAATCCTCCCTCAGCCACAGAAGCTCACTCCCAGCCTCACCTATGTCACAGGGTCACTATTGTATGGGAAGATAAGAGAAGTGAACCCTATGTATGCCAACATCAGCTCCTGAACAAATAATAGAAAGCTAACTAATAACTAACCCAATAGGTTTAAAATATGAGAAGTCCATATTTAATCCAGCATCAATAGTCACTCTAGGGTAGTGTTTCTCAACCTTGGCAACTTCAAGCTGTGTGGACTTCAACTCCCAGAATTCCCCATGGCTGGCTGGGGAATTCTGGGAGTTGAAGTCCACACAGCTTGAAGTTGCCAAGGTTGAGAAACAGTGCTCTAGGGATTCCAATTGTCTTTAGTTAAAAGCAAGTTTGGGATCAATAGAAAGACAAGCTCTTCATGCAGATGTGCCTTGAAGTCCTCTTTCTGTAATATCTTTTCCCTCGCCCCCTCCTCTTCTGCAATTTGCATGAAGTTTTTCCCTAGCCATGAGTTTGCAGCAAAAAGCAGGAATAGATTTCACCACAATAAACAATTCAGTGGCAATTCATTTTGAAAGGTATTGGAATAACCCAACTATTTTTCCCAGTCATACTGAATATTTTAAATAGAATACTTTATAGAATAGGCAGGATCACTCCTTAAACTCCAACATGCTAAAATTAATATGCCTGAATTATCTAATGCTAAACTATAGCCAGCTTTCTTAATGTCAATGCTTT
Source organism: Charina bottae (assembly GCA_023362775.1). Taxonomy (NCBI): domain Eukaryota; kingdom Metazoa; phylum Chordata; class Lepidosauria; order Squamata; family Charinaidae; genus Charina; species Charina bottae. The sequence continues at coordinate 2,577,537 of JALMGJ010000053.1, read as the reverse complement.
CTCATGTGCCCTAGCTGTTTATTATTTTAATGCACTTTTTCAAAGCTTCAGCAGCAAAAGAAGACAGCTAGGTTGGGGTGCAGATGGGAAAAAAGAGTAGTGTCAGCCTCCCATATTCATCTGCCATGCTTCTGCCTTTTATACACGTGTAGGTTGCTGGTCTGCTATACAGTACTTGGCTTCAGAGACTTCGCCTTTCTGCATCGCTTTGAGAGAACTGATAAACGCCTGCTCCCTGAAGGACATTCCATAGGGGGGAGGGATTCTTAGAGTGAGAATTGGTTTGTTATGGCTGGGCTTTCATGGGTGTCTTTGCTGTTGCTTTGATAAGGCTCTTTCGAGGCTTCTGCTGCCCTGAAGTGTACTAATCCTGAATAAATGGATCCTTTAGAGTAACTGCCTGAGGGATCCCTACTCTGGATATTTTTCTTCTCTTCTCCTCCTTTTAGTAGGACTTTTGCGGGTAAGACTCTTGGGAAGCAGAAGCGGTGACTGGATGGATAGAAAAGGCACACAATCCAAGCCCTAGTTTTGAGAGCTTCATGAGAAGATTGAGACTGTTCAGATTCAGCTCTCAGTTCTCGAAGTAGCATAGGAAGTAACTAGCTTAAACGTAGTCACCAATTTTGGGGTAAGGCAGGGGAAGGATGAGGATTCTCCACTTATATTTTATAAAAATATAAAAAAAAGAAGAATTTTCCGAACAAAAGAATATCAGAGAGTATATAATATTCAGGGTTTGTTAAACAGGATCTTTAAAAAGACTAGGAAAAAAGGGAAAAGGCAAGATCATGTTGCAGGGAAAGAAATAGGAAATGTGGCAAGCATCTGTTGGATCAGTAAAAATTCTGTGTTGTAGCATATATACTATTAGACTCCCCATATTCCATGGCATAAGAATCCTGCTCACACTGTTTTTTCAACAAGGGAAAAGAGTATTAGAAAGATTAGCGGTGTTGTCCTCATGTACATTGTGATAGCATCTCATATCAATGTACTTCAACAGCAATTCAGGACCTTAATTCACCCATTCTTTATGGCCATTCGAGCTCTAATCTTTGCACAGATCTCAGTTTTCAAAATACTGTCTCCACTCATTTCAACAAAGGATGGAAATCAATGCAAGATAAGATCAGCTCTGCGCCTTGTAATACAGTGATACACTCAAGTTCATTTGTCTTTGCTTCACTTTATTAGCATCCATATATAGGCAATTCAGTGTGCAAACATATCATGACATATTCTTTTTATTGCATATTATGAGGAGAGATGATAAGAGGAGGCACTTCCAAGATTATTGGCACAGTTCTGAACACCTACTTCCTTCCTATTACTTCTCCATCCTTGTGAGAATGGAATTCTGTCTGAAATTACTTTTTTCTAAATCAAGAGCTCTGCTCTGTAATAAAATACACTTCCAGGTTTTTATTTTATTTTATTTTATTCTGCCCTATGTTATGTAAAGCAATCTTTATTTTTGGACTGATCTATCTTTAATTATTTTCTTTGTTGTAGAAGAAAATATTGGCTTGATTCACTTCGCTATTTTTTTTGGATAAAGTTTTTTATTATATTTGAAACAAAGATAAAAACTACAGAAAAACAAAAAAAACTACAAACAAAAAAGAAAAATAAACTAAAAAGTGTGAAACACAAGAAAAAAGAATTTTGAAAGATTACATACAAAGGTGACTTCCAACTTCCAACAGCAAGAATATACAACAGTTACCATAATCAAACCCTTTCTCTATATCAAACCAAGATCACATCATTTCTATAAATCCTTCCCTTAACACATATACAAATCATTAATACAATTGCTCCTTTCCCTTATATAAAAAAGAATGAATATATATTTATATATTTCTAATTCAGCTTCCCTCCTCCATAAAAAACCATCCATTTAATTATTTCCTTCCTACCACTATTCTGTATGTTTCTGTCTACTATAATAAACATCAAATTATAAAAACAAATAAATTGTCTGCCTTTATAATTAATAAAACTACAACAATCTTAACCCTACTAAACCTAAAAAACAATATAAAATATTATTATATCTTATCCATAACTTTTAAATCTTACAAATCAAAAATCCTGTAAATCTTAGTCTAATTCTGTTCACTGCCCAGAGTCACTTGTTGAGATGGGCAGCCATATAAATTGGGTAATCAATCAATCAATAAAATCCAAATGTGTTTTCTCAGAAGCACAACCTAGTGAATTCATGGAGATTTATTGCGCAGCAAATGTATTTAGGGTTGTAGCCAAAGAGTGCAGTCTGGAGACTGTCTCCCAGATACAGGTTGTCCTCGCTTACTGAACCCAAGCCTAACCCTCAGACCATTGTATGTTCCAGAAGCAGTGAGAGAGTATAGGAATAAACTGAGGGTTGGGAAAACAGCAAGAGTCAGAAGGAAGAGCAATGACCACTTTCAATCTAGAAGCTGACAGCAAAACTGTGACCAGGAGAAACAGCAGTAGCAGAGGACAGATAGTAATCAACTCCATTGGACCAGCAACCAGCAGAGTCGTCGTAACAAGATGGAGGGTGAAGAAGTGCGATAAATAAAAATATACAAATAAAAACCTGAAATAAAAGTGTACTCACTAGCCGAATCCAAATGAGGATTCCCACTGAGTACAGTAAGACTGACCTGACCAATCATCCAAACCAGGAAAATCAAATGTAATAATTTTAGAGGACCCAATGTGATTAATATGAGCAAATTAATTTAAATTAACCGCTAATGTAACTGCGCCTTCATTTAACTCCACTGTAGGAACCTTGCAGAAATCCAGATTTGAAAGGGAAAAGTGGACAAGGTGGTCGTATAGCAGCCTTCAAACCTGTCTTTTCCTAGGACTACAGGGCAGCACTTGCACAAGCTCCGGATGCAGGTGGGCACATCCATTTTACCTCCTTAAACCTCCATACATCAAACACACCTTTTCTTAGGATTGTGTGCTGGTGCCTGTGCTGAAACTGGATCTTTCCTGGGCTCATACAACCTTCCCTCTTCCAATCCACATGGCTGTGCTGTCCTACTCCACCTCCCTCCTGCCACAGGACAAGAAGCTTGTGCCCTGGACCAAGTGAATTCAATCCCTATCCTTTCTACTGCCTTTAGAACTTAGCAGTTTCAATACAAGTGCCAGTGGGAGAAGCGGAGCAGATGCTCAGTCAGGCTGGCCCAGATTGATGCTCGTTACCAGCAACAACAGAGAGCATTATGCCAGACCTACTGTAAGTATTCAGTGCTGTGGCTACACAATGCAGCAGGTGGCACAATATGTATTCACTGAAAACAAAAGTCTGCCTGGCATTTATTAAGTTCCTCAGAGCCAGAGCCATGTTAACATCTGGATTCCTTCCACTGCTAAAGTAAGTTCTATTTCCTCTGTCTCTGCATAATATTTGATGCGATGCTTCAACTACATCTGAAAAGGAAGAGAACAAGCAGAACCAGGGTGGAGAATATACTGTATCGATCTTTCAGGCCTCTTTCTTGCACAGACCTTTTTAATGCCTAATGTTCCTTTCCAAAGTGAGTCATAAGCTCTGTTGATTCTGATGACTAAAAACGATAAATGTTTTCAATCAAATCAGTGGGGCTTACTAGCAGACAGAGAGCCAGTTTGGTCTAGTGGATAAGGCAACAGGCTAGAAAACAGGAGACTGAGAGTTCTAGTCCCGCCTTAGGCATGAAAGCTGGCTGGGTGATTTTGGGCCACTCACTCTCTTTCAGTCCTAGGAAGCAGGCAATGGCAAACCACTTCTGAAATCTTGCCAAGAAAACTGCAGAGACTAGTCCAGGCAGTCACTGAGAATTTGACACAATTGAACAGCAGAAAAAATAAAAACTCAGCAGACAAATGGGATATACAGTAGGGTTGAAGCCTTATTAAGGGAGTACTTATGAAGTCCTATTTCTCTCATGACTTCTTTTCATGGCCCTCCTTTACTTCTTTAGATTTTCACTTGGCCAGTCAACTTTCTGCAAAATTTGAAGGACATTGATTCATGTATCTCTGCAGGTATGGGCGTGGTGGCTCAGCGGGTAAGACGCCAGGCTTGTTGATCGGAAGATTGCAAGTTCGGAGGTTCGAATCCCTAGCCCTGCGTGCAGAGTGAGCTCCTGCACTAGCTCCAGCTCTTGCCAACCTAGCAATTCGAAAGCATGCAAATGCAAGTAGATAAATAGGTACCACTTCGGTGGGTAGGTAACAGCGTTCCGCGCACGTCATGCAGCCACATGACCGTGGAAGCGTCTTTGGACAACGCTGGCTCTTCGGCTAACAAACGGAGATGAGCACCGGCCCCTAGAGTCGGACACGACTGCACAAATGTGCGGGGGGTACCTTTACCTTTTTACTGCAGGTATGGATAATATTTTGGTTGTGAACTGCCCAGAGTTCTCCTTGTGGAGAAGATGGGCGGTAATATAAATCCAATAAATAAATAAATAAATAAATAAATAAATAAATAAATAAATAAATAAATAAATAAATAAATAAATAAATAAATAAATAAATATACCAAAGTATTGGATCTTCCACATGCCAATTTCTGCCAAAGCAGCATTTTAGAAGCACTTTAGCAATTCTGTAGTTACCATTTAAAATTTAACAAGAGGCTGGTTTCTAAATACACATTGCAGTGCATACAGAGATGGCAGATACAAGACTCTGTTTTATTTACAGCTGTGTCTGTTATATCCCAATAAATCTATGATAGGATGTTGTTGTGGGTTCTGTTATATCAAACATCTGGAGGGGAGAGAGAGAGAGAGAGAAGGAAAATTGCTATACTAATAAGTTTTCATTTGCTGCTCACAGTTTGCCATAGTGTAATGATATTGCAAGTGTGGTGCAAATATACACATGAAGAATGAGAATGGGGATAATAAAGAATAAATGAGGAAGATAATAAAGAGTAAATGAAACAAGAAAATGAAATGGAAGCTAATGTGCCAGTAAGGAAAATGGGAAGTTTGATGGATGGGAAGGAGATGGAAAAATACCGAATGAAGATTGATTGATTGATTGATTGATTGATTGATTGATTGATTGATTTTAGTGGGTATAAATAGATTGAGCAACCAGCTGTTAGCATTACTGGATTTATATGGTCCATATGAAATTCTCCAGAATAAATATATAAGTGTGTTAGCTTTTGTATATCAAGTAAGTGGATCATACAATAGTTTGAAGATATCCCTGGATCCCTTTACAATACCTTCCCAACCAAGTTGTATCCCCAAATTTGTAACATTATACAAGATTGTGCATCCATCCTAGACCATCAGAGTTCCTTCCATTTTTCTCAATCTTTTTCCCTCCGGAAAACTAGTTCTCTGTTTGATCTAGTGGAATGCAAGTATGTGGAGCAACAAAGGGGCATTTTTCAATGTTTCAGCAATAGTTCAAGTGATACTTCAAGCAATACTTCTAAGGAGAATTGTGAAGTGGAGAAGTCCCCTTCTTCTAAACAGCTGTGTTGCTTGGTTCACTTATAAAAAAGCTTCTGTTAGTGATTGAATCAGATCAGCCTCACCACACAAAGCAGAGCATTATAGCATAGCTCATGTCTTCATGCATGAAGCAGAGCACTAAGGTAGAAATCACCTGCTGCACACATCCTTATAGTGGAAGGAAAAGTAAAGATTCCCCCCACACATTTGTGCAGTCGTGTCCGACTCTAGGGGCTGGTGCTAAACTCCGTTTGTTAGCCGAAGAGCCAGCGTTGTCCGAAGATGCTTCCACGGTCATGTGGCCGCATGACACGCGCGGAACGCTGTTACCTACCCACCGAAGTGGTACCTATTAATCTACTTGCATTTGCATGCTTTCAAATTGCTAGGTTGGCAAGAGCTGGAGCTAGTGCGGGAGCTCACTCCGTCACGCGGGGCTAGGGATTCGAACCTCCGAACTTGCGATCTTCCGATCGACAAACCTGGCGTCTTACCCTCTGAGCCACCACGCCCCTACTAGTGGAATAGTGGAAGACAAAGTCCAAAATAGATACAGGCGTTGTTCTGTGACCATGTTAATGGTTTCATCTCTTTCCAGCATCAGTTTTTTACCTTCTTGCTTCTTCTGAACATAAAAAAATGAAGAGATGCTGCATGGCTGAAAGGAAATCAGCTCATAGCCCCACTGATAACAAAACTTTAAAACATTTTAAAATAAACAGAATGAATTCATAATAAATGTCAACAACTCTAAATTGATAAACCAATTTTTTCAATGTTATACACCAAAAATACTTTTATATGCAAGCATTTGCATAGCAATTAAGTACCTCTAAATGTATAAAAGATGTTAAAACCTAAGTATTGTATATTTTTCTGTTTTTCCCCAAATGTCTCTATCCCACCTGCCCCACCATCAAAGACATGAAAACACGATTTCATGTAGTGCTTAAACTTTTCTGCAAATAATCACTATCCTGCACAGGCAAAAATTAGCTTTGAATCTTTTCTTCCAGTACTATCATCATCATTGGTCGGGCATGGAGGAAATGGTTATAATTTCCCAATAAACACCTCTCATACTACCCTTGTTGGATTACTGCTAGAAAGTTTACATCAATCAATCCCTGCTAATAATTATTTAAGCCTTACATCTACTTTGGCCAGTGATACTTCAATCAACAACCTAATGGTATGGGGCTGTGCGGAAATTAACTAGCCAAGTCATAATTTACAAGTGGAAGGATTTTCAGTTCAATATGGCCTTCAATTAAAATATTGCTAATAATAAAAGTATTGCCATCTGTGCTTTCTGCATTCCACTTCTCTCTGACAACAATTGTTTACAACTGTTTCCTACTATCACCCACAAATAGGATGCATAGTTCTTCTATCTCTAGATAATGTTTTGTGCATGTAAGGGATATGGTCCAAGAAAGCTTATGTAAAAATAGCTTGTTAGCCCTTTAGTTCCTACCACACTAGACTAGATTCTTCATTGCTATTGCTGATAAATTAAACTGACAGATAAAAATCAATCTGTAAAAAGCAGCTGTCATTGTTAGAAATATTCAGCTGCAATTATAAGCTTGTTGTTGGAAAATACTAATGTTTTTAGCCACTAGATAGCAGTGTGTGCCTTTAGAGCTTCCAAGATATAGCCCAGGTTCTCATCCTGTATATTTTCCTTTGAAAACTCTTCTGTAAACAACTAAAGGAACAGTGCAGAAAGCGATGGATTAGCATATGGATTGCCAAATGTGGCAAAACATTACTTGTGGTGCTTGATGCTTCTGTGGAACACCAGGAGTTGATCAGATCAGAGAGTATCACCAAGGATTCAGGGTGGGAAGGCAAACTCAGTTTGCAGTCCTTGAAATAGCAGGGATTAAGTCCCAACAAACAAAATGGGAGTTACCTATGAGTTAAGCTATATAGGATTCTGTTGCCAGACCTGCATGGCTGTTTTTTTTTAAAAAAATAAAGGTAAACACAGCTTTATCATAGGAACAACGTAATTCTATAGCATTATACCAAGATAAATAAGAGCATGGATTATATGCTCAGCATGGTGTTATTTGATTTGCAACAGACCTCAGTCTCTACCATGGGGAGTAGGATCCTTGAGTGAGTACCATGAAGAACCAAAATCTAAGTTCTCCCAACTACAACCTTTACCCCAGAAAAGTGGCAAATATTGGGTATAGAATAGACAAACATGCAGCAGGTAACATATAATGCACTTATGAAATCAGTGTCACAAAATGAGATGATGGCTAGCAACAGGTTTAGACAGGATGTTATTTTAAGACTTGGACAAGAAAGGTCTACTGGTGACCATTAGCCAAAATAGCTAAGTAAAACCTCCATGTCCTGAGGTTCTACACAAGGTATTGGGGCAGAAAAGAGAGTTAATCATTCCTGGCTTGAGGGCTTATCAGAAAAGATGCTGGAGCAGGTAAGTCTTGGTCTGATCCAAGTCCTATCAGCAGTGAGCAGAGATTCAAAGACCAATAAGTAGCCATATCCAATGTATTTAAATTTTGGCTGTTCAGACATTAGACTCCTTTATTATATCCTTAAATCACTCCTTTATATCTCCTTAAATTACATCACAAGTACAGAGAACTTTTAAGAAACCATTTCCATGTAGCAAATTTTATAAAGATAATTTCTTCTACATTTATTTATTTGCTTGTTTACTCACATGAGTTATTTTTCAAAGATTCGTGCTTTGTTTCAAACTACTCATAGCAGTTCTCATGGGAAATTGTTCACAATTTATTTTGTTTAGTAAAAGGTATCACCTTGCAATTTTTATGATCTGTAGAATATTCAAATTCTGCATTAGTTATTAACTCAGTGTAATATTGAGAGAACGGTCTTGAAGGCTGCTTGTTCCAGCAAACATTATACATGGGCAAAACTGAACAGATGGACCAACAGTTAGCAAAGGGAGTGGAGAAATAAGAACTTTTCCTTGCAAGTATTGTTGCTAAAGATGACCATACATGGATGACATTTAAAGGTACCTGTAAAGCAATAGTGCCTTGTTTTTGGACAGATTCCATGAACTGGGAACTCTAGCAGAATATGGACATGTTAAAATTTCACATGGTCCTTTCTTCTTTTCCTCTTCCTCCTTATTTAAGGATCTGCCTAAATTTCCAAATGAAACAACTTTCATTCAGCTTTCTGGAAAAAACTCCATTTCATCTTTGCATGTTTCTTATATTGCCTTCAATTTCCAAAAATAACACAACCTATTACTAAAGTATGCCAGCTAATTGTGCTCTCTTCCCTGGAAATCTTCCTCCTTTTATTTATTTATTATTTGGATTTATCCCCGCCCATCTCTACCATGGCAGACTCTGGGCGGTTTTATACAGTATGTTGAGCTGGCATTGAGCAGGAGTAAGGGAAAGGATTCTAAATGTCTGGTTTTTCATAATAAAGGTGGTCAAACAGCAAATTTCCAGCTGTGGCAAAAAATAATTTCCAACCCACTATCATTTGTCATATCATGGAGCATTTCCTGCAATAAAAAGGAATTTATAGGGTGTTCTTTAAATAACCCCTGAATGAATAGGAGGATGCATATGACTTTTAATGGTTAGGAAAGCTGAAACTTAAGTACATACCTAATTTCCTAGTGCTTGGAAGAATACAAGGTTTTATGTATTTTGCAGCTGTGCTTCCACTCTGATTAGGTAAAGGTAAAGGTTTCCCCCGCACATTTGTGCAGTCGTGTCCGACTCTAGGGGCCGGTGCTCATCTCCGTTTGTTAGCCGAAGAGCCAGCGTTGTCCGAAGACGCTTCCACGGTCATGTGGCCGGCATGACGTGCGCGGAACGCTGTTACCTACCCACCGAAGTAGAGAATAACATATATCTGAGAAGAAGATGGCCAGGAATTGAAGTCAATCCCACCCAATGGAAAAGGGGGGGGGGGAATTGAATGCTAAGACAAAAATCCTGTGCAATCTTTGGCTTCCCTGATGTATCAACCTACAGTTACCAGCTCCACTTAATAGCTTACTTCACCCTACCCAGTAAATGAGTGAGTACATGTAACAACATGTATGTGCATGCATGTATCTATGTATTTATACTTTTCAGAAACCATAGGCAGGTCCAGAACTTAAATAATAGTTGAATTAATAATTACAGACTAATTTTTTTTAATCTGTTCAATCATGTCCAATTCTCGGAGACTGCTTGGACAAGTCCCTGCAGTTTTCTTGGCAAGGATTTTCAGAAGTGGTTTGCCATTGCCTCCTTCCTAGGGCTGAGAGAGAGTGACTGATCAGGGTCACCCAGCTGGTTTCATGACTCAGGCGGGACTAGAACTCACGGTCTCCTGGTATCTAGCCTGGTGCCTTAACCACTACACCAGACTGGCTGTCTACAGACTAAATTAGGGTATGCAAAATAAAGTATTTCCTTTATAAAGTTAATTTATTCTAGGGCTATGTGATCTGGGGTGAAAAATTCTGGATGACCACTAGATGGCCACAGAGATACACCAGAAGACTTAGCAATGCAGATCTAGTAGCCCTAACTGATTTACTAACTACATATAGCAACCATTCTTTTTCCCACACATAAACCACACAGCTACACACATGCACACATCCATACACATTTCTAGGAGGAAGAGAAGAAGAGAAGGAGGAAAAGATGGGATTAAGTGAGAGGAAAAGGTAACTGCACAGGGAAGAGAAAGAAGGCCATAAAATTAGATGAAATGAGGATTAGGGAAGAGATAACTGGAAAGGAAAAGGGGAGGGGGAAGGATTTTAAAGGATTTAACTCTATAAAGGGTTAAAATTCACCAGGCAAACAGGATTTCTCAAGTATTGGCTATTCTCTAGGCTAATCTTCAAAGGCATCCATGCATTTTGAACCTCCTGCCCTTTCAATAGTTTATTTTTTTATAAGTGAATGTAAGTTGACTCTCAATTCACAGGTTTTAGAGGGAAAATATAGTTTTTTGTTAGAGTAGTTATATGACTAGCCTTCACGAACAGCTATGAAAGATGCTACACATTTATATTTTGGTAGCAAATTAATCAACAGCTATACAGAAGCCATGCTTATAGAGAGGTTCCTTAAGGGGATGTTTTATATCATGCAAGCACCCTAACCCATTTAACTGATTGAATCAGATAACCCTAAAGCAATTACTTTCAGACGTAGTCAATTGGTTTATCTGCCTTCTGTGACAGAGATGGACTTAGAGAGGCCCCATGAAAACAGGTTTTCTCTAGGCATTCCATCTTTATGGCCAACTTTTGTTTTATATATGATTATATACTAGGCTTCTGTGAAAGAAACAAAATATGGCTTGCATAGTCAATTTGAATCACCAAACCATTCCAATTTAATTCAATGTTTGAATCAATTTGGAAAATCAATCCAGTTTCAGTATTTCAACTGAACCGTTAAAGCAAATTCAATTATTCAGTTTGGGAAGCTGATTTACTTTAATGATTTGATCAAACCACCCTAATGCCACAATATTATTTGGTTCTAGCTAGTGTGACAAAAATCTATAGCTTTTTTTTTTCTTTTTCAAGGTTTGAGGAAATTAATAGTATGGATTAACCAGTGTCTCTTCCTTAACTACTAGGGTTCAGATCAGACTTGAAGAAATGCTGCCCTTACTGACTTTTTTCCTGAATGCAGATACTGGGGATATATTCTAAGGCCAGTGGCCCATAGATTTGGAGATATTCAGGATTCATGCACCTGTCATCTTCTGGCTGGGTTTGTCTCTTATAGCTAAATTTCAGAGACTTTCAGAAGAGGAAGGGAAGGGAAGGGAAGAAGGGATTCTTGTGTTTTCTGAGACATAGTGTAGGTCCCATTAAAGTGACAAACCTGCATGTCTGTATTTCAGACTGCAGATGAGAGCTCCCAATACTGTCCCAACACAGAGATTGAAAAAGGCTATTCCAAACCCAACAGAATCCGTACTCATGTACCAAAGGAAAGAAAGCAATTGAAGTCATGACGATGAAGGTTCTTAGTCATCCAGGTGGAACAGTCTGTGGCTTGAATCATGTCAACTGGATTTCTATTTTCTCAGTAGAAACGTTTCACTCCTTATCCAAGGAGCTTCTTCAGTCTGAGTAAAGTTAGTAAGGGAATCCTTACTAACTTATTGAAGTCATGAGTATGCAAAAAAGGGAATGAACATAGACACACACACAAAAATGTATTTGATCAATGATCAGAACAATGAAAGAGTTGGACAGTAAAATTAAATTATAATATATCATAATATGTATGTAAAATTATAATGACATAGCGTGTGACATAATTCACCCCGGGCATAACATTTATTCTTCGTGACCACAGATCTAATTCTGTAGGAATGAAGACAAATTCAGTACAAAGTAGAATATAAGCCAAAAGATTTTTGTGTAATTAACTTCAGCTACTGAATTACATCCAAAACACATTTCTGCTCTATTCTCACTTCTAAACAGTCTACAAAATTGATGGAATAACATCTGTTTAAGACATTTCTCAACTTCCTGGGTAGCAATGGAATAGGTTCTTTTTCTTTACGTTTTCAGTTTTGCATTTTGTGCTCAGTTGCCTCTTCATCTCCTGTTTATAATAAGTAAAAAAAACTTTGCCGAGTGCAAAATAAAAAATTCCTATCCTAATAGAAAGAAGGAAATTAATTTTTTAGAATAATTTATGGGTGAAGAGGGGAGAGAAATATCCAGGTGTCCTTCATTAATTTTAACTTCCTGAATGGGATTCCCAAATATCCTTCCATGGATGGAAGGGACTCTTTTGATTAAATGGAATGTTTCTGCTTCCTGAATGGGAGAGGAAAATATTTTTATATATTGAGCAAAGGTGCTCAACCTGTATCCCTAGAGTTGCATTCAGCCCTCAAAGTCCTACCAAAACTTGCAATCAAATTGTATTTTTTAAATATAGTATTAAAGAATTAAGGAATATGTGGGGAGTAATGATGTTGCATTTAATCAATTTCAATTTGAATTAAATTCAATCAACTTTAGCTTTTGTCTGGCTGCCACCCACTCTTTGGAATATGGCTCCCAAGATCTGCTCCAGTTGATCAAGGGACTTTTCAGAAGAATAGAGGAAGTGGATCCACGACTCTAGAGCGGAGGTGAAAAATCTTTCCCACCCTATGCCATTTGAGAGTGTTTCCGCTCATAGTATAAAACACTTAGGGTGCAGTTTAAAGTCTCAGGTTTGCACTTTTATCCATAGGAAGCAGCTGCAAAAGGGCAATTTGAATTACTTGAAGAGACATAATTGACTGCTTCTTTGCTTCTTGATTAGAGATTTTACAGTTTGAATACTGGTCTCTGGAAGATCTTAGTAGTTATGCTTCCAGTGAACTGGTGTTGCCACTACTTTCCCAATCTGATGCTTTCCAGATCTGTTGGGATTATAACTTCCAAAATTCTCAGCCAATGTGGCCATTGCCATTTATTTTGACCCCACAGGACAGGGTGTGGACAGGATAGAGATGGCCAGGTCAAGAATCACCTCCACAGAAGGGCTAAGGCTACTTTTATCGAGGGTGTCCTTAATAACATAATCTGGCAAATCTGTAGCTAGTAGCTGTTCTTTGGAACACGGTCATTTTGCTAATATTCTTTTTCTCAATCAATTTTTATTTCCGTCATAGACCAGCATACAACTAGTAACATAACAATTACGCTAAAATAGAAATAAAAATAAAAAGTCATATTGATAGCATAAAATAAGATAAAGATAAAATTATTAAGGTAAAATTACAGAGTAAAGAGAAATCCTATAAAATTACAATTAATTTTACAATGAATAATCTATATACTATAAATAGCTAGGGCAAATAGCTATAAAAGGGCATAAGTAATACTAGAATTTGTATAACACTACGAGAATGTAAAGCTATGCCAACTTATATTATCAAATCAAATCAATTTTATTCGGTCATAGACCAGCAAACAAAACTGAAGATTCACATCTGATTAGAATAAAAGAAAAAACACCTAAAATTCTAAAAAATCTAAGAAAAATTAGAGATATTGCGGTGTGCTGTACAGAATATAGAGCAATATTTAGCTGTGGTCAATGAAGTAAAATCAGATTGGTCTGATAAAAACAGCTTGAGGTAAAAAGGATCCGAATGACCTGGATATTTGGTAAAAAATTGAGATAATAATTCCTGGCGAGCATCTGCATAGAGAGGACAATATAAAATGACGTGTTCCATTGTTTCAATTACTCCTCTGCCACATGGGCACAGTCTTTGATTGAAAGGGATATTTCGATATCGATATATATTCTTTTTAAAACTCTGGCATGTTACACTGAACATAGTATTCAAGATAGAAAATAAAGAGGAGCTAAGTTGATGAAGGTTCTCAGTCATCCAGGTGGAACAGTCTGTGGCTTGAATCATGTCAACTGGATTTCTATTTTCTCAGTAGAAACGTTTCACTCCTTATCCAAGGACTGAAGAAGCTCCTTGGATAAGGAGTGAAACGTTTCTACTGAGAAAATAGAAATCCAGTTGACATGATTCAAGCCACAAAGAGGAGCTAAGGTTAAGATTAGGATTAGATCCACATGGTGTGCTCCTACAATTAGAAGTAACTGAGCTCTTACAGAAGAGTTTTGGCACACCATTAGAAGAACACAGAATATTCATGAATGTATAGATGGAGGGAGGGAGATTTTTCACCAAGAAAGTACTATTTGGATTTTCTGCTGAGACAGAAACATTTTTGACTATCTGGGTCTGTCATTCCATGTCTTCAAGTTGCTTTTCTCTATCTCCCACCTACCCAGGAGAAAATTTAAAGAATGCATTGTTGGTGAACAGTAAAGTTGATCCCTAGACTTCCTCAAAATACTTTTTAAAAAAGTCATATCAATGAACTTGAGAACATAACAAGAGTTACTCAAATCAATCTCTGGATTGTGAGAATAATTAAAGGCTATTAATTGCATTGTTTCCTTTGCACAAAGTGACTGTGTACCAAAAAAAATAAGAAGGCAAGACTTTCTCACCCTCATCAGGGACACCATGAGAGGGGTAAGAAGGGCAAAATGGTGGCCACACATGCACAATCAAAACCTTGCCCCTTTTTATGGTAAACACAAAAAAGGGGACAGGGCTTTGATCGGGTGGTCATGGCTGTCTTCTTGACTTTTTGACACAGACAGAGACACCCCTGACCATCTCTATAAATAGATAAGGGGTATTAAGCTAATGATTTGTCAAACACTCTGAATTAGTGCTATATTTGAAGCAAGGTGATTATCTTTCATATATTTAGCCAGGAGACCTACTAACTCTTGTCTCCAAGCTGCAATAGATATATTCTTTATTATGAAAAATCACCTTAATTTTAATCACCTAAAAAATCAAGGGGACATTTACATAATCAACATAGAGAGGTTAAATTCACCTTGCCTGAGTCACTTGCTACAATGGGTTTCCTCAATTAATCAATAATGAGTTGCTTTAAAGCTCCTACTCTTGATTTTGCATTTAGCATTTCAAAAACTCCCAGTGATGTAGCAGATTTCTGAAGAACTAATTAGCTTCACTTTGTCCTGTGGAGTATAAAGGATTTTCTTTTTACTTGGGCATTCTGAAATAATCACAAAGGTGACAGGAATGGGTAAAAAAGGAGAAGGTTCTGGCAACTTGGCATTAAGTCACACATTTTGTGAGAAGAATAGCTGTTCCTTTGGGATAGATGGCTGTCCTTCATCCCAAATGTTCATAATTAATCACAGTAGAGCATGACATTATGCAAATTGCTTTTCCAATCTTCCCTCCCCGCCAAAAAAAAAAAAAAAAGGGTAGAAATAGCCTCCACTGGAAAATATCCACTTAATTTTACAAGAGTAGGTTTGTTGTGGCAGAATGAATCCAGTATTACCTTAAAAGCCAATATGTTTATATCTAACATTTTAACAAATTTATTACTGTAGAGTAATAGCAGAGTGAATGCTATATTATTATGTGGTATATTTTATTAGCTGGTAGTAGATTATTGTATTTCTTTGTTTTACTTTGTTTTTCTCCTTTTAAATTTTGCTGGTCATTGACCGAATAAATATTATTGATTGATTGATTGGACTGTTTAATAAATATTTTCTTGACTGGGAAAACAATACCTTAATGGATAGTATGGTTTATTATGTTTTGCTTTAGCATATTGTTGTTGTTGTTCAGTCGTTTAGTCGTGTCCGACTCTTCGTGACCTCATGGACCATATTGTCTTGTAATATGCTAAATAATATTTAGCATATTAGCCATTGTTATTTCTAACCTATGATTAATTGCTTAGCTTGTTCTGTTGTTGTTGTTCAGTCGTTTAGTCGTGTCCGACTCTTCGTGACCTCATGGACCATAGCACACCAGGCCTTCCTGTCCTCCACTGTCTCCCGGAGTTTACTCAAATTCATGTTCGTTACATCGGTGATGCTATCTAACCATCTCATCCTCTGCCGTCCCCTTCTCCTTTTGCCTTCAGTCTTTCCCAGCATCAGGGTCTTTTCCAGTGAGTCCTCTCTTCGCATTAGGTGGCCAAATTATTTGAGCTTCAGCTTCAGCATCTGTCCTTCCAATGAGCAGTCAGGGTTGATTTCCTTTAGGATTGACTGATTTGACCTCCTTGCAGTCCAAGGGACTCTTAAGAGTCTTCTCCAGCACCACAGTTCGAAAGCATCAATTCTTTTGCGCTCAGCCTTCCTTATGGTCCAACTCTCACAGCCATACATTACTACGGGAAAAACCATAGCTTTAACTATACGGACCTTTGTCGGCAATGTGATGTCTCTGCTTTTCAATATGCTGTCTAGGTTTGCCATAGCTTTCCTCCCAAGGAGCAAGCGTCTTTTAATTTCATGGCTGCAGTCACTGTCTGCAGTGATCTTGGAACCCAAGAAAATAAAATCTGTCACTGCTTCCATTTCTTCCCCTTCTATTTGCCAGGAAGTGATGGGACCAGATGCCATGATCTGAGTTTTTTTAATGTTGAGTTTCAAGCCAGCTTTTGCACTCTCCTCTTTCACCCTCATCAAGAGGCTCTTTAGTTCCTCTTCACTTTCTGCCATTAGGGTGGTATCATCTGCATATCTGAGGTTGCTGATATTTCTCCTGGCAATCTTAACTCCGGCTTGTGATTCATCCAGCCCAGCATTTCTCATGATGTACTCTGCATATAAGTTAAATAAGCAGGGTGATAATATACAGCCTTGTCATACCCCTTTCCCAATTTTGAACCAGTCGGTTGTTCCATGTCCGGTTCTAACTGTTGCTTCTTGACCCGCATACAGGTTTCTCAGGAGACAGGTAAGGTGGTCTGGTACTCCCATCTCTTTAAGAATTTGCCACAGTTTGTTGTGATCCACACAATCAAGGGTTTTAGCAAAGTCAATGAAGCAGAAGAATATGTTTTTCTGGAACTCTCTTGCTTTTTCCATGATCCAGCGAATGTTGGCAATCTGATCTCTAGTTCCTCTGCCTCTTCGAAACCCAGCTTGCACTTCTGGTAGTTCTCGGTTCACATACTGCTGAAGCCTAGCTTGTAGGATTTTGAGCATAACCTTGCTAGCATGTGAAATGAGCGCAATTGTACGGTAGTTTGAGCATTCTTTCGCATTGCCCTTCTTTGGAATTGGAATGTAAACTGACCTTTTCCAATCCTGTGGCCACTGTTGAGTTTTCCAAATTTGTTGGCATATTGAGTGCAGCACTTTAACAGTATCATCTTTTAGGATTTTAAATAGCTCAGCTGGGATACTGTCTTCTCCGCTAGCTTTGTTGTTAGCAATGCTTCCTAAGGCCCACTTGACTTCACTCTCTAGGATGTTCAGCTCAAGGTCAGTGACCACACTATCGTATTTATCAGGGATATTAAGATCTTTCTGTTAAAGTATTTGGTAAAGGTATTCTATGTAGAATCAAGCGAATGGTATTTCTACACTATGAATCTAGCCTGGAAAGTGGAAATTTCCAAGTCCCTCTGTTGCAAGCACTTTCCCATAACAAAAAGCTCATAAACAACAGGTGCTGTTCTCTAGCCAAAACAATTGAAGTTATCAGTCCTTTTCCCATGAGAATCGAGTCTCGAGGGAAAGCCAATATGCAACACCGCCACCCCATGGCGGTTTATAGTAAGTACAACTGTTGCTAGAATTTTAACCTGAAAAGTAACCTTAGCCCATACTAGCCAATCAGAATTGTGTACCATGGGTATAATTCAGCTATGAACCATGGGTATTCATCTCACTCATGTTTTTTCTATGCTTCTGTTGACTGCTATCTACATGAACTTTGTATCTGAACTGTAACTATGCCTGGTCTTTGCACAGACCATGATGTTTTCATTCCTCACTTCTAGTGATGGAACTCTGCGTATGCTTTGTTTTTTCCTTTTTGCAATAATGCACCATACATCCATTATTGCCTTATGCTATCAATAAAGATATTGTTAGCCTTAAAACACGTTGTTTGGATTGCTCAGCGCCAATAGCCACCATCACCCCACACTTTCTTGTATAGTTCTTCTGTGTATTCTTGCCACCTCTTCTTAATCTCTTCTGCTTCTGTCAGGTCCCTGCCTTTTTTGTCCTTTATCATGCCCATCTTTGCACAAAACGTTCCCTTGATATCTCCGATTTTCTTGAAGAGATCTCTAGTCTTCCCCATTCTATTGTTTTCCTCGATTTCTTTGCATTGTTCATTTAAGAAGGCCTTCTTATCTCTCCTTGCTATTCTCTGGAATTCTGCATTCAGTTGTTTATATCTTTCCCTTTCTCCCTTGCCTTTTGCTTCCCTTCTTTCCTCAGCTATTTGTAAAGCCTCATCAGTCAGCCATTTTGCTTTCTTGCATTTCTTTTTCTTTGGGATGGTTTTAGTTGCTGCCTCATGTACAATGTTACGAACCTCCATCCATAGTTCTTCAGGCACTCTGTCTACCAGATCTAATCCTTTAAATCTATTCCTCACCTCCACTGTATATTCATAAGGGATATGATTTAGGTCATACCTGAGTGGTCTAGTGGTTTTCTCTACATTCTTCAATTTAAGCCTAAATTTTGTGATAAGAAGCTCATGATCTGAGCCACAGTCAGCTCCAGGTCTTGTTTTTGCTGATTGTATAGAGCTTCTCCATCTTTGGCTGCAAAGTATATAATCAATCTGATTTTGGTATTGACCATCTGGTGATGTCCATGTGTAGAGTCGTCTCTTGTGTTTTTTGGAAAAGAGTGTTTGCTATGACCAGCGTGTTCTCTTGACAAAACTCTATTAGCCTTTGCCCTGCTTCATTTTGTACTCCGAGGCCAAACTTGCCTGTTATTCCGGTTATTTTTGACTTCCTACTTTAGCATTCCAGTCCCCTATGATGAAAAGGACATCTTTTTTTGGTGTTAGTTCTAGAAGGTGTTGTAGGTCTTCATAGAACCGGTCAACTTCAGTGGTTGGGGCATAGACTTGGATTACTGTGATGTTGAATGGTTTGCCTTGGATTCGAACTGAAAGCATTTTGTACACCTTCCGACCTGAGGGGCTCATCTTCCGGCATCATATCTTTTAGCCTTTTGATACTGTCCATGGGTTTTCTAGGCAAGGATACTGGAGTGGTTTGCCATTCCCTCCTCCAGTGGACAACATTTTGTCAGAACTGTCCATCATGACCTGTCCGTCTTGACCTGACTTCATTGAGTTATGCAAGCCCCTTCGCCACGACAAGGCAGTGATCCATGAAGGGGAGCTTGTTCTGTAAACACAGCAAATTGTGGATTATTGAATAAACTATGATAAAACCCAATGTCTTTTTCCATATCTCTCTTAAAAATATTTTTTTTCTATTCACTGTGGCAAAGTAACGGAAGTCAGTATAATGCAAGACTCAGCTAGAAAGGATAATTTGACAGAAAAAATGTACTAAATTAAAGGAAAAAAACAATAGAAAGTGGTGTTTGGGGTATGATCATTCCTTTTGTGCTTGTGAAATGGCTGTTTTTAATTTCCTGGTTAGATCTGGTGATAATTCTTGAACCAGGGTTCCTCCAAAGGAGATTAAACAATATTTAACATTCCCCTGCCTATTGTGTGTTGAGGTTGATAGATGAAAATCTACCCCTGTTTTTACAGTGCTAAAAGGTTCTTTTTAAAGGCTGTTCAAATGTGGTGCTGTGTTTGAAATGAGGGAATTGCTGTTGCTAATAGATAATTGGTGTCTTGACATCTTCAAGTGTCATTTGCCTGCTTTTAATCTGACATCATTTTGTTAAGTTTAAAACTCAAAATCAAAAGAGATGAAAAACTCTACACTTGGGGTTTCAGTTGATCCATTTCTCCTGACAAAGATGGTAGGTATATTTTCCTCATCATGAGCCTCCATTAATATTGTTATCAAATTGTTAATTAAAATATAGAGTTTCATTTGCCTTCTTTCAAGGGCTTCTTGGCATCTATTCCAAAACTGGTGCTTCTAAGTACAGCTTAGAAGTAGACACCTCATGTATATTACAGGAAGTCCTCGTTAAGCAACTGCCTCGGACAGCAACCATTTTCAAATACAACGGTAATAAACAGTAATCAAAAAAATCATTTTCCAACCAATGCACACATTTAAGACAACAAAAGCCTTCAGTGTGAAACTGGTTAAGGTCTGGTCAGTTTCAGGCAGCAGTGTGAGGGCACAAGGGTACTAATCAACTAATTAAGATCACACAGCTGAGCTTATTAACTTTAGGTTGGCACTTTTTAGGGACATGCTGAGCTGCAGAGAAAAGCAGCTCAGGAAAAGATAGCTTGTTTAAGCAATCTCTCCACCCTGCGAGGGGGCAGAAAAGGAAAAAAAGACAGGTCAGGCACAGGACACTGTATGAGAGAACTTTATCTGAATGGGAGGGCAGCAACCAGCGATCTTTGCAGCATCTCTCTCTGTCACGTGTTTCGCTTAGCAACCATGTCACTTAATGACCATTTTGTCGGAACCAATTGCAGTCACTAAATGAGGACTACCTGTATTGATTTCATAGAGAAACAATACTAAAGAGCTGATAAGCCCAACCTTTACCCCTAAAACCCCCAAAAACCTCCCAAACCATCCGTTCAAAAGAGAGAAGGAAAGAAGAAAAGTTATAGATACTATCAACAAACTTTCCTAAGTCCCTTATATTTATATTTATATTGTCTTACCAGTAGGCATCTCTTGGCCAACTTTGGCTGGGTTAAGCAGGTTCATACCTCATTAGTACATTGATGGGAGACCATCATGGAATTTCAAGGCCAAAGATTAGATGGGATAGCCAAATAAACATTCCTGAGGAAGGGAATGCCAAACACTTCTGTACAGTTGCCAGGAAAAACTGACATTGGCAGTGGGCTAAACCATGTTCCTTCAGCCCTGAATCATCCTGATGATGTACTCTTCTCCAAACATCTATAAATACAGGGGGAACTTTTGCATTAATTTCCATGCATAATTGCATGTGTGCATATATTTCCTGAAGGCAGCTTCTCAGTTCAGCAAAATTGGGGCTAACAGATCCAGATTGCATTGTGAGTCTAGGAACATAAGAGTTCAGGTACCAAGTTGTTCTATCTCTACTGAATTATCTATCCTCTCTCTCTCTCCCTCTCCAGTACACACACACATACACACTCACACACACATGCATGCATGCATACATACACATACATACACAAGTATTTTTATGCCATTTATGTTTTGTCTCAGGTAGTGTTAGAAGTGTTGAGTCTTCAGGTTTATTTATTTATTTAATTTATATGACTGCCCATCTCCCCCCATGGGGACCCCTGGGCGGTTCACAATAAACAAGTTAAAATAAAATCTAAAATATCTAAAATCACAGTTATACAATAAAATACATATTCTAAAATCCAGATGGTGATGGAATAATTAAAAGAAGGACAATTATAAAATTAAGGGATTAGCCACCCCCATGAGGAACTATCCCTTCCTCCTTCCCACGCCATGTAAGGGAAGGTGACCTTGGCAGCAGTTGTTGTGGTCAGCAGTTGTTGTGGTCAGCAGGACCCAGAGCAGCCCTGTGCACTCAGGCTGTAACTCTCCTTCGTCCTTCGTCCTGACACCAAGCCGTCACCAGCCCCAGCTCCTCAGCCTGGAACGGGGCACCGGTTGATCCACCTGTCAAGGTAAGCATTCCTGCAGAAAGGATGATAAGAACAAAGCTTGCGCAGATAACTGCTATCTCAGTGATGGGAGCCTGAACACAGAGGAACTTTGTGAAAGCCACTACCAAAAAAACAAAACTCCCAGGGTTTATGCTCAGCTCTAGAAGCAACCTGGTTGGGGGGGGAGCACCCTGCAGTTGCAGGGGTTACTCCTTTTTCCCCCACGCATGCACTCACCACACCAGCAACTTCATATTTGCGAGATGGAACATGCATTAAAAAAAAACACTATTGAGACTTGGCAATGCCACTAACAGGCAAAGAATTTGAAAACCATGCTAAATATTCCAAATAAAAAAAATTGAAAGGCAATTAAACAGTGACACTTGTCTCTGTGGCCAAGTAGCACAGCCATGTTGAGCAAAAAGCATTGGCACATAACACTATAAAATTCCCAATGAATTTCCAAAAACAAGCCTAGAAGGCTAGAAAATAAAAAGGAGCATTGGCATAATGTATTTTAATGAGTAGACTGCTTTTGCAGTAAAAATTTGTAAAAAAGAAACAACACAAAGTAAAATCAGATAGATTATACCAATCCATGGAGGCTCTATTACAGCCAAAATTTCATCAATTTTTTTTTCCTTTTCTACCTGCTAATCATATGTTACACAATTTAACAGACTGAAGACACACACACAAACACACATTCACATTCCCTTTGTCTCCTTGTTGAAAGGATCAGCATAAAAACAATTGGGCATAAAAACAATTGGGCATAAAAACAATTGGGCAGGCAGCAAGAGGGTGACCCCCCCTTACTGCCTGAAAAAAAATGCAACCTCTGTTCTCTAATAGCAGCCCCAAAAAAATGTCTTATAAAAAGTTGAAACTCAGATAGGATTCCAATGAAGGGGTTCAAAGTTTAGTTCATTCATTATAAACCCCTTGTAAATTAAGGCAGGAAAGCAAACCTCTCTCCAACCCGCACAAGCCAATGTCCTTGGACAGAGTTTCACACTTAAACATTTTTTCCCCTCTTTTCAGCTGGCTGCAAACACTTGCCCTCCCTTCCCTTCGTTCCACCAAATCCTGCACTACGCATTTCTGAAACCCATTTTTTTTCCTTTTCCTAGCAAACCTTTCTCCTCGGCCACCTCCTCCGCAAAATCCCATAACTCCCCATTTCACTTTTTACACATACCACAACATTCTGTCTCTTGTCACTTACTTTCCATTTTAATATCACTAACCTATTTCTTTTCTGTGATCTGGGCAGACAGCAAACACACGGAGAAGCAAAACTAAATCTGCATGTTATCTGTAAACTTTTGCCTTATTCCAGTTTCCGCCACCCCCTTCTAACTGCTCAGATTCTCTAAACTCACAAATAATTTTGGTGGAACAAAGGACAGAAAACAAAGAGAGAGAAAAAAGTGCTAGAGAATTTCCTCCCTCCTTACTCTGTGACCTTCAGGCAAGCAAGCGAAAAGCAGACCAAAGGAGGGAAGGCTTGGGCGAAATGGCAATCTTGCATTCAAGTTTCATTTAAAAATCACAATACACACTGCACAAAACAGAACCTGCATCCATTCTCAACATAGACAGACACACATAATTTTAAAACTTTTTCACAATTCAAAACATTTTCTTAACCTTTCATAAATGCATAAAGCTTATGCATTAACATGCACACACAAATCCAGACAGGCAAATGTTTACAAACAGAACAGAAAACACACAAGTGCCTTAACACAAAAACTCTTCTTTTTTAGAAGCTCCCCATCCCGTGATTTTGAAAAGAACTATATTGAAGGGGGGGCAAAGTATTCCCTCTTGCCTTAGGCAGCTTGATTTAGGGGACAACATTTCATGCATAAAACAACACAAAAAACTTGTTCCTCAGCCCTCCAGCTGTTGAGGATTTTGGATGGTTATTTTAATATTTCTCCTGTTTCCTGATGGTCCCAAGGCATAATGCTTAACCTGTACATGCTCTGAATTCTTGGGGGGTCCCATTCTAGCCCTAGCTCTAAAGGCTCTCTCAATCTAGGGTTAGTGGCCCCACAGGCAGGCAGAGGCTCTGTTGTTGTGTGTGTTACTAATAGTGCCTGCCTTATCTTGCCTAGCTTGTTCAATATCTTATCTTGTTTACTATCTGGAAGTTCCCAAAGAAACAAATCACCTGCACTTCCAGAACCTCATCAAATATTTCCCTACCAATGTATAAGGAGGGCAAAACTACCTGCAGCTAGGAAGTTCGTGAAGGTGTTAATAAAAACATCATTAATGGTGCCCTCTGGCAGCCAAATCCCATTTCTGAGCCAATAAATAGGTAGGCTATAATGCATATTAAAAAGCAGAGACATCACCTTGTCGACAAAGGTCCGTATAGTTAAAGCTATGGTTTTTCCAGTAGTAATGTATGGCTGTGAGAGTTGGACCATAAGGAAGGCTGAGCGCCGAAGAATTGATGCTTTCGAACTGTGGTGCTGGAGAAGACTCTTGAGAGTCCCTTGGACTGCAAGGAGGTCAAACCAGTCAATCCTAAAGGAAATCAACCCTGACTGCTCATTGGAAGGACAGATGCTGAAGCTGAAGCTCAAATACTTTGGCCACCTAATGCGAAGAGAGGACTCCCTGGAAAAGACCCTGATGCTGGGAAAAACTGAAGGCAAAAGGAGAAGGGGACGGCAGAGGATGAGATGGTTAGATAGCATCACCGATGTAATGAACGTGAATTTGAGTAAACTCCGGGAGACAGTGGAGGACAGGAAGGCCTGGCGTGCTATGGTCCATGAGGTCACAAAGAGTCGGACACGACTAAACGACTGAACAACAACAAAATAATGCTTACAGAGGGTCTTTAATTTCTTAAAAGAGATTTTTACTGTCACTTAAAGTTTCAGTGCCTCCCAATGTGTCAAGACATGCTAAGGGAGTGCACAGTTTACATACTTACTGTTACCCATGGCCTCTAGGGATTTTTTCAGGTCTTTGACCCGGGTGTGATCAATCACCCTCCCATCACAGAGAGCCAAAATTACTTTATACTTTACTTTGTTGCATACAGTGGATTCTTAGGGATTTCTCGAGTCTTTCCTTCGATCTCGGGGTATTTCTTTCACTACCCTCCCATATTTAGAAACCACTAAACCTCAAATATTCCAACACACACACACTCTTCCACACTACCAAACACAATCACATTTCAACACACACAAGACAACACTCCCCTCCTAGTAAAAACTATACTCATCAGTACATTCAAGTGCACTTTTCCAATTTCCAGTTTCCTAAGGCGCCACACCAAAAAATATCACAAAAACAAATACTCAAAGCCTCTAACACTGGGCGTTCAGGTTCAGCCAGAACAGAGTCTGCCGATATCTCAGATCCAGTCAAGGTTACCGGTAAAAACAGACCGGGAGCGCTCTTAACATTGAAAGAGATCTGTGTCGGTTTCTTCCGTCTGCTGTTGTGAAGGCCATAACTCACAAAGGGAGTTACACCATGGGCGGTTGACCGAAAGGAACAAAGCCTTCTTGTCACACTGTTTGGGCGCCAGAATGTAAGGCCACTGCTTACACTGTTTTACCCGAGTTCCTGAAGTTACCAATAACAGTCTTGAGTCGAGGCTTGGAGATTTAAAGTAACAGCATTTATTTTGGCCAAGACAAATCTGGGTGAGGTCTCCACAGACATCATGACAGTGAAATGCCTGGGAAGACCCACACACACACATCGCAAGCACAGATATTATACAGAGTAGCAGAGCTGGTAAGGAAGCATGAACGAACTCTATCCCAGTAACCGGGCAAAGCTCCGTATCTACATTTCTAGCCAATGTTCTGTCTCCTAGTATGTTAAACAATCCTTGCTAAGTGTTATCTGAATGAACTTATCCCTGGAGACAGCAGCAAGGTCTCTGCGTCCCTGCTAACCTAGTTCCCTTTAGCAAGGAAATTCCAAAAGCAAGATGGCGTAGGTTATGCTAAGCTAACCCTTACATGTAAGGGCAGGTTCAGTATCAAGACCCATTAATGGGAGATGACAATATGAGCCCTGGTCCTAACTTCTCATGGTCAGAGCAAACATCTAAGATTATTTTTAACCACACACAGCTAATGTGGTTGCTTTACTGCATGGGATCAACACAATCAGAGTTCCTAACCTTATGGAATACCACCACATTTTTTGGCTAGATACAAATTACTGCTCTTTTGTAGACCTCCATAAATATAGAAAAGTCTAAGACAGGATGGGGGGCAAAGAATTTATTCCTGTCCTCCCTACACACTTAAAAATATTTAATGACTGACAAGATTTCATGTCTGTTGGGTTCTGTGTAGTATTTGGCTACACACCCAACAAAAACAGTTTGTTTAGAAAGTAGTGGGATGTTGGCTATTAAATATCACTTTGGCTTTCCTATTACACCATAACAAGCAGCTGATGGCCAAAAAAAACATGCTGCTGGGAATTATTGGAGTTGAAAGTCCAACATTTGAAGGGCACTATATTGGCCAAAGACTGGTCTACTCCATCATTAGATGATGGTGATGGTGGTGATGGTGATGGTGATGATGGTGATGATAGAGAGATGGAGATGGAGATGGAGATGATGGAGATATCAAATTTAAAGAAAAGGCATTGTTCTTGAACTTCAAAGAAAGAAGTTAGGCTAGAGTTATGTTCCTTCACATATTGTTGTCCTTTTTTGTGGGTTCCGTGAACCATAATAATTTCATTTTCTCTGCACTGGTGAAAATTGATGCTTACATTTTGTGATAATTAGAAAATTCAGGGGATTCTAGTGACAAGTGAGGAAAAAATATAAGGTGTTGACCAACTGTCATGCTGTCTCTATGATTTAACACACACTTTTTATTATTTCGCCATGCTTTTTATGCCAAAACTATCTGCCTATTTCAGAGTGGGGTGGAACTGTGCACAACAATCCAACTGCTAAGCTATGCCAGGTAAAATAACATGTTTGTAATATAACTCACAATCCCTGGTTCTTTACCTCCCACGTTACATTTCCCAAAACAGCCAGAAATCAAAGAAGCAGAATAGTAGCATTTTCTCTCCCTGAAGATTGCAGCTAATATGAGAAAACATACAGCAGCCAGGAAGGGGGAAATCATCCCTTTTCACTGCTCATAAAATTTAACTTTCTATTATTATTGGAAGCAAAGTGTATCTACTTTTTCGTAATATATCTGGAGCATCAAATATAAATTCTCAGAGGTTTTTCAGTAACAGTTTAAAAAACAGTTTTTCTGATTCGAGAAGCTTTTGACTTATCTAGACTCAGTGAAGTCAGGTTAATGACATCAGTACACAGCCAGACCTAAAGAGCTCTCAGTCTTGTGATGTCATGCTACTCCTTGTATGAATGCCAGTTACTGGGAGCACCCATGTTGCTAATATGGGAGATGGAAGTGGCAATTCAGACAGAGGAAAATAATATTGGAACTGTAGGAATTCTGATATGGTAGTGCCAGAACTCCACACAGCTTCTTCTTAGTATATAGTAGAGTAGAAGTATTCCCATAAACTTGCACAAGGCTTAATCAGTTCAAAACACAAAATAAGCACACTTCACATGTTAAATGTAAAGTTACATAAAAAAGAGTTTACAAGTTTATTGTAACTCACAGTTCATTAGTAGAAATGGTCCATGCGTGCGAGCAAGTGGTTCTGACCAAACCCACAGTCTTCCTTAATGTGGGCTTGCTGCATGGAAGCATGAGAAACGTGGGAGCCATAGCTGGCCCATCCTCCTGGTAGGAGATTCAAGCAGAAAGAGAGAAAGAGAAGGGAACAGGAAACAGGAAACAGGAAACAGGAAACTGGGATTCAGCCCCTCCCACACACAGCAAGTGAGATCAGGTTACAGCAGAGGCTGTCTGTGTGTGAGACGTGCTTGGTTGAAATCCGATCTCTAACAGGAACTACACCATCAGAGAGAGAAAATAATGTTAGTAAACATGATTTTTCAAAGCATTATAAATGGCATTTAATGAACTAAATGGCATTTCTTCAAAGAGGAAGGAGAAACAAGGCACATTTTTGCTGTGCAATATTGGAACATTAAGGCCACAGAGTGAAAGACACGGGGCTGAATTCCCAAGGTTCTCTTTTCTATGTAATAGGAGCATATTGTCTAATTTTTATTGTTTGCTAGGGAACAAGTTTCTAATGTAGCCTTTTCTCATAGGCACTCATTATTTTTGTCCAAAGAGTTATTTCAGAGAGGAACACTTAAATATAACATGTTACACTTCCAGGTCATGTCTTCCATGTCAAAATTCAGAACTTGTCCTGGTTCAGCCTCTGCCCCAGGGCCTCAGCGATGAGTCAGAGGACGAGCTGCCCCTGGCAAACCCCCAGGGGATTGAGCCAGGCGAGGCCCCAGACGCAGACATGGGCCCAGACAACGACCCAGCACCGCAGGAGGCAGCAATACCTGAGGCTGCAGGAGAGCAAGCTGGGGATGGTGGTTTGGCCCCACCCTCTAGCCAGCAGCCAGCAACCGAGCATACAGGGGAGCAAGCTGGGGGTTGCGGTTTGTCCCCACCCTCTAGCCAGCAGCCAGCTGGATCCCATCAGCCTCCCAGCTCTCCTGAATCCCCCAAAGGGCAGAGGCGGAGGCGTGTGCACCTCGCCTTAAAGGACAGGAGGAAAAGTGCTCGGCTGGCTGCTAGGGAGTTACGCAGAGGGCAGGGAGAGTCTTTGCAGGACCCAGAGGACAGCTCCTGAGCTCCTGATAAATTACCAACGAAGCAGTGAGGGAGTTGTGGGAGCAACGTTGCACTTTGGCTTCGCGACCACTCTGGTATCCTGTCTTGTTTCCTGCGTTCCTGACCCTGTTTGGACTATCGTTACTCTGCCTTCTGGACCCCTGGACCTTGTTTGGATTATCGTGGCTCGGACTTCTGGAACCCTTGACCCGGTTTGGATTATTGACTACCCTTTGCTTCACTACTCTGATTATTGGCACACGCTGGTTTGTCTCTCTCTCGGCCAGTCTTGCAAAGTAACCTTGGGCTGCATTCCTTACCTCTGGCTGTCTGCCAAGACTCTCCAATCTGTTCTGGAGGCGAGCCAGCACAGTTTGCTCCCACCACCAACAAACGCTGGGAGAGAGAAGGATGTTTTGTTAGCAGCATGACTAACCCAGCTGCCGAGGCTATGGCCAATTTGGCAGCTCAGAAGCAGACGCTGGCCACACAAGTAGACCAACTTACGGGGCTTGTGAGCCAGCTACAACTGCAGCTGGCCACGGTGGCTGTCGTGCCCAGCAAGTGTCCAGTGAGCCCTCCTGAGAAATATGAGGGCAAGCCTGAGGACTTTCCTGCCTTCTTGGGACAATGCACGTTATACATGAAGGTACGGGAGAGGGAGTTTGTGTCAGACCAAACCAAGGTCTGTTTCCTTATCAGCCTCTTAAAGGGCCGTGCAGCTAAATGGGCCACCCCATTCCTGGTGGCTGACTCTCCGCTCCTGAACAACTACCCTGCCTTCCTGGCACAATTCAGGAGTGCCTTTGAGGAGCCTCAAGCCCTGGCCAGAGCCAACCGGCAGATCAGGCGGCTGCAACAGGGCAAAGGGTCGGTGGCAGACTACACAGCCGAGTTTCGGCTCTATGCCCAGGATTTGGACTGGAATGAGGCTGTCCTGCGGGACCAGTATCTAGAGGGACTGTCTGAGGCCGTGTTGGACGAGGTAGCCTGGGTGGAACGCCCTACCACCCTGGAGCACACCATCCAGTTGTGCCTCCGCATCGATGGGCGGCTGGAGGACAGGCGCCAGGCCCGCCGGGGACGTGTTGATCCCGGCCTAGGGCGCCACCGGCCTCCCGCACCTCCGGCTCCCTGGCCCCCTGGTGGCCACAGCCCGACCGCACCAGAGCCAATGCAGATGGGGGCTGCTCGACCCCGGCTTACTCAGGAGGAAAAGGAGAGGAGGCGCCGGGCCAACCTGTGCCTCTACTGTGGCGGGCCGGGGCATTATGCCAGCTCATGCCCCGAAAAGCAGTCAGTGCCGGGAAACTGGCAGCCCCAGGTCAGTGCCGGCCGAGTGACCTGGGGCGTGCAGCCTCTGCCCACAGGCCAACAGGAGAGGAACTCCAGCACCTGCTGCTGCCGGTCAAGCTGCGGCTGCGGGCAGGGCAGTGGCTCCTGGCCCATGCCCTAGTGGACTCCGGGGCTTCCCGCTCCTATATGGACAGTGACTTTGCGGCCCAGCAGCAGGTCCCGCTCCACGCAAAGAAGGTGCCCATGTCCATGGAAGCCATTGACGGGCGGCTGTTGCAATCGGGCCCGGTGAGCCAGGAGACGGCGCTCCTCACCATGGTTGTGGGCCAGCACCAGGAGTGGCTGCGCATGGACATTACCAAGATGCCCCGGTTCCCGCTGGTGCTGGGGATAGACTGGCTGGAGCGGCACAACCCCATGATAGACTGGGCGCGTCAGCGACTCCAGTTCCGGGAACCTTGCCCGCACCTGGCTGTCAAGGCACTCCTGGGGGCCGCCAGCGCCGAGGGGACTCCTGCCCTTCCCCCGGAATACCAGGAGTTTGGGGATGTCTTTGAGGAGAAGGGGGCAGACCGGTTACCGCCCCATCGGCCCTACGATTGCGGGATCAACCTCACGCCTGATGCTCCCCTGCCCGCAGGCCGGCTGTACTCTTTGTCGGAGCCGGAACAGGCCGCCCTCCGGGACTTTTTAGCCAAGAACTGGCAGAGGGGTTTCATTTGGCCCTCCAGATCCCCGACCTCAGCCCCTGTGCTCTTCGTGAAAAAGAAGTGCGGGGAGCTGAGGCTTTGCAATGACTATCGGGCGCTGAACCGGATAACCATTCGGGACCGGTACCCACTCCCCTTGATACCAGAACTACTGGATCGGGTGCGCCAGGCCCAGCTGTTCACCAAGCTGGACCTGCGCGGCGCCTACAACCTGGTCAGGATCCGGGATGGGGATGAATGGAAGACGGCCTTTGGGACGCGCTATGGGCAATACGAGTATCTGGTCATGCCTTTCGGACTTTGTAATGCGCCCGCTGTCTTCCAGCGCTTTATTAACGATGTGTTTCGGGACCTATTGGACTGGTTTGTAGTGGTCTATCTCGATGACATCCTGATCTACTCCAGGGACCCCGCCCGGCATGTGGAGCATGTCCGTACGGTTCTGCAGCGGCTCCGGGAGCACCGGCTTTACGCGAAACTGGAGAAGTGCGAGTTCCATGTCCGGGAAGTGGACTTCCTGGGCCACCGCCTTACTCCCGAGGGTGTAGCCATGGACCCGGCCAAGGTCACCTCGGTGACGCAATGGCAAGCTCCCAGGAACCGAAAGGAGCTCCAACGGTTCCTGGGGTTCGCGAACTATTACAGGCAATTTATTGAGGGCTATGCCGCTCTGGCGGTGCCGCTCACCCGGCTACTGAAACCCCGTGAGACGTTCCGGTGGACTGCAGAGGCGGAGCAGGCGTTCCAACACCTAAAAAGCCGCTTCGCCACGGAACAAGTGCTGCGACACCCAGACCCCCAGCTCCCGTTCGTCGTGGAGGCGGACACCTCCAGTTATGCCATCGGGGCGGTCCTCTCGCAGCAGGCCACCCCTACGGAGCCCTTGCGTCCCTGTGTCTACTATTCCCGCCAGCTCACCCCTGCAGAGTGTAACTACACCATTTGGGAGCGGGAGCTGCTAGCCATAAAGATGGCCTTTGAGGCGTGGAGGCATCATTTGGAGGGTGCCCGACATCCAGTGGTCGTCCGGACGGACCACCGGAACCTGGAGCATCTGCAGACGGCCCGATGCTTGAACCAGCGGCAGATCCGTTGGTTGCTCTTCTTCACCCGCTTCAATTTCCGGATCGAGTACATTCCGAGCGCTCAAAACAAGCTGGCCGACGCGTTATCTCGGAAGCCGGAGTACACGCCCACGGCAGACCTGACTGCCTCCCCGACCACCGTACTGGCCCCAGAGATGTTCGCGTCCACCGTTCCCCAGCCCACATTTCGGGACTGGCTCAGAGAGCAGCAGGCTAGGGACCCCTGGACCCGAGAGCAGCTTGGCCGCCTGCAGCAAGCCCGTGCACCGGGCCCTTCGGACTACGCGGTTGCTGATGGGCTCCTAACGCACCAGGGCCGTTTGTGTATACCGGCTGGGCCCCTACGGGGGGAAGTTCTCGCCTTGTGCCATGACACGCGGCCGGCTGGACATTTCGGGCGCTATAAGACTTTGCACCTGCTGACCCGAGAGTTCTGGTGGCCCCAGGTCCAGGCGGACGTGGCACGCTACGTGCAGACCTGCGAAGTGTGCCGCCGAGCGAAGAACCAGCCGGGCAAACCCTCAGGACTCCTTCACCCTCTGCCCACTCCACCACGCCCCTGGCACACCCTGTCCATGGACTTTATCACCGACCTCCCCAGGGCTGGCCCCTATTCCTGCATCTTGGTGGTGGTGGATCTTTTCTGTAAAATGGGACACTTCATCCCGTGTGCTGGCCTCCCAACGGCTCGGGAGATGGCACAGCTGTACGTGCAGCACATCTTTCGGCTACACGGCCTCCCAGAGCAGGTGGTGAGCGACCAGGGCTCCCAGTTCTCCTCCCACTTTTGGAAGGCGCTACACACCCTGCTCGGCACGGAGGTGCACCTCTCCTCGTCGCACCACCCCCAGTCGGACGGCCAGACCGAGAGGGTGAACGGGGTGCTGGAGCAGTACCTACGGTGCTACGTGGGGCACCAGCAAGATGACTGGGCAGACCTGCTACCTCTGGCGGAGTTCGCCTACAATAACTCCCTCCATTCTTCAACCCAGCAGACCCCTTTCATGACCCCTTACGGCTACCACCCCCGTTTCTTCCCATCCGTTCTTCCCAGTACCCCGGTTCCGGCAGCGGAGGCCTTCGTCCAGGAACTTTGGGCTCAGCACTCCGTGCTCCAGGAACACCTCGAGCAGGCTAAGCGGGCCTATAAGGCCAATGCGGACCGGCGGCGGCAGCCAGGCCAGGACCTGCGAGTAGGCGACCGGGTGTGGCTGTCCACCAGGTATCTGCCCAGCTCGAGGCCCTCCAGGAAGCTGGACGCCCGCTTTATCGGGCCGTATCCGGTGGTGGAACGCGTCAACCCCATGGCTTTCCGCCTGGACCTGCCCCCATCTCTCCGGATCCACCCCGTGTTCCACCGGTCCCTCCTGGTGCCTGCCGTCCCTCCGGATCCCCATCGTCCCTCGGTGCCACCCCTGCCACCGGTGATGGTGGATGGCCAGGAGGAGTTTGAGGTGACCCGTATCTTGGACTCCCGCATGCGGAGAGGGCACCTCCAGTATCTGGTTGACTGGAAAGGGTACGGGCCGGAAGACCACTCCTGGGAGCCCGCGGCTCAGGTCCATGCCCCCGCCTTGGTCCAGGACTTCCACCGGGCTTATCCTCGCAAGCCGGGACCCGTAGCTTCTCGGGGAGGGGGCCCTGAGGGGGGGGATAGTGTCCTGGTTCAGCCTCTGCCCCAGGGCCTCAGCGATGAGTCAGAGGACGAGCTGCCCCTGGCAAACCCCCAGGGGATTGAGCCAGGCGAGGCCCCAGACGCAGACACGGGCCCAGACAACGACCCAGCACCGCAGGAGGCAGCAATACCTGAGGCTGCAGGAGAGCAAGCTGGGGATGGTGGTTTGGCCCCACCCTCTAGCCAGCAGCCAGCAACCGAGCATACAGGGGAGCAAGCTGGGGATTGCGGTTTGTCCCCACCCTCTAGCCAGCAGCCAGCTGGATCCCATCAGCCTCCCAGCTCTCCTGAATCCCCCAAAGGGCAGAGGCGGAGGCGTGTGCACCTCGCCTTAAAGGACAGGAGGAAAAGTGCTCGGCTGGCTGCTAGGGAGTTACGCAGAGGGCAGGGAGAGTCTTTGCAGGACCCAGAGGACAGCTCCTGAGCTCCTGATAAATTACCAACGAAGCAGTGAGGGAGTTGTGGGAGCAACGTTGCACTTTGGCTTCGCGACCACTCTGGTATCCTGTCTTGTTTCCTGCGTTCCTGACCCTGTTTGGACTATCGTTACTCTGCCTTCTGGACCCCTGGACCTTGTTTGGATTATCGTGGCTCGGACTTCTGGAACCCTTGACCCGGTTTGGATTATTGACTACCCTTTGCTTCACTACTCTGATTATTGGCACACGCTGGTTTGTCTCTCTCTCGGCCAGTCTTGCAAAGTAACCTTGGGCTGCATTCCTTACCTCTGGCTATCTGCCAAGACTCTCCAATCTGTTCTGGAGGCGAGCCAGCACAGAACTAGAGGCATTTATAGGGAGGGGTCAAATTCTGCAAGAATGAAGGTATGATGTCATAATCAAAGCCCTGGCCTTTTGTACAAGCTCATGTGCAAAAGGGCTGGGGCCTTTACTACAATGCCATGCCTGCTATCTTGCAGATGTTGACACCACAGTGTGGATGGCTCTTTTGTGGAACCTGTTATTTGGCTCTCAGAATTCTAGAGGCAATACCAAAATTCAGAGGAAATATTCAGTATGAGAAACCACATGCCTCACTAAGAGATGATTGTTTTGGAGCCTTTCTTCTATGACATAGAGTATCATTTGCTAGCTCTCTAAATATATTCAAGGTGCTCACATATTCAGAATATTTTGCCATGGTGGAAAACCTTCTGTTGCAATGTTAGCTATCATCATTTCATTTCATTTCATTTCATTTCATTTCATTTTTTCATTATTTCATTATTATTTCATATTTTCTATCCTGCCTTTATTACTTTTATAAATAACTCAAGGTGGCGAACATACCTAATACTCCTTCCTCCTCCTATTTTCCCCACAACAACAACCCTGTGAGGTGAGTTGGGCTGAGAGAGAGTGACGGGCCCAATGTCACCCAGATGGCTTTCATGCCTAAGGCAGGACTAGAACTCACAGTCTCCTGGTTTCTCGCCCATTGTCTTAACCACTAAACCGAACTGACTCTCTATTCCTGGGTCATTCATGAAATACCTATTTCAGAGCTATTCTGAAGCACTTATAGTTCAAAATGTGTCCTGACTTCGACTGAAGGAAAAACACGCTGAGGCTTGGAGTTGAAGCTCTAATGTTTATTGTCCTACTCTCCTTGACAGAATCCAGCTAAACTAAAATGAACTGGTAATGCTCAGAGAAAGAGTCCAAGAAATCAGGGTGGGGCCTTCTTTAGCCCCTCTAAAGGAAGGAGGAAAGGGAGAAAAGCGTAGGGATTCAGTACTACGCATGCGTTTCTCCCCTGGAGGGAGCCCCCTCCTTCTCCACCAGTTATCTCCCTGACACCACCTTCCCCTCCAAAAACACATTCCATCGAGTCCCCCTCCCCTCCAGTGTCCTTGTCTCCGTCCACTTTCTCATGGGAGTTCATCTCCTCCTCCGAATTCTCATGGGAACTGGGGAGTGGGGGCAGCTCTTCCATGGAAGGATCTTCAAAGGAAGAAGGGCTGCTGTCATCCAGATCTGATAACATCTCCTGTGCAGATGGCTCTTCCTGCAAAACATCTAGAGGGTTAGAAAAGTTTTTCCCGCTCCCTCTTGGGAAATGCATGCCAGAGGTGGAGGGCTGCGGCTCAGCCTCCTCCCTTCACTCTGGCCCCTGGGCCTCTCGTGGGGGTGAAAGTTGCCAACTTACGAACTCCTCTGCTTGGGGGTTTTCTCCGTGTTCGGTCGAGGGATCAACTTCTGGGAGCTGGTGAGGCCTTGGCTTGTGAGGGAAAAGCTGATGGAATTTGTGCACCAGCAAAGGTGCATGTACGTCTTTGGCATTTTCCAAGGACCGTTCCTTCTGAGAATACCCCTTCCAGTGCATCAAATATTGGATGCCCCTGCCCCACCGCCTTGAATCTAAAATGTCTTCAACTTCATACTCCTCTTCCTCGTCTACAAGAACTGGAGGTGTGTGTGGGGGGGAATCTGTGAACGCGAGGCTCTTGGGGGGAATTCTTTGACCAACAATGATCTGTGGAACACTGGATGGATTTTCATTGAGTCTGGAAGCTGCAAACGATAAGCCACAGGGTTTATCTGCTGTAACACCGTGAAAGGGCCTATGAACTTAGAGTCCAATTTTTTAGAAGGCCTGCTAGAGGTTAAAAACTTGGTAGAGAGCCAGACCTTGTCTCCCAGATTAATCGGTGGCCCTTCTTGTCTGTGGGCATCTGCAGTTCTCTTATAAGCAGCTTTGGCTCTGTCTAGCTGCTCCTTTAACAGCTCATGAGCAGCTTGTCGCTCTTTGACAAAGTCTGCAGCCACTGGAACTGCTCCCTGTTGTGAGAAAGTGGGCAATACTCACGGATTAAACCCATAGAGTGCTTGGAAAGGGGACATTTTGGTTGAGGAATGCACTGAATTGTTATAGGCAAATTCTGCCATAGGGAGCAGGTCTGGCCAATTGTCCTGGCGATAGTTGATGTAACATCTGAGATATTGTTGCAATATCTGGTTAATTTTTTCAGCTTCCCCATTTGTGCAAGGATGATGCGAAGAGGACAAGTGTGTTTGGACCCCCAATGACTGAAAAAGCACCCCCCAGAACCTGGAAGTAAATTGACAGCCTCTGTCAGTTATTATGTGATTAACCATGCCTCTATGCTGAAAGACATGGTCCAAAAACAACTGTGCTGTTGCTTGTGCAGAGGGAAGGCCTTTGCAGGGAATAAAATGTCCCATTTTAGTAAAACAGTCCACGACCACCAATATGGAAGTAAAACCTTGGGTCGGTGGCAAGTCAGTGATGAAATCCATGGAGACGGTGTCCCAGGGCTGGGGGTGTGTGGGCAGGGGCTGTAAAAGTCCTGCTGGTTTTCCTGTGATGGGTTTGGCACGTCTACAGGTATGACAAGAGGCCATGTAAGTCTTTATGTGTGCAGCCATCTTAGGCCACCAGTATTCTCTGAGAGCTCTATGCAGGGTTTTGAAAACTCCTCCATGTCCGGCTGTTTAGCTTTCCTGACATAGCTTTAGCACCTCTTCCCTCAGGGGGGATGGGAATGTAAAGCCGTCCGCTATGCCAAAGAATCCCCGCATCTACTGTGAATGGGGAAAGTGTTCGTTGCTGGGCCCCCTGGAGGTCATCCAGCCTAGCCCTTGCATACGGGTCCTGCTGCTGCTGAGCTTTGATTCTTGCAAAGAGATCCTCCACCTGCCTGCTGGCTGCTAATATCTCTGTTTGGTTTCCTTCAGGAGGCCTCTCAAAATTGTGAGGTTCTAAAATTGTAGTCTGAGCAGTTTGGTGGGAGGCTGGAATGACCTGAGGCTGTCGAGATAATGCATCAGCCAGACAATTCTGATTTCCAGGCAAGTAAGAGATTATGAAATTGAAACAGGAGAAAAACTGGCTCCATCTGACTTGGCGTGGAGTGAGTGACTTGGTGTTTTGCAAAATTTCTAAATTCTTATGATCTGTGCAAACTTTTACCGGAAAGGTTGCCCCCTCTAGCCAGTGTCTCCACTCTTGGAAAGCTTCTTTAATTGCAAGCAATTCCTTGTTAAACACATCATAGTTTCTCTCTGCTGGTGATAGCGTGCGAGAGAAAAAGGCACAAGGAAGCATCCCCTCCCCTTTTGGGTTCTCAGCCTGCAGAAATACAGCTGCTATTGCAACCTTAGATGCGTCTGTGTGGACAATGAATTTCTGCTCTGGGTCGGGGTGTCTTAGAAGAGGTTGGGATACAAAAAGATGTTTAAACTCTTGGAGAGCAGCCTGCTGCTGCTTTGTCCCTTTCTTTAAGAGCTGAGAAAGGGGGCGTGCCTTTTCCACAAATCTGTAAATGAAATTGTGGTAAAAATTCGCAAACCCTAAAAAATTTTGTACCTCCTTCACATTATGGGGAGGGTTCCAAGAGAGAATTTGAGGGGTCCATGGCTATGCCTTCTGTGGAAATTCTGTAGCCCAAATAGTCCAATTGAGTTAAATCAAAGGCACACTTCTCTAGCTTGGCAAAAAGCCTGTGTTCTCTTAGTCTTTGTAAAACATTGCGGACATGGGTTATATGAGAAGTTGGATCATCAGAAAATATGAGGATGTCATCGAGGTAAATGACTACATACTTATCTAATAAATCTGAAAAAAATGTGATTCATAAATCTGGAAAATACAGCCCCACAATTACTTAGTCCGAAAGGCATGACCAAATATTCAAACTTACCATATCTGGTATCGAGGGCTGTCAGGTATTCATGCCCTTCCTTCATTCAGATCAGATTGTAGGCATTTCTGAGATCCAACTTAGTAAAAATGCGTGCTTTTTGTAAGCAATTGAGC
This sequence comes from Charina bottae, assembly GCA_023362775.1. Classification (NCBI taxonomy): domain Eukaryota; kingdom Metazoa; phylum Chordata; class Lepidosauria; order Squamata; family Charinaidae; genus Charina; species Charina bottae. Next base: position 2,539,596 of record JALMGJ010000053.1, on the reverse strand, counting down.
AGGTCCGATATGAGAGGAAGCAGGTGGTGGTCTCTAACGGTAACTGCATTAAGTGCACTGTAGTCATGAACTGTGCTCATGGGAGTCCCCCTTCCATCCATCTGCGCTGAAGGTGCGAATGGGTCCGGCTTCTTTGGTACAAAGAAGGTAGGAGCAGATGCTGGAGATGTGGACGGTCGAAAGAATCCTTTCTTGAGGTTTGTATCCAAGTATCCTTTCAGGGTAGCTAGTTCCTTGGGCGACATAGTATAATGCTTCTTTGCTGGAATCTTGGCTCCTGGTTTTAGGTCGACCGTACAGTCGTACACCCTATGGGGTGGTAATGCTGTAGCCTCCTGTTCGCTGAAAATATTTATTTATTTATTTATTTGATTTCTATAACCGCCCATCTCCCCCCATGGGGAACTCTGTTCTGACTACTGACTACTCTATGTGAAGTCTCCATACTTGGTTGGCAGCTGCGCCCCCCTGGTCTCTAAAACTGCTGTTGTTGTTGGAGAAGGTGAGGTTGCTTGCAATTTGTGGTGGTGGCAGTCTTTTTCTGGGAAGTAAATTGCTCCTGTCACCCAGTCCAAACATGGGTTGTGAAGCTTTAGCCACGGCATGCCCAGGATTATAGAAACTTGTAATGATACTGTAACATAAAGCTGAATCCACTCAGCGTGAGCTCCAATCATTAGCGGAAGTGGTTGTGTGCAGCGTGTGACTGGGCTTACTTTGAGGGGTTGACCGTCAATGGTTTCAACTTCTATGGGATGTGGTAATTCCAGTGTCGGAATATCCATCTTTTCCACTGTTTCTATATCTGTAAAGTTGGTGGTGGCACCGGAGTCAATGAGAGCGTCTAGTGCAACTTGCCGCTTGGAGTCTATGGTTAATGTGACTGGGATAAAGTAAAATGCTTGGCTGAAATCTCTGGAATGAGCTCTTCTTAATTGCTGGAGGGCCTCCCTGTGGAGCTCTGGTGAGGGAGGCCACCAAAGTTTCCCTGGTTGGAAGTAGAGGCTGGGGCCGGTCTCTGCTCTGCCGCTTGGTCTGGTGCTCTTGCCGGAGCTGCTTGGCCTCTGACCGGACAAGCCTTTATTATGTGACCTGGGGCCCCACAATAAAAGCAAAGGGCTCTCTCCCGCCATCTCTGTCTCTCAGCATCAGAAATTAGCCTTCGTGATGCTCCAATTTGCATTGGCTCCTCTGCTCCTAGGTAAGCAGAAGTGGTGGGGAAAGCTGTAAATCCTGGATTTACAGGTCTGAATCCTGCTCTGCCTCTCCCTGGCTGGAGCTGCCTTAATTCTTCCAGCCTGGCGTCTATCACTACGGTCAGCTGGTATAAATCTTCCAAGGTTGCTGGGGTGCCTTGCCTCACCAGCTCAGTCTTAATCTCTTCATCAAGCCCTTGTTTAAACTGATCTTTTAAGGCAATCTCATTCCACCCCAAGTCTCCTGCTAACAGTTTGAAATCCGCAATGTAAGTTCCCACTCTCCTATTGCCCTGTCGGAGCTTTCGAATTTCCCGGCTGGCGGTGACTTCTCTGATCAGGTCATCAAAGTGGGCTCTGAAACGGTCCATAAAATTCTGGTAGTTGTTTAGAATTGGGTCGTTGGCCTCCATCATTGGGATGGACCATCTGGCAGCTGATCCTTTCAGTAGGCTTAAGATGAAGGTGACTCTGGTTCTGTCTATTGGGAATTCAGCTGGTCGGCTGTCAAAGAACATGGTACACTGAGTGAGGAAGGTTCTTAGTTGCGTAGTCTCTCCCCCAGATTTTTCCAGTAAGCAGCCCTGGGACCTCAGGACGACTGGCGGGGGTGCTGCTGGTGGGCCCGGCTGCAGTGCAACTGGAGCTGGTTGCTGTAACTGCTGCAGCACGGCTGCCTGTAGGGTATTGACCTGAACATCGACCTGCTGTTGGTGTTGTTGCAGGGCCGTCGCAAGTTGCTGTATTGCCTGCCGGAGTTCCTGTGCCTCCGAAGACATTCTTCAAAATTCTTTCCCCCTCCCTCTTTCAATGGGAGTTAGGAGTTTAGCTGGATTGATGTCCTGACTTCGAGTGAAGGAGAAACAGGCTGAGGCTTGGAGTTGAAGCTCTAATGTTTATTGTCCTACTCTCCTTGACAGAATCCAGCTAAACTAAAATGAACTGGTAATGCTCAGAGAAAGAGTCCAAGAAATCAGGGCGGGGCCTTCTTTAGCCTCTTGGGAGGAAAGCATAGGGATTCAGTACTAGGCATGCATTTCTCCCCCTGGAGGGAGCCCCCTCCTTCTCCGCCAGTTATCTCCCTGACAAAATGTCAGAGTAGAATGTGGTATCCCCAGTGAATGCTATTGATGCAAGAACAACATGTGCTTCATTTTGCCTTTTCAATCACTTTCTCACAGTCCCACCAGGAAATCAGTGGAATAATCTTTATAAGAAAAATTGGTGGAGCTCAATGGCCGGGAAGGGCAAAGAGAGAGATGAAGGACAGCCAACTGCTAATAAGTATTCTGTCTTCCTGACAACTGACAAGGTAAGTTTGTAGGGTTTCTATATCTAGCAATTTAAATCCTCATTAATTATTTATTAATTAATAATTAATCCTGGGATGGGAACGGGAACAGCTCCTCCTGGGGATGGCTGGTGCCATAGAGCCCTTTTAAAATACCATCTTATCGCCTCTTGGATTTTACATTTTATTAGTATTTTATGATGATTGTATGTTTGTATGGTTTTATATTTATTTTAACTGTTATATCTTGTATACCACCCAGAGTCTCCTTCAGGGGAGATGGGGCAGTAATAGAAATTGAAAAATAAATAATAAATAAATAAATAAATTTGCTTTCAGCACATTTTTATGGGCATTTGTGTTTCTTGAATGCAGGAGTGACGATTTATTATGACTATGTCCTACTGTTTTCTCTGTACATGTATTGCTTTTATAGCTTTTTTGATATGCTCAGATGAATAATCAATAACATTTGTTGTCATTGTGTTGTTGTTGTGTGACTTGAAAAATGTTCATGGTGCTTCCCTAGCAGCTGGTTCTCCTTGCCTTTTCCTAGCAATCCAAGTTTGCACTTCTATTATTCATTTGACCCAATCTTGCACAGTGCTCCCTCATTCTTTTTTCTTTTCTTTTCCAGTATAGGCAGTATGAATCTTTTCTGGAGAACTTTTTTTTTTTTTTTACAAAAAGCAAAAAGTATTGACAACCTGTCAAAACAGGGATGTTCCTCATGCTTTTCTTGGCTACAGTATGGGTTGAAATGCCCCATCAAGCAAAACAAAAACAAAAACAAATTCCAAATAATAATTTTGAAAACCATAGGGTTCACAGGGGCGAATTATAGGAAGGAACATGAGACTTTAGGCAGGGATAAGGAAACACAAGGTGGGTGGAGAGAGAGTCAAGATGCATGAAAGATAAAAGCATGAGTATTCATTTGTTGTATTCCAAGAAAAGAGCAAACATTAAGCAGCTTCTCTTTTAAAACCAGTACCTTTTCTATAGCATCTGGGTAGGGAATTTCCCCTCACACTAAGAAGAGAGCTCTGAATGAAATGTCAGTCTTCCCAACATGATATCCTTTAAATGTTTTAAACTACAACTTCTATCCTAACCAATGATCAAAGTTGATGTAGTTCAACACCACAACTCCTATTAGCACCAAGCAGCAAGGGTGATGGAAAGGGGGCTGCAGTCCAAAGCAAATCAGGGGACCTGCTTGCCTATTGCCAAGTTTTACAACTGAATTTCAGATTGTTGTTGCAGTAACCCTGTGAGTGAGATGATAGGAGAGTGATTTATCCAAGGATATGCACTGACTGGATATGAAGCTGGTAGAGAGATACACAAAACCATTTTGCATGTGCATCTACCGTATGTCAAAATTTCTTTAATGAAAAAAATATGCAGGAAAAGTTACATTTGAATCCACACGGTTCACAAATTACACATATCTGAGAGTTTCAGCCTTCTATTCCAGTTCTCCTGAATTGTTTTGGTTCCAATTGGATCTACACTTATAAATGGAAGTAAGTGCCATTTTTAAAAAGTGCCCACTTCCTTCTCATTTGGAAATGACATGAACAATTAAATTCTCAATACCTATGTTGACTTTAAGGGTTCCTTCTTTATCAAAGCATAGTTGTTTACAAAGAAAGGTTGTCTACCTTATGATTGTTGGCTTACTTCCTCAAAAGAAGTTCACTGGAGCCATTGTCTTTCCCATTCCTTTAAAAAAAAACACAATATGAAATATTTAGCTATATCTTTTTTTTATAAACCTTGCAGCAAAACAGAAAAGGAACACAACCGACAGGAAGCACAACTGGAATTAGCTGGAGAACTACTGCTTATTTCCATACTTGTACTTTAGAGAAAGTCTTAGCAAAGTAAGAGTTGTGAAGGCAACTCTATACTTCAGATCAATCAACTGAAGGGCTTATAATGACTGTAATATTCCTCATATACTGTATGCTTTTGAAGAAGTTTCCATATTAAAGAGGCCCAGGACAGAGGGGAAGAAAGAAGCTAATTGTGTTAATAAGCAAGAGGAAAAAAATGGATTTTCCAGTTTCTTCCAATTCAGCAATAAATCCTTTTTCTCAAGACAATAGATTTTCAGCAAGTGATAGCCTTCCTAAAGAAAGTAATTGGTGGCCAGACTGCATCCACCATTGTTGCACAAACTAACTAAGCACATAAGGAAATATCATTATTAGCACAGGTAAAATTTAGTGCATGAAGATACAAAGGAACTCTGTAGCAACAAAGATGAGGATGTGGCTGAAATTATGGTATTCCTGCAATTATCTGGACAGCAACAAGAAGAACAGGAAGACTGAAAGTCCCTAAGTTTTCTGAGCACTTATTGCTTAGGAAATGATTAATGAACTTAGCGGATCACGTTAAATTTTTCAAGAGAGCTTCAGGCTCTTTCAGCCAAAAGCTTTTAAAAAATTGACATGGTACATTAGAATTCCTCCTTGCTCTTCATATCGCAGTGGATGGAGAGGAAAGTCTTTCCAAAAAGCCATTTCATTAACGCCAAATCCAACTCAGCTCTTTGAAGGACCTAAGGAGATGTGATGATTGGTCTTGTGGCAAGTCTGATCATCAGAGAACTTTGTTTATCACAGTGGAAAGCTTCTAAGGTATTCCATTCTGCTCTCTCTTTCTAATGCAGACCAGCTGGAGTATTGGGGTCCTTCTGTAAGAATGGCACCATGTGAAAAGAATGATATTTCCCCCCAGTGTCCTCTGAAGTTGCTTTTTATGAACAAACATTTGGACACTTACAGGGTATATTCCTTATACCGGTTTTCCTTCACAATCAACAAGCAAAGCATAAATAAAGGCAAAAAAGGCATTGCAATAAAGCTGAAAATTTCCTACCTCACATCAGAAAATCTGGAGAGGTTCTACTGAGATGTCTCAAAATGAAAGTGTGTGGGTGTATGGGTGTACACACATGTTTACTATAAAGATGCATTTAATGGCATATCCAGTTGGGCCACTGGTGCTCAGAGTCAGGCTCACCAACTCCAGGCCCACAAATATATATCTAAATAAGATAAACCTGTTCTATCCATCCTTACCTTGGAGCAGTCTTTCTCAACCTTGGCAACTTTAAGATGTGTGGACTTCAACCCCCAGAATTCCCCTCCCAGCAATTCTGGGAGTTGAAGTCCACACATCTTAATGTTGCTAAGGTTGGGAAACACTGCCTTAGAGGCTCTCTGGAGAAAGGAAGGTAAGTAGACAGTGTAATTGTCTAAGCCAGGTCCTAAGCGGAGAAAACGAAAGAGAAAATTAGAAAAAAGAGCAAATACTGTATGCTAGGGGTGGGAAAGAAAAGAGTACAAAAGGGTGTGACTGAAAGGACAGAAACTATGGGTGAAGCCTCCTTGATTCTGGTTGAATATACTGTATGTGCATGAAAAAAAACTTCTCCAGATTCCATCCAGAGTCCCCTTGTGGGGGGAGATGGGCGGTGATATAAGTTAGAAATAATAAATAAATAATAAATAAATAAATCCTTCATTACACCATTGGAAGAGAGTGACAGAAACAAGAGTGAAGTTGAAGTCCCATGTATTCCTCTATGCCTTTGAGAGAATAAAAGAGGAGGTAATTGAACAACAGTGTTTCTGTTATTTCATAGAATTCATAGTTCTCTTCTGGATTCACTTTAAATAAAGCTAGAGTAGTAGCCTTGATGTAACAAGGTGTGAGGAGATATCCAAACCAACAGTTGTTTTTGGCCTGCAATAGGAGATACCACACCGAGATTTTCAGTTCTGTGGCTGCACCAGTCCCCCCGCCCCCGCCCCGGAGATGGACTGAATGCCTTGTCTTGAATCTGAACCTTAACTAGTTTTCTGAGATATGCCTTTGATTTCATCCCAAGGGAGATTTGCAGCATCTTCGGGATCCATCAGCTTTGTTGCCAAAATCTTCATATTAAGAAAGTTTTAGGGCATGAACTTTTGTCAGACTCAGAACTGCTGCAAAGGCTGGAAGCTGTTTGATGAAATTGTTTTAATACCCCATTTACTATGCTGCTTTATTTGTTTTAACTTACCATTCTTACATGCCTTGAGCACTACTTGAGGAATCAAGATACATGTTATAAATAAAAAAGAAAGAAAAGATGGATGGATGGGTTCATGTGTCTGGAATTAGCTTCACTGGGTAATCTGATCTAAAGCATCAAGGAGGGAGCTTCAGTTTTGAGCTTATTTTGTTGTTGTTTATTCGTTCAGTCGTTTCCGACTCTTCGTGACTTCATGGACCAGTCCACGCCAGAGCTTTCTGTCAGCCGTCACCATCCCCAGCTCCCCAATGGTTGAGTCCGTCACCTCCAGAATACCATCCATCCATCTTGCCCTTGGTCGGCCCTTCTTCCTTTTGCCTTCCACTTTCCCTAGCATCAGCTTCTTCTCCAGGGTATCCTGTCTTCTCATTATGTGGCCAAAGTACTTCAGTTTTGCCTTTAATATCATTCCCTCAAGTGAGCAGTCTGGCTTTATTTCCTGGAGTATGGACTGGTTTGATCTTCTTGCAGTCCAAGGCACTCTCAGAATTTTCCTCCAACACCACAGTTCAAAAGCATCTATCTTCCTTTGCTCAGCCTTCCTTATGGTCCAGCTCTCGCATCCATAGGTTACTACAGGGAATACCATTGCTTTAACTATGCGGACCTTTGTTGTCAGTGTGATGTCTCTGCTCTTAACTATTTTATCAAGATTTGCCATTGCTCTCCTCCCAAGAAGTAGACGTCTTCTGATTTCCTGGCTGCAGTCAGCGTCTGCAGTAATCTTTGCGCCTAGAAATACAAAGTCTGTCACTGCCTCCACTTTTTCTCCCTCTATTTGCCAGTCATCAATCAAGCTGGTTGCCATAATCTTGGTTTTTTTGAGGTTTAACTGCAACCCAGCTTTTGCACTTTCTTCTTTCACCTTCGTCATAAGGCTCCTCAACTCCTCCTCGCTTTCAGCCATCAAAGTGGTATCATCTGCATATCTGAGATTGTTAATGTTTCTTCCAGCGATTTTAACTCCAGCCTTGGATTCCTCAAGCCCAGCATGTCGCATGATGTGTTCTGCGTACAGGTTGAATAGGTAGGGTGAGAGTATACAACCCTGCCGTACTCCTTTCCCAATCTTAAACCAGTCCGTTGTTCCGTGCTCTGTTCTTACCGTTGCTACTTGGTCGTTATACAGATTCCTCAGGAGGCAGACAAGATGACGTGGTATCCCCATACCACCAAGAACTTGCCACAATTTGTTATGATCCACACGGTCAAAGGCTTTAGAATAGTCAATAAAACAGAAATAGATGTTTTTCTGAAATTCCCTGGCTTTCTCCATTATCCAGCGGATATTGGCAATTTGGTCTCTAGTTCCTCTGCCTTTTCTAAACCCAGCTTGTACATCTGGCAATTCTCGCTCCATGAATTGCTGGAGTCTACCTTGCAAGATCTTGAGCATTACCTTACTGGCATGTGAAATAAGTGCCACTGTTCGATAGTTTGAACATTCTTTAGTGCTTCCCTTTTTTGGTATGGGGATATAAGTTGATTTTTTCCAATCTGATGGCCATTCTTGTGTTTTCCAAATTTGCTGGCATATGGCATGCATCACCTTGACAGCATCATCTTGCAAGATTTTAAACAGTTCAGCTGGGATACCGTCGTCTCCTGCTGTCTTGTTATTAGCAATGCTTCTTAAGGCCCATTCAACCTCACTCTTCAGGATGTCTGGCTCTAACTCACTGACCACACCGTCAAAGCTATCTGCAATATTATTATCCTTCCTATACAGATCTTCCGTATATTCTTGCCACCTTTTCTTGATCTCTTCTGCTTCTGTTAGGTCCTTACCATCTTTGTTTTTGATCATACCCATTTTTGCCTGGAATTTACCTCCGATGTTTCTAATTTTCTGGAAGAGGTCTCTTGTCCTTCCTATCCTATTGTCTTCTTCCACTTCCGCACATTGCTTGTTTAAAAATAATTCCTTATCTCTTCTGGCTAACCTCTGGAATTTTGCATTTAATTGGGCATATCTCCCCCTATCACTGTTGCCTTTTGCTTTCCTTCTTTCTTGGGCTACTTCCAGTGTTTCAGAAGACAGCCATCTTGCCTTCTTGGTTTTCTTTTTCTTTGGGACGTTTTTTGTTGCTGCCTCCTGAACAATGTTGCGAACTTCTGTCCATAGTTCTTCTGGGACCCTATCTACTAAATCTAGTCCCTTAAATCTATTCTTCACCTCCACTGCATATTCCTTAGGAATATTAGTGAGCTCATATCTAACTGATCTGTGGGTCTTCCCTATTCTCTTTAGTCTGATTCTAAATTTTGCAATAAGAAGTTCGTGATCTGAACTACAGTCAGCTCCAGGTCTTGTTTTTACCGACTGTATAGATGTCCGCCACCTTTGGCTGCAAAGGATGTAGTCAATCTGATTTCGGTGTCGACCATCTGGTGAAGTCCATGTATAAAGTCGTCTTTTAGGTTGTTGGAAGAGAGTGTTTGTTATGCACAGTGAGTTGTCTTGGCAAAATTCTATCAGCCTATGTCCTGCTTCATTTTGTTCTCCCAGACCATGCTTGCCTGTAATTCCAGGTGTCGTCTGACTACCCACCTTAGCATTCCAGTCTCCTGTAATGAAGATAACATCTCTTTTTGGTGTATTATCTAGTAGGTGCTGCAGATCCTCATAGAACTGATCTACTTCTGCTTCTTCAGCATCTGTGGTTGGGGCGTATATTTGGATCACTGTGATGTTAAATGGCTTACCCTGAATTCGAATTGAGATCATTCTATCATTTTTTGGATTGTATCCAAGCACTGTTTTAGCCACTTTATTATTAATTATGAAGGCTACTCCATTTCTTCTGTGGTCCTCTTGTCCACAGTAGTAGATCTGGTGGTCATCTGATGTGAAGTGGCCCATCCCAGTCCATTTCAGTTCACTGACACCTAAAATGTCTATATTTAATCTTGACATCTCACCAATAACCACATCCAATTTGCCCTGGCTCATAGATCTTACATTCCAGGTTCCTATGGTGTGTTGATCTTTAGAACATCGGATTCGTCGTTCACCACCAGCACCGTCGGCCGCTAGCCGTCCTTTCGGCTTTGAGCTAGCTGCGTCATCACATCTGGGGCTAGTTGAACGTATCCTCTGTTCCTCCCCAGTAGCATTTTGACCATCTTCCGACCTGGGAGTCCCATCTTCCGATGGTATACTGACATATCTTTGGTTGTACTGATCCATTTAGTTTTCATGGCAAGAATACTGGGGTGGGTTGCCATTACCTTCCCCAGGGATCGTATTTAGTCTGACCTCTCTGCCACGACCTTCCCGTCTTGGGTGTCCCTTCACGGTTTAGCTCATGGTTTCATTGAGGTGCTCAAGCTCCAGTACCACAACAAGGTAACGATCTCCTTTGCTGGAGTTTGAGCTTATAGTACTGGGCATTTCTACTAATCATCATAGAATTATAGGGCTTTATTTCTTTTCCTTGACCTCCAGTCTGAAACACATGTTTCCGGTGTTAATACAAAAGGAACATCTGGAGGGCCTCCTTCTTTCAAATTTTACAATGTTTTTTGACATAAGGGAAAGGACAGAATAGTTTATCACTTGCAATATGTTTCTTGCATGACATCAGTTAGGAGAATGTAGGAGAGCCATCTGGAAGACCTGTATTGAACAATCATGGTATATTGAGTTAAGATTTGAATTAACGTAGTTTCTCAATATGTCTCAAACCACATAATTCCTGGTTGGAACATTACATTATGATTATATAGAGACTTCCATATTTAATTAACTTATACTGAGAAGAAAGAAGAAGATCTAGTGTTATAATGCTACTGTCAGAGTAGCGCACGTTGTGCCATCCACTGACTGGTCTCGAAAGAAATCTGCTTGGAGTCTGTGGCTTCAATATTTACAGACTTTACTATACAGATCTATATACAAGCAAATCCTTTACCATACATAACCAACAATATGCAGTAATACTCTCTAGAAATGCTTAACGACACTCAACGACACCCAGCAAGAATACGTTCATCTCCCACTGCTTATATACATTGATATGTGCTGAGTCATTTACAGAAACTTCCTAGTAACAGTACAGGTGCTAGTAATTAGCACCCATGGTCCTTCTGAGCTAATTACTCATTATTCTCAGCTGTGTACTTTTGCCTTGTCATTCCCTTATTCACACAGTAAAATTAGCTATACATTTTCTGAGTATACCCTGACAGCTACTTGATCTCTTACTTTCTTAAAATAAAAAGTGATCCTCTGACCTGTTCACTGCCTCACATCCATGAATGTCCATAAATAATTGTTAGCTAATTCTAAAAAAATTGAAGGATGCACAACACCCATAGTTATTTAGTTCATTTAAACGTGTGTGTGATGTGCTAGAAAAAACATCACACACACACAGCAACATCATTTTTAAACCATTCTTTCAAATGTCTACAGTCTCTTCAACAAAACAGCTAAGCTTGTCTTAGAGCTCCTTCAGGTCCCAAGCCCAATTAACTAGATACAGAACAATAATAAAAAAAACAAAGACCATGCAGAATTTTATGCCAACATTTGGATAGCAGGGAATTGATTTTCTGCAAGCCCAAAGGGATTTTATAATAAAGTAAATAAATTCTTCCACAAACAATTTTCAAATGTAATATGTGCAATTGGATGCCTCTAAATCAAGTATTGATCTGATATTCATAAATATTTTTTTTGTCAATTCTATAAGTAATCAAAGCTCAGACTGATTAAAAATACTGAACAGGCAGAAATCCTGGGAGCACAGATGCATACAACAATTAATTTGAGGGCTTTTTTAGGGATTTTGAGTAAAACTGAAATCTAGCCATGCTTGCTGAAAACATTAAACCCACTTAATTCAGCGGGAATTATTTCTAATAATCAGATAAAATAAGATGTCACAAATCAAGCAGACTTTCTTTCCCTCCCAGCCTTCCAGAAAAATCTGAAAACCTGGTTCTGCTGCCTAGCATGGGAGGGTAAAGGTAATAGCTCCTCCTGCGGGTGGTTAGTATCATAATGCCCTCCCTATTGTTTGAGATTGATTTGCCAGATTGGATTTTATATTTATTTATATCATATTGATAATTGTAATTTTATACTTGTATTTTAATCTTAATTTTTATTGTAAGCCGCCTTGAGTCCCCTGTTTGGGGGAGATGGGTGGTCATATAAATTTAAATAATAAATAAAATAATAAATAAATACTAAGCCATAATGTGGCTAGCTTCTTTTTTTACATAGACTGTTGTGTGAACTCCATCAATAGTGGTTTATTGAATAAAATATGGTTAATGAAATTCAAATTTGTCATTTTTAGAAAGAAATAAGGTCCACAAATGCATCTTGGTTTCTCATTAGTAACATGAAAATAATGTTAAGAATCTGAATTAAGGCTCTAAATTACTATCATGAGAATATCCAAGAAATCCAAAGTATTAATTTAAAGAAAATGTAATATATTGGCTAATTTTAAGCTTCTGCAATCTCATAAACTTCTCAAGAAAACAGTAACTAAGTTAAATCATTATTCTTGTAAAAATAGTCTATAGGGTATCTTCCATCCTTGTTATAAAAAATCTGTAATCCCAGAGAGGAAGCACATTCCTTTGTTAAGTTAAAGATTTGCATTCACATCAGGAGTAGTATATGAAAGTGGTATTCAGAATGATAAAAGAGTGTGGTTGGAGATACAAGAAACCATATTGCAAATATCAACAATTTTAAAGTCCATATGAAATATAATGCTGGGGATTCATAATTGAATATCCCTATTTTTTAAAAGTTGCAGAGAAATACGAAATATGATTAGAACAGTAGTAGTAGAAAGTAGGAAAATTAATCTTTTCTATCTGTACAGCCAAAACTTAGTTATCATCTGAAAGTCAAAACCTTCCATATATTTAATATGGAATTTTAAGGGAAAACCTGCAAAAAATATAGTTATAAAAGCAATATACAAAATGCCTGCCCTTATGGAAAACTGGTTGCAAACTGTGTAACTTTGGCAAAATTGTAGGCAGAAGTCCACAGGGTTGGAGAAATACGCAATTTTAAAAAAAATATTTAATCTCAATATACCAAACTTACAAAAATGAAGTTTGAGGGCAACTGAAACCATTTCTATTCATGGCTTCTATAGCCACCAATGAGAAAATACAGTACCACAGTCTTTTCCCTCTGGTCCTCATCCACAAAGTGAAAAAGGAATATACTAGCTGGAGTGAATAGGCTGGAGCTAAAACAGTTGAGATAGACTTTTAGATGACGCAGCTTCAATAATTTCTGGCTCAACTGCCTGACCAATTCTATGATCAACTTTTCCTAATTGGGTCCAAGACTATAAAGGTAGAAGGAGAAATGGCCTAGATTCCAGACTCTGAGGTAGAATAAACATACTAACATGACCTCCCCATGGTATTCTTTTAAGTAGGAGGAAATCAAGTCAATCAGAGATAACCCAGGGGCTATATCACATCCAACATCAGCTGCTTAAGTTCAGGCACCACCCAACCCACCACCAGGGAACAAGTTTTCGGTCAGACCAGGCTTCAAGTGCTTCAAATGTGGAAAAGCAATCAGCATGATGAAAAGGATCAACTCTCTTCGTTTTTCACAGTCATCTCAATCCAACATTATTTCTTTTATGGTTGTTGTGGGTTTTCCGGGCTGTGTGGCTGTGTTCTGGCAGTTTTTGTTCCTAACGTTTCGCCAGTAGCTGTGGCTGGCATCTTCAGAGGACAGGAGCACAGCTAGAAGACTCTGTGCCCAAGAATCTTCTAGCTGTGCTCCTGTCCTCTGAAGATGCCAGCCACAGCTACTGGCGAAACGTTAGGAACAAAAACTGCCAAAACACAGCCACACAGCCTGGAAAACCCACAACAACCATCGGATGCCGGCCGTGAAAGCCTTCAACTATACATTATTTATTTAATTTATTTATTTATCAAATTTTGTCACCACCCATCTCCCCCCGGAAGAGGGACTCTGGGCAGTTTACAAAAAAGCTAAAAGATTTAAAATGCAATAAAACCATAAAAATACATAAAATATAAATATATATACAAGATATAAATATAAAGTAGAATCCAGATGGCGATAAAAGTTGTAATTCAATTCGTGCATATATAAGGACCCCTTTAAAGCGCCAGCCATCCCCAAGAATGACTACTCCCCTTCGCGCCCCAAGCATGATGGCAGAGCCAGGTCTTCAGTTTGTTCCAGAAGGTCAGGAGAGATGGGGCCCTATATATGAACTGGCTGTTTTCTGCAAAACTAAAGCAAATAAATTGAAGCTTTCCAGCCACAATCCTCCATCGTGTTCTTTTGAGCCTTTGACAATGCTGATAAAAGTGAATGTGCTTCTCTAATCACAGCTAGAACCAGTGCTACAGTTCTGCAGGAATCTTGATGCAAGGAGTAATTGGAATCTAAAAAATGGAATCCCCTACTTTTCTTGCACTATAATAAAATCATTATTATTATTTTTGACCCATGAAACTGATTTTTGTGCCTTACTTCTAGGAAATATGTCGAAAGGAACTTCCAGTGCCATCCAGCCTAGGTGGTAGTCAGCTGAGATCCATAGAATCTACTTCTTGTATGTTAGTAATTGTAGCAATGGATGTGCTGAACAAATGCGTACACTGTATTGTCGAAGGCTTTTACGGCCGGAGTTCGATGGTTGTTCTGGGTCTTCCGGGCTGTGTGGCCGTGTTCTGGAAGTTGTGGTTCCTATGCGTACTCCTTAAAAATGAAGTCTAATCCTTCCTGTAGCTTATTCTTTCCTCACCAGGGAAAGTCTGGGGGAAAATATGAGGACCAATGAAGAAGCCAAGTAGGCCCTTCAAAATGCACTAATGCTAGAAGAGTTGGAAAAAAGTACCCAAGCCGTCTTATGAGACTCTGAGAAACCGTGTAAAAACTGAGTCAATGCTCATCCACTCCATCTTTGTTCCACTTGAGATGATCCCCACAGACCTAAAGACATGAAAATATATGCCCCAATCCTCTTTAGACTTCTTCTGATGCAATAAATTGACTTGAATAAGGCATCTTCTCAAGTATTGGATTGCATTAGATTGCCACTTTAAAATCTAACTACTGTATTCCCTTGGAAGTACTAGCTCTGTTTCCTTCTCAAGTTCTTTAATGTATGTTAATCTCGTCTGGTTCCCTGTTTATGGAGGAGACAGACACGTTTTTCCTTCTATATAAATCAAAACATAGTCTTAAGGTAGGCGTTGCCTAGCAACTCTGTCATTAAAATTACCTGTCTGCTTCAGCTAGATGAAGCTTACATTTTTATTCCCACTGTGTGACATTCCCCCGGTTGGTAATCATGATCTCCTCGGAGTTACATTTTCCATCAAAGACATCTTAGATTTAAATCTTTAAATTTGCTTTGATCAGAGGCTGTAACAAAAATTACGATTGCTGGAATTACTTCTTCCTGAGGAGAGATAGAGCAATGATGCCAAATATGACATATTTCTTTAAAAAAACCAACACCAATTACAAAGTGTGATTTTATTTCCTTTCAATGTGAACAGTTCAAATGTATTTATATAATTGGGAATTATTTCTCCTGAATCGTCTTCCCATAACACCTGGCATTTTTATACAGACCAACAACTGCACTGCAAAGCCTTCTACAAATCTGCAATGCTACACGGACAATTTGTATGAAAGGCTGTTTTGCTCTGGTAAGAAACTTAGCTTCAGTGATTTCCCTTATGCCAAATTTGCCAAGCAGGCATTTCAGATTACAGCTAAGCTATGTTGCTTTGCTTCCAATACATTTCAAAATGAATGCAAGTATGGAAAGTTTGCATAAATAAATAGAGAGCTAATAATGTTAGATAGTAAGCATCCCAAACTATGTATCAGAAAGTTTGGTTATATTCTCAGAGGAGCAAGAAGCAGGACCAGTGAGTACTAGTTAACTAAGAGACCACAACAGAGGTGATTTAACAGGAAATAGTCACTAAGGATTTCTCATATCTTCATGGCAATCAATGGCAGTTTTCTGTAAGTTCATTTGCAGTGTGGATATTTGGATTTGACTTGGCATGCTATGGAAATTAAGTTATCATTTCTAATAGTTAATGCCATGGGATGGTATCTATTAGCCTTTTATCACAATGGCAACTTAGCCAAGCATCAAATTTGAAGTTTGCCGTATGTGCCATACAGTAAAAGCATAAAAAAGGAAAATAAGAAAAAGAAAGAAGATGAGAATGAGAAAAAAGAAAAGAAAAGAAAAGAAAAGAAAACATAGAATTTTGACTTCCACCCTTCTTTCTATCAAGTAATTGCCATCTTACTCTTTCCCCTCCCTTTTTAACCCTTTCTAATCCTCATATCCATAAATCATTAGTTCTGACTTTTCTTCTTACAGCAAAAAGTCCATATAAGGTTTCCAGTCTTTTAAAAAATCTTAATCATTTTTCCCCTGACCAAAATGGTCAGCTTTGCCATTTCCGCAAGCTCCATCAATTTTATAATCTAATCTTCTAATGTGGGTATTTCATTATTCTTCCATCTTTGTGCGTACAATAAACTTGCCCCAGTTACCATATACAATATTAGTTTCCCATATTTCTTTTCTAGTGCAGCATCCATAAAGTCCAATAAAAATAATTCTCGTTTTATCATAATATTAATCTGCAGTATCTTTTGCATCATTGTATGGATGGCCTCAAGTTCACGGAAGTGTCTTCGGACAGCGCTCGCTCTTCGGCTAAGAAACGGAGATGAGCACCGCCCCTAGAGTCGGACACAACTGTGTGGGGGAACCTTTACCTTTACCTTTTTATGGATTTGCACCCAAAATTCCTTTGCTTTTCACAAGTCCATCATGCATGATAAAATGTCCCCACTTCCTTTTCACATTTCCAACACTTATTTGATATTTTTTATACATTTTAGACAATTTAGCTGTTGTCATCATTTTATAAAACATTAATCTGAAACTTTCATTCTTAACTCTGAAGTGTTGCATCTTATTATTGAAATTAACTATCAGAAAGCATTAAAATTTGATGTTTAAAGCTGGGCTTTATGAAAAGTCTCAGAAGCTGTAATCGTTTTCATTCAGATTTTGGTTTACTGATTATTTTTCAGCTTTAATATAATGAGTGTGGAACTGGAGTAGCTGAAGTATGAAAAGGGGTAAGGAAACCGTGTTAGTCTGTTGAAGCAAGAGACAGATCAACAAAATTATTTGCTACATTTTAATATTATAATTAAAATATATTTTGTATATTTTTGATATAAGCTTTCATGGATCGTGTCGAATTCATCAGGGAGATAAAGTTTTGAGAGAGAGGTTTTATAAAGAGTTATAGTTATCTTTTGTAAATTGGATTTTACCCCTTCAGTGTCTGGTGGTTTAAATAGAAAGCATATATAAACTTATAAATGATGGTGATTTGGTGGCTTCTTGTAAAATTCATGGCTTGTGCTTCAGGCCCTATAAGGAATGGATTTTAAAAAAAAACTGAAAATCCCTGGTTGTCACCTCTTGGTTAAAAAAAAAATCCAAGGACTCAGTGGCTCTCATAGTAGTAAATTACTGGTCACAGAGTCTAACAGAGATAAATGAATCATTTTATTATTCATAAGTGATTTATTGTATCCCAATGCATGCAACATCTGCTAATGGATTAAATGACGGCCGCAAGAAGGTTATCTAAAATTGCTGGTGGGATTTGACACTTATGCCTGTATACCCCACCTTTGTCACTTTACCGCCAGTATTTTAAACATAATTACTACCAGACTCATTCATTATTCTTTACACTGAAAGTCAAGGAAACATTATACTGTATATGCAAAAATATATTTCAAGGGCACATTGCTTGCATTTGAAACCAGCTAAGATGAACCAGCTTGCTTAGAACATTCAATCCAGTTACCTGGGGTAAATTTTCTATGACTTAATTAATGGTTATATTAATTAATTGTGTTTGGGGAAAAAATTCTGCTTAAAGACAAGGTCCACAGACTTGTGAATGACTTTAAAATTGTGCCCTCCTAACTCGGCATTTGTTAGAAGACGAATGTTGAAGTGATGATGGCTATGAAAATTACATCTGATGCCAGTATTCTCAGACGTCCGTACTCAGTAAATGTGTATGGGAACAAAAGGTTTCCAGGTGATGCTCATGAATGGATGGTGAACATAAACTGTAATGTTTCAGGAAAAGGAGGCAAGAGCAAAATCTCCAGGAATCGTACAGTGACATTCTGTGTATGTGGCCACAAGTACAAATTGAAGGCCACTGCTGCTATATACATTGATTCCAGATATGCCAAGCTGTAGTGCAAGTACAGGGAATCAATAACTCTCCAGATGTTGCTGACTCACCATTGATCGTGCTGTCTGTGACTACTGGAGGGCCACAAGTTCTGTACTTCTGCTGACCTCAGTCCACCATGCCATCTCTTGTGCCCTACTAGAGTAACTGCATATGTTCAGAAGGAACAAGCTTAGAATTGTCCTGAGCGTAGACCTGACAGGGACATGGAATTAATCATATATCTTGGAGGAGATTGGTTGTATATGGGGCATTTCTTCAATGCATTCCTATTTGAGCATTCTAAGTGTACAATCAGAACAGAATTCCAAGGAAAATAGGAGGAGGAAGGAGTATTAGGTATGTTTGCCGCATTGAGTTATTTATAAAAATAATAAAGGCGGGATAGAAAATAAATAAATAAATAAATAAATAAATAATGAAAATGACAGGTCCATGGTCGGTCTTTTTCTTCACTTTCTGCAGGAAACAGTTCTGCCAGGACATTTGGTATAGTGGTTAAATGCCAGACTAGAAACTGGGAGATCATGAGTTCCGGTCCTCCTTTAGGCATGGAAGCAGACAGGGTGGTTTTGGGCTAGCCACTCTCTCTTAGCCCACCCCAATTCAAAACTAGGAGAAAGGAGTATTACGTATGCTGCTTTGAGTTGTACAAAGAAAAGACAAGATATAAATAAATAAATCATTACACTGTGTCAAGATATTATGAATGCTATACCTACTTGGCTGCTTTGCAGCATCTGCTCCAGTCCATTGGTTGCTATCAATGCACCAGAAGGTAGTCCCATCCCTATTTGATTTTTTCTGATACCACCAACCCATCTAGAATGAGAAACAGGCACAGCAGTACTGTACAATATCATAAAGCTGAATTGTCTGATTGCTGTTATTGACCACAATGGAGCAGAGGTAGAAATTCAATTGAGGGTTATAGGCTACACAATCAGTAGAGAAAGACCTTAAAGGGAGTGAAACAGCATGCTAGATAAAGTTGTTGTTTTTGTAGAATGGATGCATCACTTATCCAATCAATGGGCTGCCCTTACTGTTTTGATCAACAGAAACCCTGAAGGAGCCAGAGAATTCAACCATTTTGACAAAATGATGAAACAAGCATCACACTGTCATCATGCAAGCTCCACTGCTTTCATACGTGTGTGTGTCATGACAGTGCTACAGTCATTTTGGCATTGTTCCACCCGCCCATGGACCAGCTCTGCAGAACCCCATGTTCTGGATCTAAAATCTGTTATGAGAGAACACTGTGAAAGGCTACTGATAGCCTTGTGTTTATTCCTTGAACAATTTCCAATTCAGAAACCGAGATCACAAACTTTATTTGCAGCCAGGTGTATTTTTTGTTCAAAATATTGATTGCAGTATGGCACTTTAATATTAATATTAACTTAATTTATCACTGAGACTTACCCAAATCTCAATTTGTCTATGAAGAACAAAATTACAACAGCTTGCTTTTCCTTTGCCACATGACCCTTGACACTCCTGCAATTTTAACTGTGTCTTATTAGAAAGATGTGGCAGTTATCCAAAGTGCAGAGTAGAGTGTATAGATTTGTATCTTGCTTTGGAGAAGTGCCAATTCTTATAGAAGGAGACTATCTATCAGCTGGAAGTATGTGAGAGTAAAGCTTTGATTAATCACGCTAATCATATGCAGCATTTGGTGCACTGAAGCTAAAGCAAGCTCTATTTTCCTGCTTTGCCAAATGATTCTTTATTGTCGGCAGAATGGATCACAAAGCTTTCCAAAGAGAAAGCAGATGCTGAGTGGCAAAATAAAATAATCTTATAAAACAGTAGCTATAAAAATACAATACAATGGAAATCAATACTATAGAACTATAGAGTCAACATCTAAATACAGATGTGGAGTCCTTGGTGCTCTCTGAGCTTGGTTGTTTGCTTGCAGACATTTCATTACCTGACTAGGTAACATCATCAGAGCGAGTGAGTGTGGGGTTTGCTCCCTGTTTATATACAGTAGCCTGCCTTGCCAGTTTTGGTGGGGGTGTGATTTTCTCCTTGGTATCTCCTTGATTAGGGTATTGTTTTATGCTTGTTTGTCTGGTGTTAATCCCTGTTTATCTGGGTGTAGGCTGTTGGAGAGGATGTGTTCTGGTCTTTTTGTTTCCTTAGTTGTTTTTTTTTGTCTCTTTTGAATGGTGTGTAAATGTGGTTTATCTCTATGTGTCTATTGATGGCTGATGCCCTAATCAAGGTAAACAATACCCTAATCAAGGAACTACCAAGGAGAAAATCAACCCCCCACCAACACTGGCAGGGCAAGCTACTGTATATAAAAAGGGAGCAAACCCCACACTCACTAGCACTGATGATGTTACCTAATAGTGTTTTCACTCACAAACTTCCACTGTCCAGCATCTGAATCTCCATACGAACAACACAGTCCATCCTCCTAGTCTTTCCACACTCTCACAAGCTACTCCAGGCTTTTTCTCCTCGTCTTCCTACTCAACCCAGGGCTGGAGTCTCTGCACTTGGCAGGCTGGGTCATTCCTCTAGTCTACTCCACATTAACCAGGTGATGTTCAGCAGTGGAACTTTGTGAGATAAAACACTACTAGGTAACATCATCAGTGCTAGTGAGTGTGGGGTTTGCTCCCTGTTTATATACAGTATAAACCTCCGCCCCTTTTCTCTTTTTCCCCTTCTCTTTTTATATTATGTATCTAAGGCATGTATGTTCCACTTTAGAGGTGCATTCTAGCATTTTCTCCTTTTCTGCCTACCTGCTCTGAATCATCTGCTTTCCCTTAAAAAATAATCTATGACCTTGGCCCAGACCAAGTACTTTCCTCCAGCCGGCCACTTCACCCTGCCTCAGGAAGAACTAGATGTCCCTCATTCATTTGCATGATTTTCATACTTCCACAATATTTAACCCACATGCACAGCAACTGTTTAATTATTTTCTTCTCTTCCATACATTCCCCTTTATTGCACTGCCAGTGGCAGCTTAGAAATACATGGGTGTATACATGTAAGGCTCCCCATCGGAACCTTCCAGCCAGACACGTACGCCAGGCAATACACATCAGGATATTGGCTACGGGAGACAGAGAGGAGGAATGCACCCAGCTGGAGGCCGATCCTTAACACCTGTCAATATCAAGCACCACATTCATCCACTGGCGAGAGGAGAGAGGCGCCAAGAAGGAAACTGACAGCACGGACAATACACGTTGAACTAAGTGGGGGGGGGGAAACCTCATAAAAATCAATCATTTGGCAGAAAGGGGCATTCAGATCTTATTTATTTATTTATTTATTTATTTATTTATAAAATTTATATCACCGCCCATCTCCCTCCGCTGGAGGGACTCTGGGCGGTTTACAACAAAATAGTAAAAACAGAAATATAAAATACAAAATTATTCAAATCTTCACCGACGTTAGGGCTTGTATGTTTCCTTATTAAAGTTAATTCCACATAACCTGGCGTGAGGAGCTTTTATTGGGACATAGCACCCGGAACCATCACAATACAAAAAAATGCCCCAGTTCTATTCTCAATTTAGGAGCACTGGCAGGTCAAACTGCTCTCTTCAATTTCACTATGCATTGTAAAATAATGGCTGTGACCAATCTGCATCACAACCAATGAAATTTTACAATCTTTTGGCACTTAACCAAAGCTGAATACAACTTGATCCCGGGTTGTCCTCATATACCAGCCATCCTGGGATCTTCCATTTTGGTTTGTTTGCTTGCAACAAACAAACAAACAAGACAACTAGAGCAAAGAAGGTAAAACTGAAGAGCCAGACAGAAAAGGCCCTCATGGAACAATTTCAGAAAGACAGAAAATAATTTGTGAGGTGCCACAAATGGGATCGTGCAGGAAGGAGCAATTTTGTTGTGAGCCGAGCCTGCACATAATAAATTACTGAGCTGTTGAGTATACTCCTCCATTATTGATATATGATCAGCAGGATCAACAGCTGTCTGGGCCAGCTAAGCTACCATTTCTTTTTACCTTTCATTCCTTACATTTATTAAAATCTCTCCATCACATCACCATCTCAGCTCCCTGCAACCCTGCACTTGCATTTTTCCTGTACTGTGAGTCAATGCCTTTAGCTTGCTCTTGTTATAAAATAATAAGCTTATTTTGGATAGTAGAAAAACACTGGAGTGCTACAACTTGTGTTATATAATGATTTCAGCTTATTCTGCCCTTGGTTTGAGAAGTCAAAAAACTTTGGAGATCACTGCTCCTGTCCCCTCATCTGATTTCAGATATTTTCTCTGGACAAAACTGCAAATATTTAACTTCCTCACTTTCAGGGGAAACAAATATTTTGTGTATATCTGCATCCTGCTATGAGTTATCCACACTCCTAGATACAATAGCATAAACATTTTGAAGATCATTCAGTGGCCTGTTAGAACCAGTGAATGGAGCAGAGCTTAATGTAGTATAAACTTGTGCACAGAAAGAGAATATTGTTTAAAAACAGAGCCAGTGAGGATGTTAGAGAGATCCAGGTTCTTAATCTTACACTTTCAGCCCACCCAAGCATAAAAAAACACACACTTAGACATAGAAGTTTCAAAAAGTAACTACAAAAGAGTTATTACATTTATTCGGTCCAAGTACAGCGTTTTGTTGAGAAATGATTCTCCTTTGGTTCCCTAGACCCCTGACCCTATGTTGCTTCCAGGGCTTTGTGGAGAAAAGGGGATTGAGGCCTAGGCATGGCCTGTTGATCGAAGGAGCTCAGGCATGTGCGTCCTACTCCTCCAGTGAAGAAATCAGAGAGAGCTGACTACGAAGGGAGGAGGAGGAAGTGGGAGTGGCAACAAAACAACTTCCTCAAATACAGAGAATTGCATCCTGGGATGAACTCATCTACATGCAAATGAGGCATGTTGATTTGCTGAATTTCCAACACATTTCTGCACGAAAGTGACAATTCACCTATGCGTACTTCTTCTTAAAAATAGATTGACTATTCTTTTAGCAGCCTGGTGATTTATTTTAATGAATTAGGCACTATGTAAAACAAAACTTGTTGAAGATTTCTGAAAGAGGCATCCCTCATACAGGCATCTTAATAAAATGGCACCAACTGGTAACACCACAAAGATATCATGTGGAGTTTAAAAAATTAATACAAAACTTGTTATGTTACATACATTGTAGAAGTTTGATTTCAGAGTCACATAATATGGGAAGATATTAATGTAGATGGACCTAATTCTTTACACCCCCATTTCTTATAGAACATCACAAATGTCAAAACCACACCCATTATGAAATGATGGAAGAGGATCACTCAGTTGATTTGACATTTAAGGAAACCGTACCACTGTTACAACTCTTTCCTTCTTTTTATTTTCAGACTAAAAAAAATCAAGTCAAAATATGTACAGGAAAAAGGAGGAGAACAAGCAAATCATGGTTTCCTAAAAAGTGAGTGAGGAACGTGCAGCAAAACCACAGAGACATTCACACACAGTCTTCTTACACAAAACCTTATGTGAAACCTGCTGAAATTGTTTTCTGCCTCATTCAGCCATCAAGGATCTCAGGAGGCACTTTCAAAGGCTTTCCCTGCTGCTAGAAAAGAGAAAAAACAGACAAAGCTCTCAAGGATATTGTATTCATGCAATTCAATAATTTAATAATAATACACATGATTATTCACACATACATGATTGTCCATGAAATTTCCTGGGAGGATTCCCTAAGACCAATTTTCTGTTTTAAATATACAGTCCAGCAACATGGGCCCAGAAGTTGGCTTCATAACAGCTTTTAGTTTTAATAGTAGGCTTCTTATCCTTTTGGTGGAGAGTCAGTTTGGTGTAGGGATTTAATGCATCAAGCTAGAAACTGGGAGGCTGGGAGTTCTATTCCCACCTTGGACACAAAGCCAGCTTGGGTGACCTGGGTTAGTCACTGTATCTCAGTCCCAGGAAGAAGGCAATTCACAAACCATTTCTGAAAAAAACATTGCCCAAAAAATTGCATGGACTTGTCCAGGCAGTTGCCAGGAGTCAAGAATGACTTGATGGCATGCACACACACACACACACACACACACAATGTACCTTTGGTTACAAATGAGAGCTTGAATGTATTTCAGCTATATATGAATAAATGTTTTAGGAGTAAGACATCCCAAAGACTGACTACACCTCAATTGCCCAATTAACAAGCCATTCAGGTGTAAGGTCAATACAGCCACCCTGGAAGACATATACGGGGTCCCCTCACCAACTTTTGCCCAGACTGAAGAAGCTACTTGGACAAGCAGCGAAACGTCTCAACCAAAAGAAAGAAATCCAGTTGCCATGACTCAACCTACAGACAATTCCACCTGGATGACTGAGAAACTTCATCGACATATGTCAGCTATACTTAATTTAAGACTAGGCCATCTGGATTCTATTATATTTATTACATTTGTAAATTGTTATTCTAATGCTTATTTAAGTCTATTTATCATTGTATTTTAATTAATCATATTTATTGTAAACCGCCCAGAGTCCCCCTTGGGGGAGATGGGCGGTGATAAATCAAATAAATAAATAAATAAACAAACAAACAAACACATACATACATACATACAAACATACTAAAATTCATAATGTTGATATGGTTAAATAAGGGTCCTGGCTATAGGAAGGAAGCATGAAAAACTTTCAGATCCTGCATAGCTCCATGCTCATCTTAATATGTATAATTTATTGAAATGGAAGAACAAAGTTTTTTTCCCCCTTAAGTGTTGTGTATATATCACACCCTCCAGCAAAGGAGATTGTTACCTTGTCGTGGTGCTGGAGCTTGAGCACCTCAATGAAACCATGAGCTAAACCGTGAAGGGACACCCAAGACGGGAAGGTCGTGGCAGAGAGGTCAGACTAAATACGATCCCTGGGGAAGGTAATGACAACCCACCCCAGTATTCTTGCCATGAAAACTAAATGGATCAGTACAACCAAAGATATGTCGGTATACCATCGGAAGATGGGACTCCCAGGTTGGAAGATGGTCAAAATGCTACTGGGGAGGAACAGAGGATACGTTCAACTAGCCCCAGATGTGATGACGCAGCTAGCTCAAAGCCGAAAGGACGGCTAGCGGCCGACGGTGCTGGTGGTGAACAACGAATCCAATGTTAATAAGATCAACACACCATAGGAACCTGGAATGTAAGATCTATGAGCCAGGGCAAATTGGATGTGGTTATGTCAAGATTAAATATAGACATTTTAGGTGTCAGTGAACTGAAATGGACTGGGATGGGCCACTTCACATCAGATGACCACCAGATCTACTACTGTGGACAAGAGGACCACAGAAGAAATGGAGTAGCCTTCATAATTAATAATAAAGTGGCTAAAGCAGTGCTTGGATACAATCCAAAAAACGATAGAATGATCTCAATTCAAATTCAGGGTAAGCCATTTAACATCACAGTGATCCAAATATACGCCCCAACCACAGATGCTGAAGAAGCAGAAGTAGATCAGTTCTATGAGGATCTGCAGCACCTACTAGATAATACACCAAAAAGAGATGTTATTTTCATTACAGGAGACTGGAATGCTAAGGTGGGTAGTCAGACAACACCTGGAATTACAGACAAGCATGGTCTGGGAGAACAAAATGAAGCAGGACATAGGCTGATAGAATTTTGCCAAGACAACTCACTGTGCATAACAAACACTCTCTTCCAACAACCTAAAAGACGACTTTATACATGGACTTCACCAGATGGTCGACACCGAAATCAGATTGACTACATCCTTTGCAGCCAAAGGTGGCGGACATCTATACAGTCGGTAAAAACAAGACCTGGAGCTGACTGTAGTTCAGATCACGAACTTCTTATTGCAAAATTTAGAATCAGACTAAAGAGAATAGGGAAGACCCACAGATCAGTTAGATATGAGCTCACTAATATTCCTAAGGAATATGCAGTGGAGGTGAAGAATAGATTTAAGGGACTAGATTTAGTAGATAGGGTCCCGGAAGAACTATGGACAGAAGTTCGCAACATTGTTCAGGAGGCGGCAACAAAAAACGTCCCAAAGAAAAAGAAAACCAAGAAGGCAAGATGGCTGTCTGCTGAAACACTGGAAGTAGCCCAAGAAAGAAGGAAAGCAAAAGGCAACAGTGATAGGGGGAGATATGCCCAATTAAATGCAAAATTCCAGAGGTTAGCCAGAAGAGATAAGGAATTATTTTTAAACAAGCAATGTGTGGAAGTGGAAGAAAACAATAGAATAGGAAGGACAAGAGACCTCTTCCAGAAAATTTGAAACATCGGAGGTAAATTCCAGGCAAAAATGGGTATGATCAAAAACAAAGATGGTAAGGATCTAACAGAAGCAGAAGACATCAAGAAAAGGTGGCAAGAATATACGGAAGATCTGTATGGGAAGGATAATAATATTGGAGATAGCTTTGACGGTGTGGTCAGTGAGTTAGAGCCAGACATCCTGAAGAGTGAGGTTGAATGGGCCTTAAGAAGCATTGCTAATAACAAGGCAGCGGGAGACGACGGTATCCCAGGTGAAGTGTTTAAAATCTTGCAAGATGATGCTGTCAAGGTGATGCATGCCATATGCCAGCAAATTTGGAAAACACAAGAATGGCCATCAGTTGATTGGAAAAGTTGATTGGAAAAAATCAACTTATATCCCCATACCAAAAAAGGGAAGCACTAAAGAATGTTCAAACTATCGAACAGTGGCACTTATTTCACATGCCAGTAAGGTAATGCTCAAGATCTTGCAAGGTAGACTCCAGCAATCCATGGAGCGAGAATTGCCAGATGTACAAGCTGGGTTTAGAAAAGGCAGAGGAACTAGAGACCAAATTGCCAATATCCGCTGGATAATGGAGAAAGCCAGGGAATTTCAGAAAAACATCTATTTCTGTTTTATTGACTATTCTAAAGCCTTTGACTGTGTGGATCATAACAAATTGTGGCAAGTTCTTGGTGGTATGGGGATACCAAGTCATCTTGTCTGCCTCCTGAGGAATCTGTATAACGACCAAGTAGCAACGGTAAGAACAGAGCATGGAACAACGGACTGGTTTAAGATTGGGAAAGGAGTACGGCAGGGTTGTATACTCTCACCCTACCTATTCAACCTGTACGCAGAACACATCATGTGACGTGCTGGGCTTGAGGAATCCAAGGCTGGAGTTAAAGTCGCTGGAAGAAACATTAACAATCTCAGATATGCAGATGAAACCACTTTGATGGCTGAAAGCGAGGAGGAGTTGAGGAGCCTTATGACGAAGGTGAAAGAAGAAAGTGCAAAAGCTGGGTTGCAGTTAAACCTCAAAAAAACCAAGATTATGGCAACCAGCTTGATTGATGACTGGCAAATAGAGGGAGAAAAAGTGGAGGCAGTGACAGACTTTGTATTTCTAGGCGCAAAGATTACTGCAGACGCTGACTGCAGCCAGGAAATCAGAAGATGTCTACTTCTTGGGAGGAGAGCAATGGCAAATCTTGATAAAATAGTTAAGAGCAGAGACCTCACACTGAGAACAAAGGTCCGCATAGTTAAAGCAATGGTATTCCCTGTAGTAACCTATGGCTGCGAGAGCTGGACCATAAGGAAGGCTGAGCGAAGGAAGATAGATGCTTTTGAACTGTGGTGTTGGAGGAAAATTCTGAGAGTGCCTTGGACTGCAAGAAGATCAAACCAGTCCATACTCCAGGAAATCAAGCCAGACTGCTCACTTGAGGGAATGATATTAAAGGCAAAACTGAAGTACTTTGGCCACATAATGAGAAGACAGGATACCCTGGAGAAGAAGCTGATGCTAGGGAAAGTGGAAGGCAAAAGGAAGAGGGGCCGACCAAGGGCAAGATGGATGGATGGTATTCTGGAGGTGACGGACTCAACCATTGGGGAGCTGGGGATGGTGACGGCCGACAGAAAGCTCTGGCGTGGACTGGTCCATGAAGTCACGAAGAGTCGGAAACGACTGAACGAATAAACAACAACAATATATCACACCGAATGTCTAGCTAATGTCAACAATTTCTCTGTGGAATACCATCCCCCTCAAAATTCTATGTCTATTTCAGCAAAGGTTACATCATCGAATGTAATGCCAGCACAACAGAGCAATTCTGTAAAGGCGGCTCCAATAAGCCAATCATCTGTCTCGGTTACTTAGTTAAGGAAATGGAATCACTTTCCCCAAAATATAATGAGGGAAAAGCACACACTTTAACTAGGGTTTCCCCACCCCAACTGGTTCCTCAAAGTTTTCTACTATTCTTATCTCTTTCCTAGACATTCATGCTGTATAAGTCAACAGAGGAATTAATTTTAAGCAGTTGGGAAGCCATCTGCAAAGATATAGGTGTTATTCTCACCCCTTATTATTATTGAAGGCAATAATTGCAACATCGATTATTCATTAATCATCTTTTCTCTTCTCTTGCACCTCCTTTTGCATCTTTTCTCTCCAACCTCCAGCATAGCAGGAAGGGCCTACCTACGCTCCTCTCAAAATGCTTCCTGCTCCCTCATTCAGCTCCCATCCATCACTGTCCCAGGATTAAGACCATTTCCTCAACTTCATTCCTGGAATTGCCAGTCTTTCCTACCCTATAGTTTTAGACAGGAAGAAAGACAAGGCTGGAAAGCAGAAAGGCAAATTAAGCCTTCTCTGAAAAGTATTTTATAAGGT
Organism: Charina bottae; assembly: GCA_023362775.1. Classification (NCBI taxonomy): domain Eukaryota; kingdom Metazoa; phylum Chordata; class Lepidosauria; order Squamata; family Charinaidae; genus Charina; species Charina bottae. The sequence continues at coordinate 2,510,989 of JALMGJ010000053.1, read as the reverse complement.
GATTTTTTTTAGTAAGTTTGAAAATATAAAGTATTTTCTGTAAATCGCTGACATTGACAGAATTTACTAGTAGGGATAATCTTTATTTCAGTCATTGGCCATTGGCCAGCATAAAACATTTTGCTATGAAAAAAGATATTTCAAGGAAGGTGTATAGAGCCAGTTTGGTCTAGTGGTTAAGGCTCCAGGCTAGAATCCAGGAGAATGTGAGTTCTAGTCCTGCCTTAGACGTGAAAGACAGCTGGGTGACCTTGGGCCAGTCACTCACTCTCAGCCCAACTCACCTCACAGGGTTGTTGTTGTGGGGAAAAGAGGAGGAGGAAGGAGTATTAGGTATGTTCCCCACCGTGAGTTATTTGTAAAAATAATAAAGGTGGGATATAAAATAATAATAATAATAATAATAATAATAATAATAATAATAATAATGATGATGACAATGATAATATTCCAATAGTTGACAAAACTTGCCTTCCATAGAGACAGGTTGTGTGTCAGAAAAATCAGTGTGAAAGTAAAAAATCAGTGTGAGAGTGTTTAGTGGTTGATCAAAGATTGTGACTTCCATGGGAGATGAGGAAAGGAATCAAAGGCTGCTTATCTGAAGGAAGTGGGAGATCTGATTTTTATCACAATAACAGGTGTATTAGGCTTTATTAATAAGGTAGTAAATTTACCATCATCATTGTTTTGCTACGCATATTTAATACAGAGAGAACTAAAATGGCATAGTGGTTGAGGACTGGAACCAAGGAGAGCAAAGTTCAAATTTCAGTTAGGTGATTTGGATGAATGTCTTTCTTGGGTTATTTTTATTAGAAAATAAAATAAGGGAAGAATGACCTCCATGCCTTGAGCTCCAGTGGGAAAGCATGACTTAAACATAATTTTTTGTTGTTTCTTCGTTCAGTTGCTTCCGACTCTTCGTGACTTCAAGGACCAGCCCACGCCAGAGCTTCCTGTCGGCCGTCACCATCCCCAGCTCTCCCATGGTTGAGTCTTTCACCTCCAGAATATCATCCATCCATCTTGCCCTTGGTCGGCCCCTCTTCCTTTTGCCTTCCACTTTCCCTAGCATCAGCATCTTCTCCAGGGTATCCTGTCTTCTCATTATGTGGCCAAAGTACTTCAGTTTTGCTTTTAATATCATTCCCTCAAGTGAGCAGAATAATAAGTACCAAAAAATCTCCTTACTTCCCTAATACTTTTCCCACTCTTTGCTCCCCAATATTAGTTGTTCTACATTTGGCACTGCCAAACTTCTCAGCTGCTTCCAGCGGAAGTCCGCTGTTCTTTTTTATTTTTCAAGCTTCTTTCCTCCTCACGTTTCTGCCACCATTCTGCAAATGCCTGGCCAAGGAAAATAAAAATATGCAAGCATGAAGTTTATTTTCTTTGGGCTCAAAAACTGCCTTCAAGCATTTCCAAAACTTTGAGAGGGATAAAATTCCAACAACATTTCACACTGAGGTCCCATATAGGTAACACATCCTGGAGCATCTAGCAGGTTTCACAACTGACTGTGTTACATTATTTTATTTTGTGTGTGAGCAGCCCTGAATGATGTAATTGGAAGATAATTCTCCACACAGTTCCCTGCTGCTCTTTCAGTGTCTCTGCCTGAACATCCTGGGGTAGTTGCAGATATAATGCAAAAAAAAAAAAAGACTTCTAAAAGCTTACATTACAAGCTTTTAATTAAGGCATGGGTGAACCAGGCTAGCTTAATTAATTAACTGATCAATTGGACAGCATAGGTACTTCCCAAATATTATTGAAGAGGGGTTTTCATTGTAACATATTTGAAATATCTCTTAATGGTTTCTGCAGTGCAGATAACATTTGTATGTAGGAACACGTTTCAGCTGTTTGGTGGAAGATCAGAGAATCATTCAATGGAACATCATGGACTAGATAGAAACTGAAACTGACCCTGCAGTATTCTCTATTCTATTTCCTTCTTGCTTGCCATGTAAAAAACCACCCACTCTTTCCAAATACAATTCTGATCTGATTCTCTCTGGCAGCCAGAATCCAGTGTCACATTTAACGCAAGCCTTGATTTCTAAAGACAGCCATACAAAATGTTGCTTTTCAACCAAACATGATGGTAAAAATGAAAAATGGACTTGGCATGAGAGTGAATTTAACAGATAAGTGTAATTCCAGTCCTTTGAAATAAAGAGAGCTCATTTATCGATTATTATAACAATAAATGAGACTGTTATATAACATAATAATAAATAAGATGGTTTCCAGACAGAGTCAAAAGATAGTATACAACGAAGTTGTATGAAGCTTCAAAAGGGTGATTGAGTTCGAAGGAGAATTGGATGAATCACTCCTTTGAGCTGAATTTTTGGATCAGGTGTTACAGAGATATATTTGAATACCTGATGGTCCTTCTAATATTTCCAAGTCACAATCACTGTTGAAGTTTCATTTCCATGAATGGGCAAACCTGGGGGGTTTGAATGAGAGGGTGGAGTCCCTGATATTGAGATGAATAGCTAGCCAGTGAATGTTACGCCCTCCGTAATCCTGCCAATAAGAGCTCTTGACTGCTGTCCATACCTCCCTCTTTTCCTGGAATTAGGAACATTTGGAAGGAAGGAGAAAGACAGAGACCATGTTCTGTGGATGGTGGCGGGGAAAGTTCTCCATTCTCAAAAATCTAGAAACAGCTCAGGACTAGATTTGGTGATGGATATTAGCTTGGGTGGGTTTGAAAGGGAATTGGATAAATCCGTTGAGCCAAACAATAAATGCTTCATGAAATGCCCATGAAGTTTTCATTATTCAGAACCTAGAATTCCAGATGGGTCGACTGTACATGGTCTCTGCCCATTAGTCTCTTACCAGTCTCTATTAGCTTTCCACAGTTTTAGGAAGACGTTTTGCTACCTGATCCAGTTAACTAGAAAATACTAGGGTTGAACCTGATCCTTTCTGAATATAAAGCATGAGCTCTGCCAGAGAACAATGGCTCCAATGCAGATGTCTCAGGAAAACAGACTGCTATTTTACAGCTTCTCAACCAATGTACAAACCCAGCTCCATGTCTCTTTTTCCTGGCTCAGATCCAAATGTCTTTACAAACTGCTCTATTCCCGCCAGAATGTCTTGCATTGATTTTGGCACAGCTGCAATAGTTCTAGCCAGAGAAAGTGTGTGTGTGTGTATGCAAGAGCAAGATATGAATATGTAGATTAAACTGACTAACAATGCAAGGTCCATTTTTTTTGGTCACATTACTGAGTTTACCCAGCAAAGATAATATCAAAGATGCAAAAGGAGGTAGTATTCACGTAGTGTGAAGAAGGGAGACATTTTCAAAAGATCTGAAAGGCCTCGCCCTTACATGAGAAATTCTTCCTGATAATTTCTATCTTCTAGGCATCTACTAAAGGAATAGATGTCTTGCTCACCTTTGCATCTGGTAACTCTACTCATAACTGATCCACAGATAGCATGTGAGGAATCCATCTATTCCTTTTCTTGTGGAACCAAGTAGAGAATGTTAGTCTGTTTCCTGAGATTTGCTTTGATATTTATCCAAGGAAGTCCTTATTTTATTCATATATAATGGGGTGGCTCAGCAGGTAAGACGCCAGGCTTGTCAATCAGAAGATCGCAAGTTTGGAGGTTAGAATCCCTAGCCCCACGTGACGCAGTGAGCTCCTGCACTCGCCCCAGCTCTTGCCAACCCAGCAATTCAAAAGCATGCAAATGCAAGTAGATGAATAGGTAAAACTTCAGTGGATAGGTAACAGCGTTCCACACGTGTCATGCCGGCCACATGGCCATGGAAGTGTCTTCGGACAACACTGGCTCTTCGGCTAACAAACGGAGATGACTGCACAACTGTGCGGGGGGAACCTTTACCTTTACTTTAACAGGGTGGCAAATCTTCAATTAATTTACCACAGACTGAATTTAGAATGTTCACAACTTAATTTGAAATGTACAAAGTCTCTGGAACATCAGACAAATGATTGGCACAGGGGATCGATAGCAATTGGGGCCATGAAGGACATTCTGTTCAGGGTCTCATTACTGCCTTTGATGTAACTTACCTTATGTTGTCTGCTCAACAAGATTTCTTACAGCAATAAAGCAAAGTGTCTGCTGTATCTATCTGCAGTATATATCAAGAAACATTTTAAACTTCATGGGAAGAACTCCCTTGTGTCTAGAAAGGTATTTTCTATTTTCTTTCTTTTTAACAAAAATAAATCACCTTGGGATTAATTTCAGACACTAGAAAAATCAGCTCAGGATTTTTTTAAAGTGGAAAATAACTCCATAATTAAGGAATTAGCCATTATGAAAAAATCAGTGCTGATCCAAATTTATTCTTGTAATCAACAGAAGTCCAGATTCTCTCCAGGGGTGTCCGCAACATGTGGTCAAAAAAGTAGAGATGCCAGCACAATGGTGCAACTGAAGCTCCACCTGTTTCTTTATGAGTAGGTGGAGCTTCGATCTTATCACTGTGTCTCCCATTTTGACTTTTTTGATCATACCCTGCGGATACCCCTGTTTGTCTCATAGTTTTTTACCACATGGATGTAAAAGTGTAAGCACAGAAAGATCCAGGAGGATATCCATATCAAGCAATCAGATATATTGAGGCTAATAGAAATATAAGTCATACTTTACAGTTCTAAGTTTAATTTTGCACTGAAAATGTCTTCCATATTTTTAAACGTTTTTTAATATGCTAAAAAAGAGGAAGGAAAATATAGGCAAAATTCTTGTGAGTAGAAGGTTTGGGTTCTAGGAAGTGATGAAGTGAGGGATCTATGCTAATATCTACTATTTCATAATATAATCATCTCTATAGTGGTCTGCTGCTTCCCTAACTACCTAAATACCATCTGAAGCCCATCAGAAGATGGTCCATCCATTTTTTTTCCAAATCAGGAAGTACAGACATACAGGAAAGCTGCAGAGGGATGGAGAGAGATAAATTAAAAAGAAAAATTCACATTGCTTCTTAGGATCCTTTGCCAACATTCTACTTTCAACCCTACTTCCAACACCCAATAGAAACCATTGTTTCTATTTTCTTTCCCTTTAAGCAAACAGTTGCTACTATTCTTATAGTTTGGATTAATAAAGCTCTTTTTTGTACAAAAATAAAATGAATGGAATTGGAAAGCGGGCACAGTCATTGTGCAAAGATTCTGTATTGCTACATTATATAAAAATATAATAGACATTGTGTGTATGTGTGTGTGTGTGTGGTTTTTGTAATAATAACATTATCTAAGGGTGGAATTTGGTATTGTTTCATGAATATCAGTTAGTAATCAGAGTTTGTAAACACACTGACACACCCAAAGATTTATAGAGAAGACCTATTGATTTAAAGGTTGGTCAATGCAAATGCATACCTATTTTCTTCCAGGTCTATTCAGTTAAAGAGGAAAGATCATAGACACTAGACATGCAGCGTATTCCTACTCTTCTGCAATGTTAGAGCACAGGGACTACAAATCTACTTTCACCATATATAGATAGGTGTTTGGCTCCAGTGGATGTATTTTCCCTTTTAAAATTCCTGTGGGCATGTGGAGAATGGGCAGGAATTTACAAAGCAAGAAGCTGAGGAGGAAAGTTTACTCTTCTTCCATCTGTACAGTGGTGTCTCCCACAGTATGTTTACATAACTGGAAACAAAGATTAAAAGGACAGATAGAACTACATGTTTAATGAATAGCACATTGTTTGGCCCTATGTTTGCATGTAGAATAGCAGTACTTACAATTCGATTGTAAGGTGGGGTGGAATAAAAATTAATATTGGCAATCAAATGGTTTTGAGGCATTTAGCCAGAGAAATGGGTTAAAAATGTAAGACACCCATTGAAGTATAAATTGTATTATTGTTGGAGAGACACAAGATTTACCACTAATCAGAGGTCAGTTGTATTCTTTTTCTGTTCCTTCCATGCTTGTTAAATTGAAGTCCATGATACTTTGCTGCTTTTTATCTTCCAGGATCTGCAGAGCAAAACTGTTAGACAGGAAGAGTAAGTAAGAGGCAAAAATGCTGCATTGCATTTTTGGAGCTGTGCTTGGTACTAAGCTAGACAAGGAACAATCTTTCCCAAGATTGAGTGAGTGAGATATTGTTTGCATGGTTTTGTCATCTCTTTCATTCTTCCAAAGACATGTCAGTAGTAGAAAGTTGACTGATTTGTGGGTTGCGGTCCTAACATGCTATGTCTCAAGAATAAGTGAAACTTTACAAACCCTTACAATCAAGATTGGCTTTTGGGTTCTTCTGTTTTTATATCTGCTGGGCTTCCCCAATCTTCTCATGCTTTCTCTTCTCCAAAGTCTTTTCTTTATTTAAAGATCTATCTCCCAATTCCTACTCAATTCAATTCAATTTATTACAGACATAGACCAGTACAAATAAAAATATGCCATATGTATCCAATAAAAGTTCTCAGCTATAATAAAAGAAGTAAAATCCATATCTAAAATTAGTTTAGCAAGATACTTAACATTTGTATATAAAATCAAGAAGACAGCCTATTTTACATTATGTTGAGTTCCATATCTTGTGGCATCCTATGGTTATTAATTATTAACTATTAAAATTAAGTGTTAATATCAAAATTTTAAATGAATAGTTATAAAAGAAAGTAAAATATTTACGGTAAGTTTTTCACTAAGTTACGTCGGCTCTTTAGTGCTGCTGCGCAGAATCTTGCTACCTGCGCTGTGACTGTAATCTACTCATCTTTGAGCAAAATCTGAAGATATTCGGTTTCAGAGCGGCCCGGATACCTCATAATCATTGGGGAAATAAATTTTATTTGAATATCTCTGTAGAATGAACATCGTAGAAGGACATGTCCAGTAGTTTCTATCTCTCCAGAATTACAAGGACAAAGCCTTTTATCCAATGGAATTTTTTTATATTTGCCGTCCAAGACGGCTGAGGGGAGGACATGGCATCGTGCAAGTGAGAAGGCTTTCCGGTGGTTCAATGTCTCTAGCTGGCTGAGATATCTCGCAGAGGCAACAGTATATCTAGTAGAGTCTGGAGCCAAAAATGTCGGGGCTTTCTCTAGATCTGCTTGCCTCTCCGTGTCCTCTACCTTTTGTCTCAGGCTTTGTTTTGCCTTGTTATAGCCCAGCTCTAGTATTGAAGATGGAGAAAAACCTAATTTTGTGAGCTTATATTTGACAGCCTTGATCCATGAGGAAGAAAATTTGTCTTGGAGAATTAGTGGTGCAAGGCCTTGTGGAAAAATGTTGAGTTTTAGCCATAGATTTAAGGAAGCTATACAGATTCTTGACTCAACTTTTACCAGTCCTGTCTCCAGGCGTAAGTGAGCGTTAGAAACACAATGAGGCATCTGTAAGATTGCTCTTATAAATTTGGATTGAACTCTCTCCAAAGGTATGAAACTAGAAGATGAGGGTCCAAGCTGGTTCCCATACAATAGCTGTGCAAGCGCCTTAGCCTGAAAAAGCTTAATTGCAGCTGGGACATAATGTCCTCCTTTCGAGTGGAAAAATTTGAGAATGGCGTTGGCTGATCTCTGACCAACGGCAACTGCATGTTTGCAATGTGCATTCCTTGAGCCGGTGGTGTGTATGACAACACCCAGATATTTAAAAATGGTCACCTGTTCTATTTTATGTCCATTAAGGTACCATGAACAGAGTTTTGGCCTTTTAGCAAAGGCCATAACTTTAGTTTTCTGAAAGTAAATTTCCAATTTATCATTATTGCAGTACTGGAGCAATGCTCTCAGCAGACAGGTTCACTGTGAGTAGAGGGCCATGGCCATGTGGCCCCAAAACACAGTGTTTCCAAGCCCCACTGCAACTAAAACAGCTTTCACGAGATCTTGCACCCTTAATTCCTTCCCTTTTTATTTCCTCCCCTGATGTTTCTACTAAAATGAGACCTCAGGGAGAATATTTTGAAGAGGAGCTGCCAGGAAGCAAATCTGGATAGGGTAGTGGGGAGAGTCCTTATTTTCCAAATTGCTGCTTATTTTAAAAAAATGAAATAAATTTCTCCCCATTTGGATGGAATATCCAAATCAATCTGAAATGTGGAAACAAAGAGAGAGAAAGACCATTCTAGGATTTCCACCTTGGTGTGCAACAAATAGTTACCAGCTTTGAATACTTTCACCTCAGCTTCTTGTCTACAGCAAATCTATCCAATGATAAGCCTTCTCCAATATGGCTTCCATAAACTTAACCAAAGACCATGCTGATGGGAAAGCCTGGGAGTTACAGTATCAGGACTCAAAGATGACTTAAATGATGGTCCCAATTATTTTTCTATGAACATCTCTGAGGGCACCAAAATTGAAAAGTTGATTCAGACAAGATCCACACAAGATAGGGGGATGTCAAGATCTGCAAGATGATGGGCATGGTGCCACAATCCAAGCTTCATCCCTTTTGTGCATACTTATATGTACAAAACAGGCAGAACCTGGATTATAATGCTGTACTTTCCATCTTGCAGATTTTGACACTCCAATGACCACTTCTTCAGACAGGGTTGTGGTCAAAAAAAACACAAAGTACTCAACTGTCCCATTTGAGTTCCATTATACCAATCCTGCAGTTGCTTGATTGATTCCTCACTGCACCCATAGATGCAATATATTTTAGCAGTAGATATGCTACCACAGATGTGAGGGTAATGTGTCTGGTTACGTGAGTGTCCTCTTCCTCCCTCACCATGTGCATCCCTCCCAAATCTGCACACTCAGTGGAAGAGGACAACCATCCCAGATATACGGAGGGTACCAATCTTCAGTCAAGGAACATATGATAGCTGCGTTCCCCTGCTAGAACCTCCAAACAAGCTTAACATACGCTACCAAAATATTTTCTGTATACATTATTAAGATGGATACTTTCACTGACAAGATATAGCAGTGATGGGTGTGGGTGGGTGGGTGCAATATCCTACATTGTCTTTGAGAGTTGTGCCAGCGGCCATAATCAGAAAAAAAAAAGAGTGAGGCCAGAACAAGAAAGTTATAAGGGCAAAGGAAAAACAGCTACTCCCCAACATACCTTTAAATTTTTCCAAGATTTTCTTTAAAAAGAAATAGACATTTTTTAAAAAGCTCTAGATGTTAATGAGACACTTTGTAGCTTCAGCTGCAAACTATGTCAACAAGAAGCTGAGGAAAGTGTTCTAGCCAGTTCATTATAATTAGCTTTGGGTGACCAATCTCAGAGAGAGAGAAAGAATGAGAGAGATAGGGGGATTCACTAATAGATCTAATTTTGGAAGAAAAAATGCATGGTTTGTAACATTTTCTTTTAAAAATTCTTTGAGTTCTTTCCTTGTGCTTACCACATCCAAGAGCTGAATTTGGAAATGCACATATATTATAAATCATCTTGTGGAGAAAAGGGATACAAAGGCAAATGCAGTAGAGCAGTGTTTTGCAACCTTGGCAACTTTAAGATATGTAGACTTCAACTCCCAGAATTCCCCAGCTAGCATGCAAGGTTAATAAACACTGCAGTAGATCTTGATTGGTAGATTCATAACCAAACTAGATCTCTGCTTGCTTTTCACACACTCATGGAGTATTTGTATTATATGTGCCATGGTGATGTTGTGCGCTCAATATATATATAATATTTGAAATATAAAGCAGTACAATAGCCTTGATCTAAATTGAACTCAAGGAAGAAGCAGAGCATAATAAAATTCAACTGCAAGAAAACAACAAGGCTCAGAGAGCATCAAGGACTCCACATAATAAAATTAAATGTCTTTATGAGTGGATTATACCTGCCATTTTGAATTAAGGGGACCCTGTCTCTGATGTTAGAAAGCACACAGCCTTATGTTTGAAGGGCTTCCAAAGCCAGGTCTAACCATGTTCAAAAAAGAGTAGATCCTTTGAAGTCGCCAATCCACGCTCAGCACACATCACCATTTTCCGCCCTGCTTAGTCTTATTATTGTATCCACAGTTCCACATAAATAATAATAATTCCTAAAATTTGCATGCATACATAGAAATTAACACATGCAAATAGCCTCTAAATACTTGCAATCTTATTTAGATGATATGTAAATTGCCACCTTACTTTGGGCGTTTGGCGGGAACAGAGAAGCAAGGATTTGTTCTGAAATAAACCCCAGATCAACAGCAGAACTGGATTTCTATTTTCCCTAAAGCCATTGTTTCAGATTAGTTATTTTTATTGACACTTCAACATTTGTCACTGTATTTTTTTATTTCTTAAATAAATTTATATTCTCTGTATACTTCTTTTTTGCTTTGTTTAATTTTATTACTTTATTACAGCTAATGATCAGATCACTTTCTATTGGATTTCCATTCTTTGTGAATTACTTTGCATCGGCTGAAGTGGGAACTGGGTATTTTAACTAAGTACATGAAATGTAACAGTTTGGATCAGATGATCTAGGCATTAATCTTTTGTTGTGGGCACAAAATTAAAGTCCCTTAATGCCTTTTGTATAACACCGCATAATGGTCTAAGAGGAGGTGTTGTACTTTTAACAAATGGTGTGTCATTCCTGCCTTCACAAAAGCAGTGCTTGGAAAATTACATAACATCATTCTTGGCTTCATATCTCTGGTCTTAATAAATGGCAGATAAGACAGAGGTGCACCCCCTCTATGTCAACAAAGAAATCATTTCCATGAGCTGGGAAATGGGGGAGGAAGCTAGTTTATCTGCAGTTAAAATTGTTCCCATGGATTCCTAGGGTGACAATTCCTCTAGCTCATTTATGTGGAATGCATAACCTATGAGCCTCTGCCTCCTATCCTCCTTCAGTTTTAGAGAACATGCTAAGCAACTCTAGGAAGCTCTTTCTGGGCAGTACGATTCTTAATTTACTTCCTTCAGAAAGGAATGCCGTTAATCTTGCTTACCTTTGAAAGAAGTTACCTTCAGGGACCATGCTGGCACCATGCAACATCAGGCCAAAGGCGCTGTATCATTAAAGATGCAGTTCTGCACTTTCTCCAGGTGGGACTTGATTCTACCAACGGGGATCAGCTACTGAGCAGTCTCTTCCATCCCTTTCTCTCTCACCTTCCTATCTCAAGACATGGCTTCAGGATAGCTTTCCCTACTCTTGTGCTCTCTGTGACAGTTCCCAGACTTCCCAGCCAGCCATTTTAGCTACTGTCGTCCAACATATCTGGAAGGCAGCAACTGCTTTTTTAATTTGACCAAAATGTTGAATGTTGAGTGCCCTTGCAAATCTTGAGGTTTAACTAAACATGTTAATCCATCTTTTGTGGGCATGGCATTGCCCTTTTGTTACAATATACACAACCTTGACATCAAAAATAGATAAGATTCTTCTCTCTCTCTCTCTCTCTCTCTCTCTCCCCCCCCCCCACCCCTTCTTTACATCTTTTTGTTAAAATTCTGGTTTGTTTTCCACTAGTTTTTCTTGAAATTGCTTCTTAGTTTGGCTTGCTTTGCCCAGGCTAAGCCTTGAACCAGTTAAAACTGTTGAGAACTCTCCCTTGGTTCAGCTTTCAGGAAGTTTACAGAAAGGACCTGCTAGAAGAGACAGGCAAAACAAGGAGCTCCTAAAGTTTTGGTGTAACACTCAACAAAGTTTCTGTAGGATCATCATTAGTTGCATTTATATGCTGCGTTTTCTCTGAGAACTCAGGTAGCACACATGGTGGTTTCCCCTCATTTTATGCCCTGAGAGATAAGTTGGATGGAAAGAGATTGCTTGCCCAAATTGATCAAGTAAGCTTCCATGTCTGAGGGTGGACATGGACCTGAATCTCCCCAGTCCTAGTCCAACACCTTAGATTCCACTGAATTGGGTCCAGACTAAGTTAGCTGCACTTAGCTTCCACTGAAGTCAGTGGAACAAGTTAAATCATAATCACCTTGGCCAACTGATTTTGAAATTACTGAATACCACTAAATTAAACTTGAACCATCCCAATATATCTAGGCCAAACTACTGAGGAAGTGTTCCTCAGTCATAAAACATCAAAGTCTGGCTACAGGGAAGACACTTAACTGTAAGAGAGATCAGAGGACATTTTCATGCACCCTTAGAAGCAGCTGCTGTCAACTGAGGAATATATTTTAAATTATTGTAATAATTAAGGTGTGAGAAGTTGAGATAGGAACAGTGTGTCTTAGCTAAGATGCCATTTCAGTGTCTGCTAGGATACCAGAAATGATGTAATATAAAAGGACATTTGATCTTAATACTCTTCAGCTTTTTAAAATTTAGAACACTGCAGTTCTATCACATCCAAGGCAAGGATTCCAACTCTGCACTAGAGTAGAACCTTTGGAATAAGACTGGGTGCTAGTCCTTACAATGGCCCTCATTATCTACAGTTTCACAAATCTGTGTTTTTACATATCTATGGCTGGAAAATACAGACCAGAATTCATTTCCTGTGGCAAAGGGTTTTGTGTCTCTATGGACGATTCTTGCTTTAACCAAAACGATGAAAGCAGCTCTGTGCCATGACAATGAAAACTCCACCACTTTTGTATATGATGTCGCATCACATGTACAAAAGGGGTGGGGCCTCTATTACAATGATGCAATACTGGTTTAGTCATTCTGTCTCTACTTCCCAGCTTCTCGTGCAGATGCCAGTATTTACTGTATATCTATGGTTTTTGGTACCTGGTTCAGTTTGGAAGATGACTTTTTGACTCTCTCTCTCTTATAAATGTACAAAAAAGGATGGGCTTGTGCACATTTGTAACATACGTTTTTCACAGTCTAATCTGCAGTCTCTTTATATGCAGTTGTTTGGTTGGAACAGAAGCTCACAAGTAATGAGAGCCATATGTACTGTATGTGTGTGTGTGTGTAAAATGTGTGTGTGTGTGTGTGTGTGTGTATATATAGTATTAAAAAATAATCTTATTACATTCTGCTGCAAAAATGGAGTTGACATTAAAATGGAACTATAAAAAGGGAAACAGATATTTATCAATCCCTGTGTTTATTTTGCCATATTTAGTGCACATTATTATTTTTTAATTGAATACATCCCAAATAGGAACTTTTAGCAGCAAAAACGCTGAAATATAAAACATATTATAATCTCATTCTAAGGATAAGGGCTTAACATGGGGAGATAGAAACTAGCCCAGGTAGCTCTCAAATTTGGGTTATTGACTCTAAACTTAGCAGGAGAATTCACTTTTGAGGGAGGGAGGGGGTGCTAGTATCCCCAATTATCTACTAATAGCCCACAAACTACTGTATCTGCTTGCAGGAACTTCAAAGTCACCTCCCATTATGAAAATGAACACCTCCCCTTAATAGGATCCTTTACATTTAGCCAGTAATCACACCTGGAAGCCCACAGAAAAACTCTCACAGTTGAGGATCATCAGTCTAGATGATGATAACACATCAGCAGGTGCAGTCTACAATTCCAAGATGCTTTAAGCACATCATATCAGATGATTAACTTCTTCCAGGTATGTTTAAAAATCCATAATACTTCTATCCAGAATCCTGAACAAAGTACAGATTCAGAGATACAGATTTCCCAGAACTTAAATGTATCAGTGCAATTAATTTGTGTTCATAAGAGGATCTCTCTTCTTAAGCCATGATTGCCAAGTTTTCTTAATAGTTGTCAATAAGGATCTTGATTAAATGCTTTTCAAAAGCCCAAGTAAGGAATGTCTATAGGGACTTCCGCACTCACATGCTTATTGATATTTTTGAAGACAGTATTTCAAGACTGAGAGAGGATCCCTTTGCAGAAATGTTCATTGTTCTTCAGTATGATTTCTCTTTCTATATGTGGCAGTTGGACTATAACTTTCTGAATCCCTCTGGATACTGTTTTTTAGAAGTTGGCATAACTTAATCATTTCCAGTCCTCTGGGACAGAGCTTGGTTTTAGGAATATATTATATACTTTGGTTATTACATCAGCAATTGCACAGTTTTGTCAACAAAATCTCTTGGTTTGATGTGACCTGGATGTTATGATTGATTGATTGATTGATTGATTGATTGATTGATTGATTCATTCATTCATTCATTCATTCATTCATTCATTCATTCATTCATTCATTCGGCTTACTATTTGTCCGTAAGGTCTAGAAAATGATCTTATGCTGTCACTATTTGCCTCAGTTCTTCAGACACACTTCATAACAGCATACAATAAGACATGAATATGCACTCCACACTTTGTTCAATATCCAAATTCCTCTCTACAGAGGTAGGCCAGGTCAGAAAACAGATTCTACTAGAACTTTTGTTTGTTGTTTATTCGTTCAGTCGTTTCCGACTCTTCGTGACTTCATGGACCAGTCCACGCCAGAGCCCTCTGTCGGCCGTCACCATCCCCATCTACTAGAACTACTGGAACTCTATTGTTGCAGGATACAAAAACAGAATTTTGAAAGCCTGACAGAGGTTCTCTCTCCCCTGTCTTATACCAAAAAGATTCAAGACAAGTTATGTTGAGATTTTTCTCACTCTCTCCGCCCTTTCAAAGCTAAGCTGGTGTTATGCAATGGCTCTTCCATTCCTTCTTCAAGGTTATATCTGTATTCTTCTACATCTTTATACATTTTGGCATTCGGTAATGGCAATAACCCAACTATTGAATGAGACAAAAAGTAGTATGATGTTATGGTTAGATTATCAAGGACTGATATCATGAGGTTCAGCTACCCACTCAAATCTCTGTGTTAAATAATGAAGAGATTGATTTTTTGGGAAAAGGGCTAGGTAAAAAATGTAACAATGGATCAGGAATCTCTTAGTTATCCCAAAATATTCATTAAAGGAGTCACTACAGATCTCAGATACCCCTCCCGTAAGATATCAACCAATATTGTAAATAATAATCCTTAGTATAGTACCACATGTTTTATATTAAATCTGAAATCAAATACATATAATATTTAAAATTATGAGTAAAAATAAATAAATACATAATTATTAACCTGTATGTAGCTTGAATCATGTCAACTGGATTTCTATTTTCTCAGTGGAAACGTTTCGCTCCTTATCCAAGGAGCTTCTTCAGTCTGAGCAAAGTTGGTAAGGGAATCCTAATTTAGGATTCCCTTACCAACTTTGCTCAGACTGAAGAAGCTCCTTGGATAAGGAGCGAAACGTTTCCACTGAGAAAATAGAAATCCAGTTGACATGATTCAAGCTACAGACAATTCCACCTGGATGACTGAGAACCTTCATAGACATATTAACCTGTATATCTCAAAGGGAGCTCAAGATGTTTAGTCCTCTTTACCAGTAGACAGTGTTGATATTTATTCCTAATATTCCAGGGTCAACATTCATGTAAACTAAGCTGCTCAAAAAAATAAAGGGAACACTGAAATAAGACATCCTAGATCTGAATGAATGAAATATTCGTATTAATTACTTTGTTCATTACATAGTTGAATGTGCTGACGACAAAATCACACAAAAAGCAATGGAAATCAAATGTAAGCAACCCCTGGAGGTCTGGATGTGGAGTTACACTCAAAAATTAAAGTGGAAAAGAACACTACAGGCTAATCCAATGTTGATGTAATGTCCTTAAAACAAGTCAAAATGAGGCTCAGTAGTGTGTGTGGCCTCCACGTGCCTGTATGACCTCCCTACAATGCCTGGGCATGCTCCTGATGAGGTGGCGGATGGTCTCCTGAGGGATCTCCTCCCACACCTGGACTAAAGCATCCCCCAACTCCTGGACAGTCTGTGGTGCAACGTGGCGTTGGTGGATGGAGCAAGACATGATGTCCCAGATGTGCTCAATTGGATTCAGGTCTGGGGAATGGGCGGGCCAGTCCATAGCATCAATGCCTTCGTCTTGCAGGAACTGCTGGCACACTCCAGCCACATGAGGTCTAGCATTGTCTTGCATTAGGAGGAACCCAGGGCCAACTGCACCAGCATATGGTCTCACAAGGGGTCTGAGGATCTCATCTCGGTACCTAATGGCAGTCAGGCTACCTCTGGCAAGCACATGGAGGGCTGTGCGGCACCCTAAAGAAATGCCACCCCACACCATTACTGACCCACTGCCAAACTGGTCATGCTGGAGGATGTTGCAGGCAGCAGAACGTTCTCCACGGCGTCTCCAGACCCTGTCACGTCTGTCACATGTGCTCAGTGTGAACCTGCTTTCATCTGTGAAGAGCACAGGGTGCCAGTGGCGAAGTTGCCAATCTTGTGTTCTCTGGCAAATGCCAAATGTCCTGCACGGTGTTGGGCTGTAAGCACAACCCCCACCTGTGGACGTCGGGCCCTCATACCACCCTCATGGAGTCTGTTTCTGACTGTTTGAGCAGCCACACGCACATTTGTGGCCCACTGGAGGTCATTTTGCAGGGCTCTGGCAGTGCTCCTCCTGTCCCTCCTTGCACAAAGGCGGAGGTAGCGGTCCTGCTGCTGGGTTGTTGCCCTCCTACGGCCTCCTCCACGTCTCCTGATGTACTGACCTGTCTCCTGGTAGCGCCTCCATGCTCTGGACACTACGCTGACAGACACAGCAAACCTTCTTGCCACAGCTCGCATTGATGTGCCATCCTGGATGAGCTGCACTACCTGAGCCACTTGTGTGGGTTGTAGACTCCGTCTCATGCTACCACTAGAGTGGAAGCACCACCAGCATTCAAAAGTGACCAAACCATCAGCCAGAAAGCATAGGAACTGAGAAGTGGTCTGTGGTCACCACCTGCAGATCCACTCCTTTATTGGGGATGTCTTGCTAACTGCCTATGCTTTCCGCCTGTTGTCTATTCCATGTGCACAACAGCATGTGAAATTGATTGTCAATCAGTGTTGCTACCTAAGTGGACAGTTTGATTTCACAGAAGTGTGATTGACTTGGACTTACATTGTGTTGTTTCAGTGTTCCCTTTATTTTTTTGAGCAGTGTATATATTACCATATAATGAGATTGAAAGTCAAGGGCATTTTGAAGAAAGTTAATTCACAAAATGTACCTCCCATTATTGGTCTGTGATGCTCATTAAGAACTTGGCAGATAAGCAAAGTGCTTATATAAAACATGAACATAATCAGGAGAATCACCTTTGGATGTGATACCTTTCCGAATTGAGTTGTGATATAAAAGAAGCTAGATCAGCAGGCAGTAGGAAAAGTACAACTTCATTCCAAGCCACCTTAAGTAAACTCCATCAATCACGTTAACTGGGCTTCAGGATAGAGAACAGATGGAATAGTGAGAGAAGCAGCAGGAGAAGCGTGGAAAACAGAGTCAAAAATCCCTGTAGCAACAAAATTGTGTTGAACTGTATCTTACAATTGTGAGTTCCCATCCAAGCCCATCTAATCTTTAACTTGTGTAATCAATCCTGAACTTTACTTACATGGAGATCATCAACAGGCTTATAGCAAATACTTCATCTCTTACAGGGTAGCCTTAAAGAGGGAAAGTCTCTGTTAAAATACTATCCAGTGGCATGATTTATCAAGATATTGAGATTTTCACTCCAGATTTTTTTTTAAATAGCATGTACTGAATTATTTGAATTGCACTAAAATGCACCATCTGTTCTCTTTCATATTATCTATAGAGTTTGTTCAACATCTGGAAACCATTTCTTTTTAATCTGATTTGCTCCAGATCCCACTTTTTGTAAATGGGTTTCAAGAAAATGCATGTCTTCTCTCCTCACTATCTATTTTCTTAAGTTTAGCCTTTTGATCACTTTAGTAATTGTGTGTGAACAGAAGGAAAATGTTAGTAGAACTGGGTAAAAAGGAAGGACAGGGCAAGCATCTTAAATAAAAGTCAGGTAAGGTTTGTCTCATGGGTAAGTGGGAAATTTAGCCTGCTGGTAGCATTTACTGAATGCTTAATGACTGCTCCTTTGGAACACCAACCCCATTTCTCCCTTTAACTGGTAATATTGGCATCTTGGTAGAAAAGGAAACAATTGTATAACCCCTATGCCAAAACCACAGAGGTTCTATCTGTCTCTTTTTGGTTCTTCACTTTTTCATCAAGGGCTCACAGATTTTAGTTGAGATCCAGGGTCACAAGACAGAATGAATGAATAAGTAAATAAAAACATGAAAAGAGTTGTGCTGTTTCAACCATGGGTCTCTCTAGATCAGAAGTTCATAATCTGGGCTTCAGAGTCTTGGGTAGAGTCTATTAATCCCTCCAAAGATTGGCAGTGAACTATGAATTTTATTGTGACAGGAGTGGGGGAAGTATCTTCAGTGCCTGCAATTAATATAATTTAAATTTAATTAGAATTAATTCAAATTCCATTATGGTCCTGTGCTCCTCTTACTTCTTTGGCTGCCCTTCCACTTTTTGGAATGCCTTCAAAAGCCAAAGGTCATTCTCCTCTAATACCATCTCTAATGTCAGTGGTTCCTTTATGAAACTCATAATAAGGGTGTGGCTATCTCAGGGACTGCCTTTTCCCCATTAATTCTGCCCATCATGTAAGATCCAACAGAGCTGGTGCACTTCATGGTTCACCTGGTGGGATCTAAAAAGAGCATCACTGTCATGGTGTCTGCCATCTGGAACAGCATTACCTGGAGGTTCCCTGGAAGGCTTTTAAGAATCTCTGAAAACTGTCGTTCCCCACCCCCACCCCACAAAGTCTGTACAGTAATAGGTCAGGGTGTGATCAGCTGGTGTGTAATGTTTCTTTTGATTAGGATGTTTCTTTCCCCCTGTTATGGTTCTTTTTTGTTTGTTTGTTTTAGGTATTGGACCTGTTTTTGATTTGTATACTGCCCAGAGTAATTGTTGAGCTGGGGCAGCCTTATAAATCCAAACTATAAGAACCTGAGTCATTGCAGCCTCATACAAGTGCCTATGGAGATTCCAGATTCTAGACATAACGGGAAGTTGGAGATGTTCCAAAGGACTCAGAAAATAAGTCTTAGAACAGTCAGGCTAATAGAATCTGGGGTTCCAGCATAACTCCTTCTAATTCTGTCCAGGCATTTCAAGCCACGGTTTCTGTGAAGAAACAGAAGGAAAAGCATTAGTTAAAATGAAAACTAATTAATTTCTATTGTTGTTTCATGGCTTTACTTCTGCATGATTAGTTCCACTGCCGTACATTAAACTGTTGCTATGCATAATCAGTCATTCCTCCCAAATGTGGCAAAACATATGCTGGAATTAATTAGGTTCTTGCTTGTGTTATTTTTTTTTTCAGGCCTCTTTCGCTGAAGATTTATAGTGGGATGCTTCCTATATTCTTTCTATCTAAGAATGAAAGAGGAAGACATTTCTCAGAACAAATACTGGAAAATGTAAATTTGAAATATATATATATATATATATATATATATATATATATATATACATACATACATACATACATACATACACACACACACACACACACACACACACACATATACACATACACATACACATACACATACACATACACATATACATACATACATACATACATTAAAACTTTTAGCCATATTGTTCTTAAACTCCATCATAGGAAGATTATGCTATGAGATTTATTCTATGCTTGAACATAATGAGACATGACTTTGGCAAGTATCTTGCTCTTTCTGAAAGGAAGTCTACCACTGCATTGTCCTCTTGGCCTGTCAGTAGTCTGATGTATTTCCATTTTAGCTAAGTGAAAGAAACACACAATTGAACCTTGTTATAAACATTCAGTACACAAGAATAGCTTTACTAAATCCCACTTCTCACACTATCCCGCAGAATACCGATGGGAGAGCCAGAACAGGACATGCAGGCACACCATCTCCTGCTCCTGACTATGGCTACTAGACTTAAGAGACATTTTGCCTCTGCAAATTATATCAAATAATTGCAGAGGCATTTTTTTAAAAAAATTCTCTTCTAAAGCCCTTCAAATCAATGACAATCACATCTTGGAGCAAAAGATTCCATAGCTGTGCTTTGTGAAGCTACCTCTTCCATTTCTTTGTAATGAATTTCCCAATTCTGGTCCCTAATATTAAGAAAAAGAGTATATCTAATTATAAAAAACCCAGCTCTAAATAGTTCTAGTTCTAAATTGTATTAAATAGTAATAAATAAGTAATAAATAGTTCTAAATAGTAATCTCTTGCCAACCTAGCAATTCGAAAGCATGCAAATGCAAGTAGATAAATAGGCACCACTTCGGTGGGTAGGTATTTAAGGAACTGTAAGAAGAGAGTGGGGAATGCTAGGAATATAGTGCCAACATATCTGGAGGGTGTCATGTTGTGAAAAGTTGTTTCTCAGTATCACAACGTAGGATTCCAAAACTAATGCCTGGTTGTGAGTGAAATGAAATTGTCCTCCTGGATTAAGTTGAGACTAATCGAAGAGAGTAAAGTTGAGACTCTAATAATGGTGAAGAAATTCTCCAAGCAGAGGACAAAGTTGGCGAGACCTGAGCGTAATAGAAGCCACCAGATTTTGCCTTAGGCAGCAGAGGATAACTTGAACCGACTCCAGAAAGATTGGTTTTGGTCCTATTAGCTCTCTAAAGTTTCTCCAAATTACAATTTTAATAGGATAGAAGAGTGAAATTATAATTAATATTTATTGCTCTCTCTCTCCCTCTCTCTCTCCCTCTCTCCCCCCCCCCCCCCCCGCTCTCTATATATATATGAATCATATTAATTCAATGTAATTTGGATTAGAGTTAAAGTTAATTTAATCACATTTTATTTTTATCCTGCCCCTGGTAATTACTTATCTTAGAAGAAAATGATGTTTCTCCTGTGGTGAAAGATCATCATCTGATGTCAGCAATAGGACATTTCATCAGCCAAGATAATTTTTGGTCAAAGGTTCTGTTCATATTTTCAATAGGACAGACCTATCCTATTAAGGTCTTGCCTTTTTATCCAGCTGCTTTTGAAATCAGTGGCAGAAGGGGGGAGGGGTTTTACCAAGACATAGCAATTACTGGCTTAATTTTAGAAAGAATCTGTAAGGCCTTCTGGTTTTTTTGTTTGTTTGTTGTTTTTTTAATCAATTTGCTCCTGCAGTGACACCTTCTAAAGTCAATCTTCATATCTGAGTTAGTGAAGTATAAACAGATCTTTACACAGATGCGTGAAGCATCTGGTTAGCTATTGCCTTAGTCTTTGATCACTTTCAAATGACACTCTATTTAGAGAGCACTTGAAGCAATAATTGACAACTGCAGTTTCAAAACTTTCAAGACTTTGGCAACGAAGTTCATAATAAGTGAGTCCATGTCTATTTTATGCATGATTGAAGTCCAAAACTGAGTTTGTTTCTCCTTCTGACATATTCTGTAGCAAGGAGTGATTATAAAAACAGCACATTTATTTTCTCAGACATTTCCCCACCTATGATTGCATCACCTGTCATGTCCTTAGCAATTTGCTCTTCATTTCTTGAACAGCTTTATGTACTTTGTCAAAATTTGAGCTTCCTTCTTCATTTGAGGGAAGAACTCCAGAAGCTGAAATCTTCTAGGGTATCCTCAGGAACCATCTCTGAATTAACCATGCTGCCATAATTTTGAACCTTCTCAGTGTCAGAGTTCTGGCAGACCTCTGCCATTAAGCTAGACAGCTCTGTGTATTGAGGGTAGCTTGAAACCGACGCGAGACAGGCAACAACGCCGAAAGGAGAACGACTCGCAACGATGTGTCAAGCTGAACTCTACAGCCCTGGGAATGACTGTCTGAGCACCCTGGAGCCTGGGTGTTACACGGGTCATCATCTAAGAACAATGGGGAGGGGAATGCTTAAATGTACTATGCCATGCTATGCCTGATCATTCCAGTCTTTGATTGTGTTAGCCTTCATGCACCGTAATAAATCCTTTTACTTCTAAGAAACCTCGCGTCTATGGTTTACTCTAGAGAAAGGGATTTTAGGGCATCGGAGAGGAGCACCTTACATAAAGACTGGAATCACAAATTGACCACGTATCCCAAAGACTACTCTGATGACTCAGCGAGTCTCCCGGTTGAAAGTGGTCACGCCACCAGCAAAGAATTCAGCACCCGTGGAACGGATGGAACAGGTGGGGGCAGCGGCGGAGACTAACGAAGTGGCCATACCCAGCTCGTTGGGGGTTCAGAAGATGGAGAGAGCAGCTCAGCGAACGGCAGAACCTCCCATTGAAACCACCGACAGGCGAAAGTCAAAGACACCCCAAAAGAAAGAGGTAAATAAAACCCCCTCTACCCTCGAAACTAGCAAGCCCCGGCTGGCGGACTGGTCCTTTGGGGTCGGCGAAGGGCTAGAAGAGGGAGGGGGGAAGCGCACAAAAAAGTGGGTCACTCCAACCCAGCGCATCGGGGTCCTTGAAGAACAGATGGCATGCATGGACTTGGACATGGGAACAATGAGTAAAAAATTGGACTCTATGGGACTGGCCATAGAGAAAATTTTACATACCCTGGAAGGGCACAGGGGGACAGATGAAATAGTGAACCCATCAACCTCTGAAGGGGAGGAGGAACTAACGGAGTCAAGCGATGACAGTGAGGAGGGGGAAGAGGAACCTCGCCCTTACAGCCAGCCGCAGATGACACTGTTCTATGAACAGCGCCGGATCGTACAGCGGACCAACGCACCGACTGGCATAGGGGAATTGAAGATGAAATTTGATGGAGACCCCAAGAAACTTGCCTGCTTTCTAACGCACGTACGGGGGTTTATGGGGGAATTTGAGCACACCTTTAAAACGGAGGAGGCTAAAGTGAGGTATGTCTCCAGTTTCTTGGAAGGGGAGGCGGGCGACTGGTTAGTTGCCATGTATGATGGTGGGGCTCGGGAGCTACTGGACTTTAGGAACTTCATGTACGCCCTCCGCAAAAGATTTGAGGACACTCTATCTAAAATGTCAGTGAGGGTGAGGCTACAGAACTTAAGGCAAGGCAATAGAACAGTAGCTGAATACGCTATGGAATTCAAGAAAATCTTGAGCAAATTGCCTGACTGGCCTGAATCATTTAAAATTGAATATTTTCAATATGGTATAAGGCAAGAAGTGATCGAACTAGCAGTTGGGAGAGAGGATCCCGACACGTTAGAGGGGTGGATCCAGTTAGCAGGGAAAGTGGAACATAGCAAAATGCAACTACAGAATATTAAAAATTTCCACACCCTGCGGAGGAAACAAGGAAATTATAGCTCCCACCCCCGTAAAGACACCAGTCTAAGGAATTGGGAAGAGGAGAAAGAACGTCGAGCGAAAGACGGACTTTGCTTCCGTTGCGGAAAGGAAGGACACAGAATAAGTAATTGCCCACATGACAAAACTAACCCCAAAGAAAAGCCACCCGTGAAAAAGTCAGCAGATGGCAGAGGCGATAAACCGGTGACAATAAAACACAAAGGAGCAGCGGCTGCAATGGAAGAAAGGGAAAGCCGGCAGTACCTGGAAGATGACAGCGACTCGTCAGAGGAGGAATTCCAGCTGGCGGGAAACTCCAACGGCCTGTTCTAAAGTGCGCTGCGGGACAGGCCTTCAACACAAGGTGCAACGAGGGGGAAGCTGGCACCAAATACCCCACAATGAACATGAAGGTAAAATTACAAACATTGGATGGGAAAAAACAACTGTGGGGGGTGGCAATGCTGGATTCTGGGTGCTCCAGATGTTTAATGCACCCAACAGTAGCGAGCAAATTGGGACTCAAAATGGTCAGGTTGGACACCCCAATCATGTTTTGTCAATTGGATGGGTCAGAAATGAAAGGGGGGCCAATAGAAAACACTACCAAAGACATACAAATGTTGGTGGGGACTCATGCAGAGACATTATGATTTATCGTGGCCCCTATTGCGACACGTCACATAGTACTGGGGTTAAAATGGCTCAAAGCAAGGAACCCCCGGGTGGACTGGGCGTCGGGAGAAATTGATTTCTTCGATGGGGAGTATCTGGGACTGGAGGAGGAATCGGGCCCAGACAGTGTGGAATGGGTGGCGGCTGGAACCGAACAATGGGAACCAGACGGGGACATTGGGGGAAAGGCCGTACCCGAGCACTATGAGCCTGTGGCTGAAATATTTAGTGAGCAGGAATGTGAGCAATTACCCTCCCACAGGGAATCAGATGCAGCAGTGGAACTCATTCCGGGGGCACCTTTCCCAAAACCCAAAATGTATGCCATGACCCAGAAAGAATTAACTGAATTATGCAAATTCATTGATAAAAATTTGGCACGAGGGTTCATTGAACCGGCAAATTTGCCCCTAGCAGCCCCGGTTCTGTTCAGAAAAAAGAAGGATAGGTCCCTCCGATTGTGCACAGACTATAGAGGGTTAAACGCCATTTCAGTAACAAATCAATACCCCTTGCCGCTCTTAAACGACATGTTAGCGCAATTGGCAAAAGGCAAAATTTTTACAAAACTGGATGTCAGGGAGGCATACTACCGGGTACGCATACTGGAAGGGGACGAATGGAAAACGGCTTTTAACTGCCTGCTGGGGCAATACCAATACCGGGTCCTCCCGTTCAGGATCGCAGGAGGGCCGGGCATTTTCATGAGGCTGATCAATGAAGTCTTGTATGAATTCTTATACAAAGGGGTGATCGTGTATTTGGATGATATCTTGATATTTTCTGACAACCTGGAAGAGCATGTACAATTAGTGAGAAAGGTATTGGAGAAATTACTGGAGGCTAAACTGTATGTCAAATTGGAGAAGTGTGAGTTTCATAAAGACAGCTTGGATTTCCTGGGATACAGGATTTCACACAGGGGAATCGAAATGGACCCCGCAAAAGTGCAGGCAGTATTGGAATGGGAACCCCACCGAACCCGCAGACAACTCCAAGCATTTCTCGGGTTTGCGGGGTTCTATAGGCAATTCATTCAAGGGTTCGCGCAGATCGCATTGCCCTTAACTGAGTTGCTGAAAACGAAAGGCAAAGGAAAGGGAGAAAGGGGAAAAACGCCCAGCACAAAGATAGTTTGGACCCCTGAATGCCAGGAGGCATTTGATAGACTGAAGGCACTGTTCACTGAAGAGCCCATCCTAAAACATCCAGAAGTGGAGAAGCAATTCATAATCCACACTGATGCTTCCCATAATGGAATTTGGGTCAATTCTACTACAATTCGATGACAACAAAAAATTGAGGCCATGTGCATACATTTCCAAAAAATTCAGTGAGACAGAAAAAAGATGGCATGTGTGGGAAAAGGAAGCATTCTCAGTCAGGCACGCACTTGTAACATGGCGTCACCTTTTGGAGGGGGCATCCGTTCCATTCCAGGTATGGACGGATCACAAAAACTTAGAGGCACTCAAATCTCCTAGGAAATTAAATCCCAAACAATTATGTTGGGCTGAGTTTTTCAGCAGATTTAATTTCACGTAGCAATATTTCCCCGGGGGGAAAAATCTCCTGGCTGATGCCTTGTCATGCCTCCCCCAACACGACGGCAAAATTGAGGGACTTATTGAAACCCTGATACCCACGCAAGCACACACGCAGACGCAGGTAGACGAACTGCAAAAACAAATTAGCCAGACGGACAGGCTAGAAGGCAATTTAGCAATCACACGAAGCAAAGCCAGAGAGTCAGAGAGAAACCCTTTTGAAACCAAGTTATGGGAGGAAACACTAAAGGACACATGGTGGGAGGAGAACAAGCACACACTACAAGAAATCAATGGGCTATGGTGGAAAGATGGAAAGGTATACATCCCAGAAGGACTCAGAAAAGGAGTGCTAGAGAAAACCCATGACCACAAAACAGCGGGACACTTTGGGTTCGTGAAAACCATTCATGGAGTCAGGCGCAAGTTCTGGTGGCCAACACTACGCAAAGATGTGAAAGCATATGTAGCCTCCTGCCAGGTATGCACTACTGCAAAATGGTGGGTGGGGAAACCTACAGGGTTACTTCATCCAGTAGCCAGCCCAACTCAACCATGGAAGCAAATCACCATGGACTTTATTGTGGATTTACCCATGAGCAGTAAGAAAACGGCGATTTGGGTAGTCACAGACTTATTTTCTAAACAGGCACACTTCATTGCTTGTAATGGGATCCCAAATGCACCCAAATTGGCCAGGATGTTTATCCAGCACATCTACCGAGGTCACGGGACGCCCGAACGCATAATAAGCGACCACAGCAGCACCTTCACTTGCAAATTCTGGACAGCATTTTTAAAATTAATTGGCTCTGGGCAGGGGTTAAGTAGCGCATTTCATCCATGCACGGATGGTTCGTCTGAATGCCTTAACTCCATACTGGAGCAGTACTCGCGGTGTTATATTAGCTACCAACAAAACGATTGGGCTGAACTGTTACCATTTGCGGAGGTAGCTTACAATAATGCTATACACCAGAGTACGGGGTTCTCACCATTTAAAATAGCAACGGGTCAAGATTTCGTAACTATCCCCGAATTAGCACTGACCCAAGCTACAGATGCCGCTGACCCACTACGAGTGGATGAGTGGATCGCTAAGATAAGAAGCAACTGGACAGTCATGGTAAAAATGCTTCAGGAAGCGAAAGCAAATTACAAGAAATTTGCAGACAGAAAACGATCAGCAGAGTGGGAGTTGAAAGTAGGGGACAAAGTCTACCTCTCCACAAAAAACTTGCGCACCACACAACCATCTAGGAAGTTAGCCCCAAAATATATCGGACCTTTTCCTATCATAGTCATAATTAACCCAGTGACTGCCAAGTTGCAGCTCCCCAAGGCATTGAAAAAAGTACACCCTGTGTTTCACATTAGTTTGTTCAAACAATATAACCCATCAGCACAGTGGCACCCTGAAGTGCCTGAGCCAGCCCCATTACTTGTCAATGGGGAACCACATTTCGAAATTGACAGAATCTTAGATTCCTGGAGACAGAAAGGGCAGCTGCAGTAGCTAATCAAATGGCAGCATTTGCTGATTGGGCACAAAGAATGGGTGGACGCAAGGCACACTCGCACCCCAGCATTGATCAGGGACTTCCATAGGGACTTCCCGGAGAAACCTCATTGAGAAGGGTGGCAGTAACAGAGTAATATGCTTTATCGTTCCAGAACCATGAAAGCTCAAGATGAAGGGTGTAAATACAGTTTAGAATCTTGGTATAACTCACTGGGGGAAGGGGTGGTGACTCTTGGGCGGGTAGCATTTCAGCGTTCTGGCAGACATCTGCCATTAAGCTAGACAGCTCTGTGTATTGAGGGTAGCTTGAAACCGATGCGAGGCAGGCAACAACGCCGAAAGGAGAACGACTCGCAACAATGTGTCAAGCTGAACTCTACAGCCCCGGGAACGACTGTCTGAGCACCCTGGAGCCTGGGTGTTACACGGGTCATCATCTAAGAACAATGGGGAGCGGAATGTTTAAATGTACTATGCCATACTATGCCTGCTCATTCCAGTCTTTGATTGTGTTAGCCTTCATGCACCGTAATAAATCCTTTTACTTCTAAGAAACCTCGCGTCTGTGGTTTACTCTAGAGAAAGGGATTTTAGGGCATCGGAGAAGAGCACCTTACACTCAGTCACACAAATATGGACCTGATAATGGAGAAGTCACTTCCTCCCTTTTTGGAGACTATGAAGATAGCACTAGTAGAGAAGAATCCACTTCATCCATTGTTTTTTAGAATAACGTCAATATTTCATGGAGTTCTTCTACTCTTTAGCAATGCAAATGCTTATTTGAGAATTTAATTATCTTATTACTTAACTTATTCCCAAGTAAATATACAGATAAATTATAACACTTGATTTTCAAATATATACTCAGTCTTATCTTCATTAGGATAGGAAAATAAGTTTCTATTTTGAATTAAAAATACCCTTTATTAATTTATATACAAATTTCTACTATGTGTATATGCCACTGGATAATATTGTTGGCTAAATTTGCTGGGTTCAATTATTCCCAGCATGGAGAAGACCATGTTTTTACCTTTATGTTATGCAGTTGTTGAAGGCCACAAAAAAGTTTTCTAAAGAAAAAAGAGATGGTCAGCTTCAAACCTAAAATTTTAAAAGGTGAAGTTAATTTCACATTTTTCTACAAAGTTTTTTTTTCTTCCCTAATGTTCCCAATTTTTTCTATTTTTTAAAAAATAGAAAAAGGTGCAACATGCTTTGGAGTAGATATGCATAGAACTACACTGCTCTTGATCCCATTGCATAAATAAGATGATGTAGTTTGTTCCTAGAATGATAGCTCAACATCTTATATCCCAAATACCATCAATCACCTTTATTTACAAGCCTAGTTCCAGGCCTCAAAAGAAATAAAGTTTTGGCTTTCCTTTAACACTTAACATCTAGAGGTTCCAAATTATGTTCTCATGTCATGGTCACAGCCTAACCATCATAGGCACACAATAATATAAGTTTTATGACATCTACCTATGTAGCAACTCTCTCATTTATTTTGGTAGACTTTAATATCCTCTGCAGATAAAATACAGTCAGAATAGACAACTCTAAGGCAGACTTTGGAGCACCCTTGTTGAACTACAATTCCCAATATCCTTCAAAGAAATGACAGCACAATTTATTGTATAATGTTTTAAAGTTTGCAGTGTATATCAGTTACTAAACTTATAGCTTTTGATTTTGGTAATCTGGCTATATTTGTGCAGAGCTTTAAAGAATCCAGGAAAATAATAATAGAGAATCACTTCCCATCTGTGTGTATGAGAACATTTCTGAACTGGAAAGCTGGGGTCTTGGTAGAAATTAAAAACAGTAATATTCAAATATCCAGTACAATAGTGTATGCAGGGTATGGTAAAAAAAATCAAGATGGCACACATAGTGGTGCAGTCAAAGCTCTGCCCATTTTTTACGTGCATTAGAATTAACTTGCTCACTTTGATTAATAGTAGTAGTAATTAAAAGGGTTTAAAGAACTTCTAGTTTGATTAGTAGGTTGGGGTAGGGTCTGGTTATCCCACTCTATCTTCATTAATCTTGACAGTAAAGGTATTTGCAAGATCCAGCACTTTCATCAAAAAAACAAAAACAGCATTATGTTGGCATGACACAACACCCTTTTTGTATGTGCATGCAACATCATGATGCACGTACAAAAGGCAGAGGTTGGGTTATATTGGCACAATGCTGCAGTTATCATTTGACACACACACTCTATAGATGTCTCTGCTATATGGTTCCTAGGTTAATGCATGTTTCATTTGGATGTTTACATGCTTATTTTAAATATGTATGACAGTTGTGTGTGGTTTGTGATAGTGTTAATACTTATTTACTGGTCTGGCTCATAAGATGTAAACTAATTTTATTGGCTGAAATTTTGTAATCACTGTGTTTTTCTGATTTGTAACATTGCCTTGGTAAAGGCACATAATAAATTGCTGTTGTTGTTATTAGTATAATTCTCAGTAGGTCTTTACAACAAAATGGTCTGCTTGTTCTTTGAAAGAATCTCGGAAATAACAGCTTTCCATAGCATAAAAACATGTGTATTTTTGGTCGGTTTTGGTTGTTTTTTTTTAATGCAGTCTGTTTCTCCTTCTTCTATCAGAAGTGGAAATCTTGAGTAGTGCTTATGAAGAAAAAAGGGGGAAACTTAAAATACATATTCTAATTAAGCAGCAGAAATGCCAACTTCACAGGAAAAATATAAAATATTTACAAATCGGAACTATTGCAAACAGACTGAAGGCAGACAATTGCAGGAAGTGTCAACAGAAATTGCTTCAGTGATGTCTCTGTCAAGAGGATGAAGGTCAGACAAGGTCTACAACCAGCTGGGATGATTAATAGAATGGAGACTTTGAAATAATGTGATCCCCCCCGCCCCGCCAGCTTCCGTTCTCTGTATTTCAAAGCTGTAGAGTATGTTTTGCTGCCATCTTGACTGTGTGCAACAGTAATACAATTTGATCTAATGGAAAGAAACGTTATACAATAGGAGTTGTTTGTCCTGCAGTGGCTGCTATGGCATTCCATTCTTGGTAAGGAAAGACACATTCAGTTCTGCTCGCAAAGGGGAAACCACCCTCCACAATCTTATATCTGTATATTTTATCAGAATGGGTATTTTATAGTAATTATGGTTTTTTATTATTATCATTAGTAATTTATTGCTTGAGTGAAATTGTGAGCCAACTGCAACGAAATTTCGTTCTATTGTGCACTTGTATAGTGTATAGTGGGATGACAATAAAGTTATTATTCTATTCTATTCTATTCTATTCTATTCTATTCTATTCTATTCTATTCTATTCTATTCTATTCTTCATATTTCAGGCCAGTTCCTGGGGGCTTGAATAAAGGAGCTGTTGACAACTCTCTTTCCTCCTGATCCCAAACTTCACTGAATGAATCAGGGTCAGAGAGGAGCAATATTAGTACAGAATATCAGATGCCCATTCACATAGAAATTCCATTGTTGAGAAATTAAGTTCATTAAGACTCTTGAGATACAATAAGGGTAGGCAAGTTAAGGGAGGTCAGAAACTGCACTTAACTATTTTGGGGGGGGTATATGAAAAAATCACAGTGGGTGCAGATTCATGGCACATACCATGGGATTGGGATTTATTTTATTTTTCTGGAATTGGACAGGTTTTTAGAGTTTAGATTAGAGTAGATCAGTGTTTCCCAACCTGGACAATTTTGAGATGTGCAGATTTCAACTCCCAGAATTCCCCAGCCCACATCACCATTGCTAAGAATTCTGCGAGTTGAAGTCTACATCTCTTGAAGTTGCTCATATTGGGCAACAATGGTCCAGAAGACTCTTTATTTCAGTCAGTGTCTGGTCAATGTGACAAAAAGAAATACAAAGACTTATGAACATTCATGAACACTGCGATGAATAAATATACAAGCCATTATTGGAGAGGATATGAGGACTAAATGAGTGATCTAAAATGCATCACCTGGATGAGGCCTGAAATCAAATCAAATAATTGTTCATATAGTTGTAAAACTAAATAAAATAAAACATTGCCTACTATCTGGAGCATGTTAGCAAAACTTATATAGCCAAAAACCTATCTTTGGTCATTACACAGGGAACAAAACAGGCAGTTGACACTCACAGTGATGGCTGCAACCACAGGATCAAAGCCCCACCCCTTTTATGCACAAACCATGAAAAAGAGGGGTGGAGTTTTGATCACATGGTCACAGACACCATCTTGACTTTTTCCAAACATTTCCATGCAGATGCCCCTGTCACTATTTACAAAATGGTATAGATTTGGTAATCTGGATGTTAGTTGAGAGTGGGTTTTCAGAACAAAATTTAGCTACTGAGTGGGTAACATTGGTCCAAAAGACAGAAGAAGTGAGATGAATGTCTCATCTTCCCTATCTGGTAGATTCTTTAGAAGGGGAGAAATTATGGTGGCATGTAAGTCCCCATAGAAGCTGCAGTATAAGAAAATGTGGCTCTAGGACTTATATGATATACAATCAGAGGAACCTCCAGGGCCAGAAAATGATATTTTAGATAGGAAACCCTCCCCATAAAATCTGAGTATAGCCACTATATGAAATGTGTAATATTTTAAGGACAATGAATCCAATTTGGCTGTACACTCACTTCTCTAAACATAAGAATATATTTTTCATCTCCAGAGCCAGGTGGAAATAGAAATTTATAAGCCCAAAGCAGAAATTGGCAGAATACACTTGTGCTAAGTTGCTACTCTCCTCAATGACATTGCTAAAGAACTGCCAGAGCAATTTTACACATTACTTTAGGTATTTTAAGGCATGCATAAACAGCCACATTAATAATAATAATAATAATAATAATAATAATAATAATAATAATACTGACATGAACATGAATGGAGGAAGGACAAGGTGGAAGGCTGATCGCAATAGATTTGCCAGTCATGAAGATCCATGAAGCCAAGATCACCCAGTCATTGAAGACTTAGCCCTAAACTTCATTTTGATGGTAGCTCTACTCAGGTGTACATGAAAGTAGTAAACCACCAGCTCATATGAAGCAGCACAGATATTTAGGAGGGGGACTTCTCAAATACCAGCAAAGGCTTCCCATATGCCAAAAGGGCCTTGATTGATTGATTGATTGATTGATTGATTGATTATGTGCCATCAAGTTGATGTTGACTTTAGGGACCACATAGACAGATTTCATCCAGGACACTCTGTCCCTAACCTGGTTTTTCAGGTCTTCCAACGGTGTACCCATTGCCACTGTAACTAGGTCCATCCCCTTTGCTGCTGGTCATCCTCTTCTTCTCTTTCTTTCCACCTTTCCCAGCATTAGAGCCTTCTCCAGAGAGCTAGGTCTTCACATAATGTGACCAAAGTAGGATAAATAATCAGTGAAAATTCTGGTATGATTTGTTTGATGATCCATTTGTTTGTTTTCTTGGTTGTACATGGTATAAAAGGGCTGACCTCCACATATATTCATTCTGTATCCTGGGGTGGTTCAGGGAAGATGCTCAACGTGACTCAGTTTCTCTGTGATTTTACTATTCGGAATGATACTTGTCCTGGCTATGGCATGTTTGAACCCTAATGTTGATGGAAAGACTCATACTAATCCTATCAAAAGGCACTCTTGCATAAAAACAAACAAACTGAAATTAAATTAAAAAATGAAGCTTATGTTCAGGTGAGTAATTTCCAGAAAGGCTGGTAGCTATATTTTAAGACTGGTTAAACTCCTCTGGGAAATTTCACATCCCAACCAACTCCTAATTGAAAAGAATCTACATTTCTAATTCTATTAAGCAAACAAAAAACAAAAAAACCCAGCAACAACACTGTTCCTAACTCTGATTTGTAACAGCACCGTTTCTTTCTTCTCCCCACTAGGAAGAAAGAATTGTCAAATCTTATTTGTCCTTTGCACGTGCTTTTTAAAGGCAGGGAGGCAACACAATTTTCACCAGTGGGAAATTACTGTTCTCCTCACCCGATTTCCATAGAAAATATTTGTTTAGTGTTTATTGATTAAATAATATCTTGCTTCCTATAAAATATCTCAAAGAACATTAGCAATCAGTTTTGAGAAATAAAACAATCATCTATATAAAACAAAGACATGAAAAAATGGATGGGAAAAAAGAAAAAAAACACTAATATACTGTATATAGTATCTTTTTTAAAAAAAAATGTCCTATGTGAATGGTACATAGTATCACATAAAAAGGTAAAGGTTCCCCCGCACAGTTGTGTCCAACTCTAGGGGGCAGTGCTCATCTCCATTTGTTAGCCGAAGAGCCAGCATTGTCCAAAGACGCTTCCACGGTCATGTGGCTGGCATGATGCACGCGGAACGCTGTTACCTACCCACCAAAGTGGTACCTATTTATCTACTTGCATTTGCATGCTTTCAAATTGCTAGGTTGGCAAGAGCTGGGGCGAGTGCGGGAGCTCACTCCGTCACGCGGGGCTAGGGATTCGAACCTCCGAACTTGCGAACTTCCGATCAACAAGCCTGGCATCTTACCCCCTGAGCCACCACACCCCTGTATAGTATCACATAGTCTGGTTTGAAAGATGGCTTCTGCAGTAGTTACCTAAGTGATGGAACAGAATGCATGCCATCCAGCAGAAGGGAGAAGATTCCAGGCATTAGGAACCACCACCAAGAAGGTTCATCTGCAAGTAACCCACACTTTAGGGCACCTGCAAAAGGACCTTCCTGGAGTTTCTGACTGATCAAATACAATGGGATAAATCAGAGGATTGTTATTATTATTATTATTATTATTATTATTATTATTATTATTCAAAATCCTGTGCAGAATGCATTTTCTTCTATGCATAACAGAATTTTGGCTGAGAGACCATGGCACATTTCTAGTGTAGTAAAATAATTAGTAATAATATGAAAAGATCCATTCTTCCATTTCTGTATAGAAGAGCTCATCATGGGGGGGGGGGGGGGAAGCTACAAGAAAGAGTGATGATGCAGTGAGTGATTCAATCATCCATCTCCCCTCTGTAATATACCGAATATTAGGAAGTTGGTCGTGCTGCCTTGATGGCATATTTAATTTGTTTGGGTTCATTCTATGTAATTTGACTATCACAGGGAGGTTTCCTCCCAGAGTGATATATGTATAGTTTTAATGAAGTGTTTATAGGGTGGTCAACATTTCCATCAAGCTCAATTCCTTTTGTTTCAGGATTTATAATAAAATCTATGAATGTTAATGGGCACCAAATGCACCTGCTGGCTGGCATTTCTAAAGTTCATCAGGAGCACTTACACTTTCCATGTCAGATGGGACTGTGCAACATTAGCACTGATTTACAGGCATCATTTATCAAAGACCGCACCTGCTTGCAGGGAATTAAAAAAAACATGAAAAACCAAGGTCATTCTATTAATGTCTCTTCTGCAAAATCACTGGATTCTTTTCCTCCCCTTTCAGTGTTTATGGTCTCCTGCAAAGCTTCTCTGCACAGAACCTGTTCCATTTTATCTTTTGAAAACACAGCACAGTCACCTTTAATTTCATCATCCCAGAGGCAGTATCCAGCAAGAATCACAAAGTCATTTAACTTCCTTCTCTACAGTAAACAATATCCAATTATTCCATCAATACTGAGGCAGGAGTTTACTCATAACTTCCATTATCATTAGCGAATGTTGCTTGGATTAATCCTTTAAAAACTCTTGGGAGAAGGAGCTGACTCAGAATGCATTTGGGGAGGTTCCATTTATTTTTAATTGTATAATACCAATGGATGGTTTCTTTTAGGTGAAATGTTTGAACTTCTAGCCAGTATTTCTACCCAAAAGGGGTAGAAGTCCATCATTAGCCATGGAAACTCATTGGATAACTTTGGGGTAGTAACCTGCTTGTTGGGATAAATTAGGACATCTTCCCACAAATTCTTTTTCAACCTTTCAGAAAAAAGGCAGGATATAAGTGAGATACTGTAGATAGATAGATAGATAGATAGATAGATAGATAGATAGATAGATAGATAGATAGATAGATAGATAGATAGATAGATGTTAGGTAGATGTTAGATAGATGTTAGATAGATGTTAGATAGATGTTAGACAGGAGAGTAAGATCTTTATGGGTAATGGGGCCGAGCCCTACATTCATCATTGTCCCCAACTCCATGCTAATATTCCTTATTCCCAAGCCAAAAATACATGTTTTACTTGCTCACAGCAACACAACTGCCATCTCCAACTCATCTCCTTCCAGTCTCATTGTATATACATTGTATATACATTGCAATAGTCTCTTCCTCAGGGTGAACTGTTAGCATGCAAATATGTTGCCATGTTACCACCTTTGGTTATGTTTGCACAAACATGCAGAGCATCTGTGCCTCATCTTCCACTCCTGATTCTAGATCAGCAGCAGAAATTCTATCAGGTAGAAGCACCAAACCCTCTTGTTGCCTTACAATCTGTACTATTCTGGACTCTCCACATGAATCAGAGGACCTAATTTGAGAAATAGGAAGTATCAGCAATGAATTATTGAAACTGACACTATAAAAAACAGAAGCCTTCATGTTTGTGGAGCAAAAACCAAAAGCCTTATTTACTTGTTGGACAAAACCTAAGACTAGGAGAGAGAGAATCCTATGAATGAGTATAATTAAATTAATTAAATTTATGTCCATCTCTTATCCTGACAAATATAATGACTATGCCTCTTCTCAAATGAGGAATTGACATTGAGCAGAACCATGGAAGAGGTTAGATCTTAACCCTACTGACCTAGGTCAAAGTACAGCTCTCCTTTTGGATTTAGCAAAACACGGGTTCTCTACCCATGTCATTTCTCCGGAATTCCAACCACAGTATGTTGTCTTAATCTATTCTTAGTTATCTAGCATGTAAAGTGTAGGATTTCCTTGGCACCTTCGTGTCAGCAGAAAGAAGCGTTGTTACTCTAATGCTTGTAATTTATGAGCAGGAGATAAGACCCTATATTTGTCTTCCTGGAAAAGTGATGTGACTGTCACACATCACAATTGTTTTGCTTCATTCATTGTTCTTTGTTGAAGACTGAGTCTGCCACCTGCCAAACAGTGAGAAATGTCTGGCGTGTTGCTCACTGCTCATCAGTCAAAAGCTGTGTGGGTAAAATGAAGAAGCAGACTTATTCCGTGGAGATTGTCAGAAATCATAGGATAAACACAGATTTTTTTTAGGTAGTAGTCTACTCTTTGAAAGGGGTTGTGGTGGCTCAGTGGGTAAGACGCCAGGCTTGTCGATCGGAAGATCGCAAGTTCGGAGGTTCGAATCCCTAGCCCTGCGTGCGGAGTGAGCTCCCGCACTAGCTCCAGCTCTTGCCAACCTAGCAATTCGAAAGCATGCAAATGCAAGTAGATTAATAGGTACCACTTCGGTGGGTAGGTAACAGTGTTCCACGCGTGTCATGCGGCCACATGACCGTGGAAGCGTCTTCGGACAATGCTGGCTCTTTGGCTAACAAACGGAGATGAGCACCTGCCCCTAGAGTCGGACACGACTGCACAAATGTGCAGGGGGAACCTTTACCTTTACCTTTTACTACTGTTTTAATCTTTTTTTTTTGTCTCCCTCAAAATATGACAGACTGAAAGTTCTGAGGTTTCCGTGATACCTACAGCATTACAAAGAGAGCTAACCAAAACAGGTTAGAACTATTCAAAGACAGGGTTCTGAGTTCTGTAGCTTATGAAAGGGAGAGCAGCAATGACTAGTCAAATTTCGATCACCTCCAGTAAGAAAGGGGAAGACAAAGATTCAGATGATGCTGAATTTTCATTTTAGCTCAATAAAGGGAACACAGAAAATGAAAATTGAAAGTGGGGTTGGGCAAGCTCACTCCCGTTCATAGATGGATGAAATTTGGGATTCTATTTATTTGTTTGATTTATATGCCCACCCAACTCTTGTAATCCCAATTCTGGGTGACATACATCAAATAACACCCCCCAAGACATTACTGCAAATAAGAACCATACAGCATCAACAAAAATGAATCCATAAACCAACATTTCAACTACATGAAGCAAGAGCTCACCAGTTATACACACTGTCTTTCAGAAGATGGGCTCATCTATCATCCTGGCCTAATGCCTGAAGGAAAAGCCAAGATTTTAAAGATTTCCTGAAGGCTTATAGGGTCAGTGTCATCTAAATCTTGGGGAGGGGGAGTTGTTCCAAAGGACAGGTCCCATCAGATGACATTCTCAATGTCATGGAATATGCTCACCCTATGAGAGCATGTGGGTAGAAATAACTAGAGATAGGTGGTCTCACAAATAGCTCGGTCCTGTTCCATTTGTGCTGTTTAGGGGATAACCAACAACTTGAATTGCACCCAGAAGCTAGTAAAGCCCACAAACTAGTGATGTTATATAGACATACCAGGTTGTCCCCATAATTACCCACACTGCTGCATTCTGAAACCACTGCAGTTTCTGGATGGTCTTCAAGAGCAGCCCCCTATCAAGTGTGTTGCAGTAGTCCAAATTGGAGATGACTAAGGCATGAGTGCCTGTGAGTAGGGCTACCTGATCCAGGAATGTGCACAATTGGTGTACAAGATAGAATTGTGGAAATACCCTCCTGGCTACAGCTGCCACCTGCTCCTCAAACAGAAGCTGTCTGGCTCTGAATGGGGGAGTATAACCCCCTTCAAAACCAAAAGTGGAAAATCCCCAGTTCTGGGTTAAGAGATCCCCAAATCCCGACAGCCACGTGGTCTTGCTAGGATTGAATCACTAACCCTAACCCTATGTTTCTGCTTCCAGGCTCTCACAGACTCCAGCTACTGGAAAAGGACTTTGACAGCATCAACTGGTCAGCCCTGGGAAAAGATAGACAACTGAATACCCAAGGTAGCTTCTGTGTATGGGAAGGAAGGCATTATTTTGCTCTTCTCAGGGAGCAAAAGTATATTGAGCTGCAGTAATTAATAACTAATTAATACAAAATATAATGCTATAAAAGTCCATTGAAATTAATACATTTTAATGGGATATCATTTAATTACAATTTATAGTTTAAAAATTACATTTTGCCCATTTAAGTGAGGAATGCCATCTCAGGACAAATTATGTGTTTAAGAACTTTGCTTCATTTCATGGTCCTTGAACATAAATTGTTAATAAAAAGTCATTACAGTGACTCATAAAAAGTTCTTAGAATGTTGTCTCTGGGGATTTGTCATCCTTCCTTCTTAAAGAATACATGATAACAAGTGAAAAGAAAATAGTATAAGCCAAAGTGAAATTAAGTTGCATCTCAGGGTCATCGCAAGCATTACAAAGAAAAAAAAAGGAACGTCCATCATATTATGCATTAAAGAATAACATGGACACCCAAAAAGAAAGAAAAAATCTTAACCAAAAATGGAATTGAGATTTTAAATATATATGAAGGAAAATAAATAAAAGGATGCATTTTATTCACCATCAGAAAAGAAGAGAAAATGACAAAAAGATACTTCACTTTTCTTAATCAGTTCTAGGGTGCCTGGGAGTACATGTTAAATATGTTTTTATCACCCTGCAGGGCAGTCGAGCGTGACCCATAAGAAAGTTGTAGTATTAATAGTTTCCTAGAAATTTAAAATCCTTCTGCACTCTGTAAAGAATGGAAGAGTGACATCTTGTTTTCTTTCCCATTTTTTCCCCACCCAAAAAAACAAAATTAAAATAAAAACAAGGGCTTTTACATTTTGGGTGAGGGATGATCAGCAAAAGAGGAAAATTAGAGATAGTCCTATATCCTAAATAAGAAAGAAAAATGAATTACTGGGTGATCTTGGGTTCTCAGATCAGAGGCTGAAAGCGATAGAATTGTAGTTTCAGAAGTATAGATCTCTACAGTACTTTGCATCTATCTTTCATGCAGGTTTCTAAGAAATTTACTTGCCTTTCGAATTCATCAGTCCTTTAAATTGATTTTTTCTGGCTCACATCAACAATTGTATCCATGTTGGTGCCAAATT
Organism: Charina bottae; assembly: GCA_023362775.1. Taxonomy (NCBI): domain Eukaryota; kingdom Metazoa; phylum Chordata; class Lepidosauria; order Squamata; family Charinaidae; genus Charina; species Charina bottae. Next base: position 2,472,085 of record JALMGJ010000053.1, on the reverse strand, counting down.
GACACCCCCAATGTACATACTACCTCAAACTGGTTTGAGACTCCTGCATTTTATATTTTAAAATATATTAAGAATGGAAGATTCCAAAGCATACTCCAGCTTTCAAAGAATGGTGAGACAGAGGCAGAGATCATTTTACTGATTTCACCCTTCCGAAATCCCAAGAACTTGAAAACAGTGATCTCCAAAGAAGAACTGGAGATAGATTTCTAGTGCATCTATCAGCCTTCTCCTCCATTGGCTCCCACTGGCCCTGGCCTTTGGTCTTTCATTGCTTGGTATGATGGGAAATGGAGTGCAAAACATCTGGAAGGTACCCCATTAGGAAGACTAATCTATATACTGCCATTCAAAAAAAAAAGTAGACATGTTGGACATGTGGGGAAAAAATCCACAGATTTTAGCTTAATTAAGGATTTATACACTATTGCTGCAAGCTTTCATGTTTCAAGAACTCTTCCTCCAACAAGTTGGTTAAATAAAAAACAGCAGGAGCGGCTTACAGCTGAACATTTATTCAGGCCTCTGTCCTAGGTGCTGATTTCCCTAGATTTTGCACTTTGGACGACAGTATTAGCTTTTAATGCTTTATGTTAACATCATATCCACAAAACAAAACACATTCTTGACTCCATGTCAGTAAAGAAGAGCGGCCTTTTTCTTTCACACAACAAGGCTCTGACGCTTCTCTTACAAAGAAAGAAAACAAGAATCCACAGATCTAGAAATGCTGGGGTGTTCAGTCTGTGTTTAAATACCATCAAAGCCTTATTGAAGAAAGGTTTTATGATATATATTTTTTAGATTCAGCAAAGTATCCAGTATTGCAGTGGTGACCATTAGGCTAATGGCCAAAGAGATTCTTGGTCCAGCCATGAGAGAGAACTGCCAAGAATCTCATTCACTGAAAAAGAACAAAAGGTGCCTTGTATATCAGACTTTGCTTTGGAATCCAAAGTCAGAGGAATTGATAGAATATTGAAACCACTGTATGTGCTCCAAAATACAATGGGGATAATCTGATTAAATATTTAATAATTACTGTTAATCAATTCACTACTTCAGGCATGATCCCTTGTTTATGCTTTTATTTAATCTCAATTAGCAGTGTCACAAACCAGCCGTTGGTCTTTTTGCAAAATTGCTAACAAAATAGCAAGTGAGCTAGATTAAACCCTAAATCTATCTCCATTCCATTTACTCTCCTTCTGCACAACTTATATTTCAATAACTTGTACTAACAAAACAAATTCTCTCTCTCTCTCCCTCCCTCCCTCCCTCCCTCCCTCCCTCCCTCCCATTTCTCCTTCCAGGATCAGAATTAAAAACATTTTAATTCTTATTCATGTCTTTGTCTAATCTTAAAACAATTGCCTACACACACAAACACACACACACACACACACACGGACTTATGTAAGAGAAGGAAAAATTTGTCTCCTTCATTGATTACCATTCACAAAGAAACCTGCTTGATTATTTAAAAGTCACTCATTCCCAAAGACCTATATTTTTGCTATTTTCTGTACAGAACAAAATACAGAACAAGGAAATCTGAAAGGCTTTCCTTCAGTTCAATTGCAGGGCATTTTCCCGTGTACATTTGTCAGAAAAAGACTTTTTTATCTATTTTGCATAAAATAGCCAGACAGTAAATTTACACAATACTGAGGAATATAGCAATGAAAATATTGGGGTACTAAATGCATTCCTATGGATTTAGGAAAATATATCTAGATTCTGAATTGGATGATACATCAGCTCAGAGGATGATTAATGATATGATCTTGTTCTTTGCTGAGTGCTGAAATATTTTTCTTTCCCTCTAAAAACTGTTCCACATAATGTGAGGAGCCAGAAATCAATATATTTCATATGCAGGATCATGCTCACATCATATGAAGAGCAGGTACTCAGGCAACAGGACGGCCTTGCTCCCTCCCATGGTCCATGTGAAAGGCACAACTAAGACAATTTAAAAATGGTTTGAACAAGCGAACAGCTAGAACTAGTTGCAGTAACCAAGAAATGCTTGACAATTGTGTGATGTAGGTGGCAGGAGAGAGGAGATGAACAGAAATTGGCTTAGACCACCAGGTATTAAATCTTTGAATATGAAGAGGCAGTTGGATGGAACATGAGTTGTGTTGATAAGACTGCACAAAAAGGTGGGTGGGTGGGAGATATGTATTAAAAGGGAATTATTTTGGCCTGTACTTGGCAGTGATGAAGGCTCCCTACTGTGGGAACATAGGAGGGTTTTTTCCCCCAAACACAAAGTGTGATGAATGGCTCTGGCTTCCTAAAACACATCTTCAAATCAGTATTATTGATGATGTATCTCCTGCATCTAGGTCAAGGCACAGTTTGGGAGCTTTGGATTTCAATAAGTTTGGTCAGCTCTCTGCTCATGATACCTGGCTATAATAAAAGGTAGGGCAAACTCCTTCACTGAACATAGCTAGGTTTAGGGAGCCAGATACCTACGCAGGTGATACCCCTGTGAACCAAAGCTGTGCTGTAGTAGGACATGCAGAAAACAGAGAGATTGGGCCGCTATTACAGTAACTTTGATATCTGCAGCAAGTCCCTGTCATGGCTGATTTCAAAATGCTAAGCAGATCTGCTGATCACTGAATGGAAGACCTGGAAATGCCAGGACTGTAAGGTAAACAGAGAAGTGGAAGAAGGATCCCAAAAGAAAGCAGTGGAAACCATCTCGATGTTCTTGGGGAGGGGGAAAAAGACTGTACATGGACATCTTGACTCTATACATTTTTGGTCAAATCATTTAACTAATTTGTTCATATATTTGCATAGTAATATCTGCCTTCTTAAATGAACAATGCAAAGAAATCGAGGAAAACAATAGAATGGGGAAGACTAGAGATCTCTTCAAGAAAATCGGAGATATCAAGGGAACGTTTTGTGCAAAGATGGGCATGATAAAGGACAAAAAAGGCAGGGACCTAACAGAAGCAGAAGAGATTAAGAAGAGGTGGCAAGAATACACAGAAGAACTATACAAGAAAGATCTTAATATCCCTGATAAATACGATGGTGTGGTCACTGACCTTGAGCCGGACATCCTAGAGAGTGAAGTCAAGTGGGCCTTAGGAAGCATTACTAACAACAAAGCTAGCGGAGAAGACAGTATCCCAGCTGAGCTATTTAAAATCCTAAAAGATGATGCTGTTAAAGTGCTGCACTCAATATGCCAACAAATTTGGAAAACTCAACAGTGGCCACAGGATTGGAAAAGGTCAGTTTATGTTCCAATTCCAAAGAAAGGCAATGCCAAAGAATGTTCAAACTACCGTACAATTGCACTCATTTCACATGCCAGCAAGGTTATGCTCAAAATCCTACAAGCTAGGCTTCAGCAGCATGTGAACCGAGAACTACCAGAAGTGCAAGCTGGGTTTCGAAGAGGCAGAGGAACTAGAGATCAGATTGCCAACATTCGCTGGATCATGGAAAAAGCAAGAGAGTTCCAGAAAAACATCTACTTCTGCTTCATTGACTATGCTAAAGCCTTTGATTGTGTGGATCACAACAAACTGTGGCAAATTCTTAAAGAGATGGGAGTACCAGACCACCTTACCTGTCTCCTGAGAAACCTGTATGTGGGTCAAGAAGCAACAGTTAGAACCGGACATGGAACAACCGACTGGTTCAAAATTGGGAAAGGAGTACGACAAGGCTGTATATTATCACCCTGCTTATTTAACTTATATGCAGAGTACATCATGAGAAATGCCGGGCTGGATGAATCACAAGCCGGAGTTAAGATTGCCGGGAAAAATATCAACAACCTCAGATATGCAGACGATACCACCCTAATGGCAGAAAGTGAAGAGGAACTAAAGAGCCTCTTGATGAGGGTGAAAGAGGAGAGTGCAAAAGCTGGCTTGAAACTCAACATTAAAAAAACCCAGATCATGGCATCTGGTCCCATCACTTCCTGGCAAATAGAAGGGGAAGAAATGGAAGCAGTGACAGATTTTATTTTCTTGGGCTCCAAGATCACCGCAGACGGTGACTGCAGCCATGAAATTAAAAGACGCTTGCTCCTTGGAAGGAAAGCTATGGCAAACCTAGACAGCATATTAAAAAGCAGAGACATCACCTTGCCGACAAAGGTCCGTATAGTTAAAGCGATGGTTTTTCCAGTAGCAATGTATGGCTGTGAGAGTTGGACCATAAGGAAGGCTGAGCGCCGAAGAATTGATGCTTTCGAGCTGTGGTGCTGGAGAAGACTCTTGAGAGTCCCTTGGACTGCAAGGAGGTCAAACCAGTCAATCCTAAAGGAAATCAACCCTGACTGCTCATTGGAAGGACAGATGCTGAAGCTGAAGCTCAAATACTTTGGCCACCTAATGAGAAGAGAGGACTCACTGGAAAAGACCCTGATGCTGGGAAAGACTGAGGGCAAAAGGAGAAGGGGACGGCAGAGGATGAGATGGTTAGATAGCATCACCGATGTAATGAACATGAATTTGAGTAAACTCCGAGAGACAGTGGAGGACAGGAAGGCCTGGCGTGCTATGGTCCATGAGGTCACGAAGAGTCGGACACGACTGAACGACTGAACAACAACAACAATATCTGAAAGAGGTCCCTCCCTCCCTCCTCCTCCTTTTTTGCTAGCAGCTTTATCATACCCTCCTCCTCCTCTCCCCCCCCCTGCCTGGTTTCCATTATCTCCCTGTGAAGTAGTTCAACCTTCCACATTAACTTCCTTGCCACAACATCAGTTGCCAATCTTAACTTAACTCTAAACTGTCTGGGTTACTGTCATGTGCCTTTCTACAACCCCTGCTCTGTTCTGCAAAAATACTTTGCCCTGTTCAATCTTTCCTGTGCTCATCATTCAGATCACACATGCAGTATTTGGCTGATTCAGAATACCTGGCTACTAGACAATAAGGTCCTTCCTAGAGGAGGAGGAGAAAGAGATATTTAACAGCCCTTCTTTCCTCCCACCTTCCCTCTCTGAAAAGAACCACTTATCCCTTTGCTCTGTACCTGCAATTTAACATTTAAGTATCTGAAATGCCATGACTACATTAAAAGTGTTTGAGAGTGTTAAAAGGAGAGAAGAAAACCACCAAGATTTTTTAAAGTATTATGAAGGGGATTTGGATGGTTGTTGCAATTTGCTTATCCTTGCCCAAAGCACAGTGGATGAATCCTGCAACCCAACAATCAAAGAGTAGAACATTTCCATCAATTTATCATGAGTTTGTTATTATATTAATTGAAGACACTTCATAAACCCATGCTCCAATCCACATGCCCACCCACAATTCACCTGCATGGCAGGCATTTTATAGCATAACTGGTTCCTACAGCATTCAAGATCTGGGAGGTGGGGAGGTTTTCATCTCTACTTACCTGGTTGGCACCAATAATTAATCTTAAATACATGGAGAGATCTTTGCAACCTTCTTCAACATGATACACCCCAGGTGGGTTGGAAAATTTTTCCAGCAAGCATTGCCAAAGCAGAATGCCATATGGGGAAAGCCTGGTATAATGGTCACAAGTCAGAACTCAATCATTCAAATTTTGCATCAATTACAAGTTTCTTACATAGTTTTAGGGCATATTTGCTCTGTCAGGTTGCTCAATCATAAGTACAGACCAACAACATTTTCTGGAGGGCAAGAATGGATGACATTGTCTTCTACTCAACTCAACTCACCACAAATGGGACCTCCACCTATGTTTGAAAGTAGTGTTGTCACGCTTGCACAATACATGCTAATCCTGCGTAGCAGTCTTCTCATTCCTACTTGGGTATGTTACATCAGTATCATGTCATCTGCGTAGAGAAGTATATTTATGTGTTTATTTTTATTTTTAGGCATATGTGTATTGAATGAATGAAAAGACTTTGGGATGTCACTTATGTATAAATTAAACAAAATAGGGGCCAGTATGCATCCTTGTCTGACCCCTTTGTGAGTATTAATAGTCCCTGTTAAGGAGCCATTTGCTCCAGTACGTACCCTTAGGCAGGAATTTTCATATAATGCCTTAATTAAACAGAGGAGTCTGGGTTCCATATTCATATCTGTTAATTTCTTCCAAAGGAGGTCCCTGTTTATTGAGTCAAATGCTGCACTAAGATCTCTGAAAGTTGTATACAGCTGGTTCCCTTTAGCTGTGTATTTGTCTATTAAGTGGCATAAGATAAAACAGTTATCAATGGTAGAGCGTCCAGGTCTGAAACCAGATTGCTCTTCAGGTAGCAGGCCCTTTTCATTCACCCAATCCTCAATCTTATATAAAAGATATTTAGCATACAGTTTAGCTACAATATCAATTAGACTGATTGGTTGATAATTTGAGGGGTCACCCTTATCCCCCTTTTTATCAATGGGAATCACAATAGCTCAAGATTCATGGTCCAGTTTGCCTGCTGCACTTATCAAATCCCTACCCTTTGACTGAAGGTGTGCTGCAGCCTGCATCACACGCCTTTGCCTTTTTCAGAGGCACATGCCACTGTACCACTTGGACAACATGGAGAATATCCCTGGATTGAAACTTTGCAGAAACATTTTTTAAAAAGCATTATTTTTCTTTCCCTGGGCTACCTGCTTTTCCATTGACCTTTAAAAAAAAGTAAGTCCACTGATGCACAATTCATTGTTTTTTCTAGTCACCTGAGGTAAAAGGGGTTCACGGAGGCTTTTCATACTTGGTCAAGGTCAACTGGGTGCTGCTACCTCATGATGCAGTTGTTAAATTCCAGGCCACTGAATAAAGAGATATCCTTCATCCATGATCTGATTGTAGTAGAAACTGATTTAGATAACTGACATTTCAGTTTGAATTGCTGGAGACAGTGTTAGTCTCACTCAATTATTCATCTCTCCAGGCTTTCAATCCATTCTAATGCCAACCCACACTGCATATACTGTATCTGGTGTTGGACACTTGGGACAAATTGGGAATTCTGTTGGCGTATCATTCGCTCTGCTGACCAACAGTTACTCCACAGAAATGATCTTGGACTTGGTCACATTCTCTTTTGATGACTTTCAGGTTTTAAAATCTGAGTAGATGTTTAGTTTTGCATTCAATTTTGGTTCCAGTCCCAAGTGCTAGAATATTTCCATCAATCCATGAAATTCTTGATGGGTTGGGAAAACAGCATTTGAAGGAGAGGTCTACTGGGAATTCACCTTTGGAGGTTTTGCTGCAGGTGTGCAGACTTTTCAATAGTAGTCCCCTAGTCTAGAATGCCCTGCCCAGTAAGATATGTCTTGTCTTTTCAGCACCAGAGAAAGGCATTTTAATCCACTGGTGTTGGTTTTGAACATATTTCCTTATTTAGAACATTTTAACTATTTAAGCTGATCTTGTTTCATCATTTTGCACTATGCATTTCATCAATGGATGTTCTTGCATATTCTAATGGTTTAGAATTTTTGATGGTGAATTTCTGCTGGTGTAAGCTGGTTGGGAATGCCTGGGTTTGAAGAGCAATGTTTATTTGAGGAATAAGTACAAAAAAAAAATTAAAGTTGCTCTGAAAATGTCATAAGACGTCCATGTTACATTTGCCAATCAACTTGGCAATCCTATAAGCCTGACATAAAAGTTGATCACTGTTTCAAGATTTTCCTTTACATAGGAATGTAAGATAGGACTATATTAAACCAATCAATCAATCAATGTCCAGGAAGTGCTTTGCATGCTCAAAACCCAGGTTTATGCCTAATACGTTAACTCATATTCTTGGGAATCCATTCTATTAGGAAGTATTCTTGGCGATCACGCGTAGCCGAGTAAGATTGTCTTCCAGGGGTAAAATCTTAACAGTGGATCCGTAAGTGGCTGTAAAGGCCAATTCTGGATCCGCACAACCTCCCACAATGAGGGCATAGGTTTCCAGGTGGAAGACAGTCACGATGAGGGTTTGCTTGATGTGCCTTCCTCTTAGCTTGTTTCTCCCTTTTGCCCTGTACTCATGCTTCTTCAAAGTCTGTAGCGCCTTTAAGAAAGGCTGACCTCCAATTGAAACGCTCATGAGTTAAGGCTTCCCAGTTCTCAATGCTGATATTACATTTTTGTAAATTAGCTTTGAGAGTATCTTTGAATCTCTTTTGTTGTCCACCAATATTCCGTTTTCCATTCTTAAGTTGGGAATAAAGTAGCTGCTTTGGAAGACGATGGTCAGGCATTCGAACAACATGGCCGGTCCAGCAAAGTATATCAGACTAAGTGTCAAATTTTTGTTTGCTTATCATGTAATAATGACATTGCTCTGTTTAAAAAATGCTGCCCTGATGATTGGGTCAGTTAACTTACAAATATTGCAACAAGACTTCTAAATTTGTTTGCTAATAAAGATATCTGACCATTCAGTTTGTTTTGCTGATTACCTTTAGAGTGTTCTGTAGTCTTCCCTTTGCTTCTCAGGCTTTATGAATCTACTACTGCATCCCTTACACTATGTTGCTTCTGCTAGCTTGTATTTTGTTATCAAAAATGGTGATCGAGAAAACGAGTTTATTTGAAATTACATCCCATTCTGTCAAGATGGGCAACATGCCATTAGAGGAACAGAGAGGAAATTCACATTCAGCTGACCTTTAATAACTGTAGATTCCTGTAACTGTTTTTCAAATATTCTGTGGAGAACAGTAATTAGCATATATTTGCATGTGGGCGAACAGCTTCTAGGAACGTATTGCAAGCCCCGTGAGAACTCTAGCCATAAGCAATGGTTGTATGCATTTTTCAATTACATTATGGCTCCTCTCTGTACTAATTGGGTAATAATTTATTTTAAATACTACTTTTTCTCTGTCTTCCAGAATATGCTGCATATTCAAAATTGAAAGCAACTGGGAACTGACTACAGCAAAAGAACATAATGCAAATAGATCAGCAAGTACTACTCCTGAAAAATTACTACTGTGTATTCTTATTAACATTGTGGGGGGTCTTTGATATTTTAACCTGAGCACTGAAATCAGAAGTGCACATTCTGTGAAATATGAGTTTATTGAAAGGGGTGGCATTCTGCAAATTTTCCTCAACTCCTCTATAATCTGTAGGACAGCATCATAAACTATAGTTTATTATGGCAGCAGTAATTCTAGAGAAATCTCACACCACATGCTCCTTTTTTTCCTCTTTCTCTTCACATTCAGCAGTCACAGGAAGCAAAAGCATTTGTTTTATGTTGGATATCATCCAACTTGTTTCAATCAACTAGAGTTAAAGTCAACTACAGTTTGGGATTCAGATATTATTTATTTATTTATTTATTTATTTATTTATTTATTTATTTATTTATTTATCTATCATACTTATATCACCGCCCCTCTCCCCCCTCAGAGGGGATTCTGGGCGGTTTACACAAAGTTGACAAAACATATAAAAGCATATAAAATACCGTACATAAATGTATATCTATATAAATTAATTAAATATATAAAACCCAAGAGGCTCTGATGTTAAGTTTAAAAGAACTCTACGGAGCAAGCCATCCCCAAGAGGAGCTATTGCTCCTCCCATCCCAAGCGAGGTGGAAGAGCCAGGTCTTCAGTTGTTTTCGGAAGGACATCAGTGTGGGGGCTTGCCTCACCTCCAGGGGCAGAATATTCCAGAGGGCGGGTGCCACTGCAGAGAATGCCCACTTCCTGGACCCCGTCAGGTGGAATTCTCTTGTAGACGGGGTCCGTAGCAAGCCCTCTCTGCATAATCGGGTGGGGCGGGTCGATGATCTGGGGACGAGGCGGTCCCTTAGGTAACCTGGTCCCATGCCACATAGGGCTTTAAAGGTGACAACCAACACCTTGAATTGGACCCGGAAGCAAACTGGTAACCAATGCAGCTCGCGAAGTAGAGGTGTCACATGTGCCGATCTTGGGGCACCCATAACTACACGCAGCCGCATTCTGGACCAGTTGAAGCTTCCGGATACTCTTCAAGGGTAGCCCCATGTAGAGTGCATTGTTGTTGTTGTTGTTGTTGTTCAGTCATTTAGTCGTGTCCGACTCTTTGTGACCTCATGGACCATAGCACGCCAGGCCTTCCTGTCCTCCACTGTCTCTCAGAGTTTACTCAAATTCATGTTCATTACATCGGTGATGCTATCTAACCATCTCATCCTCTGCCGTCCCCTTCTCCTTTTGCCTTCAGTCTTTCCCAGCATCAGGGTCTTTTCCAGTGAGTCCTCTCGTCGCATTAGGTGGCCAAAGTATTTGAGCTTTAGCTTCAGCATCTGTCCTTCCAATGAGCAGTCAGGGTTGATTTCCTTTAGGATTGACTGATTTGACCTCCTTGCAGTCCAAGGGACTCTCAAGAGTCTTCTCCAGCACCACAGTTCGAAAGCATCAATTCTTCGGCGCTCAGCCTTCCTTATGGTCCAACTCTCACAGCCATACATTACTGCTGGAATAACCATAGCTTTAACTATACGGACCTTTGTCGGTAAGGTGATGTCTCTGCTTTTTAATATGCTGTCTAGGTTTGCCATAGCTTTCCTCCCAAGGAGCAAGCGTCTTTTAATTTCATGGCTGCAGTCACCGTCTGCGGTGATCTTGGAGCCCAAGAAAATAAAATCTGTCACTGCTTCCATTTCTTCCCCTTCTATTTGCCAGGAAGTGATGGGACCAGATGCCATGATCTGAGTTTTTTTAATGTTGAGTTTCAAGCCAGCTTTTGCACTCTCCTCTTTCACCCTCATCAAGAGGCTCTTTAGTTCCTCTTCACTTTCTGCCATTAGGGTGGTATCGTCTGCATATCTGAGGTTGTTGATATTTCTCCCGGCAATCTTAACTCCGGCTTGTGATTCATCCAGCCCGGCATTTCTCATGATGTACTCTGCATATAAGTTAAATAAGCACGGTGATAATATACAGCCTTGTCGTACTCCTTTCCCAATTTTGAACCAGTCGGTTGTTCCATGTCTGGTTCTAACTGTTGCTTCTTGACCCACATACAGGTTTCTCAGGAGACAGGTAAGGTGGTCTGGTACTCCCATCTCTTTAAGAATTTGCCACAGTTTGTTGTGATCCACACAATCAAAGGCTTTAGCGTAGTCAATGAAGCAGAAGTAGATGTTTTTCTGGAACTCTCTTGCTTTTTCCATGATCCAGCGAATGTTGGCAATCTGATCTCTAGTTCCTCTGCCTCTTCGAAACCCAGCTTGCACTTCTGGTAGTTCTCGGTTCACATACTGCTGAAGCCTAGCTTGTAGGATTTTGAGCATAACCTTGCTAGCATGTGAAATGAGCGCAATTGTACGGTAGTTTGAACATTCTTTGGCATTGCCTTTCTTTGGAATTGGAACGTAAACTGACCTTTTCCAATCCTGTGCCCACTGTTGAGTTTTCCAAATTTGTTGTCATATTGAGTGCAGCACTTTAACAGCATCATCTTTTAGGATTTTAAATAGCTCAGCTGGGATACTGTCTTCTCCGCTAGCTTTGTTGTTAGTAATGCTTCCTAAGGCCCACTTGACTTCACTCTCTAGGATGTCCACTTGACTTCACTCTCTAGGATGTCCGTCTCAAGCTCAGTGACCACACCATCGTATTAGAGTAGTAATACGTAGTAGAGTGCATTACAATAGTCTATATGGGAGATGACCAGGGCATGAGTGACTGTCCGGAGGGCGTCTCGGTCCAGGAAAGGGCGTAGCTGGCATACAACTCGAAGTTCTACAAATGCCCTTCTGGCCTTTTCAAGCAGGAGTCGTGAGTCCAGAAGGACACCCAGGTTCCGCACTGTGTCTGAACAGGATAGTGCCACCCCTCCCAGATCTAAAGATGACAACTCTCTGGATCTCGAGGCACCATCAATCCACAGCCACTCCATCTTACCAGGGTTCAGCTGAAGCCTGTTGTTCCCCATCCAGGCCCCCACAGCCTTCAGACACTGAGAAAGGGCAGTCACTGCATCACTTAACTCGCCCGGGATGGAGATATATAGTTGAGTATCATCAGCATATTGATGATACCTCATCCCGTGTTGGTGGATGATCTCACCCAGTGGTTTCATGTAGATATTAAATAGGAGAGGGGAGAGAACCGAACCCTGCGGCACCCCACAAAGTAGGGGCTGAGGGTCAGATCTCTCATCTCCTATTACCACCGATTGGGATCGGCCCTGGAGGAAGGAGGTGAACCAGCGCAAAACCACACCGCCCACCCCCAACCCCCTAAGCTGTCCCAAAAGGATACCATGGTCGATGGTATCGAAAGCGGCTGAGAGGTCAAGAAGAGCCAGGATGGATGCACTGCCTCCATCCCACGCTCGCCAGAGATCATCAGTAAGTGTGACCAATGCAGTTTCTACCCCATATCCCGGCCTGAACCCTGACTGAAAGGGGTCTAGATAATCCGTATCATCCAGAATCCTTTGGAGCTGTAATGCCACCACTTTCTCAACCACCTTCCCCAGAAAGGGGAGGTGGGAGACAGGACGAAAATTGTCCAACACTATAGGGTCCAGTGATGGCTTCTTGAGGAGGGGGTGCACCAGCGCTTCCTTAAAAGCTGCCGGGAACACTCCCTCTCCCAAGGATGCAGTAACCATCTCATGGACCCAACCACATGTCACCTCCCTGGCTGCTTTCACCAGCCAGGAGGGGCATGGGTCAAGATGACAAGTAGTGGCCCTTACAGTCCGGAGGATCCTGTGCACTTCCTCAGGCCCAACAGGATCAAACCGTTCCCAGATAATCAGGCAAAGACGTTCCCTTGGCATCTCCCCAGACCATGCATCACACTTGGAGTCCAACTTAGAACAAATCCGAGTGATTTTATCCATCAGATGCTCTGAAAATTCCTCTGCACGGCCCTGCAGGTGGGTCACCGGGCCCACCTTACCTAGGAGAGATCGAGTAATCCTAAACAGGGCCGTTGGGCAGCATTCTGCGGATGCAATAAGAGTGGAGAAATATTGACGTTTCGCCACTCTTACGGCCACAAGGTAGGCCTTAACCGTGGCTCTAGCTTGTGTTCGGTCGGGTTCGGTCTTTGTCTTCCTCCAGCGGCACTCTAGACGTCTCTTAACCCTTTTCAGCACCCTCAACTCCTCCGTAAACCACGGGGAGTATCGGGTCGGATGGGACAAGAGAGGCCGCATAGGCGCGATCCTGTCCAAGGCCCCGGCCACTTTCTTATTCCAAGCTCTTGCCAGGACCTCCGCTGGACCGTGCAGAAGATCCTTGGATATAACCCCCAGCTCCCTCTGAAACCCTATCTGGTCCATTAGTCGCCGGGGGCAGACCGATCGAATAGGTCCAGCCTCCCTGCGGAGTGGGGCAGCATATGAGAGTCTAAGGGTCACCAGGGCATGATCCGACCATGACAATGGGGAAAGATGCAACTCTCCCCCCAGATCACCTTGCCACTGCTCCGACAGGAAAACCAAGTCCGGAGTGAGACCACTGTCTCGAGTTGGGTCCCGGATAATCTGGACCAGGCCCATGGCTGCCATGGTAGCCATGAACTCCCGAGCCACCTCCGAGGTACATCCCAGGGACGGCAGGTTGAAATCCCCCAGAACCATAAGTCTGGGGAATTCCACCGCCAACCCTGAAACAACCTCCAGCAGCTCGGGCAGGGAGGTTGCTACGCAGCAGGGAGGCTGGTACAGCAGCAACACTCCCAACTGCTCTCGGGAACCCAACTTGAAGAACAGAGTCTCACATCCATCCACCTGTGGAGCCGTGCCCCTGAAGGCCACTATAGACTCTCGGATGACAACTGCCACCCCGCCTCCCCTACCCCGATGTCTCGGCTGGTGCCATACCTGAAACCCGGCCAGGCAGATCTCCATGAGGGCAACCCCTCCTCCAGGGCCCAGCCAGGTCTCAGTAATACATGCCAGGTCGGCCCCCTCCTCCGCGATCAAATCACATATGAGGGGGCCCTTGTTATTAACCGACCTGGCATTAAGCATCAACAGCCGGAAATCAGGGCACTCGAGGATCCTCTCACCAGGGCCTAGGTTTGAACCCGGAGGGCCGGAACACACCACCGGTAATAAACACCGGGGGCATCTTCCCCAACGATGGCCTGCCCTCTGGTTCCCGCCATAACACCCGTCACCACTTCAATAGGACCATCCGCCCCAGAGCCCCTAGAGTTATGAGGCCCAGTTGCTAAACTGGGCCTCGTAATGCTAAACTGTGATTAGCTGTAATCAAAAGTGTTCACTTCCGGTCTCCTCCTTGTAGCCTGCAGGAGGCAAGAAAAGACAGTTAGCTGAAAGGTTTGTCTAAACATATTCCTGTCCCAATAAGATCAGCCTTTATGCTCTGATGTTCTTGTGAGCTGTGTATATGCCCCTGATATCACCTGCTGCTGGATGATGTCAAGACAAGGAAGGATAAATGTCTTCCTATATGACTTACTAGATAAACTTATATTTCTTAAAATAGTTTTTTTCTAAAAAGCCACAGATGTGATGTGGGACAGAAGCCCAGGGTTAACAGACACTAAATGGGATACAATCTATTTTGAGTGAAGTTTCAAAGGCTTTGAAGCTCTCTGACCAACCTCCTCCTCAAATTTCCCACAAAACCTTCCATACATTTGTTTCAGCAACCTTGTCTAATGAATATTTTAGGTAAGGGACTCACAGTTCTTTGTATACAGGACAATGTTCTTTAAAGTAGCATTTCTGATTATCGGCAGGAAATCTCACATGATCTGGACATCTGCCTTGAGTCTAAAGCCTGAGGGATGAAAGGGTGGAGATTCCAAGCCATTTCTCTCAGAAGTCCTCTGCGAAAGCCAGTTTGGTGTAGTGATTAAGGTGCTGGATTTGAAACCAAAAGCCTATAATTCTAGTCCTCCCTTGGGCCAGTCAGTCTATGTCAGCCCAACCCACCTTACAAGGTTGTGGGAAAAATAGGAGGTGGGAGCATTATATACATTGCCTTGAGTTATATAAAAATATAAAAGGGAGCAAAAGCAAATTTATAGAGAGAGGTTCCCCATACTTCATCCTCCAAAAAGCCTTTCTGAGCATCAAGTGGATCTTCACCTTGCAGACCCAACTTATGTTGTTTCTGGTGAGGTTCCTTTGATCTGCCTATGATTAGATGGTGAGGAAAGGACAAAAATATTTCCTTTTGTGAGCTTGCATGGAAAGTTATATTTAAATATCTTCCATCTATCCATTCTAGGAACCAAATATTTGTGAACTGAATTGACTTGACATCCCTTCCTTCAATTGATCATACATTTTTTAAAAACCCTGCTCTGGGTTAACACTTAAATGGTAAAGGTTCCCCCCCACACATTTGTGCAGTCGTGTCCGACTGTAGGGGCCGGTGCTCATCTCCGTTTGTTAGCCGAAGAGCCAGCGCTGTCCGAAGACGCTTCCACGGTCATGTGGCCTCATGACGCACGCGGAACGCTGTTACCTACCCACTGAAGTGGTACCTATCCATCTACTTGCATTTGCATGCTTTCGAATTGCTAGGTTGGCAAGAGCTGGAGCTAGTGCGGGAGCTCACTCCGCACGCAGGGCTAGGGATTCGAACCTCCGAACATGCGATCTTCCGATCAACAAGCCTGGCGTCTTACCCACTGAGCCACCATGCCCCTTGCGGTTAACACTTACCAGGTTTAAAAAGTAAAGAATTGTAAAAGAAAAGAAACTTTAAAATGAGAATCACCTGAAACCATTTTTTAAAAAAAGAAAAGACCCAACTGCTAAATTAAATAGTAACAGCTAGAATTTGAAAGGAATTTAAGTGGCAATAAAAGGAATCAAAGAATTCTATAAATACAAGATGATCATAAAAAAAAAAGTCACGTCCCTTGTAAAAGTCATTTAGGAGGATGTAAAAACTGAAAGTTGCAATCTCGTCGTGCTGGGAGGCCATCAGTTTGACATAATTCTTTGTTTCTAGAGGAGTTTCTAGGAAGCTATAAAGCTGTCGCTCTTACCCCTTTATCTTCCCCAGCCTCAAGAATGCATTTACATGCTGCTTCTAAACAGACAGATGTTGTATATTTCCACTATGACTAGTGGCTACTGATCGGTCTGTCCTCCATCAAATTATCCATATTTAAGCCATCTAAACTAATGGACTTATATTACATTAAAGTCTCAAGCCAGTGGCTAATATGGAGAGGCATTGAGCAGCTCCATCTGTGAGTGAGTGTTTTGGACACAAAGCATTATTTACTTTTGTTTTATTTATTTGTTTGTGTTTCTCATTGCAGGGTACTGGCAGTTCTCCTACAGCACATGGTTTTGTGCCAGCCTTTACTTTAGGATTATTGACATATATAATAATTTTGTTTGACTCAAACATACTTTTTTGGAAGGCCATCAAAATCTCTTCTAACGTCTTCTATCTGAAAGCGTAGAGAAAAATGCAATTACAGCTTCATATACCATTGTATGCTCCAATTATCCTGAGAATTCTCCTTTCATTAGGAAGCAAATGGAGACAAACCACATGCTAACAAGGGATTCATTTCTTTCCTACTGAGATTTTAATATCTGTCTAGGACATCTGGTCAGTCCTATTCTTGAATGTCCGAAATTAATGGGAAGTTGGCATCCAGATTTCCTAGGTGGTTTGAAAATTTCAATTTAAATGCTGACCAATTAATCATCTACTAACCAACTGTCTTCCATTAGTTGTTCATAATTTAGAGAGTCACTTGGAAATACCAGCTGCAGGCCTAACAAGAAAATTCTATCCTGAGCAATGAAAGCTATTCTTACATATAACTGGCATAGTGAAATACCTTGCAAATATATATTGCAGTACATTAAAATTATAATTTTAAATAAGAAGTAGTAAAATAAGAAGTTCAGATTTGCTAGATTGTGTCTGCTTCCTCCTCCTCCACCACCACCACCTCCTCCTCCTCCTCCTCCTCCTCCTTCCTTGCCCAGTCAAAAATACAGAACCATTCTTTACATACATTTTAGAATTCCTAATTATTTTGTTACTTGGCAAAGAGTTGGGTACAGTATTTCTTAGAATAAGGAAGCAGAAATTGCAGTCCTCCAGATATTACTGAATTATGGTATCCACAGTCAGTATGGCCAATGGTGGGTACACCAGGAGTTGTAATCAGTAGCTTCTGGGTGAACATAAGTTTGCCATCTCTGTGTAGGTCTTACCATGATCTTGTGAGGCCAATATTATCAATTCTAAACTGCATGTAGGAATTACCTGAAACCATCCACTGATTCCAAGTTCAGCAGATGATATGGTAAAATTATTCCTAGAATCTACCAATGCTGATGGGAAACTACAGTAGATGTCAAGAAGAAGAAGAAGCAAGTAGATTCTCTCTGTGTTCCATTTTCCCAAACAGACTCAAGAAAGTTAAATAAGTAGATTTATTGCACAAAATGAGGACGACCACATAAAATAACACCTCCATAGAATCCTGTCTTTTATCCATGTGAATCCCAAGGTTTGAATTCCAGGTCTCTTCTTCCCACCTTTTCAAGTCAACAGCGATGTGCCTATCCATTTTTCACTTTAAAGGTCTCTGCCATTTATTTACAAAATTTAAAAAAAAGTTTTAAAATTTTAAAAAAGTTTACAAAATGGCTACCTTTGCATGAGAATCAAAGATTCCCACCTCACCAGCTTCAACCCTTAGGCTAGTCTAGATTTCTTTCTAATATACTAATTGCATTTACAAGTAGAAATTTCAGGTAGACAATGTGAAGTGGCAGCATTGGATGGGCAAAGCAAGTTAAGGTGTCATGGGCAAATAAAAATGATTCTTACGGTTGCATTAATGAGCCATGATAGTACTGAGGACTTCTGCGCAGAAGCAGACAAAGATTTGCTCTCCTAGTATCCCAGAAGCAAAACTGCTTGAATAGGCTTAGGTTACAGAAGTGGAGGTTTCTATTTTCAATAGTTGGAGAGATTTTTGAGTGGAAAGCATACAGTAGGGGTGCTGGGTTCTCACCTGAAAGGCCTTCAAGCAGAGGTTGAACCTTGGTCCTTGCATTCTCCTTGTAATAATAAGGCATTTTTAATGTTTAAGAACTTAACTCATGTATATACTGTATGTCTGGGCAAGTTGCATAAGAAGTGTAATTCTGTTGTATTTCTTCAGGTCCTATGCTAACATGATAAACTACGCTTCCATTTAGTTAGTTGTTCAATGATGTATCATGAAGCAATGCTTTATCTTCCCCATCATGAGGAAGTGTATAAAATGGAAGGGTGTGTATTGGCTCTGGATGGTCAATTAAATATGATGCTTCAAATCAATTTGGAAAATCAAGTCAATCCGGACCATTGAATTGTCTCAATTTGATTTTCCGAAGTGATGCAGAGGCATCCAATTTGATTCATCCATTCTGATTAGACTTTCCAATACAATTTGATGGATTTGTTTTTGCATCAAGTTTTTTTTATCAAAGTTTTATACAGCCCTGGGAGAACATACATTGGAAGGGATCAACTGTTAAAAGGCAAGAAAGGATTAACGCAGAGGATGAGCTTACACAAATTTACTGTTCGTATGTCAGGCTAAGATGCTCCTGAGAAAGCAGCTGTGTGTCATATTTCTTTTAAATGATTGCATCTTCACTACAAAGTGTCCTGAAAAGGAGATTAGCGTATAGCAAAGAAGTGGAAGATGATGTGCTCAAACTTTCATCAATACAATTTTTCTCCTGGAACTGCCCCTTGGACTCGATCATTCAGTGCCCAATCTGCCACTTCTACAGACAAATTTCCAATCCCCAAGGCTATTCAACCTACTCACAAGCAGATGGAACACTTTATTTAGTTGTATAAAATATTTATTACCTTCCCCCTACCCACATCCTGACAGGTTACATGACATACACAAGGTAAAAACAGTAAAACTAAGTAAAACGCCTTAATTTAAAACAAGCAATAATCACTATAGTAGCACACAAAGACACTTAAGGGCCAAAAGGTGTGGTTACACCATCAATGCTAAACCCTGAATGCCAGGTTTTATCTGGTGCTGAAAGGTAGATATGGTTGATTGAAGAATGGCTTCCAAAAGATGTTCAAAGTCAGGACGCCAAAAATATGACTTTCCTAAAGTATAAACATGTAGTACAGCCCTTCTATAGTCAGGTGTGGGGACTGTGCAACTGCTGTTCCCTGCATCTTTCACCAACATAAGCAATAAATGCACATAGTGAGACGTATTAAAGAGTCTTAGAGACCCTGGGGTTGAATGTTCATTAGTAGTCAATTTCTTCACTGATCATATATAAGGTCTGTATAACCTTATCTCATTTTGGGGCTCAGGCACCTTTCTTAATAGATTGTGGGAATGCTCTAAATATATCTTAACTTTGACAAGGAATTTGATAAAGTTAGCCATGGCATGGTGATTAGAATGCTAATTAAGTGTTGCTTGTATGACATGGCCATTAAGTGGATACAGTACATGGCTAGCTCAAAAATCATACTCAGAACATGCTCTTTAAAGGTTCCTTTTGAAACTGGAAAGAGATATCGAGTGAAATGCCATGAGGATCATATTAGGTTGC
This sequence comes from Charina bottae, assembly GCA_023362775.1. Lineage (NCBI taxonomy): Eukaryota > Metazoa > Chordata > Lepidosauria > Squamata > Charinaidae > Charina > Charina bottae. The sequence continues at coordinate 2,452,570 of JALMGJ010000053.1, read as the reverse complement.
CAACTATTGTCCAATCAGCCTTTTGTCAATAATCTGTAAACTTTATGCTAGATATCTCTATTATAAACTTTTCAATTAGATGCTTCTGGAGAAGATCCTGGCCCCTGAAGAGGCAACTTTCAGATCAGGATATTCCACTGTGTATAAACGTGCAGTTCTACACCATGAAACTGAGAAGTATACTAACCCTCCTGAAGGTACCATTTATGTTGCCTTTATTGATATAAAGGTGGCTTTTCACTCTATTCCTCATGACAGACTTTGGAAGAAATTAGCCACATCCATTGATCTTTGCCTTCTCAGCTTGATAATTTTGCCACTTTACATCAGATGACCACCATATCTACTACTGTGGACAAGAGACATGCTGGGCTTGATGAATCCAAGGCTGGAGTTAAAATCGCTGGAAGAAACATTAACAATCTCAGACATGCAGATGATACCACTTTGATGGCTGAAAGTGAGGAGGAGCTGAGGAGCCTTATGACGAAGGTGAAAGAAGAAAGTGCAAAAGCTGGGTTGCAGTTAAATCTCAAAAAAACCAAGATTATGGCAACCAGCTTGATTGATAACTGGCAAATAGAGGGAGAAAACATGGAGGCAGTGACAGACTTTGTATTTCTAGGCGCAAAGATTACTGCAGACGCTGACTACAGCCAGGAAATCAGAAGATGTCTACTTCTTGGGAGGAGAGCAATGACAAATCTTGATAAAATAGTTAAGAGCAGAGACATCACACTGACAACAAAGATCCGCATAGTCAAAGCAATGGTATTCCCTGTAGTAACCTATGGCTGCGAGAGCTGGACCATAAGGAAGGCTGAGCGAAGGAAGATAGATGCTTTTGAACTGTGGTGTTGGAGGAAAATTCTGAGAGTGCCTTGGACTGCAAGAAGATCAAACCAGTCCATACTCCAGGAAATCAAGCCAGACTGCTCACTTGAGGGAATGATATTAAAGGCAAAACTGAAGTACTTTGGCCACATAATGACAAGACAGGATACCCTGGAGAAGATGCTGATGCTAGGGAAAGTGGAAGGCAAAAGCTGCTGAGCACGGTGGCTCAGCAGGTTAAACCGCTGAGCCGTTAGTCTGCCGACCACAAGGTTGGCAGTTCGAAACCGCAGGGCGGGGTGAGCTCCCGCCACTAGCTCCAGCTTCTGCCCACCCAGCAGATCGAAAGCATATGCGAGTAGATAAATGGGTACCACTTCGTGGGTCAATTTGCCGGCGTCCAGCGGAGGGTCGTCCTCGATCCAAAGAAGACCTGGAGAATCCCGGTGATGACGGCGGAGGACGACAGATCCGGAAAGAACAGCTTCCTGGATGTCAGCAGCCGGCGCGGAAGCGAGGCATGCTGGGGCATGTAGTCCGATGCCTGCAGCTGAAGAGCCGGTTCCCTGTCCTCCTCCCTATCGCGCGGTAAATTTGTATGATATATGATGTATAATTGATATGTACTGATGTTGTAAGCCGCCTAGAGTCCTCCAGTAGGACTCTAGTATCTTATCTATAAATAAGATAAAATAAAATAATAAAATAATAAATAAAAAAGGAAGAGGGAATGACCAAGGGCAAGATGGATGTATGGTATTCTGGAGGTGACGGATTCGACCTTGGGGAAGCTGGGGGTGGCGACAGCCGACAGGAAGCTCTGGCATGGGGTGGTCCGTGAAGTCACAAAGAGTCGGAAGCGACTGAATGAATAAACAACAAAATTCAAAAGCTAAGGGTTTTAGTCTTTAGAAAATGTTTGAAGTCCTCAATTACATGGAAAATTAATAATAGACAAGTTGACCTGGTTAAGGACTTTAAGCATCTAGGTATGTGCTTCCAATCTTCCACGTGCTGGAATAAACTGAATTAGCTGTCTATAAGAACCCCCAGTGCCAGACTCCAAGTCAGCTGCCAGCTCGACAAGTCAGATTTTTCAGAGTGCTGAAGACCTGGCTAGCTTTTCCCTGTTTGCGGTGGTCTATAGAAATTATAAGACCACTGAAGTTTTCTCCCTGGAGAGGGGAGAACCAGAAGATTACTCACAGGGTCGTTGGAACAGCCCCCGCCTGCTTTTTTTTTGTAGTTTTCTGCTACGGAGAGAGCAGGGGGTTGGAGACAGTGAAACTACCTGAGAAACCTCAAGCTCTTTCAGGGAATCGTAAGTTAGAGCTAAGCTGGCTTTTAGATCACTTTATTTTATTTTATTTTAGATTGGATTGTTTTATCATCTAAGGTCTATCTTTGGACTTTGCACAAAACGTTGGCAAATTTTGTACTTTCTTTGCTATAACAATTAAGGTGGAAATATAACGGATTTTATGTTTTAGCATAGTAATGCTTGCATTTTTTATTTTTTATTTTTTATCTTTCTAACCTATCAGAGGACTCTGTCTCAGTTGGAAGTATAAGAGTTTATATTAAATATCTTTTGAATATATTTTGCTGGATTAACTATTGAACTGGGTTTTTCTTTTTCTTTTTCTTTCCTTTTTATAATGGTAGAAATTTAGCTTCTCTTTCTCCTTTTATAAACTGTTTGAGATACTGCCTTTTTGCTTATTTTTGATTATCGAAATTTTTCTTCCTTTATTTTAAAAAACTTTTTACTTAATGGACTGTGCCAGTAATTTTCCATGAACAGATCAGCTGACTATTTATTTGTTTTGGCTAGAACGGCCGTTGCTGAAGCCTGAGAACAAAGAGGGGGTGGGGAAGAATGGGTTTTTTAACAGCAACCTTAACAGCAATTCAAGAATTTAAGGTGGAGATTTGTGAAGCCCTCTCGGAAATTAAGAAATCACTGGAAATTTTATTTTTGCAAAATCAGGAACAAAAGGAACAAAAGATAGAAATGGAAGCAGAAGAAAAAAAATTTGAGATAGAGGAGAGGCAAGAAGGGGGAATTTCAAACACATTGGTTCAAAAAAACATTCTTACACTCAGGTTAGGAGAAAGACTGAACATGCAATTTGATAGATATTGTGAAATATGGGTTCTGACATTTTACATGAGACACAGAACAAAACAGGTTACACATTATGATTTTGGAATAACTTGAATAGGAGACTTAACACTATGTGGGATATAAAGGCATTGAAACCATGGATTTTAACTGGATACTGAGTTTATAAAAGTACTAACTATTAGTAATATAACTGTTGGGAATATTAAATGTTAAAAATTAATATGAGAGACTGTATGGATGTATAAAAATGTGATATTTTAATCATAGATAAAAGGTTATAAAATTAGTGATATAAATATAAATTGTTGTTATAGAGCATTTGAAAACTAGAAAAAAAATTTAGGGAGATATATGAAGGATGGGATGTTGAGTTTGAATTAAAATTAATACTATTATAGGATGATTTGTTTTTATAATTACTAGTATGAATATTATTGAGAATTGTTGTTAGGTTATGTATTAGGGGAATAAATAAATATAAAAATTTGTTAAATAGGTAAATATGTAGGAAGATGTAGATTATGGTATAATTATAGTTTAAATATCGACTAAGTTTAAATTAGGATTATTTTTATGGATATGTATGAATAGAATATATTTTATTTTATTAGAATTAGAATAAAATATAAATTACTGTTGATACAAAATAAGGCCTTCACTTGTTATATATATGTTTTAAGACTAATTGGATTCTATCAAGGATATAAATATGGATGTAAAAATGGAAATTGATGCAGTTAAGAACATTTAAATTGATATTACTTCAAGGAGTGGAAATTACAGGTGGACTATTGGAGAATTGCTAGAAAGATGAAACCTACATGAAGATTAGAAGATTGGACTATAGAAATTGAAATGTACATGACAAAGAAAAGTTCCTGTCTATTGTATGAAAGACCAACATTTAAAGCAAATATTGTACTTAAAGACCAAAGGCAGATTGGAGGCCATCTATTTTCTATATTTCTTTTGTATATTATTTTTCTTGACTTCACTTTTCTTTTACTTTTTTCTTACTTTGTATTTCTTTCTTTATTTCTTGTTCTAACTTTTAATATGTATTTCAAAATTCAATAAAATTTATTAATAATAATAATTAATAATAATAAATAAAGAACCCCCAGTGCCGCTGATGACACACACCAATACCAAGGAGAAGGACTTCTATCATGTTGCCACAACTGCCACCTTGAGGTTTTTTATCCCCTCTCACCCTGTGGCTGCTGCTGCTGGAACATGATGAAATTTAAAAATCCAAGGTGGATTTTCAGTTCATGGTCACACAACTTTCACCTCAATTCAATACATCTGGCTTTTCTGCCTGTGAAAATCCTGTGCACATTTTTTTTAACTGATATTGTTTCAAGGGGAGATTATTGTTCCTTCCTCTTCCAAGAAGGGCTTTCTGCAAGAGAGTTCCCAAAATCACATGTTTGCATTGTAAACTGGAGGTCAATTGAGAACTGTCTCAAAATCACCTTGGCTGTACTCCATAGTAAACTAAAAGTGCTGAAATACCCTTAGCAAAAAGGAGAGAGAAAAAGCGTTAAGTAGCAGTAGCTTCACCTGATAATAATCTTGCAAAAAGGAACTTGACTTACCAACTAAACATTCTAGAAACTGAAAATTAAGATACTGCCAAGCTCCTACTGCATAGACAACAATTTAATCATTAATTATGAAAAAAAAAACCAAAAATTATGGTCTTTTCAAAGAAGCCTTCTAGATGCAATCATAGGTGGCAAATAAATGGGAATGATGTTGAACAAGTTCAGGCTTTGAAATACCTCGAAATTGTTTGTCATGCCACCGGCTCATGGAGGCCACAAATTCAATCCCTAAAAGGGAAGGTCAGAAGAAGTGAAGCTGCCATATATTGATTCTAATGGGATTTGATCAGGCCAAAGCATCTTTCAAGCAAGGTTCCACCATATATTAATTGAGTGAACCCACAAAAAGTGTTGCTCCTGCACATTATCTCTACAATATTGACCCCAAAAACACCAGAACAGCTTTTACTCTTGCTAGACATAATGTCCTCCCCTCCACTCTCTTGGAGGGAAGGTTCTATAACATATCAAAAAGGCTGAGGCTCTGTCCTTGTGATGAGGAGTAAATTGAAATTGTGGGTCATGTGTTGCTACTTTGCCTTTTTTATAGAAATCTATGAGAAATGTATATCTCCCCATGTATAACGGAATACCTGGGCAAGCTGGAGGCTGATTACCTTAGTCTCTGGCTAGCTGACCGGGTGCCAGGGATTTCAGACAATGTAGCCCAGTTCTGTGTAAGAGCTATGATTAAACATAAAGATCTCCTCCAAGTGAGGTGATGCTGAGCCTTAACTAGACTTCCATAACTCAATATATTTACTCTTCCTCTTTTTTTCCCTTTCCTTCTTCCCCTCCCCCTTTTTTTCTTTTTCTTTTTCTTTTTTCTTTTTTCTTTTCCTCTTCTCCTTTTAAATATACACATACCACTCTATGTTTTAGTTTGCTGTTTCTTTGTTATAATTGGTTGGACCTTAATCCCAACAAACCCTAGCAGGGCTTCAGCAAGTATTAGACTTAATATAAGTTAGCACAGCTTTACATTCTCATAGTAAAGTAAAGGTAAAGGTTCCCCCACATAGTCGTGTCAGACTCTAGGGGCCGGAGCTCATCTCCGTTTGTTAGCCAAAGAGCCAGCATTGTCCGAAGACGCTTCCGCAGTCATGTGGACGCATGATGCGCGTGGAACGCTATTACCTACCCACTGAAGTGGTACCTATTTATCTACTTGCATTTCCATGCTTTTGAATTGCTAGGTTGGCAAGAGCTGGGGCGAGTGCGGGATCCCACTCCATCACACGGCGCTCAGGTCTCGAACCGCCGACCTTCCGATCGACAACCCTGGTGTCTTAACCGCTGAGCCACCGTGCCCCTTTACATTCTCATAGTGTTTTATAAATTCTAGTATTATTTATGGCCTTTTATAGTTATCTGTCCTAGCTATTTATAGTATTAAGATTATTCTTTGTAAAATTCATTGTAATTTATAGGATTCTTTTGTGTTTTAATATCTCCACTCTGTAATTTTTCGTTAATAATTTTATCTTTCCCTTATTTTATTCTATCAGTATGACTTTTTATTTTTATTTCTATTTCAGTGTAATTATTACGTTATTAGTTCTATGCTGGTCTACAGCCGAAATAAAATGGATTGATTGATATATGGATAGGACTGAAAAAATAATCCTGGCAAAAAATAACTTAAAGAAATGCTAACACATTTCTTTGCACATGCCATCTTAAATAATTCACCAAATCTATTAATAATGTATGTGCAAAGTTAATTTCCCAAAGGCAAAATCCATGAAGTAAATCTGTATGAGAATAAAAACAACAACAGGAATACTCTTAATGTTCCAGTTGAGTCTTGTGGTCTATAGGTTCTGCAGCAAAAAATTAACCCAGAAGGCATTTGTCATGTGCTGCTATTGGAGGTAGAGAGCCAGTTTGGTGTAGTGGTTAAGGCATCAGGCTAGAACCCCAGAGACCATAAGTCTTTGCGCCTTAGGCACAAAGCCAGCTGGGTGACTTTGGGCCAGTCACTCTCTCTCAGCCCTAGGAAGGCGGCAATAGCAAACCACTTCCAAAAATAATTGCCAAGAAAACTGCAGGGACTTGTCCAGGCAGTCACCAGGAGTCAACACTAACTCAAAGTATGCATGCACACACATACCAAAAAAAAAAAGATATTGAAAGTATCCAATGAGAGTTGAATCAGTCTTCATTTACATGCAGATTATATCAGTTCAGTGTTCTGTGCTGAATTTTATAAATAATATTCCAGCTTGTCTGGACAGTCTTAGGTCAAATCTGCCCTTACTCTTTAAGCTGCTCCTGCCTGTGCTCATGTTGGTTTCTAAACCAGGTTAAGGAAATCCTGTCCAGACTGAGACACTTTGGCAAATGACTTGCAAATTATTCAGTCAAGTTGGCAGACAAATGTTCCCCCGCTGTAGAGGATCCTCCTAAATATAGTCAGTTCACTACAGTAAGGTGGTTCCATAACAGGCTTGCTAACTGCACTCAGAGAGTCAGGTTCTGCAATATCAGTCTTGGGACCAGTATTGTTCAACATTTATATTAATGACCTGGATGATGAGATGGATTGGCTGCTTATCAAATTTGTAGGTGACACAAAATTGGGAGGTCTGGCCAACAGCTGGGGTGATCGAATGTGCTTTAATCTGTACAGGTTCGACAACTGGCTGAGAGGAACAAAATGTCCTTTAACATACGTAAATGTCCTTTAAGGCATTCGTACAACATGGAGTATTCGCAGCTTGGAAGCACTACATCAGAGGACTTGAGTGTGGTCATTTACAGCAAGCTGCACATGAAACAGCAGTGTGAAAACAGCTGTGAGAAGGACTAATACAGTTCTAGACTACATTAGAAAAAATGTATCAAAGGTACAGGATGTAATTATGCTAGATTTGCCCTGGTTTCCAGATATTATCCCTACAATATCTAGTCCAGAGCTTTCCAAACTTTTCATGTTGGTGACACACTTTTTAGACATGCATCATTTCGTGACACACTCTTACAGCAGGGCACAAGGCAGGCACTAGGACCTGCGCGGAATCACAGCAGGTTTGGAGGCAGCAAGGCACAAGGCAGGCACTAGGACCTGCGTGGAATCCTGGCAGGGCTCGGAGGCAGCCGCAGCCATGGCACACCCAGTCACTGCAGCTGACACACTAATGTGTCCCGACACACAGTTTGGAAAGCTGTGATCTAGTCCTATATCTGGTTTGTCATTCATTCACATATGCCACCTGTTACTCTGGTACCTGGGGTTTAGACACAGACACCTTGAATACTGATTCAAAATTATTCTGTTGTCACAATTATCTGCTAAATCAGAAATAGGCCACAAGATGTATGTAGCCCCTAGTACCTTATTTACAGACCCTCAACATCATGCCACTTATTTATTTACCGTATGGCATACATTGCCAGGGAATCTACAATGTTTTATACACAGTAGATATTCTGGCGCCGATAGTTGCTAGTCTTCCTTGCACTGATGCACCACAAGAGGGTGAGCTAGCTTTGCTTCAGCTGGCCAGCAGCATTCCTTTTTAGGGAAGTTGGCTCATCCGGGTTTTTTTCTCCACCGATCCTCCGTCAGCACCGGTTCAAGCTCCCTGCACAGAGCGCCACCAGCGTTTCCCCCCACCGAAATGGGGGTACCTATTGATCTACTCGCAGATGGTATGCTTTTGAACTGCTAGGTGGGAGGAAGCTAGGGATGAGATGACGGGAGCTCACTTCCGTCACACGGAGCTGGGCTCGAACCATTGGAGTGTCAACCATTTCTGGCCAGCAAACTCATTAAAACTCGTGTCATTAAGCTAATGTACACCAAATTTGAACCATTTGGACATGGAAAAAGGGTGGGATACTTCGCCTTCTACTCTTATTCCATCCCTTAAGTGTCCCAAAATTGGCTGAAAAACAAAATAGTCACAAGTCTTTCAGAGATGTCCCTATGTTGGCTGAATAGTCCCCTGCTAGTTGTAGCCCCCTGCTAGTCCCCTGCTAGTTGTAGTTGTAGTTGTACTTTAAAGCTGAAGCTCAAATACTTTGGCAAACTAATGCGAAGAGAGGACTCACTGGAAAAGACCCTGATGCTGGGAAAGACTGAAGGCAAAAGGAGAAGGGGATGGCAGAGGATGAGATGGTTAGATAGCATCACCGATGTAATGAACATGAATTTGAGTAAACTCCAGGTGACAGTGGAGGACAGGAAGGCCTGGCGTGCTATGGTCCACGGGGTCACGAAGAGTCAGACACAACTTAACAACTGAACAACAACAACCCTGCTCTTAGACTTCTGTGATGGGCACTCCAAAAATGAATCAATAATCAATCAATAATCGCTTGATCCTTGGGAGGAAAGCTATGGCAAACCTAGACAGCATATTAAAAAGCAGAGACATCACCTTGCCAACAAAGGTCCGTATAATTAAAGCTATGGTTTTCCCAGTAGCAATGTATGGCTGTGAGAGCTGGACCATAAGGAAGGCTGAGCTCTGAAGAATTGATGCTTTCGAACTGTGGTGCTGGAGAAGACTCTTAAGAGTCCCTTGGACTGCAAGGAGGTCAAACCAGTCAATCCTAAAGGAAATCAACCCTGACTGTTCATTGGAAGGACAGATGCTGAAGGGGGAAGGAGAAGGGGACGGCAGAGGGTGAGATGGTTAGATAGCATCACCGATGTAATGAACATGAATTTGAGTAAACTCTGGGAGACAGTGGAGGACAGGAAGGCCTGGTGTGCTATGGTCCATGAGGTCACGAAAAGTCGGACACGACTGAATGACTGAACAACAACAACAACAAGTTGTAGCCCACTCTTGTTCTCTATGCACCTCTAAGTTTTAAGGACTGACCTCAATAGACCACTACTTGATGTGTGTCATAACCTCCTCCTAACAATATACTGCCCTCTCAGATCAGAGATCATCTATTTATATTCTTTCTAGATGCTTCAGAATGCTGACAAAAATGCACATCCTTCTTATAACTATCCTGCTTTTCTTTAGCAAATAATATGGTCTTAATCCATTAATGTGTCTATTCAGTTTTTTGCATACCCTGCTCCTTTTCTTACCATAAATTGCTTTTAGTTTTAACTCACAAACACCTGGAAACCCAAAAGTAGTGTGTTGTCTCACTGACAGTTCAGGAAAAATCCACTAAATGCAGAAAAGACAAAAACAATTTATGACTAAATATAAAAGATAAAGACCAACGTGTAGAAGTGATCTGGGCTGTAGTGATAAGGTCCTACTCTTTATGAGATAGAAAACTTCCAGAGTTTCAAATCCTTCAATGCCAGTCACCTCCGAGTTCCTAACTAAACTAAAAATACTGGATGGTATCACATTCTGTAAACTGAGTTACTCAGTAAGATTCAGTCTCCTTTGGCTGGGAGATTGGACCATTAAGTCATGTTGAGATATCAAATTTAGCTGCTTGGGAAGGGAGATGCAGTAGATTTGGTTGATAATATGTAGACTTGGGGAAACACAAAATACGTTGGTATAGATAATTGAGTTCAGAAAGGTAATATTGGTTTACTTTTAATTTACGATCATGCATCAATAGTAACATCACTGATTTTGCATTAATAAATCCCAATTAATGGAAAATGGTATCTTAATGCTTTCTTGGAAAACTCCCTATTTGTGGAACAACTAAAAAAAAAGTATAGACATCTTCTCTGCCCCCTTAAAGAAACAGACTCAACTAATTTGGGGATAGGTTGGGATACATTTAAAGCATTTGTTAATGATAAAATAGTAGCTTATGCTTCTTGGAGAAAAAAGATACATGAAGTTATTGCACTTGTCTACATAGTCGCTTGGAACACAAAATAGGATCAAAATAGGATGATGAGGTGAGGAAGGAAATGTAATTTCAGGAACAACGTGATATCTAATTTGTATGCCTCCTTGTTTCCCACATTATTTTACTAGTCTAAATCAGGGTTTCTCAACCAGGGTTCCATGGAAGCTTAGTGTTCTGAGAGAGGTCACTAGGGGTTCCCCGGGAGATCACAATTTATTTAAAACATTATTTCAAATTTGGGCAACTTCACATTAAAGAGGTACGTTTCATTCTTTATTTTTAGCTCATGAACACTGTAAGTGCATATATACAGGCCTACACATGAAACAAATATGATAACTTTGTAACTTGTGGCCTGAAAAGACCTTTGTAATCTTTGAGCCTGAATGAATGTGCAGGGGTTCCCTGAGGCCTGAAAAATATTTCAAGGGTTCCACCAGAATCAAAAGGTTGAGAAAGGCTGGTCTAAATATGCAGATACATCAAAACTGCACAAAGATAACCGATGCTATAGAACTGCTCTGTCATAGTTAGAATCTGGGAATGTCAAACTATCTCATAGTTCTTTCAGAATATGGAGGGCAAGAATGGATGGAATATACACAGTTTGAAATATCTACACAACACACACTTTACATTATTCAGAACTGAGTTCTGTAGATGATCGTGTGAGCTTGCTCAGTCCCACTTCCATATGGATAGACTTTGATGTACGTAAGCTTCCTTGGCTTCTGAAAACCTTCATGAATATTCCAGCTTCTGAGGAACTCTAAACAGAAACTTATGTGCATGACTTTACTATGACGATATCCATACTCAACATGAAAATGTCAGGGGCAAGGAAAATGTGTAATATAAAGGGACAAGCCTGCAGTGAAGTCTTGCCAATATTTTTGTTCGAATAAGATGCTGCAGCAAGACGCTGTTGATGTCAATCATTTATATCAGAGTCTGATTCATTTTGCTTGAAACTGTGGAAACACAATACAGAATGGAAGACCTGGAGAAAGGGAGGAGGGAAAAATAATACCATCTTTTTAAAAAATCTGCAGAGGTCATATCATTAAAAGAACAAAGCTCCATTCGTTCAAAAACAAGATATAAGATCCGACCCCAGATATATGGGTCACATCTCCAACATTTTGTCCTTTGGTGAGGTCACATTTTGTCAATCGTTAAGCAGTTCTTTTGTTTTTAATTGCCAATCTAGTCTTTAATGGAGTCTTAACAATTGAAAGTTGACATTATGCTCACAAAACCAGATCTAAACAGTTATATTAGCCTCTGTGAGAGATCATAAAAGTCCAGGACATTGATGAAAATTTTTAATATATTAATGGATGCAGTGAAGTATCCAGTGGTTCTGTCAATCATTTTGTCAAAATGCCTCCTTTATTATGGCAAACCAGAGATTATATTTTCTGTTTCTATAAGTTAAGACTTAGGGCTAAAAAATATCAAGGCTGTAAAAATCAGGAGCTAGAGTTTTCTGCATCTCTTTGCTACCATCAAATAATCATCTGGATTTTTTGCAACCCTGATCTGGTAGCTCTAATTAAGTAGTTTCTTCTTGCTCTTGCTATGAAACAGTTGAGATGATCAATGGAGCAATGACATTTTTACGTGATCCTTTTGCAGAGTTAGGGTTCAGTTTTAGCAAACAATAGAAAGAAAGAACAGATGAGCAACTGAACCAACACATCTGTACAGAGTACGGTATTTGTTTTAAATAAGGCAGGCCTTTCCGTGTGGCCTCAGAAGTCTAGATTCAAAGAGAGATCAGCCTTTCACTATCAATCTTTTATTAATCTCTGCAATAACCATTAGGTGTTTATCTTTGGCTGCATTTCTGCTTTTCTTTTATACAGATAAATGGTCTTGATTCAAACAGGACACTGTAGCTGCATACAGAGATCTGTGAAGACATACCAGCATGGTGCTAGGTTGGGCTGGAGAGCCAATATTTGTATGCCAATATTTGCACATGGCTAATCAGGCAAATTCTTAAAGAGATGGGAGTACCAGACCACCTTACTTGTCTCCTGAGAAACCTGTACGTGGGTCAAGAAGCAACAGTTAGAACTGGACATGGAACAACCAATTGGTTCAAAATTGGGAAAGGACTATGACAAGGCTGTATATTGTCGCCCTGCTTATTTAACTTATATGCAGAGTACATCCTGAGAAATGCTGGGCTGGAAGAATCACAAGCCGGAGTTAGGATTGCCGGGAGAAGTATCAACAACCTCAGATATGCAGACGATACCACCCTAATGGCAGAAAGCGAAGAAGAACTAAAAGAGGAACTAAAGAGCCTCTTGATGAAGGTGAAAGAAGAGAGTGCAAAAGCTGGCTTGAAGCTCAACATTAAAAAAAACTCAGATCATGGCATCTGGTCCCATCACTTCCTGGTATATAGAAGGGGAAGAAATGGAAGCAGTGACAGATTTTATTTTCTTCGGCTCCAAGTTCACTGCAGACGGTGACTGTAGCCATGAAATTAAAAGACGCTTGCTCCTTGGGAGGAAAGCTGTGGTTTGCCTGGATCCCCATTGAATCTGATTCCACAATCTAAACTTTACTAATAAATACAATCATGTCTTGTTCAAGATAATCTATGTGTGAAAACTGTCTTAGGAGTAATTGCAAGGCAGTAGGAGGAACCCTTTCCACATGTAACTTACTGCAGTACAAGGGAAGCCAGATTTTATGGATTGCCACCACTATGTGGCAAAGTGGTAAAAGGAGAAAATGAGCGTGCCAGCAAGCATCTAGAACAAAGACAAGCTGGAGATGCCTGGTGTTCACATATTGCACCAAGATTTTGTTGTGTCTGGTACAGGGATAGAGCAATGTCTTTGGGTGGCATTTCTATCATTCAACTCCTTCCTTGGGGCTGATTCAGGAAGTCCCTGCTAGTAAGCATCTGCTATGCTTATCCTTTCAGAGCTAAACGTGTTGCAGTTGGATCCTACTATGAACACCTCCTATTAAACCTCAGATTCAGATCGACCAAACTCAGTAAGTCCAGACCTACTTGGACACTCCAAGTTCACCAATTACGGACACACTGGGATTGTCAAAATGCAGCATCATTCCATAAGTGTGCTAGGACATAGCCCATTTCACTAGCTTGCCAGCTTAATCTCAACATGATTTCTCAGAAATATTTTGACTTACAAATGGATTTATACAGACAATCCTCTTCAGCCTGATGAAAATGCAAGGGTCTGGATTCTTTCATTTCTGCTTTGACTCTTTTCAGCCTGTCAGCTATTTGTTTCATGAAGGATGCGAGAACTGGCCTGGAATAATACCCTCTGGTTTTGTTAACAGCACGATTGCTTGGTAACCTCAGGATGAAACCATGAACAATATGTGGCATTTCTGGAAGTGTTTGCTTTATGACAAGCAGCAAGATGTAACCATGGCCATTGAGGAGGTTTTTTCCCACTGATAAATTCCTAAAATCTGGAGCATTTAAGAAAGCGCAAGCAATTTTTTAAGGCTCCAGGCAGCATTTTCTTTCATTATCTTTCTTGCTCTATTAAATGTGAGTTTTTCAATCAGCCACTGAGTTTTCTTCATGATGCAAAATCAATATGGGTTTGTGTGTGCAAGTGTGTGTGTGTGTGTGTGTGTACACAAGCACATCTCCTTTCTTAGCCTCCTTTGATTGATGTCATATATCACATTTTATGAAAAAGCAATAAGATGAGCCTTTATATTTTTGTTGCTGGTTACAACCACACAAGATTTCCCCTTGCTACATGTCAGTCATCATAATCAATCAAACTTTCCCGGGGAAAACCAGGCAACATTTATCCACAGAGAGAGTCTATTTTATACTATGGGTCAAAGAAGTGCAGATATTTCTGGGGATGATTTCCCTTCTCCACCCACCAATACATGCAGTACGTGTTCATTTATTTTATTTATTTATTTTCTATCTCACCTTTTATTATTTTTTATAAATAACTCAAGGTGGCGAACATACCAAGTACTCCTTCCTCCTCCTGTTTCCCCACAACAACAACCCTGTGAGGTGAGTTGGGCTGAGAGAGAGGGACTGGCCCAAGGTCACACAGCCAGCTTTCATGCCTAAGGCGGGACTAGAACTCTCAGTCTCCTGGTTTGCCATTGGCTCCTTCTTAGGGCTGAGAGACAGGGACTGGCCCAAGGTCACCCAGCTGGCTTTTATGCCCAAGGCGGGACTAGAACTCAGAGTCTCCTGGTTTCTAGCCCGTTGCCTTAACCACTGGACCAAACTGGCTCATGATGTTGGATGTCAATCATCTGATTGTCACAAACAGAGAACAACCAGCCCACCTGCCCCTACAAACATTAGGAGTACTAAATCTGGGCTGCAAAAATCCAAATTATCACCAGATGGCAGAAAAGAAAGTTTCCTATCTGCTCTCTAGTGGATCAAACGGCTTTTTCAACCCATACATGGTCCAAACAAATATGTGTGTTTGTGTAGGTATGTATCCATGCAGCACCCATCTCATTCTCTCAGTTTTTTCATGCATATATAAAATTCAACAGAAACATACTTAACAATAAAACATAAATAGGAACATTATACAGTATATAGTTCTTTTTCCATTGTTACTTACTGCTGTAAAATCAGTTTGCCAAGATTTCATGTTATGTTGTGTAAGCAAAACAAGGTTTGCATGCAGGTCTCCTACTCCAACTCTGTAGTCATTATATTTTAGCCAAATACAATAAGGTTTGTAATTCAACTGTTGATCTTTGTCCTGTTTACATAACATTCTGCAACCTTCATTGACTCAGTTAAGTACGTTGTATGATCCTGGGCACTCTATGGCAATTGGGAAACCCAGTTCGGCTAAAAAGAAATTCTCTCTTTGAATGGTCATTCCGATGTCTATGTAGAAGAAGAAAGAGATATTCTGCTCTTGCTTCTGCAGAAGAAAAGATAAAGGGCAGCAAGGCATTTTGAACCCAAGAGAATATTTTCTTTCCATAATTGTGCTAATACATCTCTGTCCTCAGATACATGCCTTATGCCTGTGCCCTGTTGAATGCAATGAGGCTTGTTTCTAAGTAAAAATGCATAGGTTTTATTGTAACTCATACAGGTGAAGCAGGCAAATTAACCACTGTCCTTCAGTAGCTGAACCAAGCAATGTAGCTACTTCTCAACCTTCTCCATGTATAACATGGAGACGCTCAGTCTTCTTGTCTTGGCTGTATTCTGATGTTCAAGTGTATAATGCGTGCCTTCTCTGCAGTAGCTCCTGCTCTGTGGAACATTCTCCCCCCAGAGATAAGACAGTCCCCCTGGCTCCTGGACTTCCGGAAAAAACTCAAGACCTGGTTCTGTCAACAGACCTGGGGCGGGAAGAAGAGTGTACACTCTTGGGGATGGCTAATACCTTAGGGTGGCCCTAGAATGCCCTTTCCATGGTTTTAAAGAAGATACTGCCATCTAGATTTTATTGTATTTATTATATTCTTGAATTGTTATTTTAATGTTTATTTAATTTTATTTATATTTGTATTACAGTTAATTATGCTTGATTGTAAACTGCCCAGAGTCCCTCTTGAGGGAGTTGGGCAGTGATAAATCAAATAAATAAATAAATAAATAAATAAATAAATAAATAAATAAATAAATAAATAAGCAAGCAAGCAAGCAAGCAAGCAAGCAAGCAAGCAAGCAAGCAAGCAAGCAAGCAAGCAAGCAAGCAAGCAACCGGGCATCTTGCCCTTCCCACCTATTTTTCCCTACAAAAGTAACTCTGTGAAGTAGGTCGGGCTGAGAAAGAGTTACCAGCCCAAAGTCAACCAAGTGAGCTTCTGTAGCTGAATGAACACTTGGGTCACATTCATCACTGTACCGTGCTGGCTTTCAAATCTTCGGTATACACCATAGGAGCCAAGATATGATGTCTTAGAGCTTTTCAGGCAACTGTTTGATATTAAATGGCATTCTGGTGGTAAGTTAAAGCGGTCTTGCAGAACTGGGCTGCACAACTCTAGACTAGTAGATAGCAGCAAAGATTTCTAGTAGATAACATGACATTTACTGCTCTTCTGCTGTTTCTTTCAATGCTTCAAAAAGCTATTTTTTTCAGGAGGGAAAAAGCCCGCTCTGTTCATCATATCCCTTAAATATCCAGACCTATCCAAATGGTTCTTTCTTACTGCAAGTCTGTCTTCTGCGGATATCATGTCAAAGTACCCATTTTCTCACATTCTTATTCAATTATATGAACACTTCTTTTCAGAGCCCCTTCAATTGTCCAAGTAACTTCTAAAACTCTTATATTGTGTTTACTGTAGTTAAATGAATGAACAAATTAATAACTATTTCTAGGGAAATGAAACACACACATTAAGACTGAAAGAGTTGATTACACATTCTTTGTCATCACTAGTAATAAGGTCTTCGGCAGTTGCTATAACTCCTGAATTTTGCATTTTTCTTTGGTTAGAAGATAACCAAAAGGTGGGTGGCAGCAAACTGCTAGAAAACTCTTTTACTTTCTTGTACAAGAAAAAGTGTTGGACCATTCCTGGTAAGGTTGGAATGGGTGTCCTGTGATCAAAATTAGATATTCCAGGATCAGGACATATTATTCATGAAATGTTTTTCATATATTTAAAAGTAAAAGAGAATAGCTAGTTCCCAGTTCTAGATTATTTTAACTGACCTAGAAAGCTAAGCAGGATCACTCCTTGATACAGTATATTATTGGATAGGGAACCATGTGGAAAATTCAGTGGTGCAGACTAGAAAGAGAAGAAATATCCCCGAAGAAAGCTATGGCAAACTACTCCATTTCATGCCAAGAGAACTGCATGGGTGTTTTTATCTAAACTCTTCAGGAATTGAGCTCAACTCAAAGGTGACTTTACTTGAAGAAGAGAAAAGCTAACAGTGTCGTATAACACAGAATCAGGAGAATGGTAAAGAGTAAGAGAAAGGCACAAATTGAGTATCTTCTAACCAAAGAAAAATGCAAAATTCAGGAGTTATAGCAACTGCCTAAGACCTTATTACTAGTGATGACAAAGTACGTGGAATCAACTCTTTCAGTCCTAATGTGTGTGTTTCATTTCCCTAGAAATAGTTATTAATTTGTTAACAATTTGTTAATATTTGTTATTGCTAATCTACCCCACTTCATCCTCCTGAAAACTCAAAGATGCAACAGGATCTAAAGGTATCTTGTATCTTTTCCACGTGGACAACAACAGTTTTCTCCCTTCTTTATGCTTCAGAAGCATGACTATGTGCATCACCAGTTAAGAATAATGGCAGCTATAGACTATCTTACTCATTTGTAACTGTATTCTTTGACTTTTTTTTAACTCAAGAAAAAGTTGCTAGATAAATTCCACCATGCCAATGGTAACTGTATCTTTTAGTCATAAAATGTACATTTGGAAATGGGGAATGTTTTAATTTTTTTGATAAGATATATTTATCATATATTTATATTTATATTTCCCCAGGAGAATATATTTTGCATCCAATCAGTTCCCATCACCAGAGCCTTTTCCTTTGCTCAGTCAACTAGCAAGTTTAGAATTAGAATATATGGTTGTTTCTTGTTGTAAAAGATTCTTAGTTGTAAGTCACATAACCCAGTGAGAATGGTTTGAGAATTTTTGCTGAGAAAACTCACATTATGAACTTCCTCGTTTTATCACTCTTGTAAATACTTGTTATTTTACTTTTCTAAAGCCTTTATTAACCTATCAGCATTTCAGGGTTGTGGAGAATCAATTGTATCACAAAACAATGAAAAAGCAGATAAAAATCTTAATGATCACAAAATCCCAGCATGAAGATCTTGCTTTCGGTGCATTAGTATATAAGCCTTTGGCTAATTCTGCTTATTTTATGCCTCTCAAATTCTAATAATATTAAGGTGGATACACTGGTTTAAACTAAGGAGCAATTTATCTAAACTTTCAAATTTGCATAATGTCTGAGATCATAGAGTCAATAAACAAACAATGTTGCCATCATGTCAGGCCATAACTATCAATCTCACGAATCAGTAACTGTAGAAATACACAATTCAATAATAAAATGCTCCTATTACATACAGATACTGAAGCTGAAGCTCAAAAACTTTGGCCACCTAATGCGAAGAGAGGACTCACTGGAAAAGACCCTGATGCTGGGAAAGACTGAAGGCAAAAGGAGAAGGGGACGGCAGAGGATGAGATGGTTAGATAGCATCACCGATGTAATGAACATGAATTTGAGTAAACTCTGGGAGACAGTGGAGGACAGGAAGGCCTGGCGTGCTGTGGTCCATGAGGTCACGAAGAGTCGGACACGACTTAACGACTGAACAACAACAACAAAAATTACATAGAGAGTGAAAGATAGAAATGTACTGGCTTTAATGAACCTTACATTAGGTTTTGCAGCTATACGGGCAAGTTCTGTCATTGATAGAAGTTCTTCTGCTAAGCAGAAAAGGGAGGACTAAGATTTGGTAAAGATTTTGATGAAGTTAAGGCAAAGTGAGCATTAATGGAAAGACCAATACACCCAATCACTCACTTCCATTCACCCAACCTAAATTCCATTTGGACAGTTTGATTTCTGAATTGAACCTCTCACATCAACATTCTTGTTACACTCAGTTCTAGCACAGTGAAAACCATTTATGCATTCAGCAGGAAAAAAACACGATAAAGTCTGTACTCAGTTATATTGTATCAAACTGCAGCTAGTGAAAAAAAGCATGTTTTAGTGTTTCCCTATGAGTAAATTGGATGTTATGTCATTCTGACTTACAAATAGATTTGTACAGACAAACTGAATCTACACGTAGCATACTTAGACAAATCCTTTGAAATCAATGGAAGTTAACAATGACTAAATCCATTAATTTTAAATAATTCTCTTCAAAGTATGATCAAGTCTGGGTCCAACCCATTTTTTATGAGATGTTCCTGGTACCCTGGCTATCTTCTTGCACTTGCTTCTTGTAATTCTCAGGTCTACATGAGGAGGATTACCAGGGATTTGCTCTATACCCTCTATCATCTTTCTCACTGTAGTTTTAAAGTGATACTGTATCTAAATATGGAGAGCCCCTTTATCTGTGTAGGCTCTTTCCTCATCTGGAAACCAGGAGAGAAGGAAATCTTTTTGACCTCCTTGGAATTACAGCCAATGGCCTGAGAGCTGATAGAGAAATAGAGAGAAAGTCTACTTTGGGTAAGCTGAAGCTGTTGGTAAGGAATAGAGGAAACAACATGACATTGATAAGTACTATTGAAAAGCAATGTGGACTTGAGGATATAATCTATGTATCTATGGGCAAAGCAACCAATAATTTAATAGTATTAAACTATTACTTTTTAGATATATATGCAAAGGGTTGAAACCTAAGAGGTACTTCTCTAAAATAAGTGTGTACCTTTGTTCAGTTAGGCTCTACATTGTGCAAAACTTTTCTTCTGCATATAAATGAACTTGGGCACCTGGAATATGCAGTCATTTTGTGGAGAATTCTACCACATACCAGGCACATGTTTGGCATCTGAAATACCAATGGAAAACAAGCATCTGACTATGTTGATCCACACTTGAGAAACTTTTATTTATTTACCAGTGGTATTGTACATCTTAACACATAGGATTTATTTGCTCCCCTTTTAGTTACACAACAACTCAATAAAATAGATCAGACTGACATATAGTTAGCATATAAGCTTGAAGGAAAGAGATATATTGGTTAAATTAGCTCAAAGGTCCCAGGGATCAGAAGATATCAGTGCATAGAATCAATGAATCTTTAGTTAGATATTTGGATACTAATTACAATGTTTGCTTGACCAAAGACAGTATGATCCACTCTATTAATTCAAAAGTGCTTCATAACACTGCCCCAGAGGAACACCATCAATGTAGCACATTCCAGTGAAATTCAAAATGATGTCAGAAGTTAATAACTACAATCTCCCCTTGACTGAGTATAATTCTTGTAAATATTTTACCCCATCCTTCATTTTCTATCAGTGGCTCAGCAGGAAGGAATTAATTGCTGTTTCCTTGGCCTTTAACAATAGATGCAAACCTAATTTCAGCCTTTGTTGGTTGAATTAACATATGGGGATATTCATGCTCCAATATCTTTGCTGCTAATGGTATTCACTTCAAGCACAATAAGGGTTGCAAATGAAGTCCTTTGTCAGCATTGCTCTGTGGCAGATCATAGAAACATTATGCAACCTCCTCATTTTGCAGTAATTTGTCACAAATTCTGTTGGTTTTAGCCATAAGCCAGTGCAATCAAAAATGGAAGGAAGGAGGAAGTGAGGACAGAGAAGAAACAGAACATCTAAAATTTGCAGAAATATACATATTTATAATGGCAATAGCTAGTTAGTTATTTACAAAAGATTAAATGCCATCTGCCACTAGATTCTAGGTTGTTTTGAATAATAAAAGGATAGAAAGATAAAACATAATAAAAGGTAAGGTAAGGTTTCCCCTTCCAGTCGTATCCGGCTCTAGGGGGCGGCGCTCATCTCCGATTCTCAGCCAAGGGAGCCAGCGTTGTCCACAGATGCTTCTGTGGTCATGTGGCCAGCATGACTAACCGCCAAGGCGCACGGAACGCTGTTACCTTCCCACCGGAGTGGTACCTATTTATCTACTTGCATTTTTACATGCTTTCGAACTGCTAGGTTGGCAGGAGCTGGGCGAGAATGAGAGCTCACCCCATTACGTGGTGCTTCCGGGTCTCGAACTGCCTAAAATCAAAATAAAACACTACATCTGCTAACCACTGTTGAAGATCCTCCATTCTGAAAGTCGTGTGAAAGAATATAATTTTATCTTCTTTCTGACTGACAAAAGGGTGGCAACTCAGGGTTCAGGGTACTCTACGGGGGGGGGGGAAGGCTGCTGCTGAGAAGGCCATCATATAGACTGTTACTCCCTTGATCTTTTGGGGAGTGGATACCCATGTCTCTCCCTTCTGACTAGTCCATGACTCTTGATTAGATTGTGTTGGGTGAGCAGATTCTATCTGGAGCAGATGGACATGAAGGTAACAAAGACCAAGCCATATAGGAATATATAGGTATTCACTAGCACCTCGAACTGGGCCAAAAACCTACTAGTAACTTAGGAAGCTCCTGCAGGTTTGATGTTATTCAATTAACCTGGTTGGGACCAGACAATAGGTGGGCACCCTCATGCTGCACCAGCTGCAGCTTCCAGGTCATCTTCAAGGGCATCCCCTTTATAGCATTTATATTGCTGCCCAATTCAGACAATGTGATTCTGGGTGGCGTACAAAAAAGAAAAGAAAAAATCATCAGCCAGCTAATACAAAAGAAAGTAGCACATACCATTAAAACCTACTAAGAAAATAAAATGGCAATGAGATCTGAATTATACTGTAACTCCTCAAAGTAGAAATTCTGCTCAACCTGAACCAAAGGCCTGGAGAAAGACCCAGGTATTGATTGCCTTTCAAAGAGCTTGCAGGATTGCGGCCAACCACATGTTGAGGGAAAGATCACTCCAAAGGGTAGGATCCACCACTGAGAAGGCATGCCTCCTGGGTCCCCTTAGATGACATTGTTTCATTGGGGGACCTGGATTGTTCTGTAAACCAAATTGCAGTAATTAGACTGCAAAAAAGACAAGTCCATGAGTCACTGTTTCTTGAGCCTCCTGGTTCAAAAAAATCTGCCAGCCAAAGCTGGGCATACACTTTCCTCACAACTGTTCTAGCAAGATCTGTGACTCCAGGAAAATCCCAATATCCATAGTGTCTGTGTGTGTGTGTGTGTGTGACTGTGTGTGCCTTCAAGTTGGTTTTTGACTCCTGGTGACTGCCTGAACTAGTCCCTGCAGTTTTCTTGGCAAACTTTCAGAAGTAGTTTGCCATTGCCTCTTCCTAGGGCTGAGAGAGAGTGACTGGCCCGGTTTCCAGCCTGGTGCCCCAACCACTACACCAAACTGGCTCTCCCAATATCCATTATAGTGTGCTATTATTCCTGATAATTAAAAGCAAATGCAATTTATCTTCTTTCAGTCTTTATAAGCATGGCAACAAAATAGTCAGAACTCAAGAATCCCTCTCAAATGTTGAATGCCAAACAGGGTATTCAGTAGCTTAGAATATCTCAGCGTTTCTTCAAAGGCTGAGCAGTGAGAGGTTAAGGACTGATTTTTATTTTGCTTTGTTCAGAAATCAATGTTGCAATTCTTGGTCCAGTAAACACACCATTGATTAAAAATGCATATCTTGATTGAAATAATGCAGAAACTAAAACAATTACCAAGGATTTGCAAGATATCCCCAAGGTATTTCTAGCATGTGTTGATTATAGAGAATATGGATCAATAAACAATGGTTTTCGTATATTCTGTGTACATTTTTTGACCCAAAGACCAAGATTTTGGTAAGCTGGAAAACTGATAATGGCCAGTGAACATGTACTTTTGATGCAAAACTATAAATGTGTTTTTTAGGGGTGGGGGTGAAAAGACAATGATTTTTGAAAACAGATTATCTAGACCCCTTTCAGTCAGGTTTCAGGCCAGGATATGTGACGGAGACTGCATTGGTCACACTTATGGATGATCTCTGGCGGGAGCGGGATGGAGGGAGTGCATCCATCCTGGCTCTCTTGGATCTCTCAGTGGCTTTCGATACCGTCAACCACGGTATCCTTTTGGGATGGCTCAGGGAGTTGGGGGTGGGCAGCATAGTCTTACGCTGTTTCACCTCCTTCCTCCAGGGCCATTCCCAATCGGTGGTGATAGGAGAGGAGAGATCCGACCCATGACCCCTCATTTGTGGGGTGCCACAGAGTTCGGTTCTCTCTCCTCTCCAATTTAGCATCTACATGAAACCACTGGGTGAGATCATCCGTCTCCATGGGATGAGGTATCATCAAAATGCTGATGATACTCAACTATACATCTCCATCCCGGATGAAGTAAGTGATGCGGTTGCTGCCCTGTCTCAGTGCCTGGGGGCTGTGGGGGTCTGGATGGGGAACAACATGCTTCAGCTGAACCCTGGTAAGATGGAGTGGCTGTGGATTGATGGCTTCCTTGTATCCAGGGAGTTGTCATCTTTGGTTCCAGATGGGGTAGCACTGCCTCATTCGGATCCTGAGCGGAACCTGGGGGTCCTCCTGGACTCACAACTCCTGCTCAAAGGGCAGGTGGCAGTCGTGGCCAGGAGGGCCTTTGTGCAGCTTCGGGTTGTGCGCCAGCTACACCCCTTCCTGGATCAGGATGCCCTTCGAACAGTCACTCATGCCCTTGTCATCTCCCATGTTATTGCAATGTGATCTACAAGGGGCTACCCTTGAAGAGTATCTGGAAGCTTCAGCTGGTCCAGAATGCGGCAGCTCGGGCAGTTATGGGTGCTATAAGATCAGCACACGTGACACCACTGCTGCACGAGCTGCATTGGGTATCAGTTTGCTTCTGGGTCCAATTCAAGGTGTTGGTTATCACCTTTCAATCCCTACATGGTATGAGGCCAGGTTACCTGAGGGACCGTCTTATCCCGATAACATCGACCCACCCCACTCGGTCATGCAGAGAGGGCATGCTTCGGACCACATCAACAAGAGAATTTCATCTAGCAGGGTCCAGGAGGCGAGCCTTCTCTGTGATAGCACCCGTCCTGTGGAATATCTTGCCCCCAGAGGTGAGGCTGGCTCCCTCGCTCCTGGCCTTCTGGAAGACTCTAAAGACATGGTTCTGCTACCTTGCCTGGGATGGGGGAGGTAATAGTTCCTCCTGGGGGTGGCTGGCACCATAGTGTCCCCCCTTTTATATGAGATTTTACCATTCCTTTGATTTTTATCTATTTATTATACTGGTTGGATTGTAATTTTATGGTTATAGGTTTTTAATGGTTAACTTTGTTGTAAACCACCCAGAGTCCCCCGTTGGGGAAGATGGGCAGTGATAAATTTGAATAATAAATTAAATAAATAAATAAAAAACAGTACAGTACTGTTCCCTTTATTTCTAGAGCAGAAATATATTAAAGCAACCTAGTGAGGACATCTCTTTAGCCATCATACAACAATCAGTTTCACTATGCTGGTCTGTGACTGTAATAAAGATTTGATTTGATGAATCAGTTTCAACTATATTCTTTGACCCACAAGACCTCCTCTATCTTACAATCTTGCAAATTCCTTGGAAGATGTAAACCTCATTGTTATATCACCTGGCCAAATTTGGAGTTTTGTTTGTTTACTTTTTCCTCCATCTTTCCTTTTTATCCCAGCTACCTCACAAAGAGGTCTGGGAAAGTCCCAAGCTTATGAATTCTTTTATGGCATTTTAGTTAATTCTAGCAAAACTCCAATAACGGATCTTGTATTTACCTTCTTTTAGATCAAATTGATCATTATGTTTTTATAGAAAGATCCATAATGGCATGCAGGGGTGTCCACAAGATATGGTCAAAAAAGTCAAAATGGTGGCCACAAATGTGTGATCAAAGCTCTACTCATTTTTTTCTTGGCTGCAATCTGGACTTTTTTGACCACACCCTGTGGACACCCCTGATGACACGCAAGCTTCTAGGAAAGTTCCTCCTTTCTCCTTTATTGGACTTCCCTTGGTTATGTCACATGTATGGGTCAAGAAAGAACCTGGAGGCTGATTCAGCACAATGTATCATTTCATTTAATTCTAACCCATTGATAGAAATGAGTTCATTGTTTATTGGTGCATTCCTTTATTTCATTTAAACCATCTGAATAACCTTTAAAAGTGACCCTTCCCATTCACTTCAGTGTATTGGTTACTCCAACTCCAACTAGGATAGCTGAGGGAGGACAGAATATTTTCAATCCAGGGTATCCAAAGTCCATTCTAACCATGTTGAGATTAAGTTTATGAGAAACTGCTGAGACCTTTTGGGTGATGGAACACCAACCATTCTCATTGATGGAGGTCCACTTTGCCAATGAAGTGTGAGAAGAGTTGCCATTTTGACATATGCAAAAATTCTTCATTATACAGAGCATGCATCTCCTTTCCTAGAGTTCTCTGAGCTCCAGCTTCTAGGACATATCCATTTATGCCAATATAAATATTTAGTAATGAATATTATAACTCTAGTTTTTATGTAACATAAGGAAATAAACTGAAAAAGTAAACTATCAGTACAGGGGTCTTTACCAAAAATTATGTTTGCTGCTTTTTTTCTTTATTAAAGTCAAATGAGAACATCAACAGTTTAATTTTACATAACATTCTTTCACCTCCTAAATAAACAAGCTATTTATATAGTATAACTTCTGAAAAAGCTGAGATTAAATGTGAGTAGTTCTGCCATTGAGACAATTGCACTGGATTCATAAATGTAATTACCTTTAAGAGACACTGCTCTATTCGATTTTTCTGGAAGCTTTGTTGGTTACATACATCATTATTACCATTATTCAGGTTCACTCTGTATTCTGTGTGAAACTTCCCTAACCTTTTGCAAATGCCTTTTCATTTTTATGAGAGAATATCAATAGTTCTGCTTCAGTATCTTTAATGTACGAAAGCCAGACCATTGGGAATTGGTGTTTAATCATTTCTACGAACTGAAAATACAATTGGGAGAGAAGACATGAAGAAAGTATTTTTTCTTTTGTGGTCCAAAAAGCTTCTTATTATATTTAAAAATAATAAGGTTAAATAATAATAATAAGGTTTAATAAGGTTAAAAATCAATCCTAAAGATATTACTCTGTCCTTTTAACTTTGGAATTTTAAACATCCAAAATGAAGCTTCAAATGATTCCTTGAAAGAAGTCATTTTCAATAAGGATTAACAATAAATGCAACAACAATATATTCCATATGGATGGATGAACTTATGAATATGAAAATTAAAAAGAACAATTCATATAAGTGTAGTGTTGATGGAGAAATACATTATTAAAAAAATAAACCACTGCAGACACTGAATATACTAATACAAAAGAATAGAAAGAACTTGATCCAATGATATAAATCTAAGCCTTCCCTCACCCCCCTCCCCAGAAACGATGAAAGGAGATAAAATGTGCATATCTTAATTTATATAAATAGGAGGACATCTAGGCATATTTGTTATAATTTAAACAGAAATACAAATAATGTATTCTATTTATATTTGGTCTTGCTATGCTAATGAGAATTTTAAAAACTAACATTTTAAAAAGGGAATCTAAAAGTTTAAAACATAAATCAAGACTAAGATTAAGATTAATTAATAATTAAAAATTTGGCAAAAGAGCTGTTTTTTTTACAGATTATCTACATTTAGATGTTGAACAGCCCAGGAAATGAGATAGACCTTTGTGGGACATCATACATTAATGCCTCAATATAGATTTTTTTTAATCCGTTCAATTGTGTCCGATTCAAATATAGAATAATAGCTTCCTAATAAGACTTTCTGGATGTCTTCTAAATATAGTCTAATGGTTACTTGAACCTCTGCAAAACAGTGATCCCTGTCCCAGTTCTAACAGTTAGTCTGTTAAACTGGAGAGCCAGTTTGGTCTAGTGGTTAAGGCAACAGGCTAGAAACCAGGAGACTGAGAGTTCTAGTCCCGCCTTAGGCATGAAAGCCAGCTGGGTGACCTTGGGCCAATCCCTGTCTCTCTCAGACCTAGGAAGGAGCCAATGGCAAACCAGGAGACTGAGAGTTCTAGTCCTGCCTTAGGCATGAAAGCTGGCTGGGTGACCTTGGGCCAGTCACTCTCTCTCAGCCCAACCCACCTCACAAGGTTGTTGTGGGGAAAATAGGAGGAGGAAGGAGTATGAGGTATGTTCGCCGCCTTGAGTTATTTATAAAAATAATAAAGGCGGGATAAAAATTAAATAAATAATAATAATAATAATAGTCCAAAAGAATTGCATGGTTGATGGTAACAAATGCCATCAAGAGGTTCAAGCGAAACTTCATCCTATTTTTGATGAAGATCATTCACCGAGGTGACTAAAGTATTTGCAGTTGCATATCCAAGCTGAAAGAATAATAACAGGTGAAGATAATTAGTGTCATTCATATGTGTCTTTATCTGTGAGGCCACCACCTTCTTGATCATCTTTTCGAGAAATTGAAATTTTGAGACTGGTACAGAACCCCATCAAGTGTTTCTTCAATAGACTATTTATCAGTGCTTTCTTTAGAGAGGAAGGAACATCCTGCACCTGCCAGGAGGAAATGATAAACTTTCCTGATTCAGGGGCACTTCATTTTTGGATGATTTAATTAACTGCAGATGAAATAAATTTGTGGTAACTCTCATCTGCCATACCCTGTGTTGATCCTTAAGATCTACAAGGGAAAAAAAAATTGAAAATAATTTAGTTCACCCACCCAAAGACGCAGGTAAAGGAGAGGCCACCCAGAAGTTAAGAGAGTCTCTTCTGTGCTGCTGCAATGGAGGCAGAAAAAACCCTGCTCACTGCCTCCACTGCTTTAAAATAGATTGGCATTGAGATGGAGAAGAACTCCATGCAAATGAAGACCAACACCTAAAGAACTGGCAGCTGTGATTTCATGTTTTTGTGTAAATAATAATAATAATAATAATAATAATAATAAGCCTGAGCTGTCCCAGCCACTAAAAATACAGCAGCAAGCACTCATAATTAGCCAATAGAGCATCTGTTCAGCAAGGTGGAATTCCTATAAACCACAGCTTCTTTCATTCCCCACCCTACAATCCCAATAGCCCAATAGACAGTGAAAAGAGATGGATTCCCTCCCCCCTCCTTTCTTCTTTTTAGTCCATTCTTCCTTATATACAGTAGATCAGTACTTTCATATCAGCAATTGCCTTCACATTGGACAACAGGACTTTTAATAAAGGACCACCAACTCTGTCATCTTGACAACCTAAAAGGAAGGAGAGCCAACCAATGGCCTGCTCCCTTCTCCTGCAATCTACCATAACTCTGCCTGCTGGTTACAACTTAAGTGAT
The DNA here is from genome assembly GCA_023362775.1 of Charina bottae. Taxonomy (NCBI): domain Eukaryota; kingdom Metazoa; phylum Chordata; class Lepidosauria; order Squamata; family Charinaidae; genus Charina; species Charina bottae. The sequence goes on along the minus strand of JALMGJ010000053.1, from coordinate 2,424,228 downwards.
CACTTCCAACCAGTTTCCCATTCCCAATTCTCCTCTTTCCTCCCAAATAAATCTCACTGTGTTAATAAATAACAGTGGATTTTCTTTAAAAAAAAAAAAGAATGCCCCTAGAAATTGTAAAATAAAATGAAATTTAAGCATCTATAGAGCAGCTGGATCCCAAACATTTTATTTTAAGGGGAAGAATTAAAAATAAGCTTATTTGTCCCTTGAGAGCTAAACAAGACACTAAACTAACAAAAGCACTTTTGAAAACCACAGGATATATTTTTCAAAGTCCCTGAAGTTACTTACAACTTGGCAATCCTCCAAACAGCCATAGATGTTCTTATTGAGGAAGGAAATTAATTGAATTTGAATTTTGTCTATACAGTGTAATCAGCTATCAGCTTAAATCCTGCCATTTCTCCTTGGATAAGGGGCGAAAGTAATATACTTTGTTTTTTTGTTTGTTTGTCACCACCCATCTCATATTGCAACGACTCTGGGCAGTTTACAAACAAGTAAAGATAAAAGATTAAAATATCATTAAAAACATACAATATAAATATAAATACACATAAATATAAAATATAGAATATAAAATATAGAATATAGAATCCAAGATGGGTTTTAATACTAATACTTCTAATACTATAATATATTATTATATTATAATGTATTATTAGGGTGACCATACGTCCCGTTTTGAACGGGACAGTCCCGTTATTTTAGCATTTTTCAACCGTCCCGTCGTTTTGATAAAAATCTCCATTTTGTCCCTTTTTTAAACCCGGCGGGAAGGAGGACAGGAAGACAAGAAGGAGGACTGGAGCCGGACTTGCCATTGGAGGCAGCCCGGAAGAGGCCCTATCAGCGCGGCAACTGGAAGCCCAGTTGCCACGTGCGATCCCAGCAGCAGAAGCAGCACCACAGTCCAGGTTCCTGCCTCCTTACCTGATCCTGAGATTGTCTGCCCAGCAGTGGTGAGGCCAGGGAAAGCAGGCACGGGAAGGTTGTGGGAAGAGGGTCCGTGCGTGTCTGTGTGTGCGCGCAGATTACTTGCTCAGCGTAATCGCGCGCGCGCGTGCGCACACACACACACACACACACACACACACACACTAGGCTGACCATACGTCCCGTTTTGAATGGGACAGTCCCATTTTTTAAACAATTCTGGAGCTTCCCGTCATTTTAATAAAAATACCCATTTTGTCCCATTATTGAAAGTTCCTGCGGCGAAGCGCACGCGAATGCGCGCCCACTTTCTCCAGGGTCGTTTTTTACCTCAAAGAAATATGGTCAGCCTATCCAAGCGGGGCTTTTCATGCCGGTGCCGTCCGGGGTTTGCATCCGACCACGTGACTGGGGAAGTTGTATAGGAGCCGAGATTAACTGCGGGAGTACAAACGTCACTTTTATCCCCCACTTATTCTCACTGCTGCTCGGGCTGCCTTCTGCTTCCCTGTCTTTAATCCCTTGCAGAAATGTCAGGTGAAGAGAAAGAATTGGCTTTAACTCCCAAGGAGGGAGGCTTGGGAAGCTGCTATAGATCAGGAACAGTGTGCTGTAGATACAGGGAGGGAGGGAGGGAGGGAGGATGGAAGGGGGGAGGGGGAGGGGAGGAGGAAGAGGAGATGAAGGGAAGGAAGGAAGGAAGGAAGGAAGGAAGGGGAGAGAAGGAAGGAAGAAGAGGGGGAGGAGGGAAGGAGGAAGAGGAGAAGGAAGGACAGGAGGAAGGAAGGGGGAGGAAATGGGAGGAAGGAAGGAAGAAGGGGAGAGAAGGAAGGAAGGAAGAAGAGGGAGAAGGGAAGGAAGAAGAGGGGAAAGAAGGAAGGGAGGAAAGGAGGGAGGGAGGAAGGAAGGATATGAGAGCAGTACACTATGGCTGTGCAGCTCTTTGGATCACGAGGTACGAGGAAGCTTCTAAACCTGCTCTTAGAAGTATCTTTTTGCCTTTAAATCCAAAGAGCAACTGATCCATGGTTTATAACATGCAACCTCCTTGGTGGTCCCCTGCAAAGACCTCCAGAAAGGGTTAGCCAATTATCCTTTTCAACATGACGGAAGGGGGAAATCATTATCTTCAGGACTGGGCAGTAATATTATCTATGGCACCCATTAAATGTACATCAAAGCAATCTGAGCTTTCCACAAGGCCCCATCCCCTCCTTTTGGAGCGTGTCCCTCCCAGCGCACCGAGGGTCAGTGCAATCCTTCAGTTGTAATCCTTGGTGGGACACCAAGTGCAAAAGATTAGGAGAAACGCTAGTGCCCCGTCGAATGATCTGGGTAGGAAGTGTGCCAGCCTCACAAAACAAAAAAAAGCTGAGCAAACTTCCTGCTTGTCTCTAGCAATCGTTCCATATTCCTCTTGTCCTAATAAGGGAGGGGAAAAAAACTATTTTAACCCTAGAGTGGGAAATAAACATCCCTCTTTTTCATTAATTCCTTCTCGCAAAGCTAGACAATCTCTTTGCTGCTATGGTTTTAATTCTATTTTTTTTCCAGTTTCCAGGGGATATAAGGTCTCTTAATACACCTATTCCACTTTGAGGAAGGGCATTGAAAACAAGCACACACCTGCACAAATGTGCCCCTGAATTTCTTTTGTTTGCTGTGCAATTTTGGCCATGGGACCTTGGTGGGGCTTGAAAAAAGGGCCTGCGATTTACAGAAGGCCATAAACCCTGGTTGGCTTATCCTGTTTTAGCTAGTGGTGTCCCTTTCTCTATAAAGATATAGGTATAACTATAGATTAGTTATACAGTGTGTGGGATATTGAGAGCCAGTTTGGTGTAGTGGTTAAAGCAACGGGCTAGAAATCGTGAGGCCGTCAGTTCTAGTCCTGCCTTAGGCACAAAGTAGGCTGACCATATGTCCCATTTTGAACGGGACAGTCGCTTTTTTTAGCATTTTTCAACCGTCCCGTCGTTTTGATAAAAATCTCAATTTTGTCCCATTTTTTAAACCCGGCGGGAATGGCGCGGAAGGAGGATCCGAGCCGGAGCTGCCGATTGGAGGCAGCCCGGAAGAGGAAGCCCTCCTGCCTGTCAGCACGCAGCAAAGGAGGGCGGAGAGGTGGAGAGGAGGGTGATTGGCTAGGCGGGAGCCAATCGTGTGGACCGGGGGTGGGGTTTGCAGGCGGGAGCCAATCGTGTGGAATGGGGGGTGGGGTTTGCAGGCGGGAGCCAATTGCACAGATCGGGGGCGGGGTTTGCGATTGGGAGCCAATCAGGTGGAATGGGGGGCGGGATTTGCAGGTGGGAGCCAATCACGTGGACCAAGGGGCGGGGTTTGCAGGCGGGAGCCAATTGCGCGGGGCGGGGGGAATATTATATAAGACCCTGTCCCGTTTTTGCCATCCCAATGTCCCATTTTTGCCTCAAGGAAATATGGTCAGCCTATGTATTATATAATATATTTCTAATACTGAGATTACTGGAGCTAGGTAATAAAGACTCGCAACAGACTAGATATTTAACTGAAAGATTGGAGTAAAAAAGGTGGGAGAGTGAACCAAAATCATATAAGACAGAAATAGGATTAATAATGTAAAGAGACAAAATAAAATTCTTAGATTTTGAAAACCTGTGCCCCTTACTTGGGAGTAAATCACATTGAAATCAGTGGAGTGGGCTAACTAATAAGTAGACATATACAAAATTGTACAATTAAGTATTCTTTCTTTTTCTCTGGAGGCTAGATAAGATTTTGAAAGTGTGGTCAATTTCTTCTCTGGTTAATAATGAGAAGTGTTTATAGATTGTAAGACTGCATTCCAAGGTTTGCCTTTAATTTCATTTTGGTTTTCCTACCTCAACCAGTCACTAGAAGATACCACCGGCACATATTAAAACTTGTTGGAATTGGTAATTCAAAAGAGACAGTAGACAAGGATGAAGGGAAAGAATTTCTAGAATATAGTATGATCTCCAGCCTTCCCACTGAGATTGTTTCTCATTTTCATTTCATTTATACACAATGATCAGTAGCTGCAATTTCAGTTATGTCAGTCTTCCTTCCAGGTCTTCTTTAAGATCCTTTCTCAGTCCCTTTCCTGGGGTAAAGTGGAAGGCACGGTATCATGGAGACAGACATTTTCAGAGATTTGGCAATTATGTAATTGGCTGTAACTGAATCACATTCCTTGAACTAGTTATTGAATGAGGCAGTAGTGAGGTTCTCAAGTTTCATCACTGTGGGTAACTGATTATTTCAGAGCAGAGGTAGACAAACTAATGCCCTTCATATTTTTTTTGTATATCAGTTTTAGACAACACAAGGCTATCCTTGGTAATAAGAAATCAAAGTGTGATTAAAATAACCAGTAAAAAAAAGATATTAGCTCACTCTCTTTTCTATCAATGTTCTATTAATAAAGCTATTAATGTTCAAGGCAGTCTCATGATGTTTGTATAGGATGCATAAAGCAAAAATCTATCCATCAAATCTACAACACCAGCTTTATTTTATGTATGTCTATGAAGGTTCTCAGTCATCCAGGTGGAATTGTCTGTAGCTTGAATCATGTCAACTGGATTTCTATTTTCTTAGTGGAAACGTTTCGCTCCTTATCCAAGGAGCTTCTTCAGTCTGAGCAAAGTTGGTAAGGGAATCCTAAAAATTTTTTAGGATTCCCTTACCAACTTTGCTCAGACTGAAGAAGCTCCTTGGATAAGGTTTATTTTATGTAGTTAATTCGCCCGTATATATCCCACCATTCCACCAAGTAACTCAAAGTGATGCACCACAATCACCACATTCTTTAGTCATCCTCACAGCAAGCTCCATATGGTAGTTTAGTGGGTAGAGAATGACTGGCCCAAAGCTCTTTCATCAGCACCATAAATGACTGAAGACAGGTATATTCCTTGACCAAGGTACATGAATTAATAATCCTATTATTAATAATCCAGATTGAAACTAGATTCTTACTATAGCCCCTTCATAGCCAAAACATTTTATATTGTATATTTTTTATTTGATGTAAGTTCCTTTGGGTGTAATGGAAAGTATGATTGTTGTTGTTCAGTCGTTTAGTCGTGTCTGACTCTTCGTGACCTCATGGACCATAGCACGCCAGGCCTTCCTGTCCTCCACTGTCTCCCGGAGTTTACTCAAGTTCATGTTCATTACATCGGTGATGCTATCTAACCATCTCATCCTCTGCCGTCCCCTTCTCCTTTTGCCTTCAGTCTTTCCCAGCATCAGGGTCTTTTCCAGTGAGTCCTCTCTTCGCATTAGGTGGCCAAAGTATTTGAGCTTCAGCTTCAGCATCTGTCCTTCCAATGAGCAGTCAGGGTTGATTTCCTTTAGGATTGACTGATTTGACCTCCTTGCAGTCCAAGGGACTCTCAAGAGTCTTCTCCAGCACTTATTAAATAAATTAACCCTTAGAAAGAAAGTATGATACACATCCCAAAATAGATAAATAATTTATAAATTTGTAAATCAGGGATTTTCAAAGTTGCTATTCCCCAGACAACCAAATGAAGTTTATGACTGTTGGGGGCCAAACCCTGTAGTTCTCCATTTTTTATACATTTATAGCTGTTAAACTCTACTAGCCAAGAGCATCTGCAAGGGAGCGTCAAAGATATCAGAATGGCAGATACAACCAGGCTATTGAAGCCCTGCCTGATTTTAGGTCCATGTGAGGCATACAATGCATGTTAAAAAGGGGCAGAGCTTGGATCACCCAGTCATACCCACCATTTTGATATTGTTAACCTGCCATGTGGACATCCTGTTACAGCCCCATTTCTGAATATAGGTTGTAAAAGATCTCTTCAGTGCGTTCTATCATGCTTTTATTTCTTGTCTAGGCATAGCGTTGTTTTGATTTAAAAAACTATTACAGAACATTTTTTACTTCTTAAAAGATTGGGCTGATATTATTGGACATTCTTTATGGGGGCGCGGTGGCTCAGTGGGTTAAACCGCTGAGCCGTTAGTCTGCCGACCATAAGGTCGGCAGTTCGAATCCGTGTGGCAGGGTGAGCTCCCGTTTCTAGCCCCAGCTCCAGCCCACCCAGCTGATCGAAAGCCACTGGCAAGTAGATGAATGGGGACCACTCACGTGGGCCAATTTGCTGGCGTCCTGCTCGGAGGGTCGCCCTCGGACCAAGAAGAAAGCTGGTTCCCGTGGATGGCGGCGGAGGACGGCAGAGGACAGCGGATCCCGAAAAATGACAACTTCCTGGATGTCAGCAGCCGGCTCAGAAGCAAAGGTTCCTGGGACATGTAGTCCGACTTGCGGTTGAAGGGCCGGTTCCCTCACCCCCTCCCTAATCGCGCGGGTAATATAATATGATTGTATAATTGAATTGAATTTACATGATTGTAAGCCGCCTAGAGCCCTCCATTAGGGAGGGGATAGGCGGGGTATAAATAAGATAAAATAAATAAATAAAAAATAAATATATTGCTCTCTTGAAACTTTGAGCTCAGCAAGATAAATTGTTTAACTGAAGACCCTACCTTATACATACATGACACAGTACAGAGATAATTTTTACCAGTATAAGGTGGCCATTTATATGTCACTGGGAAAGAGTAAATTAATCTCCAGAAAAAGAGGACAGTGTTTGCATAAAAACTGCATGTGCTGATTCATATGCTGATTCATATGCCTAGATACAATTTTAGAAACATTTACTACAACTGAAATACAGACATGTTGGAAATTTCATCATTATTTGCACCAATGAACCTTTTGTACCCATCAGTGCAAATGTTATGAGATAGCTTTTTAAATTAATTTTTATTGCCTTTTAACAGAAGAAAAACAAAAAGAAACAATACACAAAGATACATAAAAATAAAAAAAGAAATACATAACAAGTGCTTTAAAAAGTGAGAAAAATATAACAGAAAAAGTAAAATAAAAATATGAAATATAATTATCATTATGACAGTAAACAATTATGTCATGAGATAGTTGAGGGAAAGGTCTTCAGACACTGTTCCTGTTTCTGACCTGGCCTATTGTTGGTTAATACATAAGGGAAACTAGGGTACTTCCTGTTTCTCTGTCTCTCTCCTAAAATTATAGTTTAGATAGAAGTGAGGCCTTTCCATCCATATATATTTCTTAATAGATGTACCTTTTACTTCAAATATAATCAGTATCCGCTAACATTCTAAGCCCTACTCTGCATCCAAGATCACTGTATTATAGACATTTTATTTAATGGGACGTTCAGCTTCTTAATTACTGAGTATTCTTTCAGCACTCTACTTAACTTAAACCAGCCCTTCCAGGTAATTGCCTTACTTCTTATGGTTGGTGATTTTACAAATGGACCTGGCGCTTTTCAGAAAGTTCTAGCAGGAAACAGCAATTATCGTACAGCTTTGATTGAAAAATAGTGCACTCATGTCTGTTCCACCAAGCATGGAATGTTTTGGAGGGAAGCATACAAAATGATGAGCAACGAAATGGACATCCACCTAAATCAGCCAGATCAATTCTGGTGATCAATGAGCAGAGCCAGATCACCCTCTCATCCAGGTCCCTGCTGTTTCAACGGGATTTTGAACAGCTTTTCAAATAGGGCTGGCCTGTGTAAAATTGGGCAACAATTACTCCAATCCCCATTCCAGTTGCACAGAAGGGGAGCAATCAAAAGTTTCTCTTCTGAGCATGAATGTTTCTGCCCTGCAGTTTTGGGTGGTGAATTAACACATGACAAGGATAACTAGCACAATGCTGTCTGGTTGATGTAAGTGGAGCTTTCTCCCCAACAGAAGCTCTGCTTCTTCGGGGTTTTGATCAGCGGGATGCAAAATTAGGCATAAGCATATAATAAGACTCTGTGAATAGAGTGTACACTCTATTAGCACGAGTCCAAAAATATATTTCAAATAGTTAAAACTGCAAGTGTTCCCCCCAAAAAAGAAAAGATAGCCATCCTTCCCTCTGTCCATGAAATGGGTTTCCCCACTTTGTTAACTCCCAAAAAAATATTACATGTAGCCCCAGCCAAGAAAAAGTTGTCACCTCCTGCAATTATGAGCTAATCCTCTATGTCCCATTGATTTTTAACACAGAGAACAGTGTGTTGTTTAAATGGGTTTATTAGAACGCATATTTATATAGAACAAAGTCAGGCAAAAAATTTGCAGTTGGGTCAATATATTGGGATGATTTTACTTTAGCTGGGGCAGGAAGCTTCTGCAAGCCACAGGGATATGATAGTGACACTTCCGCAATGGCAATGGAGGTGACAGTTTTGCTTTCTGAAGGCTCCTTTTTTTAAAGTGCAAAATAAGCGCATGAAACATGGTATTGCTTCACACGTCTATTTTGCATCTTTTTATTGCTGGAAAAATGTGAAATGAACACTGCTGAGGATCAGTTGTTTTGCCCCTGAATTTCAGGTGATCACTTTGGAGCTGTGATGAGGGCTATAAATTAGGGAGTGGGACCATCTGTGGACCAAAGTATAAAGGCTGTCCATTCCTCCTTGAGAAGAAGAGATTTTATGCTGCTTGATTCAATGGACAATAAAGACAAAATTTTCCTGACAACACAACCTGGGCAGATCAATTACTAGCAGTACACTCATTCTAATCCTCAGTATCATTAAACTGTCAACTAAAATCTATATTTGCTGCAAACATGCCCTAAACCCTTTACTGCAAACTACTGCACTTGCAAAGAAATGTAGATTAGTTTCTAAGCTCTGCTCAAACACAACACTATTAGGTTTCCATTACACAACAAATGTTTCTAATTGGAATATACCAATTCCTCAGAGCCGAAATGCCTTGATGATCTCTGCAGAAAAAGTTGGAGCAACTTGATAGGGGATTACATTGGAGGGCCACTAGGTCACTGGGGAATTTTATAACTTTTATTACTAATGTTGCTCTTTGCTGGGATTTAGCATCACCATAATTCATTATTTCATACCACCCTTCCAGCAATAAACATACTGTACTCTACATTTACATAGTCTTTTAAAACATCAACAACCACTCTAGAGTTTTTAAACAAGAGTTAATGATCTATCACTTTCCAAATCAGTATGACCAGTGGGCTGGTGAGTATGTGCATAAGTGCGCACTCAATGCTCTTTTCTTTCTCTGCATGGATTCTTACTGTTATGGCCCAGATTTCAATTGCTAATGTGTTCAGCATTTCTTGAATATATAATTCCTCTGCACAGTAATCATGTGCTCTTTTAAAAATGGTAATTTATCCTTTGGGCAAAATAGCTGTCCTAGTGAAGTCAGTGAGAATTACAATCATATCTGTGGCATTAGAATACGTCCCCTAGAGCCAGATTTTTAGATTAGCTCAGTTTCCATATGAGCACAAAAAAATATAATACTCGATTCCACGCAGTCTATCACAAATAAGGAATGTGCTATAGTGGCTTTAAATTAAAGCAATTGTTTTGCAGCCACCTTCTGTAATTTTCATGCAGAGTAACCTTACACTTAGTGGTGGAACTCCAGTGTGAGTTAGCATTTGAAGCTTACAAAGAAACAATTGTTTTCCCAGGTAGACCCTGTGGGAATCTAATTGAAGCTGTTTGTCTCATTGCCTTCTCTATGAGGATTTAGCATCAGTGCCTTGAAGGGATGGCTTTTTATGCACTCCAAAGGCCAAGAGATAAAGGAATCCTATTCAACCTTTAATGGATTATCCCTGATATCACTGTGAACCACAGGCCATGACTGAGACACCCTCTCCATAGCCTACCTCCCCAACTTTAATTGCAAGCTGCGTCCATCTGTTCAGCAGAATGCACCCCTACAACCAGCTGCAACGGAGTTCAAAAGCTGAGACAGCAAGTGGAACAGGTGGGTAGATTTACAACCAACTAGCACCAGCTGATCATAAATTGCTTCAATGGCATAAAGCAGGGAGCCACCGTCAATAACTTGGCCACTACAAAGATTATAGCACACTTTCCATAGGACTGACATTCGTGATTGGTGGTTAAAGCCTCTAGAGGCTGTTTAATACTTCAAATATTAACATAATGTGACTTGTAGGAAATAATGTCATGGGGAGGGGGAAGATCACAATAAGAAGATGCCTTATGCCTCTTCCAGTTGAGTCAAATTTCATCACCTTATAACTTGTCCTTGGCGTTATAACCTTCTAACTTGTCCTTGGTGGCATTATAGTTGAATGACAGGGTGATCCAAAGTTTCTGCATACCTTATTTAATAGTAGTTGAGGGAGCTCCTTACTGTGGATTGCTGAGACTAGAGACTGAGAAGTGTTAATCCAGTCTGGATATTCAACAAAACCCAAATGTAGAATGAGGTTGCACATTGTTTTAATCCCTAGTTTGTTTAATTGTAGTTTTCTGAATCAACTCCAATTGGCTAGATTTATGCATCATGCTGCACTATAAACTGGATAGTGTTGTGCAAGATTTGCACAACATGGTAAGTCATAATCAAGCAAGTTGATTGTGGCTTAGTGTGATGCAGATTAGACTGAGAAAAGGTAACGGTTCCCCCCGCAAATTTGTGCAGTCGTGTCCGACTCTAGGGGCCGGTGCTCATCTCCGTTTGTTAGCCAAAGAGCCAGCGTTGTCCGAAGATGCTTCCACGGTCATGTGGCCGCATGATGCGCGCGAAACGCTGTTACCTACCCACCGAAGTGGTACCTATTCATCTACTTGCATTTGCATGCTTTCAAATTGCTAGGTTGGCAAGAGCTGGAGCTAGTGCAGGAGCTCACTCTGCACGCAGGGCTAGGGATTCGAACCTCCGAACTTGCAATCTTCCAATCAACAAGCCTGGCATCTTACCCACTGAGCCACCACGCCCCTTTTAATAATATAAAAAAAGGTAAAGGTACCCCCCGCACATTTGTGCAGTCGTGTCCGACTCTAGGGGCCGGTGCTCATCTCCGTTTGTTAGCCAAAGAGCCAGCGTTGTCCGAAGACGCTTCCACGGTCATGTGGCCGCATGACACGCGTGGAACGCTGTTACCTACCCACCGAAGTGGTACCTATTAATCTACTTGCATTTGCATGCTTTCGAATTGCTAGGTTGGCAAGAGCTGGAGCTAGTGCAGGAGCTCACTCTGCATGCAGGGCTAGGGATTCGAACCTCCGAACTTGCAATCTTCCGATCAACAAGCCTGGCGTCTTACCCGCTGAGCCACCACGCCCCTTATTTAATAATATACTACCAACTAATAAAATATACCACATAATAATATAGCATTCACTCTGCTATTACTACATTAATAAATTTGTTATCATGTTAGATATAAACATATTGGCTTTTAAGGTAATACTGGATTCATTCTGCCACAACAAACCTTGCTACTACCCACTTGCTCTTGATTGGCTAGAGCCTCAGCCAATCAAGGCTGGGAATGCCCTTGCTAGGTGAGGAGACATGAAAGATGTCTCTGCTCTCCATTATATGTAGCAGGGCTGGAGCTGGTGTTCATGTGACTATCAGCACAGCTGCTCTTGATTATTGCCAGCTGTGGTAGCCTCAGGTGTTTGATTACTCTCAGTCTCCAAAGGTTGGTTGGTCTTCGTCCAGCATATCCAGAGCAAATACCTCACTGTCTGAAGTAGCCATACCAGATATGGCCACTGCTGCCCTGCCCAGGTATTATTGTTGTTGTTGTTGTTGTTGTTGTTGTTGTTAGTTTGGTGTAGTGACCTAGAAACCAAGAGACTGAGTTCTAGGCCTTCCTTAGGCACTTCCATAGTCACTGGTTAGAATGTTGAAAATGACATTGTATTAGAGGGGCTGAAAAATCCATGTCTAGAAACCAGGAGGCTGTGAGTTCTAGTCCTGCCTTAGGCATGAAAGCCAGCTGGGTGACCTTGAGCCAGTCACTCTCTGTCAGCCCTAGGAAGGAACCAATATCAAACCAGGAGACTGAGAGTTCTAGTCTCGCCTCAGGCATGAAAGCCGGCTGGGTGACCTTGGGCCAGTCCCTCTCTCCCAGCCCCAGGAAGGAGCCAATGGCAAACCAGGAGGCTGTGAGTTCTAGTCCTGCCTTAGGTATGAAAGCCGGCTGGGTGACCTCGGGCCAGTCACTCTCTCTCAGCCCTAGGAAGGAGCCAATGGGAAACCAGGAGACTGAGAGTTCTAGTCCCGCCTTAGGCATGAAAGCTGGCTGGGTGACCTTGGGCCAATCACACACACACAGCACAACTCACCTCACAGGGTTGTTGTTGTGGGGAAAATAGGAGGAGGAAGGAATATTAGGTATGTTCGCTGCCTTGAGTTATTTATAAAAATAATAAAGGTGGGATAGAAAATAAATAAATGTCTTCTGCTCATAACCAGCTCAGTTGCTCTCAGTCCCATGGTTCCTGTAGCCTATACATTTTGTAGCCAGGATAGGAATCAAAACATAGGTCAGCATTGTTCTTTCTACAGATGTGCCTCTGAATGAATAAACCGCTTCTCTGCAGGAGTGAGTAGTGATATTCCTGTCAGCAATGATTGTCGGAGTTTTCTGAAGTGTCTTCTGAACATGGGGGGATTGCCCCACAATTAGTTGAACAGCCTGAGGAAGAGAGTGCTGTATTGTGTCAATATCATATTGCCGGGGTGGTGGGGAATCAATACTGTAAGTGCAGTTGTTTTTCAACTGCCAAGGGATGTCATTTGGCAGATACATTGAGGAGGTCAGACAACAAGACAATAAAACGAAGAGAATGTGAAGCCCCTTGGTTGCACTAAGGGATTTGTGTAATGACTGTCACACAAAAATTCACATGAAGTTTCTTTTCTTGATTTAAGTGACCTTGAATTTGGTGTCTGAATTTGGTGTAATACAGGTGTTGCATTTAATATGCTAAAGGACTCTTCGGCTACTACAGCTTTTTTTCTGGAGTGGTTCCTAGACAGATCTGAATGGTTAAGCTTGCTCATACAAACAACATGAATTAGCTCAGCCTTCCTCAACCAGGTAGCTGTGAAATGAGTGTGACTCCATGCTAGCTGGGAATGTTGGGAACTGTAATACCAATAGGTCTGGAAATTTGGAGAAGGTTTATTTAGCCAATCCTATTATATCTAGGTAGCCTTTGTTGTATAGGGGCGTGGTGGCTCAGCGGGTAAGATGCCAGGCTTGTCGATCGGAAGATTGCAAGTTCGGAGGTTCGAATCCCTAGTCCCGTGTGACGGAGTGAGCTCCCGCACTCGCCCCAGCTCTTGCTAACCTAGCAATTCGAAAGCATGCAAATGCAAGTAGATGAATAGGCACCACTTCAGTGGGTAGGTAACAGCGTTCCGTGCACGTCATGCCGGCCACATGACCGTGGAAGTGTCTTTGGACAACGCTGGCTCTTCTGCTAACAAATGGAGATGAGCACCGGCCCCTAGAGTCGGACACAATTGCACAAATGTGCGGGGGGAACCTTTACCTTTACCTTTTAGCCTTTGTTGTAACTCTGAAGCTAGTCCTGAGTTTGAGAGCTGATTCCCCCCCAAGGGTATTTCCCTCCCCTCCCCCAGCTTTTATAGGATTGATACCCATCAAGCCTGCTACTAAACCTACTGATTTATGGGTTTGATGATTAGAAATGGTAGAATACAGAAAGAAGGGAGCTGTGACATAACTTTAGAGAGAGAGAATAAAATAGAAATGCATTTATAAAAGCTGTAAAGAAGATTGGAAGCTTCTTTATTTTATTTTATGATTTGATTTGATTTGATTTGATTTGATTTGATTTGATTTGATTTGATTTGATTTGATTTGATTTATCACTGCCCATCTCCCCCAAGGGGGATTCTGGGCGGTTTACAATAAAATATAATTAATTAAATACAACTATAAATAGAGTAAAATAAACATAAGAATCACAATTTGTGGATGTAATAATATAATAAAATCCAAATGGCAAGGTCTTCTTAAGTCCATAGGTAAAAAGGACACTCTAGGGCCACCCTGAGGCAACCCTGAGACACTAGCCATCTCCAAGAGTGTACATTCTCCTTCCCGCCCCAGGGATATTGACGGAACCAGGTTTATATCTTTATATAAAGTCTTTTTTATATCTTTTTTCTTTCTTTTTTATTCTTTTTTCTTTTAGTTCTTTTCTATTTACTTATCAATTTTCTTTTCTTTTACTTTACTTTACTTTTCTTTTTTCTTTAAATTTGTATTGTTTTTACTTTGTAAAAAACTCCTTTAATAAAAAATAAATAAACAAAAATCCTGTTACCAGACCTTCCTCCAAAAGGGAAATCTAAGATTCCCATTTTTCCTAGGACATCCAAGAAAGAAAGAAATTCCCACCTGTAGTGGAGAACATTTTATAATTTTTACTTACCTCATTAGGAAACAATGTGCAAACAGAAGCAGTATAACACGGGTACAATGTTAACATTAACCCACTCTAAGCTTACTGATTTCTATGAGAATAAATCCTACAGTGTCACATAGGAAGAACAGCCCAGAATTAGCAGTCATCTTCTCACCAACAGACTAAGCAATCCCTTAAAGGAACAGTATGTTTCTAAAGCTAATATATCTTTCCCCACTGCTATGCAAATACCCAGTCTTTGCATTGAGTCTCACATAGCTGTTTTTATTCTCTCTTTCTGGCATTTTCTCATTCCATCATGGGTTGGACCTTCTCCCATCTGAACCTAGCCTACTTCTCCTCCTCTTGGCTATCTAAGACCTAATTCTAAGTCAACCATTGGTGTGTTCTGAATGGGCTAGCGCCACATTCACTCAGCCACCCCAACATTGGGAGATGATCTCTTGGGATCAACATCTTCATCTAAGCACATATTCAACATGTGTGGAGACAACAAGAGAAGTCCTGATTTGCCCAGATAAAATCAAAGTGAAAGAAACAAGACTTTCTTCAGTCTCACCCAGCCCCTTCCAGGCAAAAATCTTTGTCTTGAGACAAAAGGGAAAGAGATATGGAACAAGTGAAAGGAAGCAGATCTCAGAGGAGAAAAGAGGAAGAACATCTGGAAGAGAGAGGCGGGATATTTTTTAGGCCAGGATCAGCATTCAGATTACTTTGTTTTCCAATGTTTTACATTATAAATCCTAATATTTTGACAGAGTCTGATAATCGCTGCAAGGAATTTGCCTCTGATTTCGTATCAGAAGTTTGTTGTCTTTGGAGCTAGTTCAAGTCTTGTCATTTTTGTAGCATCTTAAGCTTTCTGAGCCCATATCCCACCCATTGCATCTATGCCCCAATCTTCCAATAGGATTATATGCGATACTGATCTTTAAGTTGCTGATTATATTATTAACAGTGCTAAATGCCTTCTTCTTTCCAATTATAATTATTTGTGCATTGGCTGTGCATCCTGAAAGATAGTTTTGCTTTTGGATAATTTTTAATAAAATAAAATACCTGAAATCCATGTTGCACCTCAGCCTATAGTTAACAGAAATCCAATCTTCATGCCAGTCAATGTAGTATATGGCTTCTGTATGTAAGGCAGGGGTGGGGAACCTTTTTTCTGCCAAGGGCTATTTGGATATTTATAACCAGGGGGGGGGGGGGGTTATGGGATTTCCACAGACTGGGGGCCGGAGTTTGCGGGCGGGAGCCAATCACAAGCACTGGGGGCGGGGTTTGCGGGCGGAAGCCAATCATGTGGAAGGGGTGGGGTTTGCGGGTGGGAGCCAATTGCGTGAAAGGGGCGTGGTTCGCGGGCGGGAGCCCCGTGGGCCTGATGTTGCCCACCCCTGATGTAACGGAATGCTTGATCTGGCCATGGTGGTGGTCTAAGACTGCAATAATAAGTGTCTCCAGTGAGATGGAGAGAACCAGCAGCTGCTATAAAACCCATTAGACAAAGCCATTGTCTTATAGCAATCAAAGTTCAACTGAAACAAAGATTTTAGCAGCCACTGAGATTCAAGGGCAAGGTACTTAGCATGGTCAGTTGTAGTTAAGAAGTGACTACATAGGCTTTCACAGCCTGAAGCAAGAGGCAGAGTACACAGAAGCTGGGCTGTCATAAAGATTTGCTTTATCACCATCCTACTGAGAGGTGAGTCATTAAATTTGGAAATTCCCAGCCTTCAACCAAGCAGAGCCAGTACCAGTCAGCCCTGATTCCCAGAGCTTGGCTACTCAAAGCATCAACCTATTTTTTAGTAGATCTGCCTGCAGGTGTTTTTCCATGCAACCACATATTCTCTATTTCCTGCCCTGCGGCTACCTTCATGGAGATGGTGGCAACCAAGTAGGCTGAATATGCATGGGATTTCAACTCAATGTTGCACAGAACAGCATGACTCTGCTTCATTACTTGCACCAAAGATTTGTCTTTCCCCATTTGTCCTGTATGCTCCTCAACTTTTCTTTGTCAATGGAGAATAATGTATAGAATAGGATCTTGACAGAAGAAAATAAGAGGGATTTTTAATTGGGAACCCAGATTATTATAAACAGTGGCTGCCATCATAGGGCTTCTCTAATTCTCTATCAGAGCACAGTTCCCCAATCTGATATAAGAGTATAACTGGGTAGCATTGTTCTATAGCAGTCTTGCAGGCAAAACTGTAAAGTGAGAATAAATGCAATTCTACTATATCAGAGCCCTAAAATATTCAGGGCTGCCATAAATCTGTCTTTCCCAACAATAACCCTTTTCATCTTTCCCAACATAACCCTTTCCAGTCTAAAATACGGAGAAAAAATATATATTTGCTTTGCAACTTGCATGTTTTTTTCCTTCAAAAATGCTTTGCATAAAATAAGAACTGAATCAGGAAGAACAGAAACATTAGTACAACATTATACGAGAGGCACAATGCTGCTCAGTTCCAAGATATTGAAATCTTAAATTTCTCAAATGTTTTCTATGAGCAGTTTTCCCTTCCATTTCTATTCTATTATTCACTTAGATGGTTCTCCCTGACTTTCACTTCTTGTAACTTTTCTTTCTTTCTAATCTTTCCATTTTATTCCTCCTGCTGCAGTTCCCATTCTTCCTCCTCAATCGTTCCATGCCTCTGAGTTCACATGGGGCTATTTTGGGAGATTTCTCACCCAAGGGTTTAAAAAATATACTTGTATATACTGTATATATTGGGGTTGATTTCTAGGGCAGCATTTGCTACATAAGCCATTAATATGGAAAAACTCACCTACAACGTGAACTAGCACAGCCTAGAAAAAGCTCAATTCTGCTGAGTGTTTAAACTGGGACATAAAAGATTTGCAAAAAATAATGGTGGTGTCAGCAAAGAGCGTGCTAAGTATATTACAAAAAAAAAAAAGACATAATGTCTTTTGTGAATGGACCTTTGAAAACAAAGTGATAAAAACATTACATTGGGTGAACTAAAGCTGCAAATTGACCAGATATTCTTGCAAGACAATCAAGGTTTGCAAAAGAGAAAAATGCTGGGAAAATGATGCTGATTGCTATTCGGAGTATATGTGGGAACTGTTCTCCCAGGCTAGAAGAAAACCTGGCCATACAGTTTTCTTTGCCCCACTGGGACTTTATTACTTTTCCTCTTTCCTGTGGAGCTTGGGTACAACCCACCTGGCCACTAACCTTCTTAGAAAACATAATATTCATAGTCTTTGGAAGATTAATTTGTGGAGCTCTGGAATAGTTAAGAAACTTCAGAAGACATGAGTTTAGATCTCACAAGCAGAATAAGATCGTGATGGTTATGTTTGGGACCCACCATACATTGCCTTGCTGGAGGTCCCTTTTTCCATAGCCCAAGGGTCAGAAAGAGTCCATAGCTCCTTTGTCCTTTCTCATATAGACAATTCTTCTGATCTGTGTGTACAAGAAGGGACAAATTGCTCAGATGGCATTCTTCTCTTGATCTTCTTCCTGTGCACTTTTCCTGAACCTTTGGCCCTTGTGAGCCTTAGAGGTTAATTGATAGCAATACTTTTAAAGTTTCCCATCCCTGCTCCAGAAAGTATAAATAATGAATCACTTGAATTCTGCAATCTCTGCCTGTGCTGATTCTTTAATTACAGCATGCTAACCAGTACCATTCAGCGCAAGACCACTCATTGGCAAGTGCTTTCAATGGGGCCGTCATACAGTTCAGTTTCCAAGCAAGAGAAAACCCTGGGAATCCATTTATTTTGTTCCCTGAAACATCCCCCAGGGTTTAATTAAAGAGTGGTAATTAGGTGTACTATACATTTGTGTGCTGTGTCATCTGTGTCTTGAATTTTGATCACTGAAATACGCTTTTGCCTGGAGTTTTTGATCTCGCTCTCTTTTCCTGTTCTTAGTAAGGTTAACCAATTTATCCAAAAGGAAGGATTTTCTGTTTTGTTTTGTTTTCTTCCTTAGTGTGCTTAATGTAAGATTTCAAAGGAGACTGGAGAAGCAGGGTTGTCTGGGGTATGGGAAAGAGAAAAAGATGGACTGCTGGATTTCTGGTGGAATGGATAGTTGAATATTGTAATGCAAATCGTTTTTGCTTAATTCTGATAATATATAGCTGCCTTCCTCGCTTGATATACTGAGTATGATGCCTTCAGGTTTTACCACTTTCCTCAGAAGGCTCTACTGTTCTGTTCCTCTGGCCATCCACCCCTTTTTTAAAAAGGTGGTTGAGTGTGTTATCAAATGTAGCACAAGCCATAATTCCAAAGTTCACAACTTATTTTATTATTTAGAAATCTCTTATATGTCTCCAGGGCTATGGACTGTGATTTTTCCCTCCATATGATATGTGGGTGCCTTCTAGGAAAAGCTGCCCTGAAGAACAATAATTCTCGAATGAAATAATATTTATTTTATTCTGGTTAATGACCAGCAAGGTAAAAACATAGAAGCAATGATTAAGTATAATAGAAACAGTTTAGTAATCACATAAAACCCAAACGTTAAGACTTTAAAAACAGAGAAAGGGGAAAAAATGAAATAATACAATAAAGCTAGTTTGGTCTAGTGGTTAAGGTGCTGGGCTAGAAACCAGGAGTCTCTGAGTTCTAGTCCCACCTTAGGCATGAAAGCCGGATGGGTGACCTTGGGCCAGTCACTCACTCTCAGCCCTAGGAAGGAGCCAAAGGCAAACCAGGAGTCTGTGATTTCTAGTCCCGCCTTAGGCATGAAAGCCGGCTGGGTGACCTTGGGCCAGTCCCTGCTCTCAGCCCTAGGAAGGAGCCAAAGGCAAACCAGGAGACTGAAAGTTCTAGTCCCACCTTAGGCAGGAAAGCTGGCTGGGTGACCTTGGGCCAGTCCCTCTCTCTTAGCCCAACTCACCTCACAGGGTTGCTGTTGTGGGGAAAATAGGAGGAAGGAGTATTAGGTATGTTCACCGCCTTGAGTTATTTATAAAAAGATAATAAAGGCAGGATAAAAATAAAATAAATAAAAGCAATATAATGCTATATATGATAAAATAGAAAATAAAATAAAAAAGAAATAGGTTATCACTCCAAGATTAGGATAATTTATATTTTATTATACAAATTACCGGAAATAGAAACTTAGCAACTCTGTTGGTGATGGTAGAGTTCCAACCTGTGTCTATGAAACAAACTCCATTGTAACAGATTTGGTTTTTATTAGGTGGCAGTAAAGTTATGTTTGCATGTAAATTGGTGTAAAAAGGGCAGTAGAAAAATACAGAAGAATGTTTCAGTTTCACTCAGTTCCTCTTCATTTGGGGCCTCTCCTGAACCTCTACAAAGCACTTGGATTTAGTTCCTGATTCTGAGTTAAAATGAATTTGATGCAACCACCTAATCAATCACATGACATGGGCGTTTTTTTTTCAAGTTGAAAACAACCCCACTCCTGTCTGGCTTAGTTCTAGGAAATCCAGTTGAAACAATAGCTGCTACTGGAAAAGATCACAGTATGACACCATGATGACTTTCTGCCAATAAGAAGAGACTAGGCAGAGTAGCAATTGTCTTATTATTTATTTATTCAATTTGGATGCTGCTGAACTCCAGTTGACTCTGGGTAGCTCACAACAATAAATAACATAAAAAACAGCACCATACACAAAAAAATTGACCAAAACAGTATAAAAATGACCACAAAATAATCACAAGATGGCAATCCAATAACAAAGTAAACATAAAACATCAGAAAACAGGGACTCCCATCCACCCTACCCCCAGGTGACATCATAATGTACAATAGACTGGATATCTCTCAATATTGTTTTATAGGGAATTGTCAAAACAACAATAACAGCTCAACCATCTTGAAATGCTACACAGAAAATGCAATTTTTAATTTTTACCATTTTTCTCCTGCAAACCTTATACAAAGGCAGTAAATATAATACAACTTGCACAGAATACGATTTGTATGAATAGCTTTCAAGATAAAACCCAGGCATCTTCCCAGGATCTGCGAACATGTCAAAGATAGGTTTTGATATACATTTCTTGCCAATCCATCCAGTAGCACATTAAGTACAATCATAAATAATGATGTGGCCAGATACCTTCCTCTATTTGTTAACATTATGTGTGAATCACCTCTAATTATCTTCTTGGATAGAACAAAGAGAAGCAAAGTTCTAACATGTAATAAATCTACCATAGGAGTCAAATTCAATTAACCTTGCCTTCTTAAGGTCACTGTCTAGAGTTTTTTTTACACAGAGCAAAGAGATTTGTGTCGGATATGCCACGAACACAAGGTGCTGGGAGTCCTTGCTGAATACATATTTGGTGTATGTGTCGGTGGTGGTCCTTGGTGAATACATATGGAATACATATCCTCTTCTATTAGAAGGTACTGGTTTATTGACTGGTTTATTGAATAGTATTTATTCTAGGCTTGGCAAATCCAGAGACTTTTGTGGAAGATGAACAGCATGTGTATGTGTGAGTATACACACACATCTACAGTATATATCTTTATCTCCATTCTATTTTATGGCTTTAAAAGTTTCTGAGACCTGAAAACACAATATCTTAGATAGCTTGCTGGACAAGTTCCCAGCAGGACTGCTTGCTGACCTAGTTCTCTGAGAATAAGAGAAGCAGTTGCTTGAGGAAGCAGATATCCTGGGTAGAATGCAGAAGCTGCCAAGTGGTGGAAGTGAATGCATGTATAACAATGGACTTTCATCCTCAAACATTATGGCCTAGGTGCAATAGAGACGGCTCCCCATTTCTACCGCTCAGCTACTGGCTCAGTTGATTTTTATATATGGAGGAAGAACTTTCTTGTTCATCTCAGACAACAAAATTCAATGGACCAGTCCTGTTTCTGACCATATATTTGGCTCAAGTTCCTAATCCCTGACATACTCATTTTTCAAATCTTTAATACAGACCACACATGGGTCATCCTCTTTAAACCTTTCCACAAATTTAAACAATTCACTCATTAGAATTCATTGCATCCTGGAAATCAACTGTATACTGAGAATTAGGTGATTCTGCAGCCATAGCTTCTGCCACATTTTCGCTCCAGATCTTGTCATTTGTTTTCTGCTTCACTTGCTTTGTGGCATACTTGCATTCAGTTCAATAAAGGAGAGGACGGGGTGGAACAAGTAAATCCATAGCTGCTGTGCCTACTGTTTCCTCTGAAATTTTAAAGCAAAACTCCAGGTTACTACCTGGATATCTTGAGACCTATCCTCCTCAGGCTGAAATATGATTAAGGCATGTACTTCTCTTTGTAGTTGTACAGTTATAGATCTGTCGATGAAGGTTCTCAGTCATCCAGGTGGAACAGTCTGTGGCTTGAATCATGTCAACTGGATTTCTATTTTCTCAGTAGAAACGTTTCACTCCTTATCCAAGGAGCTTCTTCAGTCTGAGTAAAGTTAGTAAGGGAATCCTTAAATATGTTTCCAGGGTGGCTGTGTGACATAGCCCCAGGTGCAAGGTCACACAGCCACCCTAGAAACATATTTAAGGATTCCCTTACTAACTTTACTCAGACTGAAGAAGCTCCTTGGATAAGGAGTGAAACGTTTCTACTGAGAAAATAGAAATCCAGTTGACATGATTCAAGCCACAGAGAGTTATAGATCTGTGAATCCTTTCTGGTGTTACCTTTACCTTATTAAGTTTTTATCCTGTACTGTTACTCTTATTGTTGGTGTTGATTCTATGAGTTATTTGGGGGTTTGGTGTTATTAGAGATGTGGCTTAAATTTATTAATTTGTTTATTTTCATCATGGATGTTTTACAGCTTTTTTTTTTTTAGTTTTTGCTGTTTTTTTAGTTTCTTTGACATTTTATTGGACTTCATCTTGATGTAAACCGCTAGGAATATGAACAATTTGGCAGTAAACAAATTTAATTCATCATCATCATGGATCTCCATCCTATGTTGTATAACTTCACCTTAAGTTGAAGGTAAATTTATAAACCCCAGGCTGCATGGAGAAAAGTCAGTGGCCAGATTCTGACCAAAGAAGTGTCATCTTGCCCAGATTGACAAGGGAAAGAACTGTAATGTTCTAAGAGTTTAAACATGACCACACCACAGTGGCTTCCGTGCTACAATAGTCAATCACAAGGCACTTTCTTATTTTGATGCTTTTCAATTGAAATAATCAATTCACATTATTTGGAACTCAATGGTGTTTTGATTGAAGGCTTTGGGGGAAATTAAAAAAAAAATCCACATAGCAGGCTTTAATATTGACCATTTTCCCCAGGACATATAAAATGGTGCAACACCAGAAATTGATGGATTCAATTTTTTGTTCTTAGCTACCAGATTATCTATCACAAAACACTGGAAAGCTTTCTCTGGATCACTGGCATTTAAAATGGAGGATATAACATTGGCTGAAAAATTAATACAGTGAAGAAAATTCTTGAAGAATCCTTGAATTAAAGATTGTTAAATTCACATCTGGTCTTCGTTTTTAGTTATATTATGAGGATGTTTCAAAATAAATTACCTCCATCAAATAGCTTTTTGGATTGACATATTGAAGATGGATATTTAAAATGTTGAATCTCTCCTTAAGATCACCAGTGTATTTATCTGTACCCTCAAACTGTGTGGTTGTTGTAGGTGTTGTGCAGACGCAGATCTGCATGGAGGTTGCTTTCTGATTATGTTCCCTATGCTGGTTTTTATTCTAGAATGTTGTTAGCCCACATGTGTATGAAGGTCAGTCCTACTAGGTAGACCAGATCATGAAATCAACTCCACAGGATGGCTAAGACATTTTTATTGAGAGTGACTATAACAGAATCTTGCAAGTCTGATTGTGCTGCACCTCCTCCTCCTTTTTATAGTTCAGTGAATTAGGGTGGTGTCTGAGCCACTTCCAAACACTATCTGGACATTCTTGACTTTAAAAAATGCTTTAGCCTCTTTAGCCTAGGCACTGGAGTCTGCATATCTTCATCAAGGTCATCTTCCTTATTCTCTACGGTAAATAAATGTTTAAAAGTGACAATGAGTTTTAGCTACCACTGGAACAATGGCCATTCATATCCCCATTAGAATCTTTCAAAATGGTATATACAGCCCACGTTCCCTTAAGCTGTCAGAGAGAGAGATACAAATGTTCCCTTATGTCATTCCCCGTGAGCCTCATACATGGGGACATGACAGACTAATTATGAAAATATTGCCTTAAAAAACTGCATGGACTTATCCCTGTAGTCACCAGGAATCAAGTCTGACAGAGGCAAAAACTAAAAAATAACAATGGTAGAATGCTATTAAGTGTTTATGCAGCATCAGCATTACAAATGTGGCAGGAATATACAGTATGTTACAATTAATGAATTTGGGGAGGGGGAGAGAAGGACTTCTATTTTGTTTTGTTATTTTACTAAGGGGATGTTTCATTGTCTGCAGAAATGTTCCTCTGATGTTCCGACATGGTGCAGGCCAACTCTTATGTGTTATCCTGTTTACCCAAAATGATAAGTCAAAACTTCTGATTTATAAACATAAGAACCAAGGGCACAAGCTGCCACACTGATTATCCATGCAAGAGAGTGCAGTAGAACAGAACAAGGAAACATCATGAAACTCTCTGAGAAGAACAACAAGGCACTAATAAATTAGTGGAGCTCTGTCTGAATTGTAATTGTTTTAGCAGCAGAGTTCCTGAAGTTCTCAGTTCTTGTTTATACCCAGGCAATGTAATCTGCTCTTCCTCTCACTCTCTGAAAATTGAAGTAGTCTCAGTCTGACCTTGTCAAGCAGTAGAGATCTGACTTTTCTTGTCTTCTGAGGCCATTTGGTTTCCATTTGCCCCTCTGACAATGCTATAATTGAGCTGTATCAGGAGAACAATCCAGCCATAGTTAACCATTTTTAAGTCCTATTGGAATCAGTGGCTAAAACATGTTCAAGATGTCTTCTTTATTCCTGTCTCTCAGTTCCTTTTCATGATGCTATTATAAGCAACTGACTGAGAGACCTATGCATGCTATGCTGGAAAGAGCTTGCTCCCATACTTTACTCATGTTTGTATGACCATGGAAATATTCATCAAGTGTAGTCATTTCTTAATATACCAGCTATCTGTACTAGACCTTTTTGCTCATGTCAGATCATTTAAATGAATTTAGTTTGCACACGTTCAGTCCGAAATCAAGTAATAAGAGAGCTGTGCAAGTGTACATGTATAGTTTATCTATAGTTCCGAAGGGGTGTTATGGTCAAAACCTGGCTTATTTAAACCAACCAAATGACTTTGAAGATATGACATAAAACAATGTTATTTGCAAAGTTTCCCCTGGTAAGTATGTCTACATTTATCTTAGGGGTTTTTTTTCCCTTGCTTATTTTGGTAAGTTTTCATGTAACAAATGTAGACATATCGTAGAGTTTCTAATAATTCCAACTATGTGTAATATGTTACATAAGCTATTATCACTGAATTTAAATTCATGCAATGTAAAACAGTATCAATTTTTCTTCCTCCTCCTCATGTTTGTTTTTAACAACAGGATCTTAAATTAATGAATCCACTTGGAACGTTTAGATGCACTAAAATGCCTTTGAAATCTGTGTCAACAAATCATCAAGAACTGATCATAAAGAGATTACACAGATGGTGCTGTACCTCTCAAAAACTGCATATTCTCACTTTTCTAGATTGTTTGGAACATCAAGTTAGAGGAAATCACTCAACAGTATTTGGTGGTTAATTGTACTATTGGTTTACCATTCACACCTCCCAAGATTTATAGACTGGTATAATACATGAAATAAATTCAGCCCGTGTTGTTAGCTGCCAGATTTGCTATCACAAACACTGAAAAACTAGTAACTCTTTGGCTCAGTGAAAATGTGTGGGAAATTGCATTGGCAGAAAAATTAACCTAACAGCAAGAGCATTAAATAATCGTATAATTAAGGATTTATACATTTACTGCATTTCAGATAAATAAAGCTTTCCCTAATCTATTTCATCTATAGAAATGTCTGTGACAGACGAAGGGCCACCTACACAATAAGTTCGATGAGAATACTAGTGAATCAAAACACAGTATAGAAAACCCATCAGGAAAAGGATCTGATCACAGGCCAATAAAATTAAAAGGGTTCTGGGAAGAAGATAATAGGAAACAACTGACATACCCTGACTTATCTGTGGAACTCAGAGCCAGAAAACATCCTAAAATGAAAAATGAGAGTCATATATTCCTTGCTGGAATTTTAGAAACGCAGACCTCTAGAGAGTGATGGTAGACACTGCCCAGATATTCATATTGGGAATATGATTTTTCCTATGTAAATTTATATCAGGAAAATGTTCAATGATAAAGATGTTTGACACGAGAATAGTTTACAACTTGGGAAAGAAGATGGTGTCAGGTTAGGGGTTAGGTTATCTGCTCAAAAGATGCCTGTCATGCCTGAGATATGAATGATTAAGTAAATATTAGATTAAGGAAAGTATAAAAAGGAAACTCATGGTTAAGCCTTTGCAATTGTCTGAAATGGACAGGTTGGTTGTTTCCCATATGTATTGCTTATTTTATCTGTTAAACCAATTACTTTATAAGCCTTCATGTAGGAATGTGTGAGTTATTTGAATGAACATTCTGCCATGGTAAACTAACTTTGTAATCTTTTGATATGACTTTTGCCTGTTTTATTCTGTAGTAGAATTGTGTTTTAGTAGAGAGAGACATTTTTATCTCGGTTAATGATTTAGAGATCAGGAAGACACATGTCTCCGGGAAAGTTTGAATATACTTCAAAAACTCTTACATACTATATGTCTAGCTTAAGTAAATGACTTAAATAAAACAGAGATGGGTTTTTTGTTCTGGAGGATTTTTTATTTGTCTTTCTGAGTAGAAATATGGAATGCAATTGCTTGCAACTTTTTCATTTCTTAAGATTGCATATGTGCAAATTAAGGTTGTGGAAATCTTCATGGGGCAGCTCAGAGGTGTCTGCAGGGTGTGGTCAAAACAGTCAAGATGGTGCCATCAAAGCTTTGCCTGTTTTTTATGTGTGATACACCTACAAACCAAGCAGAACGTCAATCATACAGTTATGGCCACCATCCTGACTTTTTTGACCATACCCTGCAGACACCCTTGGGACAGTTTCACTTTGACAAGTTTCCTCTGACTTGCAAGGCGAGGCACTTGGTTCAGGCAAATCCATCTCTGCTTTGCTTCCATGGCATGAAACACTTTAAGGTACATTCAAGCCAACCCATGTAGGTCTAATATACATTGGTGGTTCTACTGTGTTGTCTCAGTATTGGAATTGTGTTGGTTTAGATTTTCTCTATTTCTTAAAATCATGTATTTTTCCTCTTTTATTCCTTATTATAGATGGTGAGTTTGTTTCTATTTTAAAAAGCCATTTAAAAAGTATCCAAATGCATGGTACTTTATTTGGTAACATACAAAAATGCTGAGTACTAACTGTCAATGAATAGGCACAATCAATATACTGTATCAGCCCCAGCAATGTACTTTAGAATATTTATGGTACTCTGTGTATACATATATTTTCTTTGTTCAAAGGTCTTGACAAGATGTCTGCAGTAATGCAGAGAATACTATCTTAAGTGTAAGTTGATCCATCCTTGATCAATGTCTGTAGAACTACAATGCAAAATATATCAAACTCTACAACTTGTCATTACTAAAACCTTGTTTCTTGGAGAATTATATTTTGTACAATTGTATTTGTTGTAACTGTTATGAAATGGAAATGAAATCAGATCCAAAAGTGTCAGTGACAAAATGTATAAAGTTGGACTTTGATGATACAAAACAAAAATGCGCTTTTGAACTCAGATGTTGGAGAAGAGTCCTAAGAATACCGTGTATAGCCAAGAAAACAAACAAATGGATCATAAAACAAATCAATCCAGAGTTCTCACTCAAGGTACAAATGTCCAGGCTTACATTAGCATACATTGTACTCATTATGCAAAGATCTAGTCTCCTTGAAAAGGTCATAATGCTCAGAAAGCTGGAAGGAAAGAGAAGAAGAGGATGATCAGCAGCAAGTTGGATGGAGCTAATTATAGCAGCAATTGGTTACTATTGGAAGACCTGAAGGGGACCATGCTGGGGACAATATCATCCATATATACAGTATATACTCTGTGTGTGTGTGTGTGTATATGTATGTGTGTGTATATATATATACACACACACACACACACACACACACACCTACACACACACATATATATATATACACCTACACACACACCCATACATACATACATACATACATACAAACATATAAATATATATACACACATACACAAACACATATACTGATTTTATTAAACATTATAGTTAAAGAGAAAAAAACTAATACAAACTACAGAAAAGGTAAAAAGATAAATTAGAAGGTGCAGGAAAAAAAGGAAAAAGAAAGGAAAAAATAAGAATATAGCAAAGAAAAAGAAAAATATATAAAGAAGTGACTCCCCCCTTCATCACAAGTATAAACAATTTTAACAACTTATCACCTTCTCTTAAAGTACAACAATCTCTTCACCCCATATCTCATCTCTTATCTATAAACTGATACTTAAAACCTTGTCATTCAGTCCTGATGTCAGCAAACGTCCATTAAGGGTTACCAGAAATAACCACATGCATATTTTAACCTTGATCAAATAAACTCCCTAGGGGGAGATGGAGCGGTGATATAAATCGAATTATAAATAAAAAATAAATAAATAAACTCACTTTATATTCCTTCCTTTTACTTTTAACAATCTTGACCTTTAATCCCTTCAAATAATGTCCTAGAGCTTGTTTTCTTTTCAGTTTTTTCTTTGTCCCTTCTTACAATATCCTTCAGAGCTTTAACAGATCTCTTTTGTAAGTCCAATATAAGAAAGTTATCTAAGTCGCTCTTTTGGTTTGCTATTTGTATATCCCTTGTAATTATTAAGACATTCATTTGTATGTCCAGTATAACATCTTTTTCCATATGATTCTTGTAACTTGTCATTTTTAAATCTTTTAAATTCAGGTCAGTCTTAGTTTTGTCTGGTAAAGCTTCTTCCTCTTCCATAACATCTTTTAAACACAATCTATAGAGGCAGACACTTTTAAAAACAACTTCTGGGTCCATTATTCAAAAATATCCTTCAATATGTCCAATGTTAAAGTATTTTTCTCCATTCTGTGTTAGTAAATCAAGTTTAAGTGCTCTTCTCCTTTAATTGTAATCTTTAGTTCCTTTTGGTTCCCTCTAGTGTACAACCTTCGAAGTCCCATCCTATCATGTTTTCTTTTAAGAATTCAAAAGAATAGCATTTTCCCACAGGAGGGATTCTTATGATTAATTTCAAAATCTTATTTCAAATCCATCTGGACCCTTAGTGCATTTTTAACTTTCCAAAATCAACATTCTAATCACCCTTTTGCTATTTATTCCAAATAAAAAAAGTTTTTTTTCCCCTGTCCTTAACCTTATCTTTAAAACTTATTTCACTAAGTATTAAAGGAAACTCGCCCAGTGAGTGTTGTAAAACTTGTCAACTGAAAGGTTCTTAACAGTTAAAAAGCAGTTATTAGGCAATCTCCAAAAGTGATTAAGACATGAGGTTTGGCAGAACTTTATGTCCATAAGGCGACATTGCGGCTGTGAGCTTGGTGGAAATCCCTCAACTCCCAGCTGCTCAACTCACCAGCCCACTGCAGAAACCCCCCAGCTCACTCACAAGGAGCACAAGTGGGTGATCTCACGAACTCTCCTTTATCCAGAGAGACTTGGACGGCCGGTAATCGCCATCTGGCCACCTATTTTCCCACAGTGCCATCTTTGCTCCCTCAGAGATGTCGAGTTTGCAATGAATCCTTACCGGAAGTCTGGGGACATATCATCCTGAAGAAGATCTATCTGTTGGGTTGCTAAGAGTCAACACCAGCTTGATGGCAAATAATCGTGTCTAAACACTCTTTGGACACATGGGTAAATGGATGGATGCAATGGAATGAAATGGAATTGTTACCCAAAAAAATAAAAAATAAAAACCCAATAGAAAGGATTTCTGATCAAGGCTTTTTGTCTGAGTAGATACAGTCAGAGGGAATTCCTAGAGGATTTAGAATTTAGAATTCAGATAACTTCTGTTTTATTTAGAGATGATACTGCATTCAATAGTGCATGGGTTAGGATTCTCAGTAAATGTTCAAATGATCTTATGCTATTCACTACCCAAAGGACAGATACTGAAATAGAAAGTATTGATCAACAGCTGAATATTGTAGAAGCCCAACTGATTCCTTCCCCCATGATTGATGAAATACAGAGCCAACTAGATAGAAAGATCTGAGAGGGGGAAAAGGTGAAGAAATCGGGAATGGAAAAAATGAGGACACTCCAGCTTGATAAGTATGATTATTTAACTTTAAAAGGTTTGTCCCGGCAACACCAGGACTGAAACGAGATGCACAAATGGCTGAGGATTTCAGAGAAGGACTCTGCTTCCAATTCAGAAACAAATGGGCTCTCAGGTGATTTTTCAGATTCAGAATCATGAGACAAAGTGTATCCCTTCCCTTCCTTCTTTTTCCTTCAACTCCTTAACTTTTCTTCCCCTGTCTCTCTGGCACTGTGAAGTCCAGCCCATTCCTCTGATGAGCCCAACCAACGTGCTCATCCCTGCTCTTAAAAGGAGCATTTCCCTTTACTTCTGAGTGGGACCCTTCTTATGCTGTCCGGGGGGAGGAGGTGAAAGGAAACAGGATGGCATTTTTGCTTTTACAGCCACTCTGTCACAGCCATCTTCTCACACCACCTTTCTAAAAGTAGTACTTGACCAAACAAACCATGCCTATAGAA
Source organism: Charina bottae (assembly GCA_023362775.1). NCBI lineage: Eukaryota > Metazoa > Chordata > Lepidosauria > Squamata > Charinaidae > Charina > Charina bottae. Next base: position 2,394,071 of record JALMGJ010000053.1, on the reverse strand, counting down.
CACTCACATTTGTGGGAATACATTCTGGGTAACTTTTCCCTGGTTTGAAAGTGTACTGTCGGAAATCAAATTTCCTCCATCAACAGGCCAAGAGAGTAACTGTTGAAGCTGACCTTTCAATGTTTGGACATCCCATTCTTTTTTATGAAATCGTATATCAAGGGCACCAAGGATTCACCAACAAAATAAGAGAGCTAGGAAAAACACAGGGAACCATCCTGGCCACTTCTACTTTTTCCCCAGCAAAGCGAAGTGGCTATGCAGGTACATCTTTTCAGAGACAGCCAGGAGCAGCTTATGAAGCAGCTTGGGGGCGGGGGGGGGGGGAAATCTAGCTTCTTTATCGATTCAAAGAGAGATGTTTCATCTACAGTCCTGGGCATTTCAAAACACCTCTATTGGAGGATTGGCACAGCCCTAATCTAAAGTACACAAGGGAGCTATAAAAATAGGTATGAAGGCGTGGACTTGGAGAAATAGACTTAGAAATAGATTCATTTTTATGTGATTTATTGAATGTGGTGGTAGACAATAATTTTCTTTTTTAGATTCAACTGTTCTTTCTTTTCTTAGAAAGGCATTTCTATGGACCTAAAATTTATCCTTTTGTTTGTAAACCTGTAGAAGCATGACTTGGAAAACAGATACTTTTTGGGGTATATCTTAAAACTATTGTGAAATATTATAAATGCATGTGCATGTATTTACACAGTAGAAACAGGAAAACTGAGACTCTAGTCCTCCCTTAGGCATGGAAAATGACTGGGTAATGGGTGACTTTGGACCAGTCACTATTTTAACAATTTAACAATTGTTAGAAAGGGCTATATTCAGGACAAAACATGTCTTGAAGTCTGGTTTAAACAAAAAATGTGAAAAGGACAATTATATATATACTTTTTAGAATATACTCTTTTAACATTCTCCATTAAAGGGTTAATATTACAACTCTGGCCTATAATCTTATAATTGCTCAAGTGTAAACTCACTCTATACTGAATTATAGAAAGACATTTAATATGGGAGATTAGTTAATGCATTCTTATATGAATTTAAATTGCCCATAGGTTGGAATTCCAGAACACCATAAATGTGCTATATGTCCTTCATGATAAAAGTATTTCATATATCCATATTCCCATTAAAATATCCATTAAAATACACAACTAATACATGTTTTCACATGCCAGTATGGGAGGATATATGTAGGTCAACTTTCAAGAAACTCAAAATGAAATTGGCAAAGTACAAAAATAGAGTTTAAATGAAAATGTTCTTTTTAAATGTTTTATTGGAGGGGGAAATTTAATTCAATGAAGTGCTTCTTTTTTAGTTTGAAAAACCTTGGAAGACTAGATTTATTTATTTTATTTTATTATATAGGTTTAAGGAACACCCCACTCCAACTGATTTTGCGCATCAGGTTTTAGAACACCACTATTGAAAAGGGGTGTGGTGGCTCAGCGGGTAAGACACCAGGTTTGTCAATCGGAAGATTGCAAGTTCGGAGGTTCGAATCCTTAGTCCCGCGTGATGGAGTGAGCTCCCGCACTAGCCACAGCTCTTGCCAACCTAGCAATTCAAAAGCATGCAAATGCAAGTAGATGAATAGGTACCACTTCGGTGGGAAGCTAACAGTGTTCCGCGTGCATCATGCCGGCCACATGACCGTGGAAACGTCTTCGGATAATGCTGGCTCTTCGGCTAACAAATGGAGATGAGCACCGGCCCCTAGAGTTGGACACGACTGCACAAATGTGCAGGGGGAACCTTTACTTTTACTATTGAAAAGACAAACTTTGGGAACCTTTGACCTAGAAATAGTTCAGCCAAAAGGTCTAAATGGAAGATGCTTACTTAATCCTTTTGTTTAAAATGAGTGAACATGTTGCACTGAAACATAGGGTTGAAAGGTCCCATTAAATCCTGTAAACCATCTGTGCTAATAAAATGACTATATTAGGGATACTTGAAAAGGATTTACTTTCCATTTCGGTTTGAGGCTATGAAAGAGAAACTTGGAGTATTCATATCCAGTAAAACTGGTTTTCTTGCAATGAGCAAGATTTGTAAAGGATTTGACATTACATATATTGGCATCCTCAATCCAGATAATTTACATGGTCTCTCTGTTCTCTCTGGTTTGGTAAACCAGCAAATGTTTGTGTGTTTGAAGTAGCAGGGATAAGAAGTATAATACTCTACAAGAAAAAAAAAAGTTGTAGTTGCAAGTTTTAAAGTATGTACACGTGACATATTTTAAATTGTAGTTATACACGGGTGCTTAGAGATGGATCAATATACAGGAGGGAACTATCCGCATATCACCAAGGAAGACATCTTGTCAAAACATTTGAATGCAGATAATTTATCTTCCAGGAGGGAACCATAAATATTCTAAAGGGTTTTCTATGATGAATGTACTTATTTGTTGGCAATCAATGCTTAGCAGTTTTGTATGGTCCCATTGTGATTGCCTGTGCCATTTGTATTTTGCCTCTTTTAAACAAAAGTCAGGTCTCTGTCCCCCACCATCCCAATTCACAATAAAGCCAAATGGAAAAAAAATTGCCAAAGGAAAAGTTAGGCTTAAATTCTCAAAATTAATAGAAGTTCAATTTACAGAGGGAAAATCAGTTCATCCTGGAAGGTGTTCTGTTTTATTATTTTTTTTTTTACTTGCCCTTCATTACCCTGTTAGGCTTCAGCATCACAATTACGCTATGAGAAGTACCATTCTGAGTGTCCATTCCAAAAAGAATCCCCTATGATGATCAGGTTATAGATAAACCACTTGTGATGGAATGTGTCTCTGAAGGGGGAGGTGATGGGATGGACTTCAGTAACACTGCTGGTTCTCAGGAAGGAGGGAGCACATTCCAAGGAGGGGAGCAAGATAAGAGAAAACACAGGCCGTAGCTGGAATGTGGGAAGACTAAGAGGTTCAGAGTAGCCCCGCCCTAGAGCCTTCCCAGGTTATTTCCCCTTAGGATAGGTAGAGTAGCTTTAGTCTGGCAAGATTCTGTATGTAAGGGGCGTGGTAGCTCAGCGGGTTAAACCGCTGAGCTGGTAGTCTGCCAACCATAAGGCCGGCGGTTCAAATCCGCATGGCGAGGTGCGCTCTCGTCACTAGCCCCAGCTTCTGCCAACCCAGCAATTCGAAAGCTAAGGCAAGTAGATAAATGGGTACCACTCACGTGCGGCAATTTGCTGGCATCCTTTCGGGGGTCGCCCTCGAACCGAAAAGAAGACCTGGTTGATTCCCGTGGATAACGGCGGAGGACGGCGGATCCTGATGACAACTTCCTGGACGTCAGCAGCCGGCTCGGAAGCGAGGCATTCTGGGGCATGTAGTCTGATGCCTGTGGAAGAAGAGTCGGTTCCCTTACCCCCTCCCTAATGCGTGGTAATTATAACATTGTTAAATATATGATGTATAATATATGTATTCAATGATTGTAAGCCGCCTAGAGCCCTTCGTTTAGGGAGGGGATAGGCGGGTATAAATACGTTAAAATAATAATAATGTACGGCGTTGGCAAATAAAGAACTGAAGTTTGGCTGGATTGTTTCTTTGTCGTTCTTGGGCTGGGCCTGATATCACTCCAGTATTCTGCCCCCCCAAAAAGGGGAGGGGCATCCAGAACCAGGATAAGATATGGAAAGATGAGCCCCCCCCCCCCACAGGTTAGAAGGTATGCAATGAGCTACTGGGGAAGAGCAGAAGGCAAGTATGAGTAGCACCAGTGATGATGATATGGCTGGTGAAAGGACATCCAGCTGCTGTAATCTCAGAAATAAAAAGGAAGCTTGGTGCTGGACAGATATCTATATCAATGGTATATGGAATGTCAGAACCATAAACCAAGGCAAATGTGATGTTGTCAGAGTGGAAATGTCAAGACTGAACTTTGACGTTCTAGGTATCAACAAACTGAAATGGACTGGAATGGATTGCTTCACGTCAGAGGAGCATCAGATACAGGAAAATCATAGAAGAAGTGAAATTGCCATTCTTGACACAAAGGACTGTCAAAATCAGGGCTGTCAAAAACAAGAGAATGATCTCACTTCAAGTACAAAGCAAACTACAACCTATGCAGTCTATACTTCAACCACAAAGGAATGGAATTAGAAGATGAACATGGCAACTTGATTGAGCCTTATTGGCACTCCTCCCTTTCAAAAAACATCCTACTAATTATAGTAGACTGGAATGCTAAACAAAATACCAGTTGAAATAATATGAATTGTTGGTCTCAGTATATGAAACAGAGGAGACAGACTAATGCAACAAAATTCAATGCTTATAGAAAATACCTTGTTTTAACAACCTAAATGGCAAGTCTAGCACATGGAAATCACAAGCTGGACACTGAAAACAATTTGTCCATACTGATTGTGGCTCAGATCATGAATTCCTTTCAAAATCACAACACAATCTAACAAAAACAAAATAATCAGACCAACAAAATATGATCTCAACAAAATTCTGCATATTTATGCAAGTATGATTGAAAAAGAATTAATTCAATTTGATAAATGAAGTGCCAGAAGAACTCTGGACTCCTAACGTCATTAGAAATGAAGCAAACAAAAATATTTTAAAAAGCAAAGGAAAAAGATGGCTGTCTGCTGATATGTTGAAAACAACTAAAGAAAGGCTTAAAGCAAAAGAGGAAAGGAATAGAAATAGAAATAGAAATAGAAACAGGAAAGTCTGCCCAACTAAACTATGGCTGGGTGAGTTGCCCTGATGGACATGGGAGGATCTAGTGATCTCAGCGTGAATGTTTTCCCTTCACCAAGAAGCTTCATGCTACTAAAGTACTTGGATGAAGGCATGTCTCCTGTACAGCTGACAATATATAAACATCAGAAGTGCTAAGCAATGAGCGAGGAGGTTGTTGGACATTACTTGAGTTGTACCTATATAGCATCGCCAAGATATCCTGTATGTATTAAGGAACAAGTGGAGGTGGAATCTGCAGCTGAAGATCCAGTAGACCCAAGTAGGACCCAAGTAGGACCAAGGGAGAGATTTGCTGAGTGGATATACTCATGGAAGGGACTGCAGCTTTTGAAGGATATCAGCAATGATAGCCTAAAAGTGCCAGAATCCAAGAAACCCTAAAAACAGTTATTTTTCCCTCTTCCTGACCCAGGCTGCAAGTGGCCAGAGAAGTGAAAGTACTGAGAGAAGCTACATGAAGCAGGGAGGAAGTGAATTAAATAGATAAAAGGCTCTGAAAAGTTTCATGGAACTGTAGAACTACATATGCATAATTTGTTAAGCCAAAGCCACTCTTTCAATTGGAAATGCACCTATTATCTGTCTAAAAGCACAACAGCAATAAACACTGCAATTTAGAGAAGAACAGCGTGTATGTGTGGAAGTAAAATTCTTGTCCCTTTTCCCCTTTTCCCCAATTCCAGGGAAGAGCAAAAAGAGACAAGGAGTTATATCAAAATAAACAATGCAAAAAAGAAAAGAAAAGAAACCAACCCATGAGGATAGGAATTGAACTAGAAGAATATCAATAAATCAAGAGAAAACTTTATGTTAAGATGGGCATGATAAAAGAAAAAGAAGGCAAAGATCTACTAGAGAAAGAGTATATACAAATCCAAGTAGCTGTAACACGTGCAGTGGCCGCAGCCGGGTAAACCATCAGCAGTCGGGCCAAACCAAGTGAGGGTAGCTGATGGGTCTTTGACCCTCGGTGAGGTAGGAGATCTGTCTATCCCTGCGTGTGAAGTCTGGTGTTGGCAGATTGAGTGGAGGAGACTGATCAATGGTCCAACGCTCAAGAAGGCAGGCCCAGCAGGCATTGTGGAGTGCTAAGAGCACGACAAGACACTTAGACGTCCTGGTCATCCACTGCAGCAGGAGAGGTCTCCAACCATAATGGTTTTCTGTGCCACTGAATTAAGGTGTCTTACGCCAAGAGTGGGACTGCCTCTGTGCAACAGCTGTTCCGCTTAAAAGTCCACCATGCACGGGTTTCTGCTGTGCAATTCACCTTCATCTGCAATTCATCTGCAATTCATCTCAGTCCAAACCTAATTCGTTGAGTCCTGTGGTGATGGGGGAGTGGCGAAGCAACAGGTGGAGATGACCACTGGCAGTTGTAGCCACAACCTGCACATGGGCGGCCCTTGGACCAGTGGTTCCACTGGTCTCAGTTCCATCTCAGTACCCGGGGCAGCAGAGATGTCCGACAGCACCTAGGGCAACTGGGCAGTCCTTTTTAGGATAGCATTGCCCACCCTCGCATGAGGGAGGGGTTAGAAAAGGTACCCTAAACATTGCCCCACAACATCTGACTAGCTAACCGTGGCTGGCAGATCATCTCCTTAGCAGTCAAGTATCAAGAAAAACAAATCAAAGAAAATTCATCTTTGAACCTAGAATATCCACACCTTGCTGGATAGAGACAAGGCATCAAGGCCTGAAAGACGAACAGCACTCAAAGACTCGAGCCATAAGTGCTTTATAGGTTATAAACAGCACTTTGAAATGCACCCAGAAACCTCTTAGCAACCAGTGCAGCATCAGCCGCTTAGCTGTTACTCTGTTGAAACAATTCTCACCCATCAGCAAGTAAGCTGCTGCAGTCTACACCAAATCTATTTTCTGAGGAGTCTTTAGGAAGCTTAGCAGTGATACAAATGTGAGGCGATAGAGGCATGAATAATTGTTGGCAATGTATGCCACTTCAGAAAAGGCCACAAGTGGCACACCAGCCAGATCTCCTGCTTGAGCTTGGGATGGAGAGCATGATATAATAGGTAATGTTGCATCTCTTTCCACATTATGGGCGGCGCAGTGGCATAACGATTAAGACTACTGACTGTCGAACAAAAGGATGGCAGTTCGGCAGTTCGAGACCCGGAAGCACTGCGTAATGGAGTGAGTTCCCGTTCTCGCCCAGCTTCTGCCAACCTAGCAGTTTAAAAGCATGTAAAAATGCAAGTAGATAAATAGGTACCACTCCGGTGGGAAGGTAACATCGTTCCGTGCACCTCGGCATTTAGTAATGCTGGCCTCATGACCATGGAAGCATCTATGGACAACGCTGGCTCCCTCGGCCGAGAATCAGAGATGAGTGCCGCCCCATAGAGCCGGATACGACTGGAAGGGGAAACCTTAACTTACCTTAGTAAAGGTAAAGGTAAAGGTTTTCCCCTGCACAGTCGTGTCCAACTCTAGGGGCCGGTGCTCATCTCCATTTGTTAGCCAAAGAGCCAGTGCTGTCTGAAGACGCTTCTGCGGTCATGTGGCCGGCATGACAAGCACAGAACGCTGTTACCATCCCACCGAAGTGGTACTTATTTATCTACTTGCATTTGCATGCTTTGGAATTGCTAGGTTGGCAAGAGCTGGGCTGAGTGCAGGAGCTCACTCTGTCATACGGTGCTCGGGTCTCGAATCGCCGACCTTCTGTTCAACAAGCCTGGTGTCTTAACCACTGAGCCATCGTGCCCCTTTCCACATTATAGAGCTCTTCTTCCTGCCTGCCTTTTGTCTCACCTTTGAATTCCTTCCTCAATCTTCCAATCTTATCTTATTACCCAGTTCAGTTTTTCTTTTGTGATGTAAATATGAAGGAAAAGAAAAATATAGAATACCATGTAATGATAGTCTGTTTCCACTTGGGCGTTTTGGTATATTACGAATTACTTTTTACATAGCTCTTTAATTGCCAGCTAGAAGGCCTGAATTTACTTCCTCTGCAATTTACTACTGCTAGCTCCATTTCTAAGATCACAAGTTTAATATTTCAAAGGTAAGGCTGTTCTGTTATTATGCTAAATGTTATAATTATGCCATAATAGTTGTAGTATATTGTAGCACTGGGACTTTTTGGCAGCCTTATCGTACTAATGATTTATACATGAGTTGTAAAAAAAGCTGTTTGTATGGAGAATGGGAATGCAACTGAAGAAAAGGGAAGATAGAGAAATGCTCCCATTTTACAGATGGGAAATTGAGGTCAAATGAAGAAAGCAGTAATCTTGAATGAACAGAATTCAAAATGAGGAATGCTCATGAAATTAAATTAGTGTGAATTGAAAATCATTAAAATACCTGCTCTGCACCTCTTTGACAACTATGAAGATTGGAATTTCACATTTCCAACTTCTGTTTCAAAGCAGTTTCTTGGCAGTTTTATGTAGCACATGTGTTTTTAAAATAATCTTTTGGAGAGAGCATGCATTTACCAATGCTATTTTAAGATTAAAATGTATGTGTGTGTGTAGAGAGAGAGAGAGAAAAAAATACATTTAGAAATGCATGATTAAGCATAGAGTTAAACATGAATATTTGTTTAGATTTTTAAGCACTCAGATTAATGAGGAAACTAAAAGAACAAACAGGCAAAAGTGACTGAAACCGCTCAGTTCACCCATCCTTATTTAGAAGCAATTTCCACTTTTATTCTAACATCATAGTGACATAATGATGGCATATCGTTGCAACTAGCTGTCTTCTGTAGATACATACACAGACTTGCATATCTCCTTATAGTCCAGTTCATTAATAAAAGTAATTCCAATATCATAATCTGATTAACAGAGCCGAAAATGTTTTCTACCAGGTCTGCTTATTTGTCCATTGCAGGGGTTCTTGCAGGGTATGGTCAAAACGGTCAAGATAGTGGCCAAGATAATGCAATTGAAGCTCCACCCATTTTTTATGGGTGTCTCACCCCTGGTCCATTGATTGGTAACAGATTTGCAGTAGGTATCTTTCCAATAATCTACTATCCAGTTTTTCTAATTGGAGATATGAATGATGGACTTTTGGATTTTCTGAATTTTGAGCATGCAATTTACCACCGAACTCTGTCTTCCATATGACCTAGGTGGAATAGAGGAATAGCAAACAGGGCATTCCTAAGGAAGATCAGAGTCTCTGGTTACTGTGACAAAAACTATATACAGCTTTTTTCTGATGCAACCTGGTCTATACTCTACCTTTATTTATTTATTCCATCTATATACTGAATATATATTGAGGAAGGCTGGCTTGGAAAAAGATTAGTGTAGTTTTAAACTGGAGGAAGAAACATCAGTACCCTGTTTTATGCTGATGACTATATTCTGATAGCTGAAATTGCAAGTATTCTGAGAGCTTTAGTAAGTTAAGGAACACAGTGAAAAAAATGAGACTAAGGTTAAATATAAAGGAGACCGAACTAATGACAATAAGTACAGTAACTAGTCTTAGAATTGACAATAAAGATACTGAAGTGGTGGATAGTTTCTACCTTTAAGGATTAACTATCAGCATTAAAGGAACCAGCAGTCAAGAAATTTGCTGCTGACTAACATTTGGTAGAGTAGCTCTGTAGGCCTTGGAAAGATACTCAGATGTTGTGATGTGTCTATATCAATAGAAATCAGAATTTTGCAGGCAACAGTTTTCCCTGTGACACTGTATGGAAGCAAAGTTTGGACTTTGAAGAAGCAGGATAGAAAGAGTATTAATGCTTTTGAACTCTGGTGTTGGAGAAGATTCCTGAGGTTACCATGGATAGCTAAGCCAATAAATAAATGGATGCTAGAACAAATCAACCCAGAGTTCTCTGTGTGGCACTAATGACCAGCCTCAAATTCATTCATTCTTTCTTTCTTTCTTTTTGACATCTTATGCAAACACCAAGTTCTCTGGAGAAGTCTATAATTCTGGGAAAAGTGGGAGGAAATAGGAAATATGACAATGAGCAGCAGACTCAATCATAGGGGCAAGGGGTGCACCACTGGACGAGCTGAAGGACCAGGTTTGGGGCATATCATCCTGGAGAAAATCTATCTATGTGGTCAATAAGACTCCACACCGACTTGATGGCACATAATAAATCAAAATGGAACATTCAACAGTGAATTACTATGTTTGTGGAGCATCTGTAAATGAATTTTTAAGTGCTCTCTTTTTAATGAAAGTCAACTGTTTCTATAGCTGGCAGTTTGACAGAAAGGTCACTAGACAGGAAGAGAGAGGGCATGAAACCTATTAAATTATGGAAGGGCATGTGCAGTGGCTTTTTTGCTGGGCATCATTAAAACTAAATTGGAGCTAGGAAGGGAATTATGAGGGATTCACTCCAGTTCCTTGTCACTGCATGTTGGGTGGGCTGGGCAGTCAATAAAACACAAATTGTTCAGTGGACTGTAGAAAGAAAAAGGAGCTTGATGTGAAGTTGGAAAGTTGGTACTTGAATTTATTTATTTATTTATTTATTTATTATTTATTTATTAAATTTCTATGACCGCCCATCTCCCCCTCAAGGAGGGACTCTGGGCGGTTCACAGCCATAACAATCACTAAAATATAATAAAAACACAATAAAATACAAATACAATAAATATAAATACCAGAATAGAATAGAATAGAATAGAATAGAATAGAATAGAATAGAATAGAATAGAATAGAATAGAATAGAATAGACACACTGCCTTCTTTTGGAAACTTGCTGCCTTTCGGAAGTCATTACTAACATCTGAAGCTTCAGAGAGATTCTGATACTTTGGGTAGAATCCCATCAGGAACATTAATACCTGCAGCAAGCCCAGAATCCATTGGAGTTCAGCAGCTAATAAATTTAAATAGATAAATACCATCAAAATAGCAAAATGCACATTGCAAGCTTCATCTCTTACTGTATGTACCTGCATGTGATGCCACAACACAGGGATGGTGTTTGCATTGCAATGTACTTCTCATAATTTGCTTTTCTTCCCTCCACCCATAGATGCCTAAGAATCCCACTTTACTAGGGACAGTCACACAATCCCTCCAAAGTGGCCTGATGCTTCTAACTCTGACAAATCCGAAAGACAGCCCTAGTTGCTAATTTATCGAGAGTTTTACTGTATACTGGGGGAACTGTTCTCTTCATGTAAAACATCTTGGCTGATTTTTATCAATTAGAAAGCATGTTGGGCTTGGGCATTACAAGGCTAAGATGCAGCCTTAGTTAAGATGGTGGTTCTTCAAAGATGACAGGGCTGCCCACTGTAGATTCCCACAGTGCTCATCATTATAGGGCTGTGCATTGCTTGGGGTTCAGGTGCAAAATTTGCTTCAGAATATGTGGGGGCACAAACAGAGCACCAGTCTGCAATACTTCAAAGCAGCCACATTGCTTGCATGACCCCAGAAAAAGATGCAGCTGCTTTAAAGAGCTCCCTCATGTTCCAGAGCACCATTTCCAAATTGTTTCTAAGATGCTATGCAACCTGACATTGTGTTAACCTGAGTTGCCAGCAAGACTGTTGATTTCTTTAAGAGACAGAAATTCAGCAAGGGCAATTTTATTTTGTGCAGCAATTCGGTGCATGAGAAAACACTGTCTGCTGATTTGATGCTTGTCATTCACCTGTTAAAGATATGGAAGCATTGCTGGGACATTATTGCAACCTCTTTTTTTTTCCCTTGCTTAAAATGCAACTGCAGGGTATCTGGATTGCTCCTGGAAGCAGGGGAATAGATATATCAATCAAAGAGAATATTTGTAGCTCAGGGTTGAGCTGTGGAGTCCTTGGTGCTCTCTGAGCCTTGTTGTTTTCTTGCAGGCGTTTCATTGCCAGGCTAGGCAACATCTTCAGTGCAAAAAGGGCGTGGGACTTGCTCTCTGTTTATATACCCTGGCTTGTCCTGCCTGTGTTGGTGGGGATGTTGTACCCTGCTTGGTAATTCCTTGGTTGGGCTGTTGGTTGCTGCCTGGTTGATTGACTGAGTTAATAGTTCCTTGATTAAGGTATATTGTGTTGTTTGATTGTTCCTCTGGTGCTAATCCTGGTGTTAATCTTTGCATATCTGGGTGTTGATTGCTGGCAAGGAGGTGTTCTGGTCTTCTGGCTTTTCTATTGTCTCTTATGAATGGTATGTAAATGTTGTTTACCTCTATGTGTCTGTTGATGGCTGCTTTGTCTGAGTGCCAAGCTGCCAGGAATTCTCTAGCATTTTTGGATTTGGCTTGGTTTAAGATGCTCAGAGTTTCCCAGTTGAAAGTATGGTTGAGTCTGTCCATGTCTTGTGAGATTAAGGAGTTTTCATCGTGTCTTCTGATTGCTAGTTGGTGTTTGTGGATGTGTTCTGCTAGTCTTCTGCCAGTCTGTCCTACATAGTGGCTGCTACAGTCCTTACACTGTATGTTGTAGATATTTTCTGTTTTTTCTTCTTGGGATACTGGGTCTTTTGGGTTACTTGAGATGTTCTGAAGGGTTTTGGTTGGTTTATGTGCTACAGTGATGCCATGTGGTTATAACAGCCTATTAGTAGTTTCTGAGATGTTTCTGATGTATGGCAGGGTAATCCTTTTCATAGCTTCTGTTGGTTTTGCTGTGGTGGGTTGAGTGGTCAGGCACTTTTTGATAAAGTTGCATGGGTATCCATTTTGCTGGAAGATGCTATATAAGTGGTCTGTTTCCTTTTTCTGGTGTTCTGGGTTGCTGCAGTGCATTTGTGCTCGTCTGAATAGTGTTCTTACACAGCTCCTCTTGTGGGAGGTTGGGTTATTGCTTTGGTAGTGGAGCACTTTGTTATTAATATTTATTGTTTAAGTGCAGAGTTGCAGAAGCTTGATAGAGAGAGAGATCAATAAAAATAAACCTTTGCAGTAAAAATATATTCAAAACAACAACATATTTACAGTGTCTTTCTTCTCCAGACAGGGACAGAGTCAGGCTTGAAAAACAACTTATATCTGAATAGGTTGAGATAAGCATAGCCAGCTGGCTTAAACAAAAGATCTCTTTTCTATACAAATTAACTTGTTGATAACAAATAATCAGTTGCCATAGTAATCAATGTGACATGTGACTACCCCAGCCAGCTCAGCTTAGCTGAAGCAATTATTCCTTTTATGGTAACAAGTAGTTGAGGAATTTGGCTACTAGCAGACTTTTTGGAGCCTTTCAGGTAAGAGGAAAAAATAGCTCAGCTTGTCCTTTTTAAAATGAGGCTTGTCTGAATCTTGTGACCCAGATTCTTTTTAGATCACAAAATAAAAAATACAACACACTTGGTTAATGTGGGTAGATTTCTGGTAAACTTGTGTTTCTAGAATGCCATCATTTCCTCTGCTGATGAGGATGTCCAAGAAGGGTAGTGTGTTGTTGTTTTCTTCTTCCCTTGTGAATTTTATTCCTTTGAAGATGTTGTTGATGGTTTCATGTGTTTCCTCCAGTTGTTCCTTTTTTATTATAATGAAGGTGTCATCTACATACTGAATCCATACTTTGGGTTGTATGCGTGGGAGTGCTATCCTTTCTAGACGCTGCATTACAATCTCTGCAATAAGTCCTGAGATTGGTGATTCCATAGATGTTCCTTTGATTTGTTGGTATATTTGTCCATCAAACTGAAAGTAGGTAGTTAGGCAGAGGTCAATGAGGTCCATGATTCTGGGTATTTTGATCTTAGTGTATCTGGTTAGGTCGGATGTGTTGTGTAGAACTGCTGCCATGGATTCTTTCGCTAGTGCTTGGTCTATGGATGTAAAGAGTGCAGTGACATCAAATGACATCATAATTTCATCTTCATCTATTTTTAGGTCTTTGGTTTTCTGGAGGCACTGTTGTGGGGAGTTGATAGAGTATTCGCTCTCCTCTGTGAGATGCCCAAGTATTCTTGTAAGTTTCAATACTTTCAACTGGGAAACTGTGAGTAGAATAGATTTATGTTTTTCCTCTGTGTTCTTAGATGAATGGGGGGGAGGAACGTTTCAGGAAATTTAAATCATGGAATGCACACAGGAGCAAACTACAAGCCTTGGTAAAAATTATACTCCATATACACAGTTTCTTTCAAACAAATGGATTTGGGGAGATTTTCCTATGCCAAATATTCAGAAATACCAATATTTGCTACCAAGGCAAGCTTCAGGACTGGCTTGGGTTCCTTATCAAATGTAATCTGCTATCGTGTTATATATGAAATGCCAACCCAGTTGTCATTTGGTCTGCATTTGATTAGCTAAATTTACCAGTTATCCCCATCCCTGCAAATACAGCAGTTTGCTTGGCTTTTTTCCCTTCCCCTGTTCAGATTCAGGAAAGTTAGACTACTTTTAAAGATCTTTGCAAATGAAATTAGAATTTCTAGCAAAGGGAAATGTTAACAGTACTTGGATGAAACAGAATATGTGCAGAGCTGGTTCCTCTCCCACCTGCCCCACACCCATTCTTTATTTACTCTAATCATCCCATTGGGAGTTATTAGACCACAATTTATTTTGTTCTGTACAGGCATGTACTGTATGTGGATTCTTGTGTTTTAGAAAGCTTATTTTTTCTTTTTCTTCTTTTTGGTTTGCTAATTCTTTTTCTTAAGCCCTCATGCTTCAGCCCAGGATGTACAGATGGCAAAGAATAATGAAGTTTAATTATGTAAATCAAATTATGCAAATTGGCCAATAAGGCAAAACAGGCGATGTGATTCTGGTTTTGACGTAAGTGTGTTTGTGTAAGCCTAACCTGTTTGCCACTACAGCTGAGCTACAGTCTGTTCAATCATACTGTATCTATGCCCAATTGCCAGATTCTCATGCTTTTTCTCTGGATTTTTTTTTTAGAAAAGCCCCAACCTTTTAGCATGACCCATGTTTGTCAATTTATTTATCTAGACTAACAACAAAAAGATTGCAATTAAAAAGGATTCAGGGGAAGAGGGCAGCAAAGAAAATTAAGATCAGCTCTTCAACATTCCGGTTTTTTTTTTCCCCGTTCCTTTAACTTCCCCCTTTTTTTTCCTTAAGCAGACATTTTTAAGCAGAAACAAAAAAGAGATGGCTTTTTGTGATGATGCTGAAAATAATTCATAAGATTTTGCTAAAATTATGCTGTCTTGGATTATCACAGTATCTTAAGCCACTACTGTATGACAGTTACATTTTGTTGGCTTTCACATCGCTGTGAACATGCTCATGAAATTGTTCTAAGCTTCCACTTAGGGAAAGGATAAAAAATATATACCATAGTTCCAAGATTAAATTCACATATTATTCTAAGCCTTGGTTTGCTTTTCTGGGTTTATATAACACATTAAGCCATAAACTATGGAATACAAGCCAGAACAGCTAGGTTTACACAGTATACTAAACCAAAACTTAGGAATAATATGTGAACCCAGTAATTGGGCTCTGGACTATAGTAAAATAAAGTTGAATATTTTATGCTATAGCATGCTATGTGTGAATTAGGCCATCATAATAAGCCATAACATTGTTTATTTTGAGTAGCATAGTATTTTCAATGTTATTAGCTATTTTGAGTTTGTGGGAAGCATCTCACTTTGTATCTTTAAAACCAATGCATTTGTATGACATCCTGACTCATAGATTTGCCAGCCACATTCTAGACTTTTGTTGTTGTTGTTCAGTCATTTAGTCGTGTCTGACTCTTTGTGACCTCATGGACCATAGCATGACAGGCCTTCCTGTCCTCCACTGTCTCCCGGAGTTTACTCAAATTCATGTTCATTACATCGGTGATGCTATCTAACCATCTCATCGTCTGCCATCCCCTTCTCCTTTTGCCTTTAGTCTTTCCCAGCATCAGGGTCTTTTCCAGTGAGTCCTCTCTTCGCATTAGGTGGCCAAAGTATTTGAGCTTCAGCTTCAGTATCTGACCTTCCAATGAGCAGTCAGGGTTGATTTCCTTTAGGATTGACTGATTTGACCTCCTTGCAGTCCAAGGGACTCTCAAGAGTCTTCTCCAGCACCACAGTTCGAAAGCATCAATTCTTCGGCGCTCAGCCTTCCTTATGGTCCAACTCTCACAGCCATACATTACTACTGGAAAAACCATAGCTTTAACTATACGGACCTTTGTCGGCAAGGTGATGTCTCTGCTTTTTAATATGCTGTCTAGGTTTAACACAGCTTTCCTCCCAAGGAGCAAGCGTCTTTTAATTTCATGGCTGCAGTCACTGTCTGCGGTGATCTTGGAGCCCAAGAAAATAAAATCTGTCACTGCTTCCATTTCTTCCCCTTCTATTTGCCACGAAGTGATGGGGCCAGATGCCATGATCTGAGTTTTTTTAATGTTGAGTTTCAAGCCAGGTTTTGCACTCTCCTCTTTCACCCTCATCAAGAGGCTCTTTAGTTCCTCTTCACTTTCTGCCATTAGGGTGGTACCGTCTGCATATCTGAGGTTGTTGATATTTCTCCCGGCAATCTTAACTCCGGCTTGTGATTCATCCAGCCCGGCATTTCTCATGATGTACTCTGCATGTAAGTTAAATAAGCAGGGTGATAATATACAGCCTTGTCGTACTCCTTTCCCAATTTTGAACCAGTCGGTTGTTCCATGTCCGGTTCTAACTGTTGCTTCTTGACCCGCATACAGGTTTCTCAGGAGATAGGTAAGGTGGTCTGGTACTCCCATCTCTTTAAGAATTTTCCACAGTTTGTTGTGATCCACACAATCAAAGGCTTTAGCGTAGTCAATGAAGCAGAAGTAGATGTTTTTCTGGAACTCTCTTGATTTTTCCATGATCCAGCGAATGTTGGCAATCTGATCTCTAGTTCCTCTGCCTCTTCGAAATCCAGCTTGCACTTCTGGTAGTTCTCAGTTCACATACTGCTGAAGCCTAGCTTGTAGGATTTTGAGCATAACATTCTAGACTAGCCAAACCCTATTGTTGATGTAGGATTCATGTAGGGTTACCAAAACAAATGACCATTAGATGGCAGCAAAGAGAATTTTCTGTATCTCTCTGCTCCCATCTGTTGGTAGTCTATTGGTCATGGTAGGGTGAACCCAGAAAATTGAGTTTACTGAATAATATGTAGGTATGTGTGTTACATCGACTGTATTTCTGTACATTAGAGTATTCAAGCTAAAGGGATTAATGCTGGCAGCTTCAAATTTGAAAAGTACAGTAAGTCTAAATGTTAAGTTAAAGAGCAATACATGGAGGCTTAAAAATGGTGTCAAGAACATGGAGAGAAATTGTAACTGGTGCAAGGAAGATTGGAAGTCACTTCTTTAGATATCTTCCTTTTTCTTAATGTTCTGTTATCCTTCACTTTTTCTATTACCCTTTTATATTTTTTTCTTTTTCTATTTCTTCTATGTTTCTATAGTTTTTTAAATCTTTGTAAAATCTTCTTTTGATAAAAATATTTTTAAAAAAAGAACATAGAGAGAAATGATGTTCATCTCTGAATGGCTTGATCTGTAAGGCACCTGGCTAACAGTTCACCCCTGATTAATATTGGGAATATAATTCATTAGGTCATCTGTATTGTGGACACTGACTGGCAATAATTCTCCAAGGTTTTGGGCAGGGTTAAATCTGTGCTGATCTGGAGACATCCGGGATTAAATCTTAGTGTTTCATTTTATTGATCCCCTATTAGTGTGAGGCTGGTTGAGGCAGAGAAGTGTAAGTTAAGATGAGTAGGCATCGTATCCAAGTAACAGAACGCTGAAGCTGTAATTTTTTTCTCCCCCTTTTTTCCTGCAAAATAATTGATAGAAATGGTGACTGTGTAACGTTATGAAGATGACTCCTATGCAGCATTTTACTTAGAGATAAACTTGCCAGCTCCTCTAATCTTAAATGATATTTCTTCCTTAACTGGGTTCACATATCACACAAAGCCAAAATATGGCTTGCTTGGTTATAGCTACTGTGCAATCCCAGCCACTGTGGTTTCTAAACTGTAATTATAACTTAGTCCACCATGCAGGTCCTTAAAATACACAGCTGAAAACTGAGGGAGATGACATACATTCATTTGAAAGTGGCTACAATCTTGAAGGAAGACAGAAGAGACTCAGGTTTAAACTATGCCAACTGTCTGGATGACTTTGGGCTGAGAAGTCACTCTCTGTAATGGTATGTGGGAGTGATCTTGGGAGACAGGGCAATGAGATGCAACCAAGGGAACAGTCAGATAAAAGTCAACTTAGCCTGCAGCAGGAATGTGGATGCGGCAAGAGGCTCAGAAGAGACCCTTCCTAGTTTCTTGGGCTGTAAAGAAGACAGGGGAATGATGTACTTCCAGACTTGCAAGATTCTGTTAATGTAGCTTTACAATAAAGTAGAATTAATGTATTGTCGAAGGCTTTCATGGCCGGAGTTCAATGGCTGTTGTGGGTCTTCCGGGCTGTGTGGCCGTGTTCTGGAAGTTGTGGTTCCTAACGTTTCGCCAGCATCTGTGGCCAGCATCTTCAGAGGGCAGGAGCACAGAATCTGAAGATGCTGGCCACAGATGCTGGCGAAACGTTAGGAACCACAACTTCCAGAACACGGCCACACAGCCCGGAAGACCCACAACAGCCAAAGTAGAATTAGCTCATCTGGTTGTATTTCCTGTCTGGTCTACCTCATAAATCTGACACTCTGTCACTCACCTCCAAGGGTTGTTGCTATTGGATGGATAAAATGAAGGGGGCTACCCATTTAAGCTCCTGGATATCAATCCAGCAAATACAGAAATAAAAAGCATGATGGACAATCATGATATCACTAGACAGGGCCAAAAGGTTCAGGTTTTTCTTACGTTTTTAGCCATGACACTTTGCCCTTTAACTCTTCTTCAAATGAAGGTAAATAGCCTGGGAAAAGAGTTTGGGTATTTAAGGAGTTATGGTGAAGAACCCATCTGGTGCAGTGGTTAATGGGACTAGGCTAGAAACTGGGAGAGCGTGAGTTCTTCTGTCTGGGGCATGATATCAGTTGAGTCACTTTAGGCCAGTCATTCTCTCAGCCCAAGGAGGAAGGG
Source organism: Charina bottae (assembly GCA_023362775.1). Taxonomy (NCBI): domain Eukaryota; kingdom Metazoa; phylum Chordata; class Lepidosauria; order Squamata; family Charinaidae; genus Charina; species Charina bottae. The sequence continues at coordinate 2,375,324 of JALMGJ010000053.1, read as the reverse complement.
AGCAAAGGCAAACCATTTCCCAAAATATTGCCAAGAAAACTCTGTGAATCAAGACCGATTTGAAGATACAAAAAAAATAAAAATAAATAATAAAGGGGGGGGGGGGAATCAGGTATCCCAAGCCTCCAACATGCAAACACATCTCCTTCGGTCCAAATATGTCATCCCTGCACATTCTGCAGTCATATACTGTATGAGATGCTGGGAGATCACACATGATTGTGGGCCAGTGTAAAACAGAGTCAAATTTATGCCATTGCCTGGAGACTGTAGACAAGAGAGTGTGCATTGTTCCAAATGTATCATTTGGCAGTTTCCAAAAAGACTTATCCACCATGCACGAAAAAATATGTAGCAATTGTGAGATAGTCTGAGGCATACAATATACAAGAAGAGCTTAAGGGCCCAATTCTTGGGCCATATGTTTTAGCACTAATTTCATCCTTCATCCTTCACTTTGCTGCATGTTATTTGTGAATCAGACTGCCCCTTCCAAACACCCAATAAAGTAAAATATGGATCCTTATGGTTTGGCTGTCAAGATGCTCAAGTTCTGTTTGTGACATCAGGGAAATATTGTTTGAACTTGGGTTTTCTGACTTAAGTTGCTCTACCAGCAGCAGATCAAGAAGATGGAGCAGCTAATTTGCATCGCACTAAGACACAAGTCCTAGAAATATAGATGAGGAAGCAACATTAGAATAGTAAATCATCATTTTCTCCAAAAGAGATCTACTCATGCTCAGGTTCCAACAAATATATTGAAGATATTAATTAAATGTAACAAATTATTTTCATTATGAAATAAAAGTAAAATGGATTATATAAATGTATCAATAACAGGACAACCTATCTCATTCTTCCTCAACCTGGTGCCCTCCAGGTATGTTGGAAATGAATTCCAGAATCCCAAAGCAGCAAGATCAGTTGTGAACTTGGCTGGGAATTCAAGGACTTGTAGTTCCAGCATATCTGGAGATCAGGAGGGCTGGAGAAGGCTTTAGTAAACCAATATGTCTTCTGTAATGCATCTGCTGTTGAACTGTATCTCTTCAGACAGGAGACAGGCAATTAATGATTGAATGCTCCCAGCATCTCTCAAACAATGTCAAGAGGTAAATTAAGATAGATGATTTTGGACGAGAAGACAGTTTATTACCTAAAACGAGGATTGCACAGAATGTCGGTGATTGAATATCTTCAGTGTACAAGGATGCCTTGAGGGAATCCCAAATGTTTCCTGGAACTCCTTCAAATATTGCTTAGCTCGTTCTGTTTGATGCCTCTTCAGTTTGTTTTTTATATCCTTTTTTTTACACTGCATTTTTTTAAAGCCCAAAGGAATATAAACATATATATCAGCATTCTGTTCCTGCAAGGAGGAGCCTCCTGTCCAAGATGGCTATGAGATCAACCAAACACACATGCAACACAACTGACCTACCTAGATACACCAAGATCAAAATACCCAGAATCATGGACCTCATCAAACTCTGCCTCACCACCTACTTTCAGTTTGATGGACAAGTATACCAAAAAATCAAAGGAACACCTATGGGATCACCACTCTCAGGACTCATAGCAGAGATTGTAATGCAATGTCTAGAAAGTATAGCACTCCCATGCATACAACCCAAAGTATGGATTCGGTATGTAGATGGCACTTTCATCATAATAAAAAGGAACAGCTGGAGGAAACACGTGAAACCATCAACAACATCTTCAAAGGAATAAAATTCACAAGGGAAGAAGAAAACAACAACACACTACCCTTCTTGGACATCCTCATCAGTAGAGGAAATGATGGCATTCTAGAAACACAAGTTTACCAGAAATCTACCAACATTAAGCAAGTGCTCCACTATCAAAGCAATAACCCAACCTCCCACAAGAGGAGCTGTGTAAGAATACTATTCAGACGAGCACAAACACACTGCAGCAACCCAGAACACCAGAAAAAGTAAACACACTACTTATATAGCATCTTCCAGCAAAATGGATACCCACGCAACTTTATCAAAAAGTGCCTGACCACTCAACCCACCACAGCAAAACCAACAGAAGCTATGAAAAGGATTACCCTGCCATACATCAGAAACATTTATTTATTTATTTATGTTTGGACTTTTATCACCACGCCATCTCCCCCAAAGGGGACTCTCAGAAACTACTAATAGGCTGTTACAACCACATGGCATCACCATAGCACATAAACCAACCAAAATCCTTCAGAACATCTTAAGTAACCCAAAAGACTCAGTAACCCAAGAAGAAAAAACAGGAGTTATCTACAACATACAGTGTAAGGACTGTAGAAGCCACTATGTAGGATAGACGGGCAGAAGACTAGCAGAACGCATCCACGAACACCAACTAGCAGTCAGAAGACACGATGAAAACTCCTTAATCTCACAACACATGGACAGACTCAACCATACTTTCAACTGGGAAACTCTGAGCATCTTAAACCAAGCCAAATCCAAAAACGCTAGAGAATTCCTGGAAGCTTGACACTCAGACAAAGCAGCCATCAACAGACACATAGAGGTAAACAACATTTACATACCATTCATAAGAGACAATAGAAAAGCCAGAAGACCAGAACACCTCCTTGCCAGCAATCAACACCCAGATATCCAAAGATTAACACCAGGATTAGCACCAGAGGAACAATCAAACAGCACAATATACCTTAATCAAGAAACTATTAACTCAGTCAATCAACAATGCAGCAAACAACAGCCCAATCAAGAAACTCCTAAGGAGAGAAGAACACCTCCACCAACACAAGCAGGACAAGCCATGGTATATAAACAGAGAGCAAGTCCCACTCCCTTTTTGCACTGAATATGTTGCCTAGTTTGGCAATGAAACATCTGCAAGAAAAAAACAAGGCTCAGAGAGCACCAAGGACTCCACATATGCTCTTACTTCCCACAACCAGTAGCTACTAACCCCATAAAACTGCCTATGTTGATGCTGGCTTAACTACATCTTGGAATTGTCAATTCCATAATTAAACTCTGTGCCATGAAAATAGATATTTCCTTTTATCTGTCCTGAGATGCCCTACATTTCAAGAAGACAAGTTGATTCTTCTTCAGCAAAGCAATATGCCTGTTAATTGTATCTTTAATAATGCTTCCCATCAATTTATCTGGAACAGAAATTCAGCTAATTAACCTGTAATTTCCTAGATGCCCCTGGGATAGTCTTTTTAAAATGACTGTTACATATTAATAAACTGCCTATGATTAAGGAGACTGAATCCAGTATAAGAGGAACTTAGCAAATGTTGCAGATTTTAGAGCTTTTTAAACAGACATACAAAAGACACTCTAGATTCAAAGCAAAAAAAAAGTGTTTTTAAATAGCATCCTCTTACAGAATAACAGTGAAGGTCGTGGCAGATTTCTTGCAGAAGGAAAGCATTCTGCATCAGAACACAGAACATGATCAATCTTTCCTTTACTCTACTGGATTATTAAATCATGCAGCAACTGAACTTGTAACATAGAGCTTTTTGACTATATAAAGCCCCTGTTTGCAAATCATTCTTAAACAAATCCCTGGAAGAGGAGGGCTTTGGATAAGGAGGTAAAAAGGTTTGTAAACAGTGCCCAATATTGTTCTTGCTCAACTCTATTTGTTACTATATGAAGTTTCTTCCATATGAAGCAACATCTAAGTCATTTCAGACCAGAAAATAAAACAAAGTCAACCCAGTAGAAAGCTACTAGATCTTGACTGCATAAATCCAGATAACCACTAGAACCACTAAAATTGCCTTCTTGAAGCTGCTTTTTGCCCTTGGTCAGTTTGCTATTTTCAGTGGGGAGGGTTCTATTTGGGAGATGGGTTTCCTTCAGAGTCCTTAGCAGGACCCAATCATCCATCCTATCTTTTTCCAGTTCCTATTTGCATTTCTAAAAGAATTCCCACAAGTTAAGGGAATGCATTTAATATCATGCATAGTTTGATCCTTATGTGCAAAAGTTGCTTTCAGATTTGCTTCTGTGGCTTGTATGTATTTGTTTCTAAAAAACTTTTGCTGGAACAAGCAAAGGAAAATACCAATGGATGTCAATGAAAGTCACAAATTGCCCGTCTCACAAAATGACAAATTAATGAGGCTGAAAGGAAAGTAACTTATACAAAATCCCAAGGCTATGGCAGAGACCAGAGGTGAATCATGAAATGAAATGAAATATATATTTAAACCTACTGTTTTGTACCTACAATTCTCTCTGTCATTCAGAATTGCATTCTAAATTCTGCCATTCATTCCTCACTTTCAAGATCAACCCTAAATGTATCTTCTCTCTCTCTTTCTCTTTTTCCCCCCTCTCACACACACTCACATCCACTGCAGCTCTGTCAGCCATCTGATTTAAAGCAATATATAATAAATCACAGTTATTAACTGTTTATAGACATAAAGAGGCTTCTCACATGTCTACTCTCAGAACACAACTTTTTCAAAATTTGGTTGTTTTCTTTTACCTTTCTAAGACTCCTAAGTATCCCAAATATCAGTTTCTTGGTATTTCTGCTCTGTTATTCATATGAAACACTTGAAATGGCAAAAATCTATATTCTTTCAGGAAAATGTCACAATAGATTTGGTGATTCATTAGAATTCCCTGACTGAAATTATACTAAATAATCACTCTCATTATCCTTTCCATCCCTGTTGGGAGGATGAATGACTGTCAAATCAAAACACATCATTTGCTAATTTCTTCCTAGAAATGGTTTGTTATCATTTGCCCAGACTTCAGCTGTGCATTTGGCAAAAAAGGAGAGACAATTGGTTGAGCACAGATGTCTATTTCAAGGGGACTACACAATTTCCAATAAACAGCTTCTTCTGAGAAATGTTCATTCTCAGTACATGTTTTGAAATATACAGCTCAGTACATGCTTCAGAAGCCACACTGATATTTTGATCATATGTTATAGCTGGAAGAGATATAATTGTGTTAATAACAGATACTTTCATTTCTGTGTTTAATTACCATTCAGTGTTAAAGGACATTTGTTGCTTATTTTGCTTCGAGAATTCTCATACATTTGAAATTCTTCCCAAAACTGGTTGAACAACTGTCATCCCCTCCAGTTTTTTCCTTTCTTTCAGCTATTGGGAAAACAAAGTTGAAAATAGCTCTACAATTCCTCAGTGTGAGGCAGAGGCTACAATCAGAAACAGGAGTGGTTAGGAAGCAGGCAGAGATTTATCAGTTTGCCCCCAATAACAACTTTTGTGAGTGCTCACTATATTTTTGATTGCTGGACATTGGCTCTCTGAAAGACTCCTCATACGAGGACAAGGCAGAGCCTTAAAATCCAGAAACTATGGATCTTGGTGGAAGCTATTTTGGCAGCTGAATCCAACCAGATTTTCAGAAGCCTCCTTGAGTTCAAATGGCTTAGGCTCTAGGTGGATAGATACAGGAATGCTCTGGTTTAAGGAAAAGGTCTTTAGGAGTCAATAATCTACTTCAAAATAAGTTCTTTCTCAGAAGGAGCCTTTCTGACTGGTGGGCCCATGATAAACTGCTAGTCCTTGATGGTTACTTTGGAAGTAGAAGTATGAAAGCCTGCAGGTAGGAATAGACCAGCCACTGAAACAAAGTTTCTGATAATGCTAATAGCTTGCTGTTGTGGTCTGTTAGCCTACTGTCTTTGACCTTCTAGACAATAATTCCTTAACCATAGCCTAGTACTATTTGCCTGATAACTGTGCTGCTTCTGTTTCTGACCTTCAAAGAATATAACATATTGCTTGGTAATCTCTGATATAACCAGCAATTGGGCAGTGAAGCCACCTATGGGCATAAATCCCCTATATCCATTCCTTCATTCAGGAAAATAAGTAGAATTCAATTTATGTAACTTAGATGATGATAAATACTGTACATTTCCTAATCTGTGTGGAGACCAACTTAATGGTTTAGATGGGGGTGTGGTGAGGGAGGCTGATCCGTAGCTGATTTTAGTACACAAAGTTTTGAAATTTAAGTTTTCAATCTATGAAGGGTATAATTCTGAGTATTAAGGGTATGATTTTGTTTTGAGACATCTGTGAAAACATGCCTCAGGTTGGTATTTTCCTAGATAGATATAGGTTTTCAAAAAATGTAAGAGATCTAGATGATCCTTATGTACTAATGTTTGGACAAATTTCTATATTTGCTTTGTTGAAACCATGAGGGGTTGAAAATGGCACCCACTATCTTGGGGTTCTGAAAAGCCGTTAAAACATGACAGAGCTCCTGAGCTTCCAGTGAGGATTCATGGTGAACTAGATGTCCCTGAAGGAGCGAGGACACCATTGAGGCAGGGATCAGTGGCCAGATGCTGAATTCTGGCTGGCACAGTCTCTCTGGAAAAAGAAGAGATTGTGAGATTGCCTGTAGCTTGAATCATGTCAACTGGATTTCTATTTTCTCAGTGGAAACATTTCGCTCCTTATCCAAGGAGCTTCTTCAGTCTGAGCAAAGTTAGTAAGGGAATCCTTAAATATGTTTCTAGGTGGCTGTGGGACCTTGCACCTGGGGCTAGGTCATGGTTATTTTTGAGATGTTATTTCTATAAATAACCATGACCTAGCCCCAGGTGCAAGGTCACACAGCCACCTAGAAACATATTTAAGGATTCCCTTACTAACTAACTAACTTTTAGACAGAGAAGATAGGTGGTTTGAGAGAGGGGTCAAGGAATCCATTTATGCCAACTTGGAAAATCCTTCCTTGAATAGAGGTGGGGGCCTCAGGCACAATCTTTCCCCTATTTTCCTTCCTGCTTTGTCTTCTGTGCCTAGGAAGATTAAGACCATTTCACAAGCTCAATAGCAGCATGGTAATCTTAACTATCCTCCTTTAGATGATAAAGGGACTTAGAAATACTAACTTACTAACTTTGCTCAGACTGAAGAAGCTCCTTGGATAAGGAGCGAAACGTTTCCACTGAGAAAACAGAAATCCAGTTGACATGATTCAAGCTACAGACAATTCCACCTGGATGACTGAGAACCTTCATAGACAGATTGTGAGATTGCCTACTTGTACTCCAGACAGCTGCTCCTCATGAGTAGGCTGCAGGAACTGAGGTTTTTGTGGTTGGCTCATGAGTTGAGCAGCTGGAAGTTGAGGGGTTTCAATCAAGCTCACAGCCATAATGCAGCCTATATGGACACAAGGTTCACATGACCCTCATTTCTTAAATACATTCAGATGTAACTAATTTACAGCAGAGTCCCCAGGTGTGGAGGAGATGGGCGGTGATACAAATTTAACTAATAAATAAATAAATAAAGAGAGATTTTTTGAGTGGTAGAATAAGAAAATTCCATTTGGTGGGTCAACATTCTTTCTGGACTACAAAGGGAAAAAGGGTTTTAAAGATTCAAAACTTTTGGCAAAAAGCTTAACAAGGAGTGGATGTAGGAAAGTTTAAGATGGATAAAGGGGATAGTTATTTTGAAAGGTTATTTTTTGGTGAAAATGCTTTTGAACAAATTGAAATTAAGATAGACAAATGAACCAGACCTATTAAGAAGTATTAAGGGCACAGGAAGACAAAATAGGAAAAAAGAGCGGAACCTTGCCTTTTCTCTTTCCCTTGTTTGAGACACTTTCATTTTTGGATTATAATATCATAATGGCAACCACCAGAAAAGCAGCAAAAATAGTACAGGGGAGGAGAGGATCACTAGAGCAGCCTGCAGAGTGAGGAATTACACCAGATTGGCTTCAGAAAATGTTTGAGCCACTGGGCCATAAGTCAGCTGAATCACTTGATACTAAATTGACAGTTTTTGAAAAAAGAATGGATGAAAAAGACTTGTAAACATGAAAGAGGAGATGAAAGAAGAATTTAAGAAGATGGAAAGCTCTGTAAAAGAAGTGTCTGAAGATGTAAAACAAATTGACAGTGGGAATTCTGGAGAGTAAGACAGAAGTTATAGAGTTGGAAAGAGAACTAGATAATCTGGCTCTAATGGAATTGAGAGAGAAGGAATTTTGTTTGAGATTTAGAGCAATCCCAGAGGATTCTGGTGAAGATATTAGAGATCATGCAGGGAGGGCATGCTTTGGACCCCATCAACAAAATAATTTCATCTAGCGGGGTCCAGGAGGCATGCCTTCTCTGTGATAGCACCCGCCCTATGGAATATCCTGCCCCCAGAGGTGAGGCGGGCGCCCTCGCTCCTGGACTTCCGGAGGTCTTTAAAGACCTGGTTCTGCCGCCTTGCTTGGGACAAAGGAAGTAATAGTTCCTCCTGGGGGTGGTTGGCTTAGTGGTGTCCTCCTTTCAAGATCTTACCATCATTTGGATTTTTACTATGTATTATTGGATGTATTTTAAGATTTATAGGTTTTTAGCTTTAATATTTTATTGTAAACCACCCAGAGTCTACTTTGTAGAGATGGGCGGTGATAAATTTTACAAATAAATAAATAAATAAAACAGAAAAGGATTCCATTTTGATGGGACAAATTGGAAGGTGTGAATTTTACTTTTAAACAGCAGAGGTGTAAATTGAATCCTGTCCAGAAGGTGAGGGAAATGCTAGAAAAATTTAAAGAGGAATTGAATGGAGTAAAGAATGCTGTAAAGAAGATTGGAAGCTGCTTCTTTGTATCTTTTTTCTTTCTTTTCTATTTTTCTTTTACTTTTTTCACCCTTTCTTCCATTTTTAGCTTTCTCTTTGATTTATTTCTTTTTCTTTTCTTTTCTTTACTTTATATTAGTTTGTATTATTTTTTATCTTTCTTTTTAAAAATCTTTAATAAATTATATATTCTAAAAATATATATCGCTTCTCGGTCTTTTGGCTAAGATCAAGTGTAGTATCTCTTCTTATCAGTTTAATATCTGGTATGTTCTCTATTTGAGAACTATGTATTAAGTGGATTTTTGGAAGTGAAAAGATCTAAAGACCTGGTTCTGCCGGCTTGCCTGGGAGGGAAATGCTAACAGCTCCTCTTGGGGATGGCTGGTCCCATGAAGCCTCCTAGTATCACCATTTTTAACATCTTGTATACTTGGATTTTATATTATTTATGATATTGTAAATTTTCTATTTATATTTTAACTGTTTTATTGTGAACCGCCCAGGGTCCCCGATGGGGGAGATGGGCGGTAATATAAATTTAATAAAATAAAAAATAATTTAAAAACCCCTGGGTTTAATAGGTTTATTGAGGTATTTGTGGAGCCTCTGTCGTATCTGTATGGTTTATCATTTTGGTTGTTTTAGTCCAGGCTGCCTGTGTATGGGTGCTTATGTGTATTTAATTGTTTTTATTGCTTCTGGATTTTATCCACTGCTCAGAGTTTAATAGAGTGGGGAATTATAACAAACTTTAAAATAAAATAGTTTTTAATCTATTTTTGTTGATGGGATTGTTTTGCCAAGTGTCCAAGCAGTGATCAGGTGCTCAGGCAATTGGTTCTTTTTTAGATCCAGAGATGATAAGCACACCAGTGGTTAAAGAAACGTTAAGCTTTATTATAACCTTAAGCAAACAGATTTAAACAGAAGCACAGTTTAGGCAAATTAAACAAAAGTATAAACAAACATAGCATAAAGAAAGAAAGAAATCATACATACCAAGCAAGGTGACCCTTTATTCCCTTTTGCTACCAGGACCCTCCTGACCAAGATAGCGAGAATAACCCCAAAAGGATGGCTCTATGTTCCACAGAACCCCAGTGCTTAGAGTCTGTGCAGAAGCTCCCAAACTCAAAAGACAATCCTAAGGTTTTTATCAAAGTCTGGCCCCCAAACCCCATGACCATGTTTCCATGGTTGCAGGCTGCGAGGCCAGGCCTGACCTTGACTCGGAAGCTCTCAGAGTCTGTGCACCTGTTTATGACATAATCCAAAAACCTGGGAAACTATACAGACAAGTTAATGCCTAACACCAACAACAATCTCTTATCTCTCTCTCTCCCCCCCCCCCCCCATTCCAAGACGCTGGCAGGGCTGCTGGAGGAGTGGATGTTTTTCTATATAGTGGTTTCTGGCTCAAAGATCATAATAAAGATTTGCATGTAATTCATAATAGCCTCTTATAAATTGTTGGCATTGATTCAATAGTGGTTGTAAGAAGATGAAATACAAAGTTCTCCGTTAGAAAGGATGTTGTATCGATGCTAGTGTCTCTGTGTTGTTCCCAAAAGAAATAAGATGTATATGACATGGACTGAGAATTTAAATAAAGTCTTGATATTGGCTCATCTTTATATAGTTAAACAGGCTCAGCATTATTGGTGGGTGTGTTTTCTTGCATGTGCAGAGTATCAGAAAGCATTGGCATTAGAGACCAATAATAATGACGCCAGGCATTGCAGTAAATTAGTTGCAGTTGTATTAATCTTTCACCACACACCAGAAAAGAGAAGAAGAAGGCAGGAACAGCAGTAGATCACACAATGATAGGCAGCTTCTTTTATTTATTTATTAATCAAATTTATCACCGCCCATCTCTACCACGGTAGACTCTGGGCGTTTTACAATTTATACTTTATTTAACCTGGATCACCTGATGCCTGACCTTTTTAACCTGAGAGCACATGATGCCTGATCTTTCTTCCCTTTAACCTTTTAACCTGAGAGCATGCGATGCCTTGTGACTTCCCCTTTTTGAATAATACACCAACAAGTATCCCCATTAATTCAATACAGTTATTAATTCAATGGGTAATTATTTCCTTTTTACATAAATGACTGAAGTTTTTTTGGCTTTTATCAGTCACTCTTTGAAAAGGTCAGCAAGGAGGGATTCTCTCCCTTCATTGTTTTGGAGTTGCACCATTTTATTAATTAACCTTTCAAATAAAATTTCATCTATTTTTGTTAACAAGAATTCTGTTTGCTCAAAGCCTGTAGTGTTAGCTTGATGTAACTTTGCCATTTGAAACAACTTCTTTTCTATGTTGCAACCTCCAGTGTTAATGGTAATGGTTGTGTGTTCATCTTCAAGGCTACACACAAAGCACATTTTCTTTTCAGAACCACAAGCAGACTAAATAAAAATAGCATTTTCCTCTGTAATTCAATTCATGTAATGGCAGCCTATGATATATGGGTGCAGGTGGTACAAGTTAGAAGAGTTCAAGCAAAGTCTAGATTCCTTTAACATGCAGCACTAAGCTTGATTATCAGGTTGGCGGGATTGTAATCTTAACAGTTTATGCCACATCATGGATATGAAGGAAAGGAATGCCCCTTGTATAGCTAAAACATTTAAATAACTAAAAGAAAGAAGGTCATCCTGATGATGTTGGATATGCTCAGCAATACCACAGTTTACCATCCTATCCATCTGCAAGAGTAGCTGAGTTCAAACCTTCATTCTAATTATTTCTTCCCATTTTCACAGGCTTAAATATCTGGGCTGCAAAAATCCAATTTACCACAAAATGGTAGGAAAAAGTTACATTTCTCTATATTTTTGCAGCCATCTCGTGGTTCTCTGGATTTTGCAGCTTGATATGCCTGTATCAGTGACTAGTCCTCAAAAAGAGCTATCAAACTGTGCAGCAAGACAATCAGTGTTCTGCAGGAAATATGTTAAGCCAGAGCTTTCCAAACTTTTCATGTTGGTGACACACTTTTTAGACACGCATCATTTCGCGACACACTTTTACAGCAGGGCATCATTTCGCAACACACTCTTACAGCAGGGCACAAGGCAGGCACTAGGACCTGCGCGGAATCACAGCAGGTTTGGAGACAGCCAGGCACAAGGCAGGCACTAGGACCTGTGCGAAATCCTGACAGGGCTCGGAGACAGCAGCCGCCGTGACACTAATGTATCGCAACACGCAGTTTGGAAAGCTCTGTGTTAAGCATTATACAAGTAATTTCCATACTCACTCTTGCTCATACAATATATTCTGTGGTGCTCCTTCTCCATTTCCTTCTTTCCAATGACACATGACATGGTATCCTAGAGGCCATAGTCTAGGAGTTTTCTCCTCCAAAGTGAAACACAAGGCTCCAGTTTTTGAATGTACTGGATTCCCCTCAATACTCAGCCAACCTTCCTGAAAAAAAGGGGTGTCGTCTAGTATAGTGCAGGCTGCAAGCAAAATAAAAACAACTACACTGATTATTTCTCTTACTAAGCAACGTGCTGGTCTGTTGCCAATACTCCAATTAACATTAGGGTTCCACGGGTATTTTACTAGTTACTGAGACAGATGTGTGGACAACAGCTGCACACTCCCTGTATACTGAAAATCTTTGTCAGCAAGTGTGCAACCCTCTTAATTACACAGACACACAATATATCTATTTGTATTGCTTTGGTTTCCATACAGTAATTCCTGCTCTTGACTATTTACTCCTCCTACATTCCAAATTACAATCTTCCACGGTCATCTACCAGCTAGGTAGAGTTAAAGGTTTTCCCCTGAACAGTCGTGTCCGACTCTAGGGGGCCGGTGCTCATCTCCGTTTGTTAGCCGAAGAGCCAGCACTGTCTGAAGACGCTTCCGCGGTCATGTGGCTGGCATGACGCGTGTGGTACACTGTTACCATCCCACTGAAGTGGTACCTATTTATCTACTTGCATTTGCATGCTTTCAAATTGCTAGGCTGGCAAGAGCTGGGGCGAGTGCAGGAGCTCAGTCTGTCACGCGGCGCTCAGTCTCGAACCGCCGACCTTCCGATCGACAAGCCTGGCATCTTAACCACTTAGCCATTGCGCCCCCTACCAGATAGGCCCATAGATATTGATCCTGCCACCCATCTTGGCTTTGATCACTAGAGACTTTCCCATGACATTTTTTAATAATTTGGAGAAGGGGTAGACTAGATTTCTAGTCTTAGTATATCCATATTCCCTGCTAAGAATAAGGAAACTACTGATAATTTTTGGCATAGTTTGGCTAATATGCCACAAATGCAACTAAAGCTCATTTTTATCCCGAGCATGCTCAAACTGTTCCATGCAACTAGAACACTTAATTCTGACACTACCTTGCAAGTCAATATATTATTGTCTGCATCCCACTAACCCAAGAGATACATGCAGTGTACCAACACATATAGAGATATTTGCCAAATCCATTGTTCAGTAATAAAGCATCTGCTTTGGGTGTAGAAAGTCCATGGGTCAGTCTCCAGCATCTTCAGATAGGGCTAGGAAAACCTCTGGATTAAAATTAAGAGAGTCACTGAGTCAAAATAGGCAATGATCATCCAAATGAACCAGTAATTTGGCTTTGTTCAGAGCATCCTCCTATGTTGCTATAATACTTCCAAAAAGTATGTAATAAATAAACTCCAATAAACTCCATCTGTGACATTAAAAGTATAATCTATATCTATAAAGTTTAGCTATGCCCAGCAGTAAATCCAAGCTATTTGAATGCAATTCAGCGATAGTTAAGTATGTCTGCATTCTTTTGAAATCATCAAAGGCATAACTGAGCACTCAAATCCCATTGATTCCAGGACCCATATACATCGATTTAGTTTGTTAGGTTTGCAAATAATCTGTAGAACAACAGAAATTTTAACAAATACTGTGCATTATTGATACCTAAAAATGAATAAGTACTGAAAATTGGGATAAGATATCATTTTAGAGAAAACAGTTTTCAAAACAGAAAGGTATTAGGCAAAATTGCAGAGAACAATGTGAATACTAGAGGAAATTATCATGAAAATAGAAGGTGAGAAAATGGAATTGACATGTTTGGTCTCTGTAGTAGATAGTGATGCAGGATGGGACTACAGTCCATTGATCTTGGCTCTTAGAATTGCTCTGGCTTTAAAATTCTTTGGAGAATAATCTTGAAAAAATAGAAATGACTTGTTATGATTTGTTATTATACTATCGTATAGGGTGAATCTCAGGTTCTGCTGGAGGGAAGATGCCATTGGTTTGTTAGTTTTTCCCAGAGTAGATATTCATCCCAAATAGAAATAACAAGATGCCTCTCTTTTATGGGTTGGATATTTTAGAATTGGTGTGCATAAATGTTATCCAAGTTAGAGAAAGCACACAAATGGATAAGATATGGTTGATTTGTTGTGTAAGACAAGGTGAACCATGTAGATTATTAAGAATTTTAGGAAATATATGTAAAAAGTTAGAGTAAAATGGACCATATACATTTTTCTGAACTTTTGATATATTACACTATAAACTTAACATGTGGATGAGATTAAGGTGGTAAGACTGACATGAAATATTTTGCTGCTTGTGTTGAAACAGCTTCCCTCACCCAAGTCAATAGGCGTGAAATCCAATTCAGCCATGTTAGATAGATAGAACTTCCCAGTAGAAACTTTTTGTGGCCATAAAAATCCAATGATCAGAAATGTATTACCTTTCATGATACTTACAGATCCGGTCTCTTTACTCTACTTAAAGGCAGGCCCAGCCTTATAAGGTTGCATTAAATTATATTATTCAAGGTACATGTGGGTGTCCCACTGTGAGGGAATGTGAGACTCTCAGAAGGGGGAGAGGAATGTCAAGCCATTACAGCAAATATATTTGAGTCTTGGGAAAGTAGAAAGCATAAGAAAGAAACTCAAAACAACTCTGCTTTGATTGTGCTAGGTATAAGTTGAGACAGAGAGCGGTGTGGAGAGGCTTTCAAGATTCTGGTACAATACTAACTGTGTTATAGTACATTCCAAGACTCTTACCAATTCCTGTTTCCTGGCCTTCCCTACCTTGAATTAGGCCTCAAAAACACTTGAACATTTTCTGCATAGCCCATGAAAGTGCTTAAAGCTGTCATTGATGCATTTTGCCTTTAAAGCTAAACCCACTACTCACAATTTGGTAGGGTAGTAGATGACATATTATCCTCAACATCACACATTTATGTGTGATGGGAAGAAAGGAAATATTGTCCTTGGCACCAGGATTATCCCCGGTCCATCACTCAGTGCCATGTTCAGCTCTCAGGAGCAGAATGTGGACCAGTTTATCTGGTCAACAGGACTCTAAAGAAAAGCCACCATGGATTTGCCATAATGTACAAAATGTGCTGGAATATGTTAGTTCTTTCACATAAATCTATTAGGGAAGGAGTCACTTCTTAGGTATGAAGTCTTGCACAAGGCTTTCAGCAATATCACTGCTTAGATCACATGCAACTTCATATGAGAAAACTAAAATCTCTTGAGATTTCTTGAATGAGATTTTGGCCATTGGGAATGTTTAAACAATTTTAATTAAATTTTATGTAAGCATCATCTTAGGTGTACTATAGAGAAAAAGAACCCACGCCTAGAATGTCCATTTAAATTCCTAAGGAGGAAGGACATGATGAAGAAGAGGACAGCAATATTTATTTGTTTGTTTGTTTTACAACTAAACATACCTCCAACAATAAAAAACTCCATAACAGTAAAGAATTATGTTAGATGTACTTACAAAACTAAACATACTCTCCCCACCCCACCCCTCTCTGTTTCTCTCTCTCTCTCTCTGTCACCCACCCACACACTGAGAGAGTTAAGGCAATAGCTAGCAGTTCTCAGGACAGAGATATCAGCTTTTTCAACAACCAATAACTGCTCAGCTTGAATGCTATCAGCTGCTGGCCAACCCATCTCCTGAATCATGGACAAGGAGGGAAGAAGCAACAGATTTAATCAGCCATAGATATATGGCAGACACACTGACACTGTCACACTGACAGACTGACACTCACACTAACAGAGGACAATGAATTGTTTTTTAAAACTATGGTTCAACCAGTGAACTGCACTGCAAACCATGACAGCCAATATTGTGTAGTGGTTAAGATATTCTACTCCAATGAGGGAGACCCAGGTTCTAGTTCAGCCTCAGCCATGGAAGTTTGCTGGGTAATGGTGATCCAGTTACTTCAAAGGATGGTTGTTGAAGGAAAAAAGGGAGGACATAATACCATGTGCATTGCTGTTATGGGATTCTCAGAAATGGATAATGGTTTGCAAACATTACTGACTCAAAACATTTGCAACTTCCTCCATTATGGCTTCCTTATAGTTTGATAGATTCATATCTAGCCACGCTGTGTGTCTGAGAGACTTCTAGCAGCTTAGAAGTTAACTTTACAGGTTAAATCTTGTCAACTTACGGTTTCATGATTGACAGCTGAGACCTGCTTAGGGAAGCCTGAAGCATACACACACTTTTCGCACATATACAACCTTTCCGGTTTGTTTTCTCTCCCACCACATGTCCCTACACCTCACTTACTCATAAGCAAATGTGAGATTTTGAGCTTTTTTCCCTGCTAGTAGTAACTAGCTCCAGGGCTCAGCTGTTTGTTTTGCCTGGCCCGTCACTTTCCCACTAAGATGTTCTGCCTCACCACCACTCAAACTCCTTGGTGGTACGCCAAGTTAGTCTCATGCCTGTGTGAACTTTTATTGCCTCCAAGTCCCATCTCACAAGACCCCAAGAGAGTTGGGCTACCATATTTAGGCCCAGTAGTAATGTATGGCTGTGAGAGTTGGACCATAAGGAAGGCTGAGCGCTGAAGAATTGATGCTTTCGAACTGTGGTGCTGGAGAAGACTCTTAAGAGTCCCTTGGACTGCAAGGAGGTCAAACCAGTCAATCCTAAAGGAAATCAACCCTGACTGCTCATTGGAAGGACAGATACTGAAGCTGAAGCTCAAATACTTTGGCCACCTAATGCGAAGAGAGGACTCCCTGGAAAAGACCCTGATGCTGGGAAAGACTGAAGGCAAAAGGAGAAGGGGACGGCAGAGGATGAGATGGTTAGATAGCATCACCGATGTAATGAACATGAATTTGAGTAAACTCCGGGAGACAGTGGAGGACAGGAAGGCCTGGCGTGCTATGGTCCATGAGGTCACAAAGAGTTGGATACGACTAAACGACTGAACAACAACAAAAACCATATTTAGGGCATTAAAACATGAATGACCATTAGATGGCATCAGAGAGATACAGAAAAAAGTACTGCCATCTAGTGATAATCCAGTTTTCTGCAGCCCATATATGGTATTCCCTATAGGAAAAAGAAGGAGAGCACACACACACACTCAAAGGCAAATAAAAAAGTGGGTCTTCCAGGGGGTAGAGATGGATGAAAGGCAAAGTTTAAAAAAATACAAACTGTCCATCCAGCATAATTCTGGACATTTGGCCACTCTACGCACAACAGGATATTGCCAAACCATGTACTCATGAAACATAGATTCAAGAAGAGCATATATTTGGGAGTGTTGCATACAGAAAGATGCTCATTAAGGGAAGTTGCATATTTTAAATGCTTTACTCCAGGTAATTTAATTAAAAGAAAAAGTTACCGAACTCCATATATTATGGAACGTTGTAAAAGGCAACCAATAAGAATTTTCTAGCAGTTTTTCAGTGCAAAATTTGGATGATACTTGCATAATACTTGAAATCCTGCTGCATTGACAGCATGGTTAGATTAATTAGTTCAACGCTAATAGTTAACCTTTTTTAATTATGTATCTTTGATCACTTTTCAGTTCTTATAAATAAAACATCTAAGTATGTTAGCCTTTCTTTTTCTTCCCTATTTTGGCCAAGAAGCAATCACATGGGGAAATATGTGAAAAGCAACATTGCGTTTAAATGTATGAACTATAGATCAATAGCTAAATTAAAGATAAAAACAGCATTCAAAACCAATGGGAACAAAATGGGTATGATTCCTTCTTTTATCGTTAGGGCTTCCCAGGTAACAGAGCATAAGGCCTTTTTACGTTGCCAAGCAATGATTGTGACAATGTAAAATGAAACTGAGATTTTCATACACATAAGTATATTTTGCTTTAATTATATCATGCCTTGGAAGTTTATAAGCCTGTTTATTTTTGTAAAAATTGAAATCATCTGGGCTAATGAAGACATTCAGAGACAGAATTTTCTTCTCTTTTTTAGACAGCCCCAGAAGTGGTATGTTGTTAAGAGTGTCAGATTTAAGATTGTATTCAATTGTGACATTTTGCTAAGTGCAAATCTTCTATTGCCATAAGTATTAAATCCATTCAGATTGTGTTTGCCCAAGCTAGGATTCAAAAATAATTGGATCCTGCTGGGAGCAAATTTCAGTATATACAGTGGATGAACTGTAAAGAAATTATGTCCAGCTGACATTTGGCTTTTCACAGATTAAAAATAAATAAATCCAGGGTGGAGGTATAAGGGACTTGCACTTATTTTCTAAAATGAATGAACTGGCTGAGCTCTATCAACTTCTTTTAACTTCAGAAAAACCTACAATTTTCTCCCTGGCCCTTCATGCTGTGTTGGGTCTTATATGGCCTCATTGTAATTCTGGATGACACCTCTCTGGAAAGAGTTTGCTAGTGATCACTCATCAGGGATCCTGGAATCAGCACACAACTGAAAGAAATCCTTTGGCCCCCTTGCACAATCCTTATTAATCTCCACCTAGTTTGGTGAATGTCGGTATATATTATTTTAAACCTTAAGAAAAATATGCTGAATAAGAATCTGTTCTCAAACATGGAAAGATAAATGGAGAAGGCCTTGGCAAAGTGTTCCATGATGGAGAGGTCATATGATTCTCTGCATCAAGAAAAATGGGCAACACAATTTGACTCAATGATATGGGTTGCATTACCTCAAAGTCTTCCTCTTGTCTTTTACCTTCTCCTCTTAGTCTCCTCCATTACTTGTACAAGCCAGAAGGGGAGACATCTGCAAAGGAGAATGTTGCCTTGTGATTTCCTCTTACTGTCTTCCAAAAATTGCAAAAGCCAGAGGAGATGAATACCTCTAAATTTGCTTATGTGTTAGCTTTATGTGTGTGTGTTTTTCCTTCTTAGAATATTCTCTATAATTAGGTTTAGGAAAACCACTATTTTTTTCAAGAGCCAGATAAATGCATGACAGAGAAGCTTTAATCATGAGTTAAGCATCACTTATGGATCACATTGTGAGGATGGTGTGTAAGCTTGTGGCTAGTATAGCATTTTAGTGCCATGGCAACACACTCATGCATCTAAGCCAAAATACATACACGCATAGAAGTCAACTTGGGATTTATAAACATAGTCCTAGAATTCAGTTAAACATGCTTTCATTTTAATGTTGAAATGTTTCCTGACATTTAAGTTTGTGATCTCTTATACATTCATAAATTTTGATGACAGAAGTATTCTAAAGTAATCTTGTGAAGTATTCTCCACAACAAATCTATGCAATAGAAATTCTCAAGAAATTGTATGAAAGGAAGGGGGGGAATGAAGCTCTTTGATGCAGAAATGCTGCTGTCTGAGATTTTAATGGGGTGCTGAAACAGTGCTTCCAGAAACATCTATTATGGAATATCATAACAATGCATTATTATATGAAAGTATTTTATGTCCTGTTTATAGCACATTGCTTACAAGAGCTGCTACAGGAGTAATGCTGAAATTTGGGTTGCAATTTCCAGGTAAATAAACCCATTATTCAGTGCTTCATATAGCAAATAGTATAATTACACACTCAATGTGATGTCAGACTATAGTCTTAAACAGTGAAGTGCTTTCCTTAATATATATATATTCTGCAAGTGAGCTTAAATTGCTCTACTGTCTGTTCATTCCTGACAGTTCATGAGTTTTCTCATTTTCCTCAGAATATAAGGTGCAACTGATGGTTTTATTAAGTTTTTGTCACTATTAAATTACTTTTTTGCTTTCATTTCAGTTGAAAAGTTTCTCAGAGGAAAAATCACAGGGTAATCATTGTAACTGACTATATTCTATCTATGTTCTACCCAAGACAGTTTGGGTAAATGGTTCTAGAACAAACTGCCAGAATGGCTCAGGAACAGGCCTAGGACTGGGAAGATGTGGGTTAAGATTTCAGGTATGGATAACTTAGAACCAATCACTGCTTCACAGGATTGTTTTGAAGATTAAATTAGAAGAGTCACAAAACTGTCTAGAATTCATTATAGGAAGGGCAGGCTGGAATAAGGCTATAAAAGGACTGTGGCATTCATTTATTTAGTCATACTACTAATTATTTAGGTTGTGTACAGCTCAGTATATATAACTTTTTTTATGCAGGGCTAGGCTTGCAAAGATTTAGATATTAATATGTTCTTTAGCTAGAATCTCAATATACAACCAGTTCAGCAAATACTGTGAGCCCAATTGCTTCCTTGTCCAAAAAGAAATGTGCAGATCCCATTTGCAGCATTGTATTCCACCACTTTAAATGCTCTCCTGTTCTGCAAAATGCTGAATGAATCCTTTTTAGGCAATTCATTTCCAAGCAGTGGCACAACAGTAATTAAAGGCAATTTGGGACTTACAGGCTGAAGTCCTAAATCGTGATATGATATAAATCACTATACAATATTTTAGTAACTAGCTTTCCTGCAATAGTTGTGCCCAGCTTTGTCCTTCCCCTGTAGAGATGTTCCCACAACTAAGAACAGAAGTACTATGCAGACAGGGATGGAACTAGGGTCTGTGTCACCCGGGGCAAAAAAGGATTCCACGCCCCCCCATGGGTTATTTTGTCATTTTGGCACCCCACGGGTGTCATTTTGGTGCACCCCCCAGCGCAGCGCCCAGGGCACATGCCTCACCTGACCCCCCCTAGTTGTGGCCCTGTATGAAGAACTTTGGTAAAATAGCATGTAAGCATGCAAGTACTCTCATACTCCTAAAAGGTAAAGTAAAAGGAGTAGTAAAGTAAAGGTTTCCCCCGTACATTTGTGCAGTCGTGTCCGACTCTAGGGGCCGGTGCTCATCTCTGTTTGTTAGCCGAAGAGCCAGCGTTGTCCGAAGACGCTTCCACGGTCATGTGGCTACATGACGCGCGCGGAACGCTGTTACCTACCCACCGAAGTGGTACCTATTCATCTACTTGCATTTGCATGCTTTCGAATTGCTAGGTTGGCAAGAGCTGGGGCTAGTGCAGGAGCTCACTTTGTCATGAGGGACTAGGGATTCAAACATCCAAGCTTGCGATCTTCCGATCGACAAGCCTGGCGTCTTACCCGCTGAGCCACCACGCCCCTGCATAATCCTACCATCATGCAAATAATGTCATCCTTTACTGAATGTATATAGCACAAATGTCTGCAGGGCAAGTATTTTGTCGGTATACTAGTATGCAGACAACTTCTATGCAAGCAAAGACTGTGGCCTGGTAATGTTCTTAATTGCATGGAAGCCAATGCACAGTATGTAAGTAAGTAATGTCTTATTACAGCCAAAGTATGATTTTAAAACAGTCAGAATGGTGGTCACGGCTGCATGATCAAAGCTCCACTCCTTTGTACATCCACGCAACATTAGCAAATATCCAAAAAGAGTTGGGCTTCAGTTGCATGCTTACAACTGCTATCTTGACGTTTTTGACCCTCTCTCTGGATGCCACTGAGCCAAAAGCTAGAAACTTAACATAGCATACAAGCACTGATATGTCCACACAATAAGCAACACATAAATAATAAACAAATAACATAAAAGTGGTAGGAGATTACTTGCTGCACAAAAAGTGGCTACTTGTCTGCAATTAATAGGAATAACTCAGTGGTTATAACACTTGCTTTGTAAATGGAGGGTTGCTGGCTCAAAACTCAGCAGAGTTTGATTTGAAAGTTAGTGTTAGCCCTACAAGTCAGATCAGTCCAAGAAATAAACTCCACAGTAGATTAGAGATGGTTTTTAATTTGATTGGTTAGAGTAACATAATCTTGCAAGTCTGATTGTGATCCCCTCCTCTCTCTTTTATAACCATGTGAATTAGAAAGGTGTCTGCCTGAGACATTTGCACACACTTTCTACATGTTCCAGGCTTAATCTATGTTTTCCTTCTTGTCTCTTTGGTAACATTTCTCTCCCTCAAGCCATCTTCTTTGCTCTCTAAAGTTAGTATGGTGTAATGGTGAAGGTGTTGAAGTAGAAGCAGGAAGATCCAAGTTCTAATCCATCCTCAACCCCAGTCACTAGATGACTTTGGACCTCTCTTTAGCAGCCCAGCTATCTCACAAGGTTGTTTTTTTGGGGGGTAAAATGGTCTAGTACTGTGCTTAGATATAAGCACATACCCAAATAAAAATTAATATTAAACTCTGAGTGCCTGGAAAGCTTGCTGACAGGGCAGTAATAAGTTTACAGTGCAGATCCTTATAATGTTTGCAGTGTGATTGGACATGCTTGTTTCAAGCCACCAATCTACAAGGACAAAGGGGGTAAAAATGGAAGTAGATTAAATGACCCGCAGGGGAAGTTTTGCAATGGTTAGACTGTCCTAAAGTAGCAAGATCATGTTATAAAGTGGTAACTTTTGTGAAGCAAAAGAGAAACCTAATAATGCTAACTATATTTAGTGTCAATTCAGAGCAACAAAATCAAATTTAGTTACTGATCAGCGCCATCACCCGATTCAAAGAACCATTGTGCAATTCAAATTGCAGACCCTCCTTGACATCAGCAATAGAAAAACTTGGGGGGGGGGGGGCTGAGAGCTGGGCTTAATAGTTGGGGGGTGACATAAGTTCCTATTAGATGGGAGAATTACATAAATTGGGCAGTCCCATATCAAGCATGTGCATGAGTTTGTGATGGTCTACTTTTTCCCACGGTTTGGAAAGGGAGACCTTTGCTTGCATTTCTTTCATGGTGCAGTTGTCCTGTAAGACTTATTTGCCTGCTTCTTATCTCAAACCTGAAAGAAACTGAGTCTTGATTTTAATCCATCACAGTCAAAGGGTGAGTGTTCGGGAGGGAGGTTGTTAAAAAAGCAGAAAGGAGGCATTGGGCCTGCATTTGATTCAGGGCTGCAGGTTGTCTACCTTTGCTCTGCATTTTATTTATTTGAAATATTGATATAGCCACCCGTCTTACAATCAAACTTTCATAACCTGAAAGTAGATGCCTGAGCACATTTAATAGCACATCAAAGCAAATCAATAGGAGTTGGCATTTTTTTTCCCCTGTCTGAATCATTATACCTTTCCCACGCATGCTTTGTACATAAAATGGCTCAGACTCTGGCACTAGCAATACTGCCACAGGAAAACAAAGCTGTAAAACAGACAAACATCGCGAGATGGGATTGACTTTTGGACTGGTAGTAAAAACAGTCAAATTAGAAGCAATTAGAGTTAACACTGGAATTAGCATAACTAAAGGATTTCATTAGCAGAACAGGATTTCAGCTGTACTTTGGCTGTTGACTTACTCGGAAGATGACAGGTTACAATCTGGAGAATAATGGAAAACTGCCTCTGGAATTAATTTTCCTTTCTGTCTTGCTGCAACACATTATTCCAATGAATAATTTATTTGGGTTCAGATTGTGCCATAACAAATACCCAAACTCTTATTCAATGGTATACTTTGTTCAACCACATCACAGAGGAAGGTAATTGTTTTGGGGGGAAATCTCTGCGATGGGATTCCTTAGTCACTGCAACCTGGTAATATGAAATAGATATGAAACACCAACATGTCCAAGTGGTAATGCTCCAGGTTGCTGGTCTCAGGCATATAGGGGCAGACTTTCAAGGATTTAGGAGAGCATTCACATAAGATAGCAATGTCACAAGAGAAAAGCTAGATTCTTCTCTCCGTGATAATTTTCCCATTTGAAGGATTTCTGCAAACAGTAGCAGATCCTGGGATCACTAGTTCCCAAGGCCCAGGAGAATCTGATCTACACAACTGGTGGTGTCAGCTCCAACTATCAACCTTTCCTTGTTTGTTTGTTTGTTTATTACATTTATATTCCGCCCATCTCCCCCACAAGGAGGGACCCTAGGCGGGTGTTGAGTGGGTGGGTGTTTATGTGTTGAGAAGCATTCTGGAAGCAGAAAACCCTTTACTTTCTCATCTGTAGTCTTTACAGTAAGAGACATGTGAAAATGGGTTTGGTCTTTCAACTTGGATTTACACTAGGATCAGCAATAATAAAAAAAATAAAAATGAAGAATGTTGAGGGAAAAAATTCCCTCTTCTTTAAAGTATTACAATTTGCTTATAACTGCCAATGTGCTATGGACATCCAAATACACCAACTATTTCTGCCAAATGGCCACTGTCTCTTGCCATATGTATATGTGTGCCCTGTGGCCAAATCTGTGGATCTCCCATGGCTATTAAGTTGTGAACGCTGCGACTTTTAAATCCAAATGCTTTATTGAGAATGTCAAGAAACTCTTTCTGGTTGAACCTTCAAATGACTTAGGGTGTCTGACTGTTCATGCTGTTGACTGTCTGCAAGGCAGCCTACAATAAACAGAAGATTGGGTGATTTTAAAAACTTTTTTACAAGTTTTTGTGTGTGGATTCACTGAGATTCATTTTCTGCCTTGTTGACTGATCTTCAAACAACTGGTCCTCGAAATAATTGAAAAGAATATTTGAAATTGGTGTGCTGCTTTAAAAAGAACATAAAGACTAATCAGTCATATTCCCTTCAATTAGTAACCCCCAATACAAGGAGGCTTGAGTGCCAGGATAGAAATTAACAGTTTGTTTCCATAGTTTTAAGGGAAGCTTTTTATATTAAAAAAGTCAAAATCATTAAAAATGGTTACTTTGGTCAATTTTTCTGAAAGTTGTTAGGGTATCAGTCTATGCTAATTTCTAATAGCTAATCAAATCTTGCAGTCCTGTGTAAGAAACAAAGAACTAAGGAGCTTGTTCTGTGTTTCCATTGTTTCCTATAGCTGCAGCAATTTGAAGCTTTTCAAGTGTTGTTACAGTAAGACATGTCGATGAAGATTCTCAGTCATCCAGATGGAATTGTCTGTAGGTTGAGTCATGGCAACTGGATTTCTTTCTTTTGGTTGAAACGTTTCGCTGCTTGTCCAAGTAGCTTCTACAGTCAAACACAGAACTTTTAAACTGGATCAAGTTTTGTTCTGTTGGAACATAGCCAACCTGGAATGTTCCAAGGGAATTTCTCAGCGTGGGGCATTTCCCATGCACATCACTATCTGTCTAGCCAGTGCAGAAATCATGGATAGCATCATATGGGACAGGTGTATTATATGTTATGGTTATTACACTTTATGGCAGGAGTAAATATTCAGCAGTTCTTCTGTAGAGCCCCAAGAGATCCAGTTTGCTGGTTGGTGGTGGAGAAAGAAAGTTGGGGTGAGGGAGACATAATATGTAGTCCTGGTGCCTGCTCAATGACTTACTAAAGCTCCTGTCCCTTCCTGTCTGCCTCCAGCTTGCTATAACTGTGAGAAGTGGCTTCTCGTGTGGTTTGGCTCACTTCTGTAATCATATTTCCACTCTGCCCCAAAAGGTGCCTATTGAAATTGGCTTTTTCTGACTCTTTTTGCCTTGAACAAGGTTTCCCCCAGCAACAGCATTAGAAGAACATCATTAAGGCCTTGAAATTGTTCTGCTTTTTTTTGTTCATGTAAAAAAGAAGAATGATCCTATTTATAAACACCTGAGTTTATAAGAGTTCCTGATAATTTCAAGGCAATTTCAAATAGCTATACTAAAACTAAAGGAAGCCATTAGAAAACAGATCTAGTTATTACTGTTTGGTACATGATGATAACATCGAAGCCATTTCAAGGTTTCCTTTATATCAAAGGACAGAAAGTTCAAATAAATGTCTTGGTGCTATTTTGGAAGAGACTACCATGTCAAGAGACCTGGATTGTCTATTTTCTACCTGGCCAATAAGACTGAATGGGCCATGCTTGTTTGAGGTCCCTTCTCTTAGGGACTGTCACCTACAGGGCCCAAAGAATTAAGCCTTTTCAGTTGCATCCTCCCTTCCCTGGAATGGTTTACTTCCCAGGATCAGACTAGCTTCCACCTGCTCAGTTTTGTGAAAGCCATAAAAACTGGGCTTTTTAGAAGGGTTGGTATAAGTTGGGAGCCCCACTCTGGGCTGTGTCTCAATGTCTACTGTTCTTTGCTGATCAAGTCTCCTTTGTAATTTGATAACGTCTGATGCCTTTTTGTGATGCTGCTTTGTTATTTTAAACTTCTTACAGAATGAAGGGAATGTAAGCCACTCAAAATCCTTCTGGGTTAGAGCAGCATATAAGCCTCAGTAAATATAAAAATTAAAAGTGACAAGGAGTAAGGCTGAAAAGAAACAAAATCATTAATTTCATTCATAAATCACACTACTTAACCAAGGTTTTCTTAAGCAAGGTTTCTGGAATAAATCCCAAGTGATAGAAATGGCCATGTGCTACAATATGAACCAAGACTTATCCTGATCACTAGGTTCGCACAAGTGTTATGCTAAAACTAAACTACATTACAGCTTTGCATGATATGCGAAGCCGGTCAGCATTGTTAAAAGCAATAATCACCATTGCTTTTGCAAACTGAAACAGAAATACCTATAATTTATTACATAGGCAATTGCTATCAAGAGCTCCCTAGAGTTGTTAGAGAAAGGCCTGCAGAAGTCATCTGGGGTCTTCTCAGAAGGGAATGCCACTGTCTTCATTCCCAGGTAAGGCTGTTTATTTCTAGTAAGTTAATTTAGGACCACAGCCTGAGTGTTGCAATGCACTTTTATGGAAAAGTTGTAATTGTAAAATAATACTTTTCCCCATGCACAATTTGTATACCTCTAATGATTATGACCTCTAATGATTATGACCTCTAATGATTATGACCTCTAATGCCACCTAATGAGAAGAGAGGACTCACTGGAAAAGAGCCTGATGCTGGGAAAGACTGAAGGCAAAAGGAGAAGGGGACGGCAGAGGATGAGATGGTTAGATAGCATCACCGATGTGATGAACATGAATTTGAGTCAACTCCGGGAGACAGTGGAGGACAGGAAGGCCTGGTGTGCTATGATCCATGAGGTCACGAAGTCGGACATGACTAAATGACTGAACAACGGAACAACAACACAGGATAGGCCTTTTCAGTGAGGCACCATGAAGATGGAATTCCCTCTGGAGGAAAGTTTGTGACTGACCACTTACTGACACTTACCCCACATAGACAGCATCACCGATGTAATGAACATGAATTTGAGTAAACTCCGGGAGACAGTGGAGGACAGGAAGGCCTGGCGTGCTTTGGTCCATGAGGTCACGAAGAGTCGGACACGACTAAATGACTGAACAACAACAACAAAAGGCTAAAGATCCCTAGCCCCATCTGACGGAGTGAGCTCCCGCACTCGCCCCAGCTCTTGACAACCTAGCAATTCGAAAGCATGCAAATGCAAGTAGATGAATAGGTACCACTTCGGTGGGTAGGTTAACAGCGTTCCACGTGCGTCATGCCGGCCACATGACCATAGAAGCGTCTTCGGATAACACTGGCTCTTTGGCTAACAAATGGAGATGAGCACCGACCCCTAGAGTTGAACACGACTGCACAAATGTGCGGAGGGAACCTTTACCTTTTAAGGCTAAAGATTATTTTCTTTTCTTGTATGATATAATTGATTTACAGTTTAAGTGGCTTAGAGAAGCTTAAAGAAGACAGGCTTGAAATTTTATCAGTAACTACCTTCTGTCTCTGAAGAATAAATCCAGAGCAGATTTTGAGCATAATGTAAGGATTGATTTCAGGGCATATTACAACATCTCTGTGGAGATTTATTTTTTCAACTGCATTTTTAAAAACTGTTTCTTAGATGCTATTTTATTTCTTATAGTTACCCAGATCAAAGATTGAGTTTGCTCCAAACCAAGATTATTGGTTCCATGAACTTTGCAGATGTTATCTACAGGCAGAACTCACTTTGAAAAGATTTCAGATGTTTAACCTGGTGTTTTTATTTTGTGTGTGTGTGTGTGTGTGTGTGTGTGTATTTGGATGTGAGATGAGAGAGACAGAGGTCAAGATCTTCTTTGGAGGACTAGTGTGGTTTTATTTTTCTTCTCCTTTTGGTAATCTTCAAATGTTCTTCACTGTTATATGTGAGACTAGGATGAAAAATAAACTGGAAATAGAGTGCCTTTTGTTGGCTCATCTCAGACGGCTATGTTTTTGTCAGTCTGATTTTGAACATTATTTAATTAAAAAGATTATGATGACAAATACCTGAACAATTGATTAGTTACCAGATCCTGACTGCAGCACCCCAGATGATCTCTAGATGGCGGCAAAGGGATTAGGATTTTCTTATATTTTTGCTGCCATCTGTGGTCATCTGGATTTTTGCATCCCAAATCTGGTAGAGCTACTTTCTATATTAGAGTTTATACTAAATGGCTCAAAAGTTCGAAGAAAAAAAATATTTTAGCCATGTTATGCGAACAGCCCACCCTCTTCGACTTGTTATTTTCAAATTGGCAAGCGGTATGGACCTTGAGACCCATCTATTTTTACTTCAAGCCTATCTTGCCAATTAATTCAGTAATAACATAATTAGCTGCTGCATGTGTACAGATGGCTGCTTATGACTGCTACCAAGAATGCTAGGCTAAAGCACACAGAATGTAAATAGGTTTTAAACAATTTACAGATGATTATTTTCATTAAAGAAATCCATTTTAGAAAAATAGAATATTGAAAGGTTCCTCTTTTTAGGTGACTCCATATTGCATAGTTAGTCGTTTCACTGCAATGGCCAAAGTATCAGGTCTGCTTTGAAGTCTTACAATGTGGTAAAAATAATGAGAAAGCATCATAGTGACATTAGTTAGTTAGTTGCCACTGAGTTGAATTCAATTTCTGGTGATTATATGGACAAATGTTCACCATCTTGATTTCTCTCTGGTAATATGAATAGCTGTAGCTGTTCCAAGGACATTCCAGTAATTTCTTAGATTCCATCCAGCTACCTATCCACATATTTATTGTACATTTGATCTACAGAAAATGTATCATAAAGTAAACTATGGAACTTTTGTTTGAATATGGAGTTGAAGGATGTGATAAACCATAGGTGAAATAAATAGAATGCTTAGTGAATGGTTCAACATTGAGCAGGAAATAAGATAAGGTTTTGTGATACCTCCTTGGCTGTTCAGTATATTTATGGGGAAAGTTATAAGCAATGCTTGTAGTGAGGATGCAGGTCTGTTGTTGGAATATGAATATGTGCCGGCCACATGACCGTGGAAGCGTCTTCGGACAACGCTGGCTCTTCGGCTAACAAACGGAGATGAGCACCGGCCCCTAGAGTCGGACACGACTGCACAAATGTGCGGGGGGAGCCTTTACCTTTACTACTCCTTTTATATGAAGATAGTCTTGTCTTCTTAGCTGAAAACTGAATGATTTGTTGCAAATGTTAGATTGCATGGTGCAATGATGAGGATGGAGCTAAGAATTAATGTTTCAAAATCCAATATATTTGAGAAAGAAAATGGAGTGAATGTTAATTAAACATGTGAAATGGATGAAGATATTTTATGACCCACATATCCTGGTAGAAATGTTGTGGTTAGAATGTGGTCTGCATTACAAGAACTACAATGTTATGGAGCAGAATGGCCAAACTTTAATCCTAGAGAAGAATGCAGAAGGAAGCAAGCCAAAGTGATAAGGAAATCAACTCTGAAATCAGACAAGGATGGGAGGACAGCAACCAGAAACAAGAAACTTAACAGACATTCTTCAAGTCACATTTGACACAGAAATCTAACAGTCCAAAAAGAGGACAGCTAAGGTGACATGTGATGGAATGCTGATAGAAAGCAGCTGGTAATGGATAAAAGGACAAGTTGTACAGGTCTCTCTTGGAAGATTTCCACTTGGGTATACTGTCATCAACATCTACCAACTGCTCCTGTCTTCCCCAAACCCATACATTATATGGCCAGTCTTGTGACAAACCACGTGAGTAAGAGTGTAGTATGTATGTGTGTAATGCTTAAGCAATTATAATTAATAAAGCTTTATAGGGTAATTGAGACTTTATGGATGCTCTGTGTCCCTTTGAGAATTTCATTACTGCATAAGATTGTGAACCCCCATATCTCATTGAAAGTGACTGTGTGTCCTTCAATAAATTCTCCCCTCCCCAAACTAAGGTTATACATTATGAAGTGTTAGCCACATCTATCTAGTCTCTGGATTCGGTAGAACACAAGGCAGGCATGTTGCCTCAGTGGGGTGTCTGAAAGTGAATGGGTGAACAATAAGCAGAGATTTCATATTGTAATATTTGCTGTGTTGAATAAATGTTTATGGAAAGAAGTGAAAATGACAGTATAAAAAAGCATGGTTCTGCCCACTTATCAGAAAGTTAAAGACAAAACAGGACTTTCAGAGAAGAAATGGCGGACTGAAGATGGCTCTGGAAAAAGCGGAGCTGACAGCTGTGGTGGAATGAAGAGCCAGCAAGTGGACCGGCTCTTTGATAATTCCTCTCCAGACAAGGAGAGAACTTGAGATCGCCCACAAGTGTTCTAGACAGCTGTTCCTTGTGAGGAGACTGCAAGATAGCGGTCTCTGGCAGGTTTAGAGCTCTGGGAGATGAGGGAATAGTCATCTTGCTCAAACCATGGTTGTCGCCTTTGAAAGGACACTGGGTTTGCATACTTCCTTTTCATCACTTTTGGATATTGCTTGTTAACTGCTTTTCAGCTATCAGGAACCTTTGGATTGACGAGTTTATTTATTTATTTATTTATTTATTTATTTATTTATCATACTTATATCACCGCCCATCTCCCCCCACAGAGGGGACTCTGGGCGATTGTTTGACAGCACCAGGTGAGTTTCCTTCAATCCTTAGCAAAAGAAGTTTTAACTACAAGTTTAAGAACTTATTTATTATTATTATTATTATTATTATTATTATTATTATTTTGGAATAAACAGCAAAAGGGTGATTAAAACTTTGATTTTAGGAAGTTACAAATGGACTAAGGGCCCAGATAAATTTGAAATAAGATTTTGGAATTAATTATAAAGAATCCTTCCCATGGGAAAGTGCTCTTGTTTTGATTTTCTTTTTTTAAAAAAATAAGACTTTAAAAAATGGATACTAGAGAGAACTAGAGGGAATTAAATATTACAATTAAAGGAGAAGAACACTCAAACTTGACTTACAATTACAGAATGGAGCAAAATATTTTAACATTGGACATATTGAAGGATATTTTTGAACAATAGACCCAGAAGTTAATGTTAATAGTGTCTGCCTCTATAGACAGACAGTGTGTAAAAGATGTTATAGAAGAGGAACAAGTTCTATCTTACAAGATTGAAACTGACTTGGAAGTGGATTTAAAAAAGAGCATGCCAAGAATGATATGTTAAAAGAAGTTACACTGGATATACAAAAGAAACTGGCTGATATCTTAAAAATTAAAAGGGATGTACAAACAACAAACCAAGAAAGTGACCTGGATAATTTTCCTATATTGGATTTACAAAAGAGGCTTGTTAAAGTTTTGAAGAATTTTGATCAAGGTTAAAATAGGTACGTTGTTATCTCTGGTAACCCTTAATGGACTTTTGCTGATCAGGACTGAAATGAGGGGGCTTTACAGATTTGTTTATAGACAAGAGATGGGATATGGGAAGAAGAGATCATTTGTTGTATTTTAAGAGAAGGTGATAAGTTACTAAAATTGTCTATACTTGTGATGCAGGTCATTTCTTTATATATTTCTTTTCTTTTTCTTTACTATATTCTTATTTTTTCTTTTCTGTTTCTGTTTCTCTTTCTATTTTTCCCTTTTTTCCTTTTCTTTCTTTTCTGTACCATCTACTTTTCCTTTTTATTCTTCTACTTTTTTTTAGTTTGTATTAGTTTTTACTGTTGTAATTATAATCTTTAATAAAATTGTTGTTGTTTATTCGTTCAGTCACTTCCGACTCTTCGTGACTTCATGGACCAGCCCACGCCAGAGCTTCCTGTTGGCCGTCACCATCCCCAGCTTCCCTATGGTTGAGTCTGTCACCTCCAGAATATCATCCATCCATCTTGCCCTTGGTCGGCCCCTCTTCCTTTTGCCTTCCACTTTCCCTAGCATCAGCTTCTTCTCCAGGGTATCCTGTCTTCTCATTATGTGGCCAAAGTACTTCAGTTTTGCCTTTAATATCATTCCCTCAAGTGAGCAGTCTGGCTTTATTTCCTGGAGTATGGACTGGTTTGATCTTCTTGCAGTCCAAGGCACTCTCAGAATTTTCCTCCAACACCACAGTTCAAAAGCATCTATCTTCCTTCGCTCAGCCTTCCTTATGGTCCAGCTCTCACAGCCATAGGTTACTACAGGGAATACTATTGCTTTAACTATGCAGACCTTTGTTGTCAGTGTGATGTCTCTGCTCTTAACTATTTTATCAAGATTTGCCATTGCTCTCCTCCCAAGAAGTAGACGTCTTCTGATTTCCTGGCTGCAGTCAGCATCTGCAGTAATCTTTGCGCCTAGAAATAGAAAGTCTGTCACTGCCTCCACTTTTTCTCCCTCTATTTGCCAGTTATCAATCAAGCTGGTTGCCATAATCTTGGTTTTTTTGAGGTTTAACTGCAACCCAGCTTTTGCACTTTCTTCTTTCACCTTCCTCATAAGGCTCCTCAACTCCTCCTTGCTTTCAGCCATCAAAGTGGTATCATCTGCATATCTAAGATTGTTAATGTTTCTTCCAGGGTTTTTAACTCCAGCCTTGGATTCCTCAAGCCCAGCACATGGCATGATGTGTTCTGCGTACAGGTTGAATAGGTAGGGTGAGAGTATACAGCCCTGCCGTACTCCTTTCCCAATCTTAAACCAGTCCGTTGTTCCATGCTCTGTTCTTACCATTGCTACTTGGTCGTTATACAGATTCCTCAGGAGGCAGACAAGATGACTTGGTATCCCCATACCACCAAGAACTTGCCACAATTTGTTATGATCCACACAGTCAAAGGCTTTAGAATAGTCAATAAAACAAAAATAGATGTTTTTCTGAAACTCCCTGGCTTTCTCCATTATCCAGCGGATATTGGCAATTTGGTCTCTAGTTCCTCTGCCTTTTCTAAACCCAGCTTGTACATCTGGCAATTCTCGCTCCATGAATTGCTGGAGTCTACCTTGCAAGATCTTGAGCATTACCTTACTGGCATGTGAAATAAGTGCCACTGTTCGATAGTTTGAACATTCTTTAGTGCTTCCCTTTTTTGGTATGGGGATATAAGTTGATTTTTTCCAATCTGATGGCCATTCTTGTGTTTTCCAAATTTGCTGGCATATGGCATGCATCACCTTGACAGCATCATCTTGCAAGATTTTAAACAGTTCAGCTGGGATACCGTCATCTCCTGCTGCCTTGTTATTATCAATGCTTCTTAAGGCCCATTCAACCTCACTCTTCAGGATTTCTGGCTCTAACTTACTGACCACACCGTCAAAGCTATCTCCAATATTATTATCCTTCCTATACAGATCTTCCGTATATTCTTGCCACCTTTTCTTGATCTCTTCTGCTTCTGTTAGGTCCTTACCATCTTTGTTTTTGATCATACCCATTTTTGCCTGGAATTTACCTCCGATGTTTCTAATTTTCTGGAAGAGGTCTCTTGTCCTTCCTATTCTATTGTCTTCTTCCACTTCCGCACATTGCTTGTTTAAAAATAATTCCTTATCTCTTCTGGCTAACCTCTGGAATTTTGCATTTAATTGGGCATATCTCCCCCTATCACTGTTGCCTTTTGCTTTCCTTCTTTCTTGGGCTACTTCCAGTGTCTCAGCAGACAGCCATCTTGCCTTCTTGGTTTTCTTTATCTTTGGGACGTTTTTTGTTGCCGCCTCCTGAACAATGTTGCAAACTTCTGTCCATAGTTCTTCTGGGACCCTATCTACTAAATCTAGTCCCTTAAATCTATTCTTCACCTCCACTGCATATTCCTTAGGAATATTAGTGAGCTCATATCTAACTGATCTGTGGGTCTTCCCTATTCTCTTTAGTCTGATTCTAAATTTTGCAATAAGAAGTTCGTGATCTGAACTACAGTCAACTCCAGGTCTTGTTTTTACCGACTGTATAGATGTCCGCCACCTTTGGCTGCAAAGGATGTAGTCAATCTGATTTCGGTGTCGACCATCTGGTGAAGTCCATGTATAAAGTCGTCTTTTAGGTTGTTGGAAGAGAGTGTTTGTTATGCACAGTGAGTTGTCTTGGCAAAATTCTATCAGCCTATGTTCTGCTTCATTTTGTTCTCCCAGACCATGCTTGTCTGTAATTCCAGGTGTCGTCTGACTACCCACCTTAGCATTCCAGTCTCCTGTAATGAAAATAACATCTCTTTTTGGTGTATTATCTAGTAGGTGCTGCAGATCCTCATAGAACTGATCTACTTCTGCTTCTTCAGCATCTGTGGTTGGGGCGTATATTTGGATCACTGTGATGTTAAATGGCTTACCCTGAATTTGAATTGAGATCATTCTATCGTTTTTTGGATTGTATCCAAGCACTGCTTTAGCCACTTTATTATTAATTATGAAGGCTACTCCATTTCTTCTGTGGTCCTCTTGTCCACAGTAGTAGATCTGGTGGTCATCTGATGTGAAATGGCCCATTCCAGTCCATTTCAGTTCACTGACACCTAAAATGTCTATATTTAATCTTGACATCTCACCAATAACCACATCCAATTTGCCCTGGCTCATAGATCTTACATTCCAGGTTCCTATGGTGTGTTGATCTTTAGAACATCGGATTTGTCGTTCACCACCAGCACCGTCGGCCGCTAGCCGTCCTTTCGGCTTTGAGCTAGCTGCGTCATCGCATCTGGGGCTAGTTGAACGTATCCTCTGTTCCTCTCCAGTAGCATTTTGACCATCTTCCGACCTGGGAGTCTCATCTTCCGATGGTATACCAACATATCTCTGGTTGTACTGATCCATTTAGTTTTCACAGCAAGAATACTGGGGTGGGTTGCCATTACCTTCCCCAGAGATCGTATTTAGTCTGACCTCTCTGCCACGACCTTCCCGTCTTGGGTGTCCCTTCACGGTTTAGCTCATGGTTTCATTGAGGTGCTCAAGCTCCAGCACCACGACAAGGTAACAATCTCCTTCGCTGGAGTTAATAAAATTACTTTATAAAAAAAAGAAAATTAAAGACAAAACCCAAATTATGAATTGGTATTTAAACCTGATAAAAACAAGGAGGATTTGCAAGGCTAGAATGATATGGAGAGATATAATGAATGCTATTTGGTATAAACTTGATTTAGCTAGGGTACTTTTTCTAATTTCTTGCATTTAAATTTTCAGTAAATTGCTCACTAATTCTTGCTGTTTTTCTGTACTTTGTACAATGTGGCTTGCCCATTTTTCAAAGAAAATATGGGGAGGTATCTATGCAGGTGGGTATAATTATATTTTGGAATGAAACATGGTGGTGATAACTGTTGGCAAAATAAAACAACCACCCACTACCACTGACATAATTGTTCCCATGTTTGTATCAGACCATGATAGCCTTTTTCCAGCCTTGGGGTATTCACCAGAATACTTGGAAACATCTTAGGATATGCACTTTGGTTTATTTTTGTGCTCTTGAGTCAGTTTTTGATTCATGGCAACTGCCTGGACTAGTCCCTGCAGTTTTCTTGGCAAGGATTTTTGGAAGTGGTTTGCATTGCCTCCTTCCTAGGGCTGAGAGAGAGTCACTGGCCCAAGATCACCCCGCTGGCTTCATACCTAAAGCAGGACTAGAACTCAGCCTCCTGGTTTCCTACCTGATGCTTTAACCACTATACTAAACTGGCTCCCACAATCACTTTAAAGGTAAAGGTCCCCCCCCCCCGCACACTTGTGCAGTCGTGTCCAACTCTAGGGGCCAGTGCTCATCTCCATTTGTTAGCTGAAGAGCCAGCGTTGTCCAAAGATGCTTCCACGGTCATGTGGCCGGCATGACGTGCACGGAATGCTATTACCTACCCACCATTACCTACCCATTACCTACCCAAGTGGTACCTATTTATATATTTGCATTTGCATGCTTTCGAATTGCTAGGTTGGCAAGAGCTGGGGCGAGTGCGGGAGCTCATCACGCGGGGCTAGTGATTCGAACCTCCAAACTTGCGATCTTCCGATTGACAAGCCTAGCATCTTACCCACTGAGCCACCACGCCCCTTTATGCAGGTTACATGTCCATAAATAGATTGTGTTGTATATAAATTCATATGAATCTATAGAATGCAAGAATGGGTCTAAGCCAGCCTTACTGTTAAAAGAATGGCCAGCAGGTTTTTGGTGCCGTGGAAAAGTAGCAAATAATAATAATAATAATAATAATAATTATTATTATTATTATTATTATTATTATTATTATTATTGAAATTTTATGGCAGGGATGGGAGGAGTTTGAATGATTGTTTGACTCATCGACTGATGATTCAACTCTTGAGAATCACATAGATTTTATCCAAGACAATCTGTTCCCAACCTGGTCCTTCAGGTCTTCCAATGGTTCAGCCACTGTAATTGAGTCCAAAATACAATGGTTTGTCCCAGGTCATTTGTGCCTCAAATGAGAACTCAATTTTCTGGAGCTTATGCATCCCAGTAGTCTCCCATCCAAGGTTTGATCCTCTTTAGCTTTTTGGGATCTGCCAAGGTTAGTGCTGGTTAGTGTTATATATATATATATATATATATATATATATATATTTATTTATTTATTTATTTATTTATTTATTTATTTATTTTATTGTTTGATTTATATCACCGCCCATCTCCCCCCACAAGGACTATGGATCCAATATATATTGGATTATATATATATAATGCTTTATTGACTGATAAAACAATACATAATTGTAACACAAGTTATATATACAGTTTTTTTTGAATAATACATTTGTAGCATTCCTGCGGCCCAACATTTTTTCAGCAGGCCAATATTTATTTATTTATTTATTTTCTATCCCATTATCATCATCATCATCATCATCATCAATAATAATAATAACTCAAGGCGGTGAACATACCAATCTCTTTCTTGCCAATTTGGGACTGAGACAAGGACGTGATGTGAGACAATTGAATGTGTGTTATCATCCTGAAGACTTGTTAATTCATAGACATATTCTTATGTCATCTTTATCTTGACCTCCTACATAGACTATCTGCATTTTCTTCAGACTGGTGATGACTGTATCCTTTGTAATGAAAAAAGCTCTCCATCATCATTATGGGCTGTTTTTTCCTCTTCTGTATCATCTGCAAGTCTAGGTCCTATGGAATCTTGTAAATAGTATTGCCATCTCTGGGTTGCAAAACTACAGGCAAACATCAGATCTCAGGAAACAGATACAGAAAGATACCAAACTCTTTGCTGTCATCTGGATTTATTTGGACCAGATGTGGCAATCATACTTGTTGTCTGTGATTCTCAGGTGTCATCTTTTCTTTTTTTTTGCAACCTAGTGGTTGCCAGA
The DNA here is from genome assembly GCA_023362775.1 of Charina bottae. Classification (NCBI taxonomy): domain Eukaryota; kingdom Metazoa; phylum Chordata; class Lepidosauria; order Squamata; family Charinaidae; genus Charina; species Charina bottae. The sequence continues at coordinate 2,338,032 of JALMGJ010000053.1, read as the reverse complement.
ACGAAATTACACAAGGCAGGGGAGGAAGGATGCTGTCCATTTCTACATATGTCTAGCTATCTATATATCAACAAGATAACTCCCTGAAATAGAATACAAGAAAATTTAGAATTTAGCATGGTGGGAAAGCCTGCAGAAAGAAAGGTTGGGTTAGAAAATGAACTAGATCCAGTTGGTGCTGTAGAAAAAAAAATTCTACCCCCACCCCCGGCAATTAAACCTTATTTATTTTATGTATTTATTATTTAAATTTATATCACTGCCCATCTCCCCCAACCGGGGCACTCTGGGCAGTTTATAATAAAATCACAAGTTAAAAATATCAACATAAAATTACAATCAATATAAATACAATAAATATAAAATCCAAGGGCTAATAGATCTCAAATAATAGGGAGGGCACTACGGCATCAGCCACCCCCAGGAGGAGCTATTGCCTTTCCCATCCCAGGCAAGGCGGCAGAACCAGGTCTTCAAATTCTTCTGGAAGGTCGGGAGTGAGGAAACCCGCCTCAGCTCCGGGGGCAAGATATTCCAAAGGGCGGGCGCCACTGCAGAGAAGGCCCACTGGGATTGTAATATATATTAAGCCAGTGTTAAAACCTCAACTAGTAGAAAAAGATCAAGAAGGTAGATTTATATTGGTAGAAATAGAATGTCAAAATACAAAAATAATGATAATAGGAATCTACGCTCCAAATAACGAGCAAAAAAATTTCTTTAAAAAAATTTCAGAAATAATTTCAGAAAAGAGGATTGAAAATTGTATATTAATGGGTGATTTAAACGGGGTAGTAGAACCAGAGATTGATAGAAAATCAGAAAATCATATTAATAAAAATCAAGGGAAACTACCCAAGGAATTTTTTAATATGACAAAAAACCTAATGCTAATAGATGGATGGAGATACAAAAATGGAAATAAGAAAGAATATACCTATTATTCAAATAGATTTAATTCCTTTTCCAGAATTGACATGATTTGGGTTACAAAAAATTTGGAAAATAAAATTAGAGCTATGACAATTAATGCAAAAACGCTGTCTGACCATAATCCTGTTTGTATGACCTTAAATATAAATAAAAATATATATAGATGGAAAATGAATGAAAATATACTCAAAGATAATAAAAATGTAGAAGACCTAGAGAAGAAATTACAAGAATTTCTAAAATGGAACATGAATAACGAAGTAAGTATAGAAAAGGTTTGGGAAACAAGCAAAGTATTCATGAGAGGCAACTTGATTTCGAAAAACAAATATATTAAAAATAGATTAAAAAAAATAGAAACATTAATGAATCAGATAAAAGAAAAAGAGCTAGAATTGCAAAAAAATAAAAAAAGAAAGAAAAGGAAGAGATAATGAACCAGATAAAATGGCTACAATCTCAGCTTAAGATCGAGTTAACAGAAGAATTAGATAAAAAATTAAAATTTATAAAACAAAGAAACTTTGAGCAGGCAAATAAACCAGGAAAATGGTTAATGTACAAACTGAGAAAAGAAAAAGAGAAAAGAATTATAAATAAAATAATAAATAAAAATATGGAGTTCACATATAATGAAGACATTAAGAGAGTTTTTTTTTTATTATTATGCCAATCTATATCAGGAGCAGAAAACCCCAGCAGATAAAGTAGAAGAATATATTAAAAATTGTAACATAGAAAAATTAACAGAAGAAGATAAGGAACTTACAAACCACAATATTACAACCCAAGAAATCAGAGAAGCAATTAAAAAATTGAAAGTAAATAAGGCACCAGGGACAGACGGACTCACAGCAGATTATTATAAAAAACTACAAGAACAATTAATTAAACCATTAGAAGAAATGTTTAACTCAATACTTCAAGGGTCAGAAATACCTGAATCATGGAAAGAGGCTAACATTACACTAATCCCAAAGGAAAATCAGGATCCAACAGATTGTAAAAATTATAGACCAATTTCATTATTAAATAACGATTATAAAATTTTTACTATTATTCTTGCGGAAAGACTCAAAAATTTTTTACAGAAAATTATTAATCAAGATCAGAATGGATTTCTGCCGACTAGACAAATAAATAAATGGATCATAACAAATTGTGGCAAGTTCTTGGTGGTATGGGGATACCAAATCATCTTGTCTGCCTCCTGAGGAATCTGTATAACGACCAAGTAGCAACGGTAAGAACAGAGCACGGAACAACGGACTGGTTTAAGATTGGGAAAGGAGTACGGCAGGGCTGTATACTCTCACCCTACCTATTCAACCTGTACGCAGAACACATCATGTGATGTGCTGGGCTTGAGGAATCCAAGGCTGGAGTTAAAATCGCTGGAAGAAACATTAACAATCTTAGATATGCAGATGATACCACTTTGATGGCTGAAAGCGAGGAGGAGTTGAGGAGCTTTATGAAGAAGGTGAAAGAAGAAAGTGCAAAAGCTGGGTTGCAGTTAAACCTCAAAAAAACCAAGATTATGGCAACGAGCTTGATTGATGACTGGCAAATAGAGGGAGAAAAAGTGGAGGCAGTGACAGACTTTCTATTTCTAGGCGCAAAGTTTACTGCAGATGCTGACTGCAGCCAGGAAATCAGAAGACATCTACTTCTTGGGAGGAGAGCAATGGCAAATCTTGATAAAATAGTTAAGAGCAGAGACATCACCCTGACAACAAAGGTCCGCATAGTTAAAGCAATGGTATTCCCTGTAGTAACCTATGGCTGCGAGAGCTGGACCATAAGGAAGGCTGAGCGAAGGAAGATAGATGCTTTTGAACTGTGGTGTTGGAGGAAAATTCTGAGAGTGCCTTGGACTGCAAGAAGATCAAACCAGTCCATACTCCAGGAAATCAAGCCAGACTGCTCACTTGAGGGAATGATATTAAAGGCAAAACTGAAGTATTTTGGCCACATAATGAGAAGACAGGATACCCTGGAGAAGAAGCTGATGCTAGGGAAAGTGGAAGGCAAAAGGAAGAGGGGCCGACCAAGGGCAAGATGGATGGATGGTATTCTGGAGGTGACGGATTCAACCATTGAGGAGCTGGGGATGGTGACGGCCAACAGAAAGCTCTGGCTTGGGCTGGTCCATGAAGTCACGAAGAGTCGGAAACGACTGAACGAATAAACAACAACAGACAAATAAAAGATAATATTAGAAATGTAATTGACTTAATAGAATATGCTAAAGTACATAATGAAAAACAAATAACACTACTATTTTTAGACGCAGAAAAAGCTTTTGACAACGTAAATTGGAATTTCATGTTCAAAGTATTAGAAAAAAAAGATTTTGGAAATAAATTCATAAACGCAATAAAAGCAATATATAGGATACAAAAAGCAAGAATAATAGTAAACAATGAACTAACACAGGAATGCAAAATAATGAAAGGTACTAGGCAAGGATGCCCTATTTCCCCATTATTATTTATACTGGTATTAGAGGTTTTATTAGATGAAATAAGGAAATATCAAGAAATAGAGGGGATTAAGATCAAGAAAGAAGAATACAAATTAAAGGCTTTCGCTGATGATCTAGTAATAACATTACAAAATCCAATAAACTCAATAACAAAATTGATCTCTAAACTACAAGAATATGGTGAAGTATCAGGATTTAAAATAAATAAGGAAAAAACCAAAATGATAAATTTAAATATGCCTAAAGAAGAAATAGACAAAATAGAACAAATATCAGGTTTCCAAAATGTTAAAAAAATTAAGTACTTAGGAATTCAAATAACAAATAATAATTTGGATTTATATAAAAATAATTATGAAAGCTTATGGAAAGAAATCAAAAAAGATTTGGAGAAATGGGTAAATTTGCAAATATCCCTATTAGGCAGAATTGCCACAATAAAAATGAATATTTTACCAAGATTTTTATACCTGTTTCAAACAATCCCAATTACAATAAAAGATCAATTTTTTACAAAATGGCAAAGAGAAATAACAAAATTTATTTGGCAAAAAAAAAACCCCTAGAATTAAACTTAAATATCTACAAGATACTAAAAATAGAGGGGGTTTAGCAATGCCTGATTTAAAATTGTATTATGAAACATGCGGGCTAATTTGGATTAGAGACTGGATTAAATTAGAAGATGGAAAAACAATAAACTTGGAAGGACACGATAACAGGTATGGTTGGCATGGCTATATGTGGCATAATAGATGCAAAGTACATAAGTTATTCAACAATCATATAATTAGGAAGTCACTATTAAAAATCTGGAGCAAATATAAAAAAACGTTACTACCTGGCTTGCCATTATGGGTATCGCCACAGGAGGCAGGCGCCAGAATGGGGAATCAAACAGATAAGGACTTTATAAAATATCAAAATTTGTTAAAAATGGAAGGAAATAATTATAGATTAAAAACACGGGAGGAACTAGAAAACGAAAATATAACGTGCCACTGGTTTACGTACTTTCAACTAAAAGAACAATATAAAATCGACAATAAAAACTTTCAATTCATAAAAGATCAAAATAATTGGGACAATATATTAGAACGAGACAATGACCACTTGATATCAAAAATTTACAAGATATTATTGGAAATGAAAACTAAAGATATAAAAATTAAAAATTATATGAAGAAATGGGAAGAAGATTTAGGTATAGAAATTACATATGAGCAGTGGCAAAAAAATTGGTCAAAAAATATAAAATTCACCCTAAGTAATAGTTTAAGGGAAAACATATACAAAATGATATATAGATGGTACCTATCACCTGAGGTGCTATTTAAATCAAAAATTAGAAATACGAATGTCTGTTGGAAATGCAAAAAAAAAAGAGGATCTTTTTACCACATATGGTGGCTATGTGACAAAGCAAGAAAATATTGGACTAAAATAAATACATATATAAAAGAAATGTTAGGTAAAGATATACAAATGAAACCAGAAATCTACTTACTAGGCAAAACTGAGGATACCATGAATAAAAGACAAAAGACATTATTTTTATATTTAAGTACAGCAGCAAGAGTAAAATATGCGCAATTATGGAAGGAAGAAAATGTACCAACAAAAGAAGATTGGATTATGAAATTAATGGAATTAATGCAAGCAGACAGATTAACTAACCTAATAAAAGGGAAAGAAATAGGGAAGCATAAAGAGATATGGGACCCTTTTACAGAGTATCTTAAAAAGGAATACAATATTAAATAGATATATATGTAATTATACAACTATAAATAAAAATATAGTAAGGGGGGGGGAAATAAGGAAATATAGAAAGTAAGAGAGAAAATGTATACAAATCAGTTACATTTAATGTTCTGAGTTAAGAAAGCCGGAAGCAATTTTAAAGGTGTATGAATATGTAGTATGTATGTGTAGGTAGTAGAGGTCAAGTCTTTAAAAATTAAGAAAGGAAAAATGCATAAGAGAATAATAGAATAAGTATATATATATATAGAAACATAAAAATGAAAGGAAGGAATTAAAGAACTAAAAATAGATAAAAAAGATAAGGGAGGGATTTTGCGGATTAAGAGATATGTAGTAGTGGGAGAGGAGTATGGGAGGTAAGAAGGTAGGAAGGAAAAAGAAAGTAGAAATGGATAAATAGAATTGAAAGATCGGATTATATAAAAGACTAGAAATAAAAATTTATAAGTTATAAGACTATGAAAATATGCAATTGATGGAATGCCTAAGTGTAAATGAGATATGTTTTATGTAAAATGTAAATGTCTGTGTTAAATGTTAAATGTAAATAAAGTTTATTTTTTAATTAAAAAAAAGAAGAAGAAGGCCCGCCTCCTGGACCCCGCTAGATGGAATTCCTTTGCTGATGGGGTCCGTAGCATGCCCTCTCTGCATGACCGGGTGGGGCAGGTCAATGTTATGGGGATGAGACGGTCCCTCAGGTAACCTGGTCCCATGCCATGTAGGGCTTTAAAGGTGATAACCAACACCTTGAATTGGACCCGGAAGCAAACCGGTACCCAATGCAGCTCGCACAGCAGTGGTGTCACATGTGCCAATTTTACGGCACCAATAACTGTCTGTGTGGCCAAATTCTGAACCAGCTGAAGCTTCCGGATACTCTTCAGGGGTAGCCCCATGTAGAGCGCATTGCAATAGTCTATATGGGAGATGACAAGGGCATGAGTGACTGTCCGGAGGGCATCTCGGTCCAGGAATGGGTGTAACTGGTGCACAACCCGAAGTTGCACAAATGCCCTTCTGGCCACGACTGCCACCTGCTCTTCGAGTAGGAGTCGTGAGTCCAGGAGGCCCCCAAGTTCCGCACTGGCTCCGAATGGGGCAGTGCCACCTCATCCAGAACCAAAGATGACAACTTCCTGGATACCGAGAGGCCATCAATCCACAGCCACTCTGTCTTACCAGGGTTCAGTTGAAGCCTGTTGTTCCCTACCCAGACCCCCACATCCCCCAGGCACTGAGACAGGGCAGTGACCAGATCACTTACTTCACCCGGGATGGAGATATACAATTGAGTATCATCAGCATATTGATGATACCTCATCCCATGGTGATGGATGATCTCACCCAATGGTTTCATGTAGATGTTAAATAGGAGAGGAGAGAGAACCAAACCCTGCAGTACCCCACACAAGAGGGGTCACGGGTCAGATCTCTCTTCTATCACCACCAATTGTGAGCAGCCCTGGAGGAAGGAGGTGAACCAACGCAAAACTATGCTGCCCACCCCCAACTCCCTGAGCTGACCCAAAAGGATACCATGGTTGATGGTATCGAAAGCCGCTGAGAGATCTAAGAGAGCCAGGATTGATGCACTCCTTCCATCCTGCTCCCGCCAGAGGTCATCCATAAGTGCGATCAATGCAGTCTTCACCCCATATCCCAGCCTGAAACCTTACTGAAAGGGGTCTAGATAATTCGTTTCCTCCAGAGTCCTCTGGAGTTGCAACGCCACCACTTTCTCAACCACCTTTCCCAAAAAGGGAAGGTGGGAGACAGGACGAAAATTGTCCAGGATAGTAGGGTCCAGGGATGGCTTATTGAGGAGGGGGTGCACCAGAGCCTCCTTAAAGGCAGCCAGAAACATGCCCTCCCTCAAGGATGTATTAACCATCGCCTGGACCCAACCACAAGTCACCTCCCAGGCTGATAGTACATGTGCACGCACAGTTACATGCAACATGTTACTTTGCTATTCAGTGAAAAATGAAGATGCTTTCTATGGCTACTGCTGATAAAGGGGCTGAAAGAGTTTCTTATTTTTTGCTATGTCAGTGTGTCAGAATTGATCTTGAGAGAGTGACATTGTATATGATATCACGCTGCTCAAACAAATATGTTTTTAAACGATTAATCAACACTCTCTTATTTTCCAGAGCTGTCTTTAAAAAATGAGACACAAAAGGTCAAAGCCATTTTCTCTAGATGTTGTTACAGAAATCCTTAGTCCATTCAGCTGTTTTCTATTCAGCTTGTATGTATTGTATTTTTTTCCTTTTGTCTTTTAAGTAACAGAGCATAGGTACCCTTTCAATGCACTTTGGGAAAGTTTGTAAATTGCAAACAGTGTAAGTTTCTACAACCTGGTGCTTTCCATGTGTTGGATTACAGTTCCCAGAACTCTCAGCCACCATTCCCTAGGCATCTGAAGGGCATCAGGGGAGGCAGAGCTTTCCAAACTGTGTGTCAGGACATGTTAGTGTGTCGGCTGCAGTGTCTGGGTGTGTTGGGGCTGCTGCTGCCTCTGAGCCCTGCCAGGATTCCACGCAGGTCCTAGTGCCTGCCTTGTGCCTGGCTGCCTCCAAACCTGCTGTGATTCTGCACAGGTCCTAGTGCCTGCGCTGATGTCCCTTGCTGCCTCCAAACCTGCCCTGCTAGGATTCTGTGCAGGTCCTAGTGCCTGCCTTGTGCCCTGCTGTAAGAGTGTGTCGTGAAATGATGCATGTCTAAAAAGTGTGTCACCAACATGAAAAGTTTGGAAAGCTCTGAGGGGAGGAATATGAGTGATACTCAGGTGCCAATATATTGCTATTTTACTGGCAGAAATATTCAGAAAGCATCCATTGCTTACCCCAGGACACTCCGCTGATCTTTCTACCTCTTCACAGCATGAAATAGATCTGATGACAGTAAAGTACCTAAAACTTTAGCACCTATTTTGCATCTTAATGTTAAGATAAATTTGCTGTTAACCTTATATGGTTTATATTGCAATGGCTTGCGACTTTTGGTAGTCTTCCAAGAAAACATCTGGAGAGCTGAAAAAAGAACAAGCCATGCCTTCCAGAATTCAAAGCCAAGACTTGGAAAATTAGAACTCACTTCCAAGACATGGTTGGGCTGCTGTAGCCTAACTGCTGTCTTTTGGCATGTGATGTTATGAAACCTTATTAGCACTTCTCTTGGTGCTCATAGGATATTTGGGACTTCCTGGAGAAAGCAGGCTGGATGCTTTATTCTCCAAGTAATGGTTTTGTTTTACTGAGCTTGTGTGATTCCAAATTACTCACAAGGACATTTAATTGGGTTCTTTAAACATAACATGGGAACAGGACTATGGAGCAACAGTTGGGAGAACAGATTAAACTGCATTCTGTCAAGCAAAGCTGATGTAATCATCATTAAATTTGGAATGCTGGGGGCAGTGTCTGCCTATTTCAGGTCCACCAATTTTCATGATACCAGAATGGATACTTTAGGTTCTTAGAGCAACAGAATTTTCAGAAAAATAATGGTGCAATAGTGGAAAAGAAAGGAAAATCTTTCTCATCTTAGGTAACAGTGGCACTTGTCAAAACACTCAAAATTCCATTCCTAGTTCTCTATACATACTGTAGGAGCTTAAATGAAACAATATTTAATTGTTTTGTAACTATTTCACAAATTGTATCATTACAAAACAATGGAAAGTTCTACAATCTGCTAAAGAGAGGTATCCTCCTTGTGAGGCAAAAAGATTGGAGACCTGTAGAACAGCTCCAAAAGATCCATCGAAGTATGAGTTTCCAGAATGAAGCAGATGGGAAGTAGGAATACACATAGGCAGTGATAGTTCCAAAGTCTATCAGTTCCAGCAAGATCCCAAGCAAACTGATTTTAGCAGCCAGAAATTTATTAGCAAACTTCCCCTTTTAAATTCCAAATATTTTTCTTTTGATGCCCACGCTAAAATGACAAAAACTAACCTGACATCCAACAACTAAAACAGAAAAAAGCAGAAATTCAAAGCACATAGTCTCTCTACTACCCTCTATTCATTGGAAGTTCTGAATGAATTTTAACCTTGGGTACATTTTTATATGTTCTCTGGTTAATGTGTGGACTTTTGAGGATGGGAGTGGGAAGTAGATTATAGTTCAAGTCTATACACTCTACCAACTGATCAGTCATGACATATTTGCCCTGTACAGAGAAATCCAAATGACATTTACAGTTATAGAGATATGTGCCTTCCTTTCTTGTTGCTCTTTAATAATTACAGGTTCCTCTCCCCCCCAATTCTCTTTACTGGTGTACTTTGCAATCTACCCAACTTCCAGATTAGAAATTAGAGAAAGCAAAGTCTCACCTACAATGATCTGGTGTGTTCATACAATAGATAACATTGTTCAAAATGTTTGGGTCAAGGAACAACATCGGGTGAGGGCACTTGTCCTACTTAAGGATGGAACCAAAGTCAAAGAGAAAAAAAGTAACATAAATCTGGGAGTGGGAGCACTCTACCAATGCCTTAGATTTATTGTAATTGATAAAGTTGGTGTCTTTCAGAACTTTTTTTAGAAATAACAGATGGGAAAGATGCAGTGTGTGTAAAGCGCACTTCTGTGCTGCTTGTGTACTGCTAAATTTCTCCATACATGGGTATTCCTTACATATTTCTGTGGAATTCCAGTCAGTGAAATGCATGATGCCCAGTGTCAGGGATGGAGGGCACTTTTGGCATTTCCAGATCCAGATTCAGTACTTTTTTGTCTTGCAGTAAACAGTCACACTGATTTATGTGAAAGGAACAAGAGAGGGACATACAGAGGCACCATTAGGGTGAATCTAAACCCTGTTCACTTTACAGCAAGGATTGTTCTCAGATGAATTATGTATTGTGGGACTCCAAAAATATCTGGACCCATATTTGCTCACTACTGTTCTTCAGCCTGTATAAGCAATCTGTGATCTGTAGGCTATGTGAACATGCAGGTCCTTCCACTCAAGTGCTAAAGTTACACATACCCTTTGCCTCTGTTAGAGAGAAAGGCCATGTTTGGCAATAGGGAGCTTAAAAAAGTCAAGATAGTGACCACAACCTATGATGGTTGTGGCCATCATCTTGATTTTTTTGACCCCAGCCCTCTGGACATTCCTGTTTGGCAGACTGGAAAACATAAATATTCATTCTTGTAAGGTAGAGGAATCTGCCCTTCTCCATTCCAGCAGGGAGAGCTTTTGTAAGCCAAAGTGCTGCTGAATGAAAAAGTACATGGGGAAGTACTTTTTGTATATTCAGTTAAGAGTTAAAGATGATATGGACTTAAGCTACATCTATGGCTTGACTAGATTCTAAGGGAAATCAACATGCAATTTTATTTATTTGGTGTTCACTGACAGGATGAGTCTTTAAATAAATGCCTGTTGAAATATCTTCAACTTGGTGTGTTGCTCATCCATTTCACATTGATTTGCATGGCTGCTGGGACTGAAGATCCTTGTTTAAGAGTAGACAATGGAAGGTGACAAATGGGGTAAAAGCAAAATTATATGGGTACGTAGAAGAGGCTGTTGATAAGATATTATTGACTGTGTGTGTGTGTGTGTGTGTGTGTATACACACACATACACACAGACATACATACACAGACACACACACAGACACACAACAATGTGAATCGGATTACACATGCATCATGCCTAGTTATGTGTAAAATTAGAAGATTTTGTTTCATTAGTGGGATGGGAATTTTGCTGCAGTATAATTCAAAATCTTTTATAAAGCACAGACAAATCTGAATAGCAGTGTAAGCTACATTGCTATAGAAATAAATTTAAAAGAAAAGAAGTATTTATCCGCTTTGAAGCATAGTGAATGATGTCAACATTTGACTACATCCATGCCTTGTTGGTATTGCCTACTGCAAGGGGAATCTAGATTGGTAAATTTTACTGAGGACTTGGGTAACATAAGAGTAAGTTATGTGGAAAATAGTTGCATTGTAGGATCTACCTTTGCAATCCTTTCTGTACTGTAAGCTTTGTAGCATAGCAGCAGAAACCAAAGTCCCCTCTATGGTGTTTTTGATCTTTTTCCCTTGAATCAACTTTGACTCCTGGAAACTACCTGGACAGGTCCCTGCAGTTTTCTTGGCAACATTTTCAGAAGTGGTTTGTCCTCTCCTCCTCCTCCTCCCCTCTAGGGCAGAGACAGAAGGTCTGGCCCAAAATCACCCAGCTGGGTTTTTTTTCCCTAAGGCAAGACTAGAATTCTGGTTTCCTGCTCCTAGTTAAGTGGCTTAACCACTACACCAAACTGGCTTTCAAAAGTCTGTACATGTCAATGTAAACTTCTACATTTACAGTTACATTTTTCACTTGCCTCTGTAGCTGGTCTCATACCAGTCTGGATACAGATGCAACAGAGGTGCTGTTCTATGCTATGTGACAGGAAGGGAGATTAAAGTCTAAATTCAAGAAGAGGAAACAAGTCTTAAAATGTATACGATGCATGAACAAGTGTCATGTGTGAAGTATCATTGATTTATGACAATGGGATGCTTTCTGGCATGAAACTGAACAGAAGATGCAACTTCCCTCATGAGTTTCTATATATTATTTTGCTGGAGCCCCCCCACCAGCACATACAGTTGCTGGAAGAGGCTTTTGTGGATGACTCCAGATGATGCTGTTGCTTTTATAAAGTCAGGTCATATGGATTTATTTTTAACATACTTTATTTTCCCAGGAATTTGGATGTGTAATGTTTTCCTCTTTAACGTTTTGCCTGTTTTAATCCTGTTTTGGGATTGAGGTAACTTGTTTGTTTTATTTCACATTGTTTTCAGTGAATAGCGCTTGTTCTTCCAAGCTGCCTTGTGGAATTTAAACAATAAAGGATAGAAGCCTTGTCATGCCTGCCAAATGGCAGCTATGAACAATAGAAGCCCTTCAATTTGTTGCTTCCTAGTTAGGATCCAAGCCATTGCTTTAATAGTTACGCCAATGGAGTCCAGTTAAAGCTGCCCATTTGCAAAGGCTTGTGGTGTACCATTCATTACCAAAACACTTAGCACACCTAGAGTCTGCACCCTAACTCGCATTAATCATGTGCTCAATAGGTCAGTTCCGACTGATTACATTACCCAGTCCTGTTATTAATGACTGTATTATCTATCTGAGAAAGTAAACAAACTGATACTTGTCAAGCCATCCTCAAATAAGCCTGCAGAAAAATCAGGGGAAAATATTTGGGATGCCCCTTTTTTTTTGATGGAGGGAATTTACCTCTTTCGTTAGCATTAATTTTTAAGTATAAAGATTTATATATACTGAGAGTGACTGGCCTTTAGAAAGGAGGTGGGAAGAAAATTTGCAGTTCCATTACTCTATGTGTCAGTAACAACAAGCATCTGAAACATCCCTCAGATTTAATAAAATGAGGAGTGAAGTAAAGCTTGTCTCAAAGGAATGCCAGATGTCAAATTTTCCCCATCTCCCTTTTGCTAGCATGATTCTCATGTATACCAAACAGAATCAAGGCAGGATTCTTTTGGCTTTCTCTTTCACGTTTTCAACTTTTTCCCAGGACTTAGTTATCATTTTTTTCTTCCTTAACTGCTCATCCATTCCTTCATCAAAGTTATCTCCACTTTCCTTTACAGTCTTTATCCTAACATTTTATTTTTTGGTTGTTGTGGGTCTTCTGGGCTGTGTGGCCGTGTTCTGGAAGTTGTGGTTCTTAACGTTTCGCCAGCATCTGTGGCCAGCATCTTCAGAGGGCAGGAGCACAGATAGAAACAAAATCTCTGTGCCCAGGTAGAGTGGCAATGTTCTATTTATAGAGCTAAATTATAGGAGATTAGGTGGGGTTTTTTGTTGTGTTGAAATGTTAATGAGTGGCTGCTGAGTGTGATTAGCATGTTCATTGTTAGAAGTATTCCCATGTCCTGGTAGTTGAGCTGAGTTCGTTGACCTTTTGCAGGCTGTGTTTTTCAGGACTGGTAGCCAGGTTTTGCTAATTTTTAGACTTTCTTCTTTTTTACTGTAACTGTGCTGGTGTTTGTGAATTTCAATGGCTTCTCTGTATAATCTGGTGTAGTGGCTTTTGGTGTTGTCCTGTATTTCTGTGTTTTCAAATAGGATTTTGTGTCCTGTTTGCTTGAGAGCATGTTCAGCTACTGAAGATTTTTCCGGTTGCTGTAATCTGCAGTGTCTTTCGTGTTCTTTTATCCTGGTGTGAATGCTTCGTTTTGTGGTTCCGATGTATACTTGTCTGCAGCTGCATGGTATACGGTATACTCCTGCAGCGGTGCGGGGGTCCCTTTTGTCTTTTGCTGATTTTAGCATTTGTTGTATTTTTCTGGTGGGTCTGAAGACTGTTTGAAAGTTGTGTTTTTCCATCAGTTTTCCCATGCGGTCAGTGACTCCTTTGATGTAGGGCAGGAATACTTTGTTTGTAGGGGGCTGTTTTTCTTCAGTTGGATGTTGTTTTCTTGGTTTGATGGCTCTTTTTATTTCATTCTTGGAATAGCCATTTGCCTGTAGGACCCAATTCAGATGGTTAAGTTCACTGTTGAGAAATTTGGTTTCACAGTTTCGATTAGCACGATCCACCAAGGTTTTGATCATGCCTCTCTTTTGTTGTGGGTGGTGATTGGAATTTTTGAGCAGATACCGGTCTGGATGGGTGGGTTTTCTGTATACTTTGTGTCCTAGTTTTCGAAAGCCTTCGACAATACATTTTATTTTTTGTTTTTCTGAGGTTTTGGAAATATCCAGCTAAATTTCCATTCATTAGGGTTATGCAACATATTTGATTGGATGCCAAAATGATGCTTTAGGGTGCTTGGTGGTGCAATTGTAGCGTCTCTCTACAGTCAACCACATAGTTTCCTGAGATTGTATGGCAATGTTTTCCTAGTAGAAAATACAGCTACTCTAAGAATTTGCAGAGGTGCTACATTTGTGCCTTTGTGTGGTCTGATTCATTTATTTGTCAAATTTCTCTGCCACCCATCTTGTATACAATGACTCTTCATCTTTTTGGAATTGAATCTGAAGTGCTGCACAGAATCTACAGTTGATTGGCTTCCCAGGGCATGATGCTTTGTGAAAACTGTGGAAAGATAAAGTAGTTTGACTGTGGATAGAGACGCAAGACTTGCTCCTAAGAAAATAAAGTAAAATGTCCCATATTTAAATTGCACTTGGAAAACAGAGTCTATAGTTAGCTTGCATTTTTTTTCCCTGCAGCTATTATAATTGAACCTCAAAACAGGAAGTTTTGCTGATGTTTTAAGGCATTTTAATGTAACATTATTTGGATTGTAAGTTGTGGGAGTTGAAAATAAGAGAATGAGAAGTCAATCAACTTCCTAGAATGTTGTTTTATGTGGAACGTAATGGATAGGCTGACCATATTTCGGGATGGCAAAACGGGATGGGGTCTTATGTAATATTCTGTATTCATTAAAAAGATGGGTCCCCGCAATTGGCTCCTGCCTGCAAACCCCACCCCCGGTCCGCGCAATTGGCTCCCGCCTGCAAACCCCATGGCTCCCACCTGCAAAGCCTGCCCCCTGGTCCACACGATTGGCTCCCACCTGTAAACCCCACCCCCTGGTCCATGCAATTGGCTCCCGCCTGCAAACCCCACCCCCCGGTCTGTGCAAATGGCTCCCACCTGCCAAGCCTGCCCCCCCCCGGTCTGTACGATTGGCTCCCACCTGCAAACCCCACCCCCCGGTCCACGCAATTAGCTCCCGCCTGCAAACCCCACCCCCCAGTCCATGCTACAGCTCAGATTCTCCTTCCGCCCCATTCCCGCTGGGTTTGAAAAACGGGACCAAATTGAGATTTTTATGAAAACGATGGGACGGTTGAAAAATGCTAAAAAAAGGGACTGTCCCATTCAAAACAGGACATATGGTCAGCCAGTAATGGATTAGATTGAGATCTAAATGTGTACAATACAGTTGATGGGAGCAGAATTCTCTGCTCTTTCTTGTGTATGCTAATCTTTTCAGTTCCTCAAACATGCTATTCAGAGAATTAAAGGATCCAGTGGAAAGACTGACTCTTGGGGAGGATATGTCTAAACCAGAATGGAGGCACTTTCCTTCAAGGAGCATCAAGCAAATAGTAGGAAAAAGAAGATCATAATTAATGAAGCTCTTTATTCCAGTGTATGAGCTAAATCCACTATCAATCAAAGGACATGGGCTTTGGAGTATGGGAACTACTCCCCTATTTAATTTAGTTAATAAAATTAAAGAGCCTTTATAAATTATGAGCACATAAACTTCTCCAATAGCTTTTTCAGAGAGTAAAGTGCTATAAAATCTGGTACACATGCACATAACAAAGACTGTCTTACTGTTTTGTCATTTGTTTGATTTATTACACATTGCACAGTATCCTGTTTCCCTGAACATGTTGAAGATAAAAGTATAAGCTGTAGCCATAAAAATACACTTGAAGACCATCTGCAAGATTTTCAACAAGGTAATACAAGTATTTGACCAAATGCTTGAATCTCTAGTCATGAAAACTTCCATAAACAAGCTTTCTGTAGGGAGGATGAAACCAGAAGCTATAAATCACTCTGACTAAATAAGAGAATCCATGAGACTTTAATAAGAAACTCAGCCAATTAAATGGATCACAGTATTGTGTAATTTGGAGTTTTTCTTTAACTCCCTCTTTAATTAATCCTAGATGGGAAACTGCATTTTCACTGGCTTGAACAAAAAAGTTCCTTCATAATCAAAGTAAAGCAGGAATATGGTGGGAAAATGTAAATTTTTATATGCAGAAGTCTAGCTGAATCACCCATCATGCAAAGCCATTGGTCAGCATTGTGGTTGCTCTCACTAGATGGTGGGGGAGTTACACCAGGAGCTACAGTTTCTCAGGCCAGAAATGTGAATTATGTCAACAGCCCACAGTCGTTTTGCTCCACAAGACAAAATGCCCATTCAGCTGTGGGAAAGGTGAAGAAAGAAACACAGCAATGAAACTTTAGGAATTGGATGGATCTCCAGTTTATGTTTACAGAGGGCAGTTGAAGCTATCCAGCTACCCAGCATGAATTTGGCAGAAGCTACCCAAACACTTGATAGAGCATGGTTGGGTAAGATCTTTACTGTATGCTACGATGAAGCTGTTTTAAGCAGTTGACTACCTCTTGTCAATATGGAGACACTTCTTATATCTGCAGCAGTTTAATTATAATGCAGCTTTCTCTGGCACATCTTATGGCTTTATGGACATTCTGCCTTCTGTTTTTCAGCCTTGGAGCTAAGCAACTGTTGGTTGTTGACATACCTGACATTTCTGTCCTGAGAAGCTGTAGCTGTCAATGGATCTTCCACAGATGATGCCATCTCATGTCCACAATTAAAAATCCTAGTAGTGGTGGTGGTGGTAGTAGTAGTAGTAGTAATAATAATAGTCCATTTTTAAAAACATTAAGAGGATACATATTTCATAATATAGCCAAGTTTCAGAAGATTCTCACATTGAGGTCTTGCAAGATTTTTGTCATTTTTAAATAGATTTCTTTAAACATTTTTTGAAGGCATATGCAAAATCAGGCAATGCTATTCACTGGCTTCTCACTCCTGCATAACTCAAGACATAAAAATGAAATAACTGGATTTACACAACACACAAATCAAAAAGAAACCAACCATGTGTGTGAACCAGACTCTGGGGCCAATGGCTTTGATTGAAGTGGTCATAGTCCTTCCATTTTCTGATTTTACATGTTGGCTTGAAGAGTCCAAAATTAAATTACTTATAATTTCCCTTTCTCACCGGAGCTGCTAACATCAGTAGACAGTATTGGGTTAAATGGACCAATGGTTTATTGTAAGTTGCACTTCCTTCTTTGTAGTTATCAAGATCCACCTTTATTTGCTTCTTAAAACAAAGTAATTATTTATGAGAACATTCCAGAATGGGGCTCATAAACTATTAGATTGAAATATAGCTATAAAATAATATCACAAAATGTCCTCTGCAGGTAAGACTTTATTTACAGTATCTTACATACCCAAATGAAGTAAATTCTAATCAAAGCCAACAGTTATTGGCAGATTAGAGTGGAACAGCCTCTTCTTTGTACCTGCCAGATGTGAAGAAATATTTGAATTTTATTCAAGATGGTGTGTATACTCCAAATGTTTGGCAAAATAAGATTATGATAAATAAACAGAAAACTGTATTACTGAAATATGTGCTAAATTTGCACATATAACCTGTAAACAAACCAAGGGCCAAAATATAGTCTTTTTTTAAAAGGGCTATCAAACACACCACCTTTTAAAATGTGATTATCAACAAAAGGCAACCTATGTGGCTACATGTAGCAAATGTTTACTTATTTATTTATTTTACAATATTGAGGGGGTGATGCACCTATAGGAAATGCTAGGCCAGGTTGATAAGGTCCGTTTCCCCATGCCAAATGGAATTTGAAGTGGTAAAATTCATTGTCACAGAGAGAGGGAGAACAATGTTTTTGTGATAATACCCAATTCTAGAATGCTTTTCCAAGGTAGAGGATCCAAGTGGTACCAACTATGCTTACATTTTGGCACCAGATCAAAACATGTTTAAGTTCAGTCACTGACCTTAGATAAGCTCTCCTTTAAATCACTTCTGATGATTTCATGGACATGCTCATGTAGATTTCTAGGCAACAATACAGGAGTGGTTTCCCACTGTTTTTTTCTCAGATTTTTTTTTACTTCCAGTTTTCAGCCCTGGGATTTCTTAGTGGTTTCCCATCCAAATATTAAGAAGCCTCACCCTGATTAGCCTTTTTGAGATCAGCCAAGGTTGGCTAGGTGGTGCCATCTGCTGGGACTGATCTTAGAAGCATATTATTTGCTATTTGGATACTTTTTAATAAGGCAATGATTTATTATTTATTTAACAAGAAGGCAACAGTTCATGCAAGAAATTTTCAATGGAAATTGTTTAAGATCTGACCATACATCTTGTTTATAACAATCTGCTTACTTAGACCAGATCCATCAAAAAGGAGTAATTAGTTTGTATACATAAGCAAAATGCTAAAATTAAAACAGTAGCTTTCTACTTTTAGCTAAGCATAGATTTCTTGAAAAGGCAGAATCCTCTTTCTAGTCAAATTTGGCCTTTAATGCAAGTCTTCTTTAATAACATCCAAAATGCTGTACTAATTGAACCACTATTTGGAATGCTATCATTTCTATTAATGCTTCAATCCTGATTACAATTCCTTGGAAATAAGAATTGGAGCACACGTTTCGAGATTCTTCTGAATAGAGCTTCAGGGCAAATTCACAAATCTTCACCTTCCAAATGTTGAAATTCCAACTCAACCTCACTGGGTTGGACAATTGAGAGAGAAATCCTGGAAATCCTTGACTTTCAGAAGAAATCACTAGGCAGATGGCTACCAACCTTAATAAGAATTTATCCCTTTCTGGGAGTATGAGAAATATAGAACACAGAAGTAGATGTCAGTCCTTCAAGGTAGGCCAGGTCAGGAAACAGACTCCACAAGGATTACTGCAACTCTATTGTTGCAGGGTATAATAACATAATTTTGAAAACCTGATTTTCTCCCTTCCTTTTTATGCCTAAGAGAATCAAGATGAGGCAATGTTTAGTTTCTTTCTCACTCTCTCTTTCCTTTCAGAGGTAAGCTGGTGTTTACATAATAGCTGTTTAATATCTTCTTCAAGGCTATCTCCGTATTCCTCAGTATTGATCATCTGTTTGGTAAAACAGACTGTGGAAAAAGATAATCTGAGCAGCTGTTCTTTGACTAATGTAATGTGTGACTCACCATCCATTCATATCCATGGAGCTTATTCCAAACAGATAGGTTTATGAATTTGACATAGTTCTTTGTGCATATGAGTCACCTGATAGAAACAGCAAAATAGTGACCTGAATATGTGATTGAGTCTTCACATGTCTAACATCACAGTCAGTATTTTCACATCACCTTCAGTATAATGCTTTCCAATGGGATAAATTTACTGTTCAGCTTCAGATCTTTCAGCTTTGCATTGATGATTTGAAGCACCCTGAAGTCATGGGTTGCTTCTATCAGATGCAGGTAGAACTTCCAGATCATCTTGTGTTATCTCAAACACCACTTTTGAATGGGCAAACACTGTACTTAAGTATACAGAATGTAAAAGAAATATCAGGTCCATTTGTATAATAATCAATGGTTTACATGAAGGAGTGAAGCAAACCACTGTTGTTATATTGCACTTGTTATTCGATAAAAGGTCTTATTCAATCTTGGGTGGTATGCTGATTGTTGGGTATGACAAGAAAGAAGTAGAGCAAAAAGGGAAAGTGAATAGGATTTTGCAAAATTCTGCAGAAGAGAAAATGCAGAATCTAAATTAATATTTAATAAATGAAATATGGCTATATAAAATAAATACTTTGTCTCTGGCAGTTATCAGGTGTATAGAAGAGCAAATTCTCATACCTACTTCTGCCAGTAATTTGCAATATTTTTTTCTTAAAATTTAAAGTAAACTCTGAGCGCGTGCACACACACACTACACTAAACACATTTTGTCATTGGGGAAAAAAGGTAGAAAAACAAATTCAGTTCCAAAATCATTTAGGAGCTTCATTTATTAGCTTTTAAATAAATACCATTCTTTTTTTTATTATTAAACAACTTCATCTATCAGTCTGAGAATCCCAGAGGCCCAATGCTGAGCTATAACATCCTTTTCAATGATTCACAAAAGAAGTTATTCAGTTCTTACATTCTGTAAAATATGGCCCAGCCTTTTGCTATCTTTTATTGGCTTCCACTTAACATACCACTGACTCTTGAGCCAACTGTTTTATATTTTTAAATGGGTATGTTCATTTTCTTCTTCCTTTCATTTTTGCAGAGTAAGGCACACACAGAATTTTAAAAGCAGTATTAACAACAGTGGTACCTCTCCTGCATTACTTAAATATAATTTAACTGGTGGATATAGGCAGTAAGAAGGCATTTATCTGATTAGACATCTCTCCCTAGACTAAAATGGAATAGTCAGCTTCATTTGCTCTGTCATAAACTGCATTTGAAATCAAACTTATCTTGCATCCAATTTGTTCAGAAACAGAATTCTGTAAAGGGGAAAACATTACATGTCTCTGGAATGAAATACACTACCTACCAACCTACCAAGTGATCAATTATATACATTATCTTCAAGGGTACACAATAAATACAAAATCTGTCATACTTCTAAATCACTCCACGAACATCAGTAGCTTGTACATCTTTCTCTTAGAATGGAGACTTCAAATGAATTTTTGTCTCTTCTGCTCAAGTTATCCTTCTCCCTTACTTTCTAATTGTCAAGAGGAAAGGAGGAAGGAAGAAAATAAATCTTGTGTACAGTACAGCTCCCAGTTTAGGAGATAGCTGAGGTTCAGTGTTTATCAGATATTAATTTTACAGCTGAGGATGTGAAAGCTGTATCTTGCATACAGATTATTTTCTCCTGACCTACTTCATCTGACTGGTGAAAGCAAGGACTTCTTCAGTAACGTATATCACTTTTTTTGGCAATTATTCTTCAAAAAATTACTACATTTTCTCCTGGCAGAAGCTCCGAGATTTTAAAAATGGATGACAGGATTAAATTCAAGTGACCAACTTCTCTTGGCAACTACACAGTGTAAACCAATTGCATTTCAACCTGAACTGCAACTAATTTTTTACAGCATCTTTTTCAGATATTTCTGAGAGATGCATAAAGAAGAGTTTGGAGGAGTCTCTACTTTTAGCCACCGCAAATGGTTTTAGAAAAAGCTAAGCTGACAGTTTCCTTGTTTATTCCGCTGATATGTGCAGGCATCTTGGCACAGGAATGCGAGCAAAGATATTATTGAAAACAAATGAGAATTTCTTGGCAAGCGAAAAGTCACCTGGAGGGACACATGGGCAGAAGGATGGGGGAAGGCAGATGCAAAGCAAACAAAAAATTAACTTTATTGGTATGTGAAAACAGAGGTTAAAGCTGCTGTGTTTCTTCTGGATGAGAACATTTCAAAAGTTTAAAGAGCTATTTGTAGCTCAGAATATTGGTGTTTTTCAGTTAGAGGGAAATGTTAAAAGAAGCAGAGCCAAAAAGCTTGTTGTTGAGGGATTACTGAAGTGATGACTGTAATAAAGTAGATATGGCTTTAAACACATCTTCTGCAACTATGTTGTTTTTTTAAAGAAATTAATCACAAGTTTAAGGACTCCATTTTTAGTTTCCTCCAATGCAAGGCTTCTTTCTTGAGAATATTTGAAGAGGAGAACATGTCCTCATCTGAGGAGTGAAGATGGAATAGGGGGAACTACTTCCTATATGGAGGTGGGGGTGGGGAGTGAACAATCAAAGCATAGTACACTTCTGTATATAATCAGGTCGGTCAATGCTTTCAATTTGATGCAGAAAAACTACATAGTTACAATGTATCATCCCAAATCTTAGTTGAACCTCATGGGTTTTCTGGTGGTCCTCCTATTCCATGAACAAAAAAGATGAAGAAAACAAAACAAAACAAAAATTAGATTGACTTAAATCCATGAAAAGAAAGTGTTGGTGGGGAGTGGCATTCAAATGATTATTTATTTATTTAGAGAACTTATATGGCCGCCTATCTCATATAACAATTCTAGGCGGCTTCCAACAAGCAATAAAAACAAGGATATTATGACCCACGTATCCCTGAAAGAGAGGAAATTATTAAATTTCCCTTCTCCACATATTGATTATCCAGATGCAAAGAACTCATTCCACCATATTGATTATTTTTTCCAAAAAAGGTGCCAGAATATTAATTCAGATAATTATTTCCAAATTATTTCTTAATCAATAGTAGTATCCTCCTTTTGTGTTAGTGCAATCCCAGCCTTTTATGAGGAGCATTACGTCATTGTCAAAAACTTTTCCAGATCTCTGTGTAAACCAGGAATTGGCAAGACAATGCTTGCTGATATCTTAATACACATGACCCATCCAAACAGCATCCTTGGAACTGCAAAATTAAATGCATTTAATTTTAAATTGGAAACAATCAAAATTTTCAATGTATAGTCGAAGGCTTTCACGGCCGGAATCCAATGGTTGTTGTGGGTTTTCTGGGCTGTGTGGCCGTGTTCTGGCAGTTTTTGTTCCTAACGTTTTGCCAGTAGCTGTGGCTGGCATCTTCAGAGGACAGGAGCACAGCTATAAGATTCTCTCTGTGCCCAAGTGGAGGGTGTGTGTTCCTGCTGGTGTTTATAGCTGCTGAGAGGGTGTGTCTTCTGTGGGTCATTTACAAGAGATTAGGAGAGGGTTCTTTGTGGTGATTAGGGGGTGTGGTGCTATCGTGTGTGGGATTAGCACATCTATTGTGTGAGTTGTTTGTATATTTCTGTGGTTGAGTAGGGTTCGTTGACCTTTTGCAAGCTGTGTTTTTCAGGACTGATAGTTTTGCTGATCTTTAGGCTTTCTTCTTTTTTAATGAAACTGTGTTGGTATTTATGTATTTCAATGGCTTCCCTGTATAGTCTAACATAGTGGCTGTTGGTGTTGTCCAGTATTTCTGTGTTTTCTTTTTTTTTCCAATTTTTATTAAAGTTTTAATATACATAGTTAAAAGGTAGAAATAAAAAAGAAATAGAAATACAAATCAAAGAAAGAAGAAAAGGTGTGTAGTAAAGAAAAGAAAAAAAGAAAAAGATAAAGTATAGAAATTAGTCAACTTCTGATTAATCTCTGGTCTTAGTATTTAAACAAAATTTTATCTTACATGCTAGCTCTATATATAACATTCAAAAACATTTCATGCCTAATACATCAATTTATATATATTTTAGTCTTCAAAACCCCAAATAAGCTTCGCCCCTCCTGCATGTTGCAAATAGTCCATTAATGGTTTCCATTCTTTAAGAAAGTAACAGTTTGAGTTTTCTTTTAATAAGCATGTCAATTTGTCATTTTCTGCCATATCCATCAGTTTTAACATCCAATCTTGTATCATAGGTAAAATCTGGTTTTTCCACTTTTGTGCATAAACAAGTCATGCTGCTGTAATCATATATTGCATAATTCTTATAAATTGCTTTCCTATTTGTTCTTCCCATATTCCCAATAAAGTATTTCTGTGTTTTCAAATAAGATTTGGTGACCAGTTTCTTTAAGAGCATGTTCAGCTATTGCAGATTTTTCAGGTTGCTGTAGTCTGCAGTGTCTTTCATGTTCTTTTATCCTGGTGTGGATGCTGCGTTTTGTGGTCCCAATGTATACTTGTCGACAGCTGCAGGGTATGCGGTAAACTCCCACAGCGGTGAGGGGGTTCCTTTTGTCTTTTGCTGATTTTAACATTTGTTGTATTTTTCTGGTGGGTTTGAAGACTGTTTGGAGGTTATGTTTTTTCATTAGTTTTTCCATGCAGTCCGTGACTCCTTTAATGTAGGGCAGAAATATTTTGCTTGTGGGGGGCTGTTTTTCTTCAGTTGAGTGCTGTTTTTTCGGTTTGATAGCTCTCCTGATTTCATTCTTGGAGTAGCCATTCACCTGTAGGGACCAATCCAAATGGCTGAGTTCAGAATTGAGAAATTGAGCTTCACAGTTCTGATTTGCGCGATCCACTAGTGTTTTGATGATGCCTCTTTTTTGTCGTGGGTGGTGATTGGAATTTTTTGTAGATACCGGTCTGTGTGGGTGGGTTTTCTGTAGATTTTGTGTCCTAATTGCAGGTCCGGTTTGCGTATGACCATGACATCTAAAAATGGTAGTTTGCCTTCCATTTCTTTTTCCATGGTGAATTGTATATTCGGATGAATGCTGTTGAGGTGGTTCAGGAATTTCTCTAATTCTTCTTCCCCATGACTCCAAATGGTGAAGGTGTCGTCCACGAACTGGTACCAGACTGTTGATGTGAGGGGTGCCAATTCTAAAACCTGTTTTTCGAAATGTTCCATGTAGAAGTTCGCTATGGAGTTGCCATGGGAAGCCCCCTCAGCCTGGTTATAGCGAACTTCTACATGGAACATTTTGAAAAACAGGCTTTAGAATCGGCACCCCTCACACCAACAGTCTGGTACCGGTTCGTGGATCCTCACTTCACCAAGCTTTTTGCCTACTTTTTTCATTAGCCACAATTTTGGCATCCTTTTATCCTGTTTTCCTCCTTTACAAATATAGTTCTGACCTTACCCATTAATGAAAGTCCCTCATTTTTCAAACTGTCTTCATGTAAATATATAATTAAATAAATTGAATCTAGCTCTGTAAATTAAGGAATCACCCATCACTTAGGTGACTGAAATTTGGAAATGTACCATTCCTTAGAGGATTGCATTAATTGGTTTGCTGAATTGGTTTCATGGCAAGATTCTTTACTGATTTGGAGATGGAAGAGAATATTGAATGCTGTTGGAAGTAAGTTTTGTATCATCCCTGCCTATTCTCCCTTGGGGATACTGAGCTTTATTAGATATTACCCTTAGCTGGATAAACGTCCTGTTTATTTCACAAAAATCCAGTACTGTAAGGCAGAAGCCTTCATATTCCCAAGTGAGGGATTTAGAAAAGGGTGGGAACTTTTTGTAGCTTTTCTTATTTGAAGGACGCTGTAGATGTTGTAATGACATGGTAAAAGCAACTGAAGGGAGCAGAAGTATTTTTTTTTTGGCCTCTTTTAGGGATGGATGGAACTTCCAGAACTGTGCATGGAATCCAGTGGAGGCTTAACAGACCTGCTTTCATTCCTACTTCCCATTTGATGGGAAAACATCAGAATTTCTGTTCTTCATGTGATATATTCAGCCTCAGGCCCATAATCTTGCATAATAAGAAGTGTGTGGGCCTCAATGAGTAGTTCCATTCTGGTCAGAAAGGAGTACACTGGAAAAGATCTTTGGAGAGGAAAGGTGAGGGGAAGCCAGGTGTTGAAAGCCAGATGTCAAATAGTGTGTTAGACATAAAATTCAAGGTATTGGCTTCATGATGACATGACTGATAAAAATTGCATAATTTGTGTCTTTTCTGTGATGATATTAGGACTTATTTGACATAATTTGCCCTTTTTGCCCTTCCTGCAGATGTCCATGTTTTTATACCAATATAGCCTGTCCCCTCTCTGTTTGAAGACTGGTAGGCATAGCACTATAATTTATTTGTTTTTACTCTAACAAGGAGAAAAAGCCATTCTGAGTCCACCACTCCCTTCACCCTGCCCACTTATTCCAGTAGAAAAACTACCTAGGAAGCACCATCATCATCCTCTCAGTGGTATACAGAGGACATGATACCATAGTTATATTCCCTTCTTATGCCAGAAGATACTTCTCTATTGGAAGATGACACTTCCAACATAATAGATTTATTTTCCCAGCATAACATGGGGAAGCAACAGTGCCACCTAATACTGTACAATCTTTATTTTCTGTGTCAAGTCCACCCTTCTAATGGATGAAATCCAGGGTGGTATGGTGGTTAATGTGGTAGACTGGCACCTGCGAGACCCAGGTCCTAGTCCATCCTCAGCTATGAAAGTTCAATGGTGACTTTGTGTCAGTCACTCTCTCTTAGCCCAGTCTATGTCACACAGTTGTTATTGTGGCAAAAATAGGAGGAGGATGTGATATGTATGCCCCTTTGAGCTTCTAAATGAAAAGATGAACTATAAAACTACAAATGAATGCATACTTTCCTTTTGTGCACAGGTTTTTCTTACATTAATTTCCTTGATATTCATGGAAGCTTTCACTGATGCCCCTCTGCTGTTTGCTTATCAAGTTCACTATTCTCATTAGTTCCTCTGAGGAAGAAAACATGAATCTGACAGACTGGACTACCTACCTGTTGTGAATGAGCAATCTGGCTCTCAGCCAACAGAACCAGATATTTCTGCTAATGAACAGAATCCTCCCCAACTACTAATCATTTTGACAGTGAGAAGTCAGCAGATATTGGCTGAGTGCTCAGTCCTAAAACTTGGAAGGAGCTGAGAAGAACGAAACAAAGATTATACTCATGCCTTTTAGAAAAGAAGAGATGCTAATCATACTTAGAAGAAGAGTAGACAATTTGATATCACACAAAGAGAGGTTAACAGAATTCAGCTTTGTTAACAATTGTGTTATCTCTTTACTGGCATCTCAATCCTTGCAAATTTGTACACCACTGATTTATTTCAGCTTTATCTTCATCGCTATGATTATGCACCTTGTTGAAGAGAAACTTCCTACTGGTGTAGAAATTATATATCGAACAGATGGAAAGCTTTTTAATCTTAGTAGGCTGAAAGCAAAAAATAAGGTTATTGCAACTTCTGTTATAGAACTTCAATATGCTGATGATAACGTAGTCTGTGCACACTCCGAGGAAGATCTTCAAACTATCCTAAACATCTTTGCAGAAGCATATGAAAAACTCGGCCTCTCGATTAACATTAAAAAAACCAAAGTGCTTTACCAGCAAGTTCGAACCAATCCCTCCGCAGCGCCATCAATCCAGCTTAAAGGTGTGTCACTAGAAAATGTCGATCACTTTTCTTATCTCGGCAGCCATCTATCTACAAAAGCCGACATCGACGCTGAAATTCAGCATCGCCTGAGCTCTGCGAGTGTAGCTTTCTCCCGAACGAAGCGTAGAGTGTTTGAGGATCGGGACATTCGCAGGGAGACCAAAATGCTTGTTTACAAAGCCATTGTACTACCAACCCTTCTGTACGCCTGTGAAACATGGACCCTCTACAAACGCCACCTCCAACTTCTTGAAAGATTCCATCAATGCTGCCTCCGAAAAATTCTGCAAATTACTTGGGAAGATAGGCGGACTAATGTTAGCGTATTAGAAGAAGCGAAAACCACCAGCATTGAAACAATGATCATCCAACATCAACTTCGCTGGACCGGTCATGTTGTTCGAATGCCTGACCATCGTCTTCCAAAGCAGCTACTTTACTCCCAACTTAAGAATGGAAAACGGAATATTGGTGGACAGCAAAAGAGATTCAAAGATACTCTCAAAGCTAATTTAAAAAAATGTAATATCAGCATTGAGAACTGGGAAGCCCTAACTCATGAGCGTTTCAATTGGAGGTCAGCCTTTATTAATGGTGCTATGGACTTTGAAGAAGCACGAGTACAGGGCGAAAGGGAGAAAAGAGCTAAAAGGAAGGCACGTCAGGCAAACCCTCATCATGACCGTCTCCCACCCGGAAACCTATGCCCCCACTGTGGGAGGTTGTGCAGATCCAGAATTGGCCTTTACAGCCACTTACGGATCCACCGTTAAAATTTTACCTTTGGAAGACAATCTTACTCGGCTACGAGTGATCGCCAATGATGATGATTTCAGCTTTAAGTTCAGACTAGCTTATTTGATAATTGGGTCTAGTCCTTTCACTCCTATGATTTGGCCTCTGTGATTTACTATGGCTTTGATCTCAGAACAGTTTCCTCTGTACTTACATAGTTAACTCCATGGTTTATGTATTCAGTATAGCTTCTCAATTTCTCAATTAATTGCCTGCAGTCTCATAGCCTTGATCAGATACTAGGTCTCTTTCTATTCTAAATCTAATATCTTCCTTCAGTCTTACTGAATCGTTAATGAAAAGCAATTTAGACTGGATATATATGGAATTTGTTTTAAATGAAAGTGAAGGATCTTTGTTTTTCGAGAAGCCTAACTTGTTCATATATGTAGCATCAGTGGTATTCATAGCACCTTTCATGACAATTACATAATTTGCCTTTTGTACAAGATTCCCATACAATATTATTTGGGACATGTGATCAAGATAGCAATAAGCTACCAAGTTCAATTAATGTTTTAAAGAACTAGCATGCCACTCTATTAAATTATATTGCTGTACAGTATGTACAGTATATACAGTATAGCATTTTCCAAATATACTGTAAGAAATTAAACAATAATATCCATTGGTGATTTTAGTTTAAAAATCAATCAATAATTTTAAAAATCAATTGCTTACAACAATCATATTGCTGCCAAGAAAAATATATCAACATGTCAATGGAGTAGAGTTCAACTTGAAAGAGATTTGACCTTTTTATTACAGTCAATAGGACATGATGATTTTCCTGATCTTTAAAGTAAATGAAAATGCCTTCTTTGGGAAAAAAAAATCTGAAGTCCCTTTAATACTTTGCATTAAGATAGACAATGGGACAGCTGCCCTTCATACCTTGCTTTAGATCAGTGGTCCCCAACCTTTCTGGCACCAGGGACCGGTCGTGGAAGAAAATTTTTCCACGGACCGGGGAGGGTGGGGTTTGCAGGCAGGAGCCAATCGTGTGCGCCGGGGGCGGGGTAATCACATGCACTGGGGGGGCAGGGTTTGCAGGCGGGAGCCAATCGCATGCACTGGGGGTGGGGTAATCACACGCACCGGGGGCAGGATTTGCAGGAGGGAGCCCCGTGGCCCACTTCCTAACAGGCCGTGGCCCACAGGTTGGGGACCCCAGCTTTAGATCATCTTTTGAATGAATATTTGGTTTTGCTCAGGTGATTCTATTTCCTAATGATTATTCTACAGATAAAAATAAAGTCAGTTGGCAAGTAAATATACAATCAAATGCATACTTTCAAAAGTAATGCTTTCAAAAATTCTCGTCAATGGTATTTCTCTGCTTGTACACATTAACTGAAGCTTCACTGTCAAGCAATATTGCAAGAACGTTGAACACTGCTGAATAAGACCAACTTTTCTAGAGTGTACTCTGCTCTTTCATTAAACAGCCACAAATGTAACAAGCTGTGAAAAATCTTTAATATATATGCTTACCTTTTAATGAAAAGAACTGGAGAGGCTTCTGCCGCCCCATCTTCTCCAATACAAGCATCAGCATTAGATTTTCTGCTAGAAACCCTGCTTACAGAACCCATTTATCTCAACTTATGTGTCAATATAATACATTAACTGAATTTTCTGGCACTGTCTCAAATATTTGAAATTCTTGGAGCCATGTTAATTTAGCAGACAGAAGACAATATTTAATATTTTTGTTTATTCTTTCATTGTAATTATTATGCACCATTCAGGCTGTAGGCAAAACTGTATTTCCTCTCTTAGAAGGGACAAAAGATAAAAAAAAAAAAAGCAGACCTGGTCGGGGAAGCTACTTTATTTTGATTATTCTGCATATAATCAGTCCATATCTAGGGCAGGTCTTAGCAGCTGATTTGATCACTATGCTAACTGCAGTGTTATTATTTTTTCTGCTTGCAACTTGATGGTGGCACCAAATGAACTTGGGATTGAAGACTCCTACAATGTTAGTTCTGGGGGCCTTAACCCTGCATATGAGACTCCCTTGGGTGAGGGGAGGACTTCACTGCTGCCATGAAACCACAGCTCTGTCTCAACTTGGATTCTAGATTCTCACCCCACCCACCCACCCCCCTCAGTGGGCAGAAGGAGGGCGGTCTGAAAATTGGGATCTTATCTCCCTCCCCTTGTAATGGTCAGGCCACTTCCTGCTGAACGTTGAGCTTCCAGTGGCAGAGGTGGGAGACCCATTATAATTGACTGCTCTTGAGCTGATGAATTACGCTGGTTCTCAGAAGGCTTTGAGTGGCTTTCTGTTGAGTGTGGTTGGTGCACTTGTCAAAGACGTGGCTGTCTTGTAGATAATAAAATTGACCAGGGAAGATGACACAATTGGTCCTCAGCATCCTCTCACACACTAGAGTCAATTCTGCCCCTTGGTACACACCTTAGTGTGTATCAAGTGAGGTTAATTGGGAAACAACTAGAATACAGGTGGAGGGAAACTCATTTTGAACCTAATCAAACACTGATAACAGCTCATTATCAAGACTACTTTGCGGCAGCAATGGTGGCAAAAAAGCAATTTTTGTCCTCTGCTACTGCACCTTCATAATTTTGCCCATTGAAGTTCATATGGAAGCCTCAATAACATGTTGGCTAGAACTCTAAAAGCAGAATTAATCAAATTAATTATAACACAGACTCTACTGGCACCTCAGTCTTTCCAGGTGTCCAGGACTCTGTCGGATTTTGGATGAATTTGAGTTGTTAAGACATGGTCAAGGTGCTTGGTGGAGTTAGCTTGCTCCTTATTGCTTATTATAATTAGTAGAAAGGATCCAGGAGGTTATAAAAGTCTTCCTACAAGGAGTAGTTCCAGGCTCTTCAGAGATTAAAAGATAAACGTTCCCCCTGCACATTTGTGCAGTCGTGTCCGACTCTAGGGGCCGGTGCTCATCTCCGTTTGTTAGCCGAAGAGCCAGTGTTGTCCGAAGATGCTTCCACGGTCATGTGGCCGGCATGACGCACGTGGAACACTGTTACCTACCCACCGAAGTGGTACCTAATAATCTACTTGCATTTGTATGCTTTTGAATTGCTAGGTTGGCAAGAGCTGGGGCTAATGCGGGAGCTCACTCTGTCACGTGGGGCTAGGGATTCGAACCTCCGAACTTGCGATCTTCTGATTGACAAGCCTGGCATCTTACCCACTGAGCCACCACACCCCTGAAAGGATCCAGGAGGTTATAAAATTCTTCCTACAAGAAGTAGTTCCAGGCTCTTCAAAGAAGGCTGTAGTAAAAAGCCACAATCTGGAATAAGAGAACCCTCCCCTTTCTATAACTGATCTGTTAAAACAAGGTTTCACTGTATTCTAATTTATAAAAGGGACTAAGGATACAAGGGTGCTAACTTAGGGTAGATTTGAAAAAAATATTTAGTGCCTTACCCTTAAGTCTAAGGTCCATATTTAATGGAATTCTAGCATCATTCTTTTCTTTTAATAACTTCCAGCTTTTATCAAACAAAATTTAAAAAATGGTTGATGATTTATTATTATTTATTTTTTTGCATAGACTGTTTCACAGGCCTTAGGGCCTATGAATTTTCACAGGCCTTAGGGCCACTGCCATTTGTGCTTATGGGCCATTGCAGTGCAGCCTCTAGATCAGCCTTTCTCAACTGGGGTTCTGTGAAAGGTTGCTAGAGGTTCCGCTAGAGATTGTGATTGGGGGAAAAAAGGTTTTTTTTTTTTCAATTTTGCATGCCTTACATTTTTTATATGCTGCAACTGTTTGTTGTATTGTGAAGTTTTCATATGTTTTTGCAGTTTTTATGCAGGGGTTCCTTGAAACCTGAACATTATTTCAAGGGTTCATCCAGGGTAAAAAGATTGAGAAAGGCTGCTCTAGATCAGGGGTCCCCAACCTGTGGGCCATGGCCCACTAGTGGGCCACGGCCTGTTAGGAAGTGGGCCGCACAGCAGGTGAGCGGTGGTGGTCCACGCAATTGGCTCCTGCCTGCAAACCCCGCCCCCATCCATGCGATTGGCTCCTGTCTGCAAACCCCGCCCCCTGCCTGCGCAATTGGCTCCTGTCTGCAAACCCCCCCGCCCGCAGGATTGGCTCCCACCTGCAAACCCTGCTCTCCATCCATGTGATTGTCTCCTGCCTGCAAACCCTGCCCCCCCCCCCCAGTCTGCGCGATTGGCTCCTGTCTGCAAACCCACCCACCCCAGTCCATGGAAAAATTGTCTTCCACGACTGGTCCCTGGTGCCAAAAAGGTTGGGTACCCCTGCTCTAGATGGGGTGAACTCCATTTCCTTATCAATTGCAATGGCAATTCTAGGTATGAATCTAGGTCCCTTGAATCCATCATAATTGAGGGTACCAGGCTGGGAAAACTGGTTTTTAAATATACACTTTATCACAATATTCAGGAGTAAAAGACCAAATTTGATATGGCTACTAGCTGAAGGAACTGCAGGAGGCCAGCTTACCATACTATTACCCAGCAAATTAAATTGTTTTTCCTTGCACAACTCTTGTTAAGCAATTTGCAGGGTATTTACAAAAGATCCTAGTTCATTTGCTTAGGCAGCTGAATCCTCTATATGCTTGTTTATATCTCTCCAGCCAGTCAGCACTAGATGGTGATAAAATATTCAACACTTTTTTTCAGAATTAGCCATGGGTAGCCTTCCTTTAGTTTCCGACTATTGTATAACAAGGCAATAATAAAGTTGCTTTCCCTGCATTTTTATGTAAATATTTACTTGTTACAAAAAGAAAAACAAAACACCACATCTGCACCATCACATGTTGAAATATATTTTTCAGTATTCAACTTCCCAGAGATTTACAATAGAGGCTTAAACTAGGCAAGCAATTGAGTATAGTTGGGGCATTGCCGTTCAATGACTAAAATGTCAGTCTTCTTAATGCTCTTGATTATTTTTTCTTTAGTTTTTTTTTTCAGGTCCTGATTACCTAAAGGACTTGAACAAAAATGTTGACCCATTGACAATAAATGTTAAATATAAAGGACAACCGCTTTGGACAGTCAGCATGTTTTAAAATGTGGGTTATTCATTGGTTTTTGCTGTAAGTGAAAAGATAGGGTCCAGATAATGGTATTTGAGATTAAGGCTGCAGTTTTATGCCCATTTAACTGGGAATGCATTCTGTGGGATTTAGTGGGGCTAATTTTGGAACAGAAATATTAGTTCCTATATATGCAAATAAGCTGATGACAGCGATAACCTCAAGTGGCAAGATATTCAGAACATCTCTTCATAGTACAGAATTTATCTTTGCATGCTGCAATATCCTTCCCTCAGCCATTCCAGAAGGCAAGTATAAAACAGATGCTGCTAAGAAAGATATTGCTCTTGTGGAGCATTTAAAACTCTGGTTCATGTCCTTGTAGGCTTCTCCTTTTCTAGACTTTTTGCAATATTTTGTTATATCTTATAATTTGTAGAATTCCTGGTGGCTAGAAAATGTTTACCTTATCTGCTTGCTTGTGGATCAAGTTTCTAGAATCATGTGGCAAATTGCAAAATTCTGTCTGTTGGGTTACGTGTCACTTTTAGTGAAGTTAAATAGAATCACAATTCAGACGCTTCTTTAGGGTTGTTGGTTAATTTTATTTGGATGTTATGTTGTTGTTCGTGTGGTCTATTGAATGTATGAATCTGAGTACTGGTCTGTGTCAGTAATAGAACTTAATTTAAAATAAGCTCTCCAGACTCAACAGATATTTAAATAAATATGTCTTCTCTTTTTCATTGGGGCATATACGGTAGGCACTGTTTGCTGCAGTGAAAGTGATATGAGGAATCTTAGGGATATGTGAGTGAGCTCTGGCCATTCCAAGGGGTAGACATACTCCCAGCTGCCATTTAGCTGGCAACCATAAAAATGGGGGATTATGTCTACCTCCATGAAAGGTTGTGGAACACATGAATACTCTGTGCATAAAACCTCTTTTATCTGCTGACAACTCAGCCATCAGGGTACATCTGGCATGAGTGATGATGGGAGGGCTAGTTTGCTTGACCCTACAACCACTTCACATGTTCTTTTAATCTGCAGTGGGACTGATTTGTACCTCCATTTCCTCTCAGTTCTAATGGTGGACCTGGTGTAGCCTGCCAGAATGTTGGTTGTTCTGTTTTTTTAGTAGATGCTTCCTCAAAAGGGTTTTACAACAGTTTGGAACCAGCTCTTTCTGAGAACCAAGTTAGTCTTTTTCTGCCCTGCTACATTTTATTTTGTGTTTTCTATTTGATGCTGCGATTCTACAGAGCTTGTGGGGACTTGGAATTCACCTGATAATATGCTATTGTTTCACCTTTTAAATGTAACAAAGTAATGGTGACAAGGCACACACCTTACCTCACATTACTTCCAATCACAGAAACTGGGAGGGGAATAGGGTGCTAGCAATTGATTTTACTTAACATGGGATAAGGAAAGTGGGGCACTCACCAAAAAACTTCCTTTACGTTCTTATTGGTCAGCTGGAGGGAGCCTTTGTGGGCTCAAGGTGTACACTGTTAGGAGAAATGAAGATCTCAGAGCAGCTTCAACTCTTCTGGAAGAAAATGGGGGATAGGAATAGTAGTGCCCAATGTTTCTAACTTACAAGAAGTGGTTATCCTACATATATGCAGAAGGCTAAATCTGTATACACATCCTCAAACACTAAACATATATGTCAGTTTTCCTTGGAATTATGTTTTCATTTTGACCAAAGAACTCCAGGTGGCATGCATAGAAGTTAGGCTGTGAAATGGTGAATTGCCTAAGGTTACCTAGTTGGCGTCATGACTAAGCCATGTGATAAGTCGGTGATATAAGTTGGATAAATAAATAAATAAATAAATAAATAAATAAATAAGTGGGGATTTGAACAGGTAGCCTAATGAGATGTTCTTGGATTCGTTTTATAAAATTCGGAATGAGATGCCCAATGGAGAGGTAAACAGAAGAGAAAATGTGGGTAGGAAAGCCAAAGAGAGGGAGGGACAGAAGGATGCAGAAATCCGCTGTAAGGGAAGCAGAGGAATGGGAGACGGCCAATCCAAATGGATGTTGCTTTGGGAGAAGGAATTAAGCAGCCTTTAGTAGGGGAGGGAATGGGGCATGGTGGCTCAGCAGGTAAGACACCAGGCTTGTCGATCGGAAGATTGCAAGTTCAGAGGTTCGAATCCCTAGCCCTGCGTGCGGAGTGAGCTCCCGCACTCGCTCCAGCTCTTGCCAACCTAGCAATTTGAAAGCATGCAAATGCAAGTAGATGAATAGGTACCACTTCGGTGGGAAGGTAACAGCGTTCTGCGTGCGTCATGCCGGCCACATGACCGTGGAAGTGTCTTCGGACAACGCTGGCTCTTTGGCTAAAAAATGGAGATGAGCACCAGCCCCTAGAGTTGGACACGACTGCACAAATGTGTGGGAAGAACCTTTATCTAGTAGGGGAGGGAACAGAGAAAGAAATGGCAGGAAAAGGAGAAAAGAAAGCAGAATTGGCAGAGAAAATGGGATAAAAAGCATGTCCATGCCCCCTTTCAGCTCTTCTCCAGAAAGAAGTTTCCCTATTCCTGTTGTAACAACAGGTCTTCTCAGTGGTACAGATGGCCCTTATTCTACAAATAGTTCAGAAGCAGCAGGAAGCAACACTGTTCCAGTGGGTGTTTGGCCATTGGGTAGCAAGTGGCACTTTTGATGTATTATTAATATTATTTATTTTCATTATTTCCATGTTTTTAATGCATTTTTAAAGCTTTGTTGTACCCCACCCATAGTCTGTTGGGACTCAGGTGGGTTATAGATATTAAAAAAACAAACAGACATCACCACTGTGCTCTTATACTGACTTTCTTGACACGTTGGGTTATGGGAACCTTGGTAAAGCATGCTTGGTTCCTCTTTCACCACCTCCTGAAGCATAAGATCTGACCTGTTCCCTGGGAGTTTTAAGGGATTCTCAAAACCCAAATCTGTAGAGTCCAAAACTCCACGTTCTGAGCTTTTGGGAAATCATACTGTAAAAGGGATGTTTAGGGAAACATGAGAACATACTAATGTAAGCCTTCTGGGAAGAAAGCAGGTGTGGAAAATATACCTGATTATCTTAAAATCTGCTCCTAAAACAAGAGTGCATAAATTTTGCAGAATACAATGGAGCCATTTGAATGTCCACAATCATTAACCATTGTTTTAATATATGAAAGAGTTGTGATTAATTGCAGTTTTGCTAATTCTATCATGATCTCAAACAACCAGTAGAGTGTTGTGTTGGGGGCTTTTTTTGTTGACAGAGATTGCTAGTGAGGTGGAAAAGGAGGCTTTTGTGAGTCAACTGTACCATCCGAAAACAGTAACTTTACTTGACTGTGTCAATAGAAACGCCATTGTATGTTCAAAACAGCCTGTACAATAGTGCAATTGAATCCTCTTGAATGCTTCCTTGCTTAATTTGTTTCTCGGCACTGAAAATGTGAGAGAATCACATGGTTTTTGAGCATGTGAATGCAAAATGACACACTACACAATCTGATACCAGGATAAATGGTACCCATCAGCTGAGTTCACAAGAGCAGTCAATGAGAACACTTGGCCAATAGCTGTTTAAATCACCTTCATTGCTAGGGTACAAAAACCCACAACATTAGAGGTTCCAAATGCACATTTGCAGTTCACAGTCTTTTCAGCAGAGCTTTACAGATTAACTTGATGCCATTGTTCCTCGAACTGAAGGGCAAGAAACACCAGTACAGGGTGGGAGATTGAAAAAACAAAACATTTGATGCCCTTCATAATAATGATCAAGTGTCAGGGTACTCAGAAACATATCACAAAAGTACAGCCCTTTCCTTCTGCTTGATAAGTGCCAAATAGTGGTTCTTGGGGAATTGATTCTGGCTTGAGTTTCTGCAAGAATTTGGGAGTGGGGGACAAAGCTGCAGTGAAGGAGATGATGAAAATTTGCACATGTGGCACTTTCACTTCCGGGTTCTGGTCGGAGCACAGCGAAGAACTGGGGCTCCTTAGCCTCAATTCCACGGCTAAGCTGTTTGCAGCGATTTGGGAGAAGAAATCGCTGGGAAAATCACACTCGAAGAGAGTGTGATCGGGAGATTAACCACAAAGGGTCTCTGAAGTAAATGCCCTCCCCCGACTCCTGTAATTTCCACTGCGGGAGGAGGGAGATGGAGCAATGAAAGGAGACTGGGAAGAAAAACGGGGCTCTGCAGCAGCCGTGATTCTAACAGATAAGTAGCTGGCCCGACCAGGCTTTTAGTCACTTTTTTTTTTACTTTTAAACATTATTATTTTTTTATTAAGTGCTAAGATTTGTATCTGGACTTGATTTATATTTGCTGGTGTTATATTTTTTTCTTGTTAATGGAAGAATAAACGGTGGGAAGAGAAGCTAAGTGGCTTTGCTAGAAGTGAAAGTGACTTTTACTATTATTTCAGTTTGGTTTGAGTTTTTTACTTATGGACAACTATTGGTATTTCTATTTTTGCTCTCTGGAATACTATATTAAAGCTTGGATTTAAATGGAGTGATTAATACTTTATTTTTTAAGATTTTGATGTTGGGATTACTGAACCCTATTAAAAACTCTTTTATATATACAAGTTCCTCTTTTTCTTTTTGAACTTTGAACTCTGTTTGGATTTATTTTTCTGAAAAAGTCAAGTTATTTAACGTTTAATTTGGATTATTGGATTATTATATGGAAAGTAGAGGCTTTTTTACATGTCTCTAGCAACATTTTTTCTTTTTGACTTGTGGTTGGATTGAAGAATTACAAGTGGGAAGGTGAAACCCTGGGAATATTTACTATTCTTATCTTTGATTTTGACTACAGGAGAACAAAAAGTCCTAGGCTTTTATCCTTTGAAACACTGTGGACTTTTATATATAAGGGATTATAAATGACCTAAGAGGAAAAATTTTAAAAGAGCCTAGTTCTCTCTTTCTTTTTCCTTAACCTTTTGGATATTTGTTTTTTCACCTTTTCTTTTTTCTTTTTATTATTTGTAAAAGAATTTTTAATTTTTTTTTTAATTTTTTCCCCTTTTTTAAATAATTTTTGTTATATTGTTATATGGTGCTTTTTCCCCTTTTCTCCCTTTTTTTCTTCTTTTTTGCAGGGCTATGGCGTCTTTGGGAACGAGACGGGCGGAGAAGGAGAAGAAGAAGGAGACTGGAGGACCACCTATTGATTCTGCTACACCTGCTACATCTGCCTCAGAAGCTTTATTACCAGAAATGAAAAAGATATTAGAAGCTGTTGCAACACTAAATAAGAAAATGGATGATCAGAATACAGCAATAAATAAGAAAATGGATGATCAGAATACAGCAATAAATAAGAAAATGGATGACCAGAATACAGCAATAAATAAGAAAATGGATGACTCCACGAAGCAGATGGAAGATCAGATTACAGCATTAGACAAAAAAATGGACGATATGAAGAAAGAAATAACCCGAGAGATTAAGCAAGATTTTAAAAAAGAAATTCAAACAGTTAAGGAAGTGGTCAATTCTCTGTCAGGAGAACTTAAAGATACGCAAAGCCAGATGCAAAAATTAGAAGATAAATCAGAATATGCTATTAAAGAGATTGAACATAATCTAGATATCACAGCTTTAGCAGAAATGAGAGAGAAGGAGCACATCTTGAGATTTAGAGCAATTCCAGAACAAGTAGATGAAAATGTGAGAGAAAGGATGACTTTTGAATTAGCTAAATTTTTGGAGACAAGAGAACAAGATTTAGATTTGGAGATAGACAAGATATTCAGAGTAAACTCACGTTATGCTAAGGAAAGAAAAGTCCCTAGAGACATATTGATATATTTTGTAAGAAAAGTGACAAAAGAGCAAATCTTAAGGAAGCATTATAATACTAGATTAAATATAGAAGGGAAGGAAATAATTGTATTAAAAGAAATTCCCTTGAGAATAATTAGGAAAAGAAAAGACTATTCTTTCCTTACAGACAAATTAAGGCAACATAGTATTTCATTCAGATGGGAAAAATTGGAAGGCGTATCGTTTGAGTTTAAAGGACAGAGATTCAAAATAACTTCCATTTTAAAAGCAAAAGCTTTTTTAGAGAAATACAAGAAAGAAATGGGTTTACCAGAAGGAGAATTGACAAAAGGAGGAGAAACATCGAAAGACAAAGAGAAGACTGAAGATCTATCTGAGAAAGGAGCTACAGGTGTGGACTTAACAAAGGGATTTTAAAGAATAAAACACCAATGGAATTTAAATATCTGACATGGAATATTAATGGAGCCAATGCTCCACAAAAAAGAAGAAAGATATTTCATTTTTTGAAAAAACAGAAATTGGACATAAGTTGTTTACAAGAGACTCATATTTGTAAAAAAGATACTAAATATTTGATTCAAAAACAGCTTGGAGAAGAATTTATTTCGGCTGGATATAAAAAAACTAAAGGGGTAGTCTTATATGTACAACCAAAATTAAACCCAAAATTGATATTAGCTGATGAAGAGGGTCGATACATTGTAGTAGAAATTAACATACAAGGAACTAAAACACTGATAGTTGGACTTTATGCACCGAATATGGATAAAGGAGTATTTTATAAAAACCTGATGGATAAACTTTTGGACTTAACTTATGACAATTGGTGTTTCATGGGGGATTGGAATGGGGTAATTTACCCCAGATTGGATAGACAGTCACAAAAAGAAGTGAAGCAAACACAGGGAAAATTGCCACAAACATTTTTCGACTTGAAAGAGATGTTGGATTTACAAGACATTTGGAGATGTATGAATGGGACTTCCAGAGAATTTACATATTATTCAGAGAGATTTAAATCACATTCTAGAATAGATATGATTTTGATATCTAAAAATTTGATGATGGATATTAACAAAGTTGATATATTACCTAAGACTTTATCAGATCATAATCCAGTAATGTTGACTCTTAAAGGGAAACGGAATGTATTTAGATGGAGATTGAATGAGTCACTACTACGGAATAATGATGTAGTCGATGTATGCAAAAAAAAATTAAGAGAATATTTTCAATTTAATTTGAACAAAGGGACTAATATTCAAACTGTATGGGAAGCCAGTAAAGCATATATGAGGGGTTATTTTATTCAATACAATGCTCAAATGAGGAAGAAAAAACAAAAAAGAATTCAATTGATTTTAGACGAAATTAAAAGTAAAGAGTTAGATTTGAGAGATAAACCAATGGATGACACTTTGCTCACTCAAATTAAATTTCTACAAAAGCAAATATCAATGATATTAACTCAAGAGATAGAGACTCAAATGAAATTTACAAAACAAAAATATTTTGAATATGCAAATAAACCAGGTAGATGGCTGGCTTATAAATTGAGGAAACAAAGACAAAAGAATTTGATTACTAATATTCAACATGAAGGAAAAACTCTGGTGAATAATATGGACATTCAAAAAACCTTTCATGACTATTATTCTAAATTATATAAAAAACAAGATGTCAACTTGGATGACATTGAAGAATATTTGAATAAACAAAAACTAACTGTTCTTAATGACCAACAAAGATTGATATTAAATAATGTTATAACAAAAGAAGAATTGATAAAAGCTTTTAAGAAAATTAGTAGTGGAAAAGCTCCTGGACCGGATGGATTGTCAGCAGCCTACTATAAATGTTTTGAAGAGGATTTATGTCTACCTTTGCAGAAGACTATGAATTCTATTTTGGAAACAGGAATTATGCCTGAAACTTGGAAAGAAGCACATATAACATTGATACCCAAAGAACAACAGGATTTAACATTAACTAAAAATTATAGACCAATATCTTTATTGAATAATGACTATAAGATATTTACAACGATATTAGCAGAAAGAATGAAGAATATACTTAAGGATTTTATTCATCAAGACCAAACTGGTTTTCTACCCAAAAGACAAATTCATGACAATGTCCGAAACATAGTAGACGTAATTGAATATTTGGATCAACACTATGATAAACAAGCTGCCTTGATATTTATTGATACTGAAAAAGCCTTTGACAACTTAAATTGGCCTTTTATGTTCAAAGTTTTGGAAAATATGAATTTTGGAGGAAATTTTATAAAATGGATTAAATCAATATATACTCCACAACTTGCCAAAATAATTGTTAATGGAGAATTTAGTAAGCCATGTGAAATACAAAAAGGTACTAGACAAGGTTGTCCATTATCTCCACTTTTGTTTATATTGGTATTAGAGGTTTTACTTAGAGATATTAGACAAGATGATGGTATCCATGGTATTAAAGTTAAAAAAGAAGTTTATAAACTAAGAGCATTTGCTGACGACCTAGTCATTACTTTGGAGAATCCACTAGAAGGAATTGAAATATTAATACAGAAACTAAAAGACTTTGGGTCGCTAGCAGGGTTCAAAGTGAATTTACAGAAGACAAAAGTTTTGACCAAAAATATGGATTACCACCAACAAGAGAAATTGAAAGAAATAACAGGATATTCAATGGAAGAAAAAGTAAAATATTTGGGAGTATATTTAACAACTAAAAATGTTAAGTTGTTTAAGAATAATTATATTCCACTTTGGATGGATATTAAAAAAGATTTGGAACATTGGGAAAAACTGCAATTATCATTATTAGGTA
The DNA here is from genome assembly GCA_023362775.1 of Charina bottae. Classification (NCBI taxonomy): domain Eukaryota; kingdom Metazoa; phylum Chordata; class Lepidosauria; order Squamata; family Charinaidae; genus Charina; species Charina bottae. Next base: position 2,296,855 of record JALMGJ010000053.1, on the reverse strand, counting down.
GAATTTCAGCAATTAAAATGAATGTTTTGCCAAGAATTTTATATCTTTTTCAAACACTACCTATATTGGCATCAGAAGAACCTTTTAAACAATAATTGATGGACAACCTGGGAAGCAATTTACAAGGATTATGCAATACATGATTACAGCAGCAAGACTTATTTTTGCACAAAATTGGAAAAACCAGATATCGCCTACAATACAAGATTGGATGTTAAAATTGATGGATATGGCAGAGAATGATAAACTGACATGTTTATTAAAAGAAAATCCAAATAATTATTTCCTTAAAGAGTGGAAACCATTAACTGACTATTTACAAGATGCGGGAGGGGCAAAGCTTATATGGGGATTTGAAGATTAAAATATATATATATTGATGTAATAGACAAGAAATATTCTTTAATATTATATATAGACCTAGCATGTAAGACAAAAATTTTTAAAATACCATGACCAGATACAAATCGGAAGTTGACCAAATTCTGTTTCAGCTTTATCTTTTTTTCTTTTTTCCTTTACTACACTTTTTTATCTTTTCTTTTTTCTTGATTTGTATTTCCATTTTCTTTTCTGTTTCAAACTTTTATCTATGTAAAATTAAAATCTAATAAAATTTGTTAAAAAAAAAAAAAAAAAAAAAAAAAAAAAAAAAATAAAAATTTGCACATGTGGCACAAGATGTTTCAACCCTCCTGTTCATTGTTACAGTTGCTTAGTGCCATATTTCACTATACAAACACAGTACTGCAGTCTTAAGAATATGCTGAATAGGGTGGTGTGTTTGGGTAGAGGCAAGACTACCCTTTAAATAGATTTGACAGCTTTACGTGATTAATCAGAAAAAGAGTCCCATGCATGTACAGTAACATAAAAAAGATCAAGTCAGATCATTGGTTCTTTTAGCTCAGTTTATCAGGCAACTTTTCCATGGAGTCAGGCTGGAATCTCTGCCGTCGCAATCTGGAGAGGACGCAGATTCAAAGCAGAGGCGGTATCACGGTATCACAGTCCAGCCCTTCCCTTCTTGGAAACCAGCAAATATTTTACACAGAATAGCAAGCCGTTTTTGAGGAATTTCTTTTTCAGTGGAGATAAGAAGAAATGGAACCACTGTATGTGGCCAGAGTTTGGAGCCCACTTTATTTTCATGGGGTTCATTGGCTGCTTTTTCTTCATTTGCTCACATGCTAGAACTGTTGTACATGGGCAGCATTTTGAATCCTAAACACTACATCCTTTCCTGAAAGCAAGTGCTTGTTTCTGGAATTGCAGACGTTGTGTGGTTGCATGCTGAAAACGCAGTAGTGGCAACCATCACCAATGCCTAATTTTGCCAGAGTGGTTCTGGTAACTGAGCAACCTAAGCATCAGTTAGGAATACACTAAGGCATATTAACCTCACCATGAGCACATGTATTGGGTTCAGAGGTGTCTGCAAGATCCATTGCTTTCGTCAAAATGATGAAAGCAGCATTTCACTGTTTCACACAAATTCTGTCCCTTTAATAAGTGTATAAAAAAGGGGCAGAGCTTTTGTAAAGCTTTCACCTTAGCCAGGCTGGACGCACTGCCCTCAGCAGTCATTTTTGGAGATTTTAAGGGCATTCCTACGCACCTTCGGTTATGTCCATGTGGTGATGGCTCAATAGAAACCCTAAGCCATATGTTATTATACTGTTCCCTATATAAGGACTGTAGATCCTTATATATCTGTTATTGAAGAAATTTCCAGGCAGGGCGTGTGATTTCTATTTAATGCTACTTCTTTCGGACAAGGACCTGAAAATATCCTCCCAGGTTGCCCAGTTTTGTGCTACCATCTGCCCAATACGCCGCACCGTTACTTAGGTTTAGAATTTCTTAACGTAGTATTTTATTTCGATGTATTTTAGTATTTTTATTCTTAATTAATTTTAGATCGTATCATACTAATTGTTTTTCTGTTTTGTATACAGTATCTATAAATGTAAGATAGTTACTATTATACATTTTTATTGTATCTGGCCTTAGGGCTGTAATAAACGTGTTGTTGCTGTTGTTGGGGCAGAGCTTGCGTCACGATGGCATAGTGCTGATTTTTTTGTCTGCCCCCAGCTTGCGCCCTCCCCTCGCAAATGCCACTGATGGGGCCTGCTGTTTATTTCTTAGTGGATAAACGCAGATTCCAGGAAATACATAGACTTGACCTTGCTTGTTGTTATCATTGTGCCTGTCAGGGACATAACGGGCGGCGAAGGAGGGGGCTCCCTCCAGGAGGAGAAACGCATGCGTAGTACTGAGACTCTATCTTTCCTTCCCAAAAGACTCAAGAAAGCCCCGCCCTAGATTCTGGACTGTGTCTCTGGGTTTTGTCAAGCCGATTTTAGTTTAGCTGGATTTCTGTTAGAGTAAGCATAATAAACACTAGAGTTTGGATTCCTAGCCTCAGCGTGTTATTTCTGCACTCAAAGTCAGGACAGTACCCCTATTTTGGAGAGAAATACAGGATATCCACCTAATCAATAAATAATTTCCCTGTCTTTTTTCCATTAGGCAATGGCTCTCAGGCTCAGCTGACAGCCTGCTGTTAGATTGTGCTCTCGGTGTAACACAAAAAAGATCCAGGTATCTCCTCAGTAGACTTCTTACTGCTGCAATACATGAAAAAGCAATAATTTCTACGCAGCCACATACTGCACTGCCTCAACACAAAGGCCTAGCAGAGAGGGAGCAGAGAAACAAAAGAAAATGTGAAAATGTGTTAATTCTTGCTTAGCATGGTATACCCACACATACAATACAAAGTCTTCCAATCCTTAATAAATTGCATTGCTACTACCATCAACTACACTTACCCATTTCACTATATGTCTCTAAACCAGTGTTTCTCATCCTTGGTAACTTTAAGATGTGTGGACTTCATCTCCCAGAATTCCCTAGCCAGCAGGCAGGCTGGGGAATTCTGGGAGATGAAGTCCACACATCTTCAAGTTGCCAAACTTGAGAAACACTGCTTTAAACATACACATACCCATTGAAAGACTGTATACAACTTTGGATACAATTGCCTAGTGTTGTCATGCCTCACTTTATCTCTCCACCATTATTCTGCATTGGCAAAACATTTTAAAATTTATTTTATTTATTTATTATTTGGATTTATCCCCGCCCATCTCTACCGTGGCAGACTCTGGGCGGTGTTAAAATGTTATAAATCTCATAGATTTTTTAAAATAACGAGTCTTGAAATCATATCCCTACCTTTATTTTTTGACAGACACATTGGCTGAATTTTCTCCTCTCCCTTTTTTTTTTTTTTTTTTGTACCTCCTTCTAATCTGATGAAGAGTTCTGAAATAATCAATCCCTTGCACACTCTGGTCCTTAAGGGTATTCCTCCAGTCTGGTTTTTGGATTTCTAAATTCTTTTAACACATTAACTCTCCAGCCCTTTCTAACTTTCTACTTCCCCTGCTTTTACTGTACTTCCTTAGAGGGACTGTTGGGAATTGCACTACTGCAGGAGCTTGAGATAGAAAATGTGTAACCACAATGATACTGAGCAGGTACAGTATACTGACTAAGTCAAAGCCAATTTGGAAAATTATGTTCATCTAGAGTTTCAGCAGGTATTGAAAAATCCTCTGCCAGGTAACTCTAGGAGTGGAAGAGACAAAAACAGAGGACGATGAATTATATACTGTAGGTAGCAAAGCTAACTGCAGAAATCTTTGTTTGCAAGAGACTGGACCCATCCTTGTGTCTTATTGTGATATGAAATAGCTATATAAGGAAGTGCATTATGTCCAAGACATTGAGATCGGCTGTCTCCTTGAGAACTTTGTTTTAAAATCCTCAGGCAAGGAACTTGCCATCTATATTTATGCACAATGTCTCTGTATAATGTGCTTACAATTAATAATGCATAATGAGGTCTTTATGAAAGATCAGGAATAATAGAAAGAAGAGCATTGTTTCAGAACTTTTGGGGGGGAAATGCAGTATCCAGATTCTGGGTGCTAGCTTAGGAACTCCAAAGAAATATTATTATGGAAACGTCTATTACCTGTATATCCTGTAACAGTACTTTGTGCATTTTATATACTGATAATTGTGTTGCTCACCTTGGACCATAATAACATCACTAGACTTAATCAATGCTGATTTTACAGAAAGTAGATACTGTACTTTGTCCAGTGAAATAATACATATACGTATGTCAGGCTGCACTTGTATACTGTATCAGCTTGTATTAATTGCTTAAACATTTTAGTTGAGTCACATACCAAACTGTCACTTAATTGCTTACATTGAACCTTAAAGCTTGGCTTTACTAGGCCGCAGCCCAAGTTCCCTTATCACCAAGTATATTAGCAGTCCAAGTGGAATTGAACAACTGGACGATTAATTGGGCTGATAAGAGATGCGGGAGAGAAAATGCTTGGCCATATGCTCTCAGAACCTAACTATATATTGCACAGAAAGGCAATTGCAATACTAGGAAAGACATACATCCCTGTAAATGACCCATAATTATTTTTCTAATAGAAAATTTGGGGTGGAGGGAGACAAGAGGAAGAGACCCCTCCAGTTAGCTGATTTTTCTCTGCAGATACCTTTCTCTGCAAATTCCAACATACACATTTGCAAAGGCAGCATGGAGTTTCCTCCCTTTATAACTGCAGATTATTAAAGTGATAACTTTCAATCCAACAAGATAAATGGACTGATATGGAGATGTAATCAAGGGCTGCTTGGGTGAAGTACAAGAGATATATGATTGCATGGGAGGTAACACAGAAACATAATCATTCTTCAGAGAGAGTCATCAAGGTACATAATGTTCTGCAAGCAACTTCTAGTCTTGCAAATAAGGTAGCATAAAGCAGAAGACCACACAGACTATGATGGTAGTCCTGGTGATATGAAGTTAATTGTGTCCAGGCATGATAGCCCCGTGGGGATGTGGTGGCTCAGCGGGTAAGACGCCAGGCTTGTCGATCGGAAGATTGCAAGTTCGGAGGTTCAAATCCCTAGCCCCGCGTGATGGAGTGAGCTCCCGCACTCACCCCAGCTCTTGCCAACCTAGCAATTAGAAAGCATGCAAATGCAAGTAGATGAATAGGTACCACTTCGGTGGGAAGGTAACAGTGTTCCGCGTGCGTCATGCCGGCCACATGACCGTGGAAGCGTCTTCGGACAACGGTGGCTCTTTGGCTAACAAACAGAGATGAGCACCAGCCCCTAGAGTCGCACATGACTGCACAAATGTGTGGGGGGAACCTTTACCTATGATAGCCCCACTTATAACAATGAAATTTACAACTTGATGAAATCGTAGTGCTAAAATAAATTTGATTTGGAATGATGTGGAAAGTAAGATGGCGCATGGCATGTCATCTGTTTTTCTGCTGGCAAATGAACTGGCCAATTATATGGAAACTAAGGGAAACTTAATAGTATGTAGTAATAATGGAACAAAACTTGCGAGTTTGTATGGCTGTAATTCTATGTAAAAAGAAGAATGAAATGCATAACAAGAAGAATAGGGAATCCATGGAGCTCAACATTAGTAATACTCTTGTCCCAACCCTTTGCACTAGTTCTCCATTATCTCACCAAAGGATTTCCATTGCCTAACTGTTTCCAATCAGGGTCATTAATATTTTTCAAGGATTTCAAATGATTTAAGGTCTCAGGCAGGGAAAGATTGACAGATGTTGTGCAAGAAAACACTATTACCACAGCATGTCTTGGACAGAAATTTACATTTCATTTATTAATAGACTTTTCAACACTGTAAATAGACTATTATTCCTGATGACTGAGATACATATGGGGTGAATTGTTGTGATTAAAGGAACAGAACTTTGCTTGTGGAAATATTCCATCATACATTTACTGGAAGTGAAAAATTAGTAACTTTTCTTGCACTTCTTAGATTTACTGAGGATGTCTATATTTTGTTTAACTATCTGGTAGATATTAGTTCTAGACTGTTTTCACCTGATGTTTCCCAGATGTGTTAGGCTTCAATTCCTGTCCTAGACAAACTGAAGGCCCTGTTACACACTGCTCTTGAAAGCTTTTTTACTTGCTTTTGAACATAGTAGTTTGGGAATTCTGAAGGTTGACATTCAATACTATGGAGAGCCCCAGGTAGGAACAGCCCAATTAAATTTATCTCTGTGCATCATTCAGCATACGATTATTTACACAGAAAATAATTGAGGAGGGGAGAATGTGTAACTAAATGATTCTTCCAAAGAATCATTAAACTCCTAAAAGCAAAACCATCTTGGCCACAGTCTTTTGTTGTTTTGTTTTGTTTTGTTTTGTTTTGTTTTGTTTTGTTTTGTTTTGTTTTGTTTTGTTTTGTTTTGTTTTGTTTTGTTTTGTTTTGTGGGGTGGGGTTTGGTTTGGTTTGGTTTGGTTTGGTTTGGTTTGGTTTTTTGTGCCTTCGAGTCATTGTTGACTCCTGGCAACTGTCTGGACAAGTCCCTGCAGCTTTCTTGGCAAGATTTCGGAAGTGGTTTGCCATTGCCTCCTTCCTAGGGCTGGAAGAGAGTGATTGGCTCAAGGTCACCCAGCTCGCTTTATGATTAAGGCGGGACTAGAACTCACGGTCTCCCGGTTTCTAGCCTGGTGCCTTAATCACTACACCAAGTTAGCCACAGTCTACAGAATTCAATAGGCTTTGGGCTTGTATTGCTTAAACACCAAATCCCTTCCACACCAAACAAATGGATTTCTGGAGAACAAACAGATTTTCAAAATCAGTTTGCAAGAAGGCAGGGAAAGCATATGCTTCCTTGAACAAACTATTCTTGTACACCTCACTTTCAGAGGAAGCAGGAAGCCTGAAAGAAAATGGAAATAAATATTTGTAAGACCCAAAGAATTTTAAAGATCAAAATGTATACTTTACATTGATTCTGGAGATTAATGGAAAAGTCTTGACAACTGAAGATATATTCAGATATCTCTGAAGGAGAGCTTTTTTGGTATGTTTCTAATATTTGATTAACTTACATGAATATCAGCAAAGTATATCAGATCCCTGGAATATGATACCTTCAGCTTATAACTCATTGACAGGTATTCTCTCTATCGTTTTGCTCCCATATTACCTCATGGCTGAAATAATTCCCCAATGACCCCAACACTGCAGACTAATTTTTGAAAAATCTTCTAATTCTGGGTGAGCAACTTTTCAGTGCCCCTGAAAAGGCTCAAGCTTTTTGTTGTGTTCTTACACTCAGGACTTCAAATTTGCACATTTCTCAACTGGGACCAGCACATTCTTCAGTTTGGAGTGTGTGTGTGCATGCACACATATAATAAACCTTCTTCTCAAACTCTTTGCCAACCACTTCAAATCAGTCTAAGCAGATATATCAATAAAAGGGGGGATAGACTTAATTTATCCAGCCAATTTTGCTTTATTTAGCAAACAAACAAAAAAAAAGGAATTCTTGAAGAATCATCTTGGCCAACCCAGATCTCTTACATTTCTAATATGCTAACAAGGATATAAAAGCTTTTTCACCTCACCATAGTAGTTATGATCAGAGTTAGTTAGATAAGGGTATTAATTACAGCCTTTACTTTGTTGTCAAATGTTAAAATCTACAGAAAAGATGAACCATTGTTAGAAAAGGAGAGAACATGATTCTTTGAAGGTACATGGGTAGAACATTCTTTTGATAGGTAGTCATACTTAACTGCCTTCTTAGTATTGGATCTAGACTTACAGCACAATTCGATCTAAATATGTGTCATCTGAAAAAAAAATAGCACCAATTGCTTTGGATAGATGATTTCAAGTTCTGCCAATAAATGAAGTGGCAATTTATTAGAAAATCCAAACTACCTAAATCAAAATATGGTGAAAGTCCCATAGCTTGGAGAGGCCAGTCTGCTACTTTGGTGAAGGTCCTCTGGTTTTTCTCTTTCTGAGAGAGATCTCAGTCAGTTTAAATGCATTCTATCCCAGCATGAGTTCTATGAGTTTCCTGGATCACCTCCAAATGCTCCCTTTCTCTTTGGTCAGGAGATTAATTGAGCTTGATGCAGAGGAGAGAAGATTCATGGCTTCATTATTAAATGGAAACTGTCACTCCAACTACTATAGTCTTCTGAACAATCACTGAACCTCACAAATCAAAAACTCAGAAACTTCCTTCTAGTTTTAGCTATGTCGCTAGATCAGGTGTCCTGGTATAGACACTTTGCTGGAGTTGAGGTTTTTGGCATATTTGGTAAGTTGTCAAAGGTGGCCCAGGAGGCATTGAGGTGCATTGATCTCCAAGATGTATTCTTGTCAAACTCCCTAAATGTCTGGGATGTGCGCTGGATGACTCTTAACTTCTAGGGGTGTTCTTATCAAGGGCATCAATGTCATCTGCAAGTGTAGAATTGAGTGTAATAAGGCAACTGTGCCACTTTCTGGATATGGTCCACTTTATTCAACTGCACTTTACTCATGCCCTTATCTTAAGGTGCTTGCAAGTGTCTTGGCTCTTGCTGCAGCTTGAGAATCCCCTTTCTCTTATTTCAGTGTGGCTACTTATGGTTTCATCTCAATTGCTTTGATTTTACGTGTGCTTCCATCTCAACACTTTTGACTCTAGATAACACTTCTGCCGATTAGAGGTGCACTCTTATCTCAGCTGCTTCTAGCGTACTTGGGATGCTTTTGAACAACTGTTGCATCTGCTCTTCCTTTTCCAGTTGCTGTGACAAGTGTGGGGGCACTCAAACATGTGTACTTCCCAGAATGATGGATATGTCTGGAAGATGCTTGAGAAGGTAACAGTGTTCAAGCACAGGAGGAGAGAGATGATCTGTGTTGATTTCCCTTCTTTGAACAGGTAGGATGATACTAAGAATTTATAGAACAGTGTGGAATGCCATGCTTACTCATCTGTGATCCCTAAACATTTCTTCCCTCATTATATATTGTTACACATTATGTTTCTTTTTGCCTTTCACATTGCTCACTATTCCTTAATCATACTTGCTCAATTTTGGGTCAATCTTCTCTGGAAGCCTGACATAGTTTTGCACTGCCATGCTCCAGGAATTTCAGTAGTGTTCAAGCTTGAGTTTAATTTTTTTTAGCTGTTCTGCATATGTAGCATACTCATCTTTCACTAGATATTTCTCCACTTTTTCCCAAGCTCTCACATTTGCTTGAATTTATGGCTTTTCTCATTATAGTGCCTCCCTAGCCTTGGGACCAGTGTAGTCTGATTGTTGCAGTGTCTTGCAGGGATTAGGTACCACCATCATCTTCATTGGCAAAGAGTGGCACTGCTCTGGTCGGATTTATAGCTGCAATTTTCAGGTTAGCTGCTACAGTCTCCATTCAATCTAGCCCCAGTAGAGCATCTAAGGTTGCTATCTAGCCTTGTAGCATTGACATTTAGCACCAGGAAAAGCTTTGAAAAAGCAATTATAGTTTGGGAGTATTACTTGAATATGATTCAAGCTAACATTCTTAAGATTCTTATCTAAAGGCTTGACTGTTTGCTTGCAAACCAGGGACACTGCTAATGCTAGCAAGGCAACCATTTTTCCCCACACTGTGCAGAAGTACTGTATTCATATCAGATCAGGGCAATTAGCTAGACAAAGGACCTGTTCAGCTACCTGCAGGCTTTATTAGCATATATATGGTAGAAATGCCAAGATTAGTTTCAGATAAGAAACCTAAGCTGAGGATTTGCACATCACTTTTTACTGTGCTGTTCTCATGAGAAATATACCTGAATCTCATTTAACAGGCTCTTTAACTCATGGCATTCCAGGATTCTTACAGTCCAGAAGAAGTATATTGTTTCTAGCAAGGGAACAATTAGCAATTCTAGAAATTCTAAAGGGATTAACTCACATTATAGTAGGAATACAGTAGGAATGTAAATGAAGATTCTTTCTGTTCAAAATAGATGCTGGTTGCTTGAAAGAATGAGACTGTTAAAAATGGTAGGGAAAAGCCAGGTCAAAAGAGTTGTTTTCTGTTGTACTCACAAAGTGTTAATTCTGAGCAATCACATCTTCTAATGGAGGACTCCCTGAATATCTGCTTGAGATGGTTCATTATGTCTATAGGTAAAGGTAAAGGTAAAGGTAAAGGAAAAGGAAAAGGAAAAGGAAAAGGAAAAGGGAAAGGGAAAGGGAAAGGGAAAGGGAAAGGGAAAGGGAAAGGAAAAGGAAAAGGTTTTCCCTTGCACAGTTGTGTCCGACTCTAGGGAGTGGTGCTCATCTCCATTTCTTAGCTGAATAGCCAGCGTTGTCAGAAGATGCTTCTGCGGTCATGTGGCTGGCATGACAGGCACAGAACCAACTAAAACTTCAGTCATTGACAAGAACCATAATCATATTGTTGACATCCACAGTTCTGGTTCCTTCCAACAAAATGATGAAAGGAGCATTGTGTCATCATGATGAAAGCTCTACCCCGTTCATGTGATGTCAGAATGCACAGACAAAAGGGGAAAGGCCTGCATCATGATACTGCAATTGTTTTTTTTTTTTTTTGTAGATATAATTTTTTATTATTACATTTAACATAAAACATAAACCAAACATATAACACATAACAATGAACATATATAACACATAACAACAAACAAACAAAAAAATTCTTATAAATACTTGAGTTACATTTTTCTCTTCTTATACCTCTTTTTTTTTCCTTTCGCCCCTTCTTTATTTGTACTTTTTTTATTATTATTATTATTATTATTATTATTTGTTCTCTATTTAATGTTATATTCTTTTTGAATATATTTTATGAAGGGGTCCCATGTTTCATTATACTTCCCCATTTCTTTTCCTTTTATTAAATTTGTTAATTTGTCTGATTGCATTAAATCCATTACTTTTATAATCCATTCTTCTTTTGTTGGAATATTTTCTTGTTTCCAGTATTGGGCGTATTTTATCCTTGCAGCTGTACTTAGATACTGAAATAAAATCTTTTGTTTTTTATTTATATTGTCTTCAATTTTACCCAATAAATATAATTCTGGTCTTATTCTTATTTCTTTGTCGAATATTTTACATACATATTTATGTATTTTGACCCAATATTTTTTTGCTTTTACACATAGCCACCATACATGGTAGAAAGAACCCCTTTTGTTTTTGCATTTCCAACATAAAATAGAGTTACTCATTTTTGATTTAAATAACACCTCAGGAGACATGTACCATCTAAAAATCATTTTATACATGTTTTCTCTTAAATCATTACTTAAAGTAAATTTTATATTTTTGACCCAGATTTCTTGCCAATCTTCATATGTAATTTCAATTCCTAAATTTTCCTCCCATTTTTTCATGTATTTTTTAATTTTTATGTCCTTGGTTTTCATTTCCAGTAATGTTTTATATATTTTAGAGATTAAATGTTCTTCCTCTTTTTTTAATATATTATCCCAATTATTTTCTATTTTTGTAAATTGATAATTTTTTTCGTCTATTTTATATTGCTCTTTTAATTGGAAATACGTAAACCAATGACATATTATATTTTCATTTTCTAGTTCTTCCCTTGTTTTAAGTTTCTGAGTATTTCCTTCAAATTTTAACAAATTTTTATATCTTATATATTCTTTTTTATTTTGACTCCCTAATCTGGTACATGCCTCTTGGGTTGACACCCATAGTGGAAGATTTGGTAATAGTGTTTTTTTGTATTTGTTCCAAATATTTAGCAAGGATTTTCTTATTATGTGGTTATTAAATGCCTTATGTATTTTGCTTTTATTATACCACATGTAACCGTGCCAACCATATCTATTGTCATGTCCTTCTAAATTCAGTAATTTTTCATTTTCTAGTTTTATCCAATCTTTAATCCATATTAGGCCACATGTTTCATAATATAATTTAAGGTCTGGCATTGCTAATCCCCCTCTATCTTTTGTGTCTTGTAAATATTTTAATTTTATTCTAGGTTTTTTCTTTTGCCATATAAATTTGGATATTTCTTTTTGCCATTTTATGAAAACTTGGTTTTTAATCATAATCGGGATTGTTTGGAACAAATACAAAAATCTTGGTAGTATATTCATTTTTATTGTAGCAATTCTCCCCAGTAATGATAACTGTAAATTTGCCCATTGTTCAAGATCTTTTTTAATTTCTTTCCATAAATTTTCATAGTTATTTTTATACAAATCTAAGTTGTTATCTGTTAATTGTATTCCTAAATATTTTAATTTTCTGACATTTTGAAATCCTGTTATTTGTTCTAATTGACTTTTTTCTTCTTTTGTCATATTTAAATTTATCATTTTGGTTTTCTGTATATTAATTTTAAATCCTGATAAATCGCCATATTCTTGTAATTTTAAAATTAATTTTTCTATTGTATTTCTTGGGTTTTGTATTGTTATTACTAGATCATCTGCGAAAGCCTTTAGTTTATGATTATCCTGTTTTACCTTGATCCCTTCTATATTTTGATCTTTCCGGATTTCTTCCAGTAATACTTCTAGAACCAATATGAATAATAATGGTGAAATGGGACAGCCTTGCCTTGTGCCTTTTGTTATCGTACATTCTTGGGTTTCTTCTTCGTTTACCATTATTCTTGCTTTTTGAGTTTTATATATTGCTCTTATTGCTTTTATAAATTTTTCCCCAAAGTTTCTATATTCTAGTACTTTAAACATAAATTCCCAATTAACGTTATCGAAAGCTTTCTCCGCATCTAGAAATAATAACATTATTGGTTTTTCGTTATGAACGTTTGCGTATTCAATTAGATTGATTACATGTCTTATATTTTCTTTTATTTGTCTGTTTGGTAAGAAACCATTTTGATCTTGGTTAATAATTTTCTGTAAAAAATTTTTTAACCTTTCAGCAAGAATGATGGCAAATATTTTGTAATCATTGTTTAGTAAGGAAATTGGCCTATAATTTTTACATTCTGTTAAGTCTTGGTTTTCTTTTGGTATTAGTACAATATTTGCTTCTCTCCATGATATTGGTATATCTGCCCCTTGTAGTATTGAATTGAATAGAATTTTTAATGGATTAAATGGATACTGCAATTGTTCATAATACATTCTACTAGGTACATACATGTACTCTTATCTCAAGATACGACCCCATATCTGATCAACTAGGCCTCATATACAATCAACTGGACTGATTTATTCTAGTATGTCCATCAAAACTTGTGCTAGAATAAAGGCATCATACTCCCAGAAGACTTTTATTAGTGGTATTTAAGTTAATTCTGACTAACTTTTTCTACTGATTTCAGAACTCTGAGGTAAGCTTAAATCCAAACTTTGGGGAGCAGAAGACAACTTTTTTAGAAGAAATCTGCAGAAATGATATTTTTGCAAGTGCAAAATTGCATAAACAATTACCATACGATATTGACTTTAAGTTTCACACACACACACACACACACACACACACACACATCGCCAATGATTATATATATATATATATATATATATATATATATATATATATATATATATACACACACACACATATACATATATATACACACACATACACACACACACACACATACATATACTGTATGTATGTATGTGTGTGTGTGTATGTATGTATGTATGTATATATGTGTGTGTGTGTGTGTGTGTGTGTGTATATATATATATATATATATATATATATATATATATATGAAATGCAGTTACATGGACTATGCAAAAATGAATTTGAATTCTCTAATCCTTTCCTGTTTTTTTCCCTACAAAAAGTAGCTCCCCTACTCCACTCTAACCCCTCAAAGTCCCTAATCTTCTTCCATGGCTCAGCAAGGAAAAACAGGAAAAGACCCTGGAGAAGAGAAAGTTTCCTCTCCTCTCCATAAAACTTCCTAGTTGTTTAGATTTCCCCACATAACTAGTACACCATATCTGGGCTGCAAAAAACTGGCAGTAGATGGCAGTTAGTTTTCTATATTTCTTTTCTACCACAAGTGGTCAGTCAGATTTATATAGCTTAGATATGGCAGTCCTACAGTAATTCTCTAAGAAGATGAACTATGATACCTGTTTAACTCTTTAATATAGATACATTACTAGAGTCTGTTAAAGAATTTCAATTTAAAGCAGCAGATTCTTTTTAAATGAAGCTATTGCCAAGAAAGGAAGAAGTGTAGGCCTAACTTCTGAGTTGTTAACAAGAGTGATAGTGAAAACAAACACCTTCATGCATTCTTAATCTTACTCATCACAGCACATAGAAAAGAATTGGCACATTTGCTTCTCCAGTCCATTCTAGGATTGACAGTATGCTTCTGAAGTGTGGAACCCCTTCTATTTATGGAGTGTTTTCCATGTAACATTAAATCATTGAAAATTAACTCTCTATGTTATGGAAAAAGCCTCCACAGATAGGAGAATCTCCCCAATTCAGAAAATCATCAACTTAGAGTAGGTGCTAAAATCAGGGAAGAGAGATTAAATAAGTTGCATTTTGGGACAGGCTAGATTCAGAAGACCTGATGAGATCTCTAATCACACAGTCATCTCAGAACAAAGGAAATGGATCTAATTTTAGTTGTGCAGTATGGGTTTGAGCAGTCATTTTGAACTGAGTAGGAAATATTGGGTCCCAGCATTAAATTGGATTTCTAAGACTCTGGATGTTCATTTGGCAATAAGTCCAATTTAACTCAAGGAGCTTACCTCTGAACTGATTTGCATATAACTTCTAGAGAAGTCAGGTGTCTTCTTTGTTTAAAGCCAAGGTCCCCTCCTGGGATTTGCTACATTCCTTTAAAACCCTATCACAATGGCTTCAGTTCTACATCAACCGGTTCATGCCTTAAGACTCCCTACTAAGACTTTTTGCTCAGTGCTACTGCAGTGATAACCATGAGGATTTTTACTGAGCAGTGGTATGTCGGTTATGGCATCTCATCCCTAGAGAGGTTTACTCACACTGCCGTTATGTTTGACACAAAACATCTACTTGGGGATTTTTAATTGTTAATGCTTTTACTGTGATTTTGTTAGATTGCATGATGTTACAGAGCAGAGTAAGGTGGCAGGGAAAACATTTCTATAAATTAGAAAGATAGCAATATGTGTGACATGGTCCAAGAGACTTTTGAAACTTCAGTAGCCATTATCTACTATCATTCGGTTATCCAAATAATTTCATGCTGGAAAATCTTCAGTTTGACTATGAGTTAAATATCCCTGCTTCTGT
Source organism: Charina bottae (assembly GCA_023362775.1). Lineage (NCBI taxonomy): Eukaryota > Metazoa > Chordata > Lepidosauria > Squamata > Charinaidae > Charina > Charina bottae. The sequence continues at coordinate 2,281,654 of JALMGJ010000053.1, read as the reverse complement.
GCTGAATTGAGGACTTGGTAAACTCTTCAGTTGCGTGCAACCTTTGTTTCTCATTCAGCTACTGAGGAGCTAATTTTTCTCTCGGTTTTATAACTGCAAATCTATTGCTCCTCTGACAAGGAAATCAGCAGACTATAATTTTCTAAAACAGTGTAACTGTAACAAATTAATAACCTACACAGGCCCATATTGTTATTGATGGGTCTTAAAATGGAAACATTGTTTAAAAAAACAGAACAACAAAACAAAAAAGAAGGGAACCCACTTAACCAAAAATACAAAGTGAAATAATAACAAGGTCAAGTAAATATAAATACAGTGGGCCACAAGTTAAAATATACAGTACTATTTACTAATATTTTATATGGAATTATAAAAGCATATATAAAAAATACACCAAAAACAATGAAAAGGCCCAAAACAGCCAACATGTATAGACCAATAAACAGACACAAATATTCCAACTGGAATGCTCACTAACAGATATAATGCTGACTATATGCGTTTCGGTAGTCAAAAGCATAACTAACAGACTGAATGTAGTTCTGGACAAGTTAATACCAAGATAGTCAAGATTCAAGTAAGTGCATTGGCTGAGTCTAATTTGCAGTCTGCATAGGAAAAAAAACAGAGCCTGTACTGTCAGGATATATATCATTTAAGTAACAAGATATTAAACATAATAGTCATATCATCAGCCACCAGGTTCTAATAAGTACTGGAAAATTCATATAATCCTAATGAACCAAGCTTGTTTATGGCAATATGGATATATAATTGAAGTAAAATGAAATAAAGGGTTAGGTCCTTTTTTTAATTATTAAACTGACAGATAAAATGACAAAGATACACCCCACCCATGGACATTTTCTCCATAGAATAGGATAGTCATGGGATGTCAAAGGGCAGTTTGTACTAAGTAAATTGTTTAATTCATTAGCATTGTCAATGTACATTGTGCACGAGGTATCTGTGGTTTAAGTGAATTTGAGAAAGAAAGAGATGGCACTATGGAGATTTTTAAAATTCCTACCGTTTAGTAGTATTGAAGAGAATAGGATGGCAGAAGGTGATGAACTGGTGAGTACTGTATATTTCGTGTGTGTGTGTGTGTGTGTGTGTGTGTGTATTTGATGCCTTTGAGTCAGTGTTGACTCCTGGTGACTTCCTGGACAAGTCCCTGCAGTTTTCTTGGCAAGATTTCAGAAGTGGTTTCCCATTGCCTGCTTCCTAGGGCTGGGAGAGAGTGACTGGCCCAAGGTCACCCAGCCGGTTTTGTGCCTAAGGCAAGACTAGAACTCACCATCTCCCAGTTTCTAGCCTGGTGCCTTAACTACTACATCAAACTGGCTCTCAAGCAAAAAGATACTGTGGGATAAATCAACCAATTACTGTATTTAAAAATATTATATAGTATATGTGTTATTTTTTTCCTTTCCTGACTTTTTTTTTGCAGTTGTATTGTATTTTGTAGCATTTTGTATTGTGCATATTCCATTGGCTACTTTTAAAGTTGTTCAACACCCAGAGTTGCTTGTGGATGGGTGGCCATATCAATGGAATGAAATGAATAAATACATAAATATAAAGACACTTTTTAGGCTAACTAATATAACCCTCCACCACACCCTTGCTCAAGTTAGATCAAGCATGTTGTGAAATGAAGCATCCAAAAGTTACACTCCCCGTACCCCAAATGGATCTTAAGGTGGCAGGTTTAACTAACTAAAGGTAACAGTTCCCCTGCACAGTCATGTCTGACTCTAGGGGCCGGTGCTCATCTCCGTTTGTTAGCCGAAGAGCCAGCGCTGTCCGAAGACGCTTCCACGGTCATGTGGCCGGCATGACGCATGTGGAACGTTGTTACCTACCCACCAAAGTGGTACCTATTCATCTACTTGCATTTGCATGCTTTCAAATTGCTAGGCTGGCAAGAGCTGGGGTGAGTGCGGGAGCTCACTCCGTCACGTGGCACTCGGGTCTCAAACCGCCGACCTTCCGATCGATCGACAAGCCTAAGCCTGGCGTCTTAACCGCTGAGCCACTGCGCCTCTAACTAGCTAGCTAGCTAGTTAGTTAGCTAGCTAGCTAGATGTCGATTATACCTGGAATTAGAACAAGGGGGACTATTGACAGCAATTGCCCACCATCTTTGTCTTCCAAACCTGACAGGGTGGGCAGGTCCCACCACCTACCAAAAGGGAAATGTAGGGGCTACTTTCATTTTCCACAACTTGCCCAGGAGCAATTTGGAGGATTCCATGAAGTTGGAAGTTTTCTTCCCTTGCAGATTCAATGCCTCCTGGAGGTACATCTGTCCTACCCTTCTGGATCCCACTTTCCGGAGTTCAAGGAAGGCATTCTCCCAACTTCCAAGCAAGGACTCTTAGTTTCTTCCTGTGAAGTCCCCAGGAAAGGAACTTGGTGCGAAGGGTTTGCCGTCCCTGGCAAAACGGCCGCCACGTCTCTCCTTTTCCTGGAGTTGCAGAAGCGGAGACGGACGAATGCTTGAGTCGGAGTTCCCTAAATGATGCTGAACTCTTGCGGGAGTAAAACAGGTTTTATTTTTAAATGAGAGAGGGGGGGGGGGCAACGGAGCCAAGCTTTTCTTGCAGCCCCCGTCCCCTCGCCGCCGTCGCCGCCGCCCCCTTCTGGAGCTCGTCTTTCGCGCCTGGCACAGTTGCCGCCGCCGCTGCCCCGCCGGTCCGCGGAGCGCTTTGCGGAACAGACGGATGGCAGCCTCGCGCGCGCGACAAGCCCCTGGAGGGACCAGATTTGGGGGGGGGGGCAGGAGGGGAAGAGGGCAGGTGGGTGACGTCCCCTTTCGTCAGACGCGCCCAGCGCGGGGCGAGAGGCAGAGGACGGGCGCGCGCCCCCGCCGGCGGGGCCGAGCCGCTGGCGACGCCTGCGGCACTCGCACTGCTCGCCTCGGCGGCGCAGCAGCGGGTCCTTCTCCTCCTCCTCCTCCCTCCCTGCCTCCCCACCCACCGCTGGCTGCTCTCCGCCTTCTCGCTTCCCTGCTGTTGCTCTGCCAGGCGAGCCAGCCTCTCTCTCGGTCTTCACTACCGGGTCAGGCGCGGCGGAGAGCCACTGTGTGAGCCAGCCCGCCAGCCCAGCTCGCTCCCGCCTCCTATTCCAGCGTACACAGCCCTCCCTCTCCAGCCAGTTACTGTACAACTAGTACTCTCGCTCGCTTACACACACACAGACACACACGCGCTCGCTCGCCAGCATCCCAGCGGCGGCGGCGGCGGCGGCTGCTGCAGCAGTCGCTGCCATGGCTTGCGGCTCCCGCCTCGCGCGCCGCTAGAGCGAGCCAGAGGGGGAACCGGCCTCCCACCCTCCTCTCCTCTCCTTCTTCCTTCCTTCCCACCCCCCCGGTCCTCACCCCCTCTTTTCATCCGCCGCCGATTGAGACGACGGGGACGAGCAGCCAAGCCCCCCGCCCCTCGGAGCCTTTCCCCGCCGCCGCCTCCTCTCCTCGCCCCCCCCCACGCGAAAGGGAACTCCAAGGACACCCCGAGGCGAGGAGGGACAGCAACCGCGGCGCCTCTCCTTCCCCCCGCCCTCCCCACGGCAATGTCCAAGGGCTTGAAGAAAAAAAGCCACTGGACGAGCCGAGTCCATGAGTGTGTCGTCGTGAGGAACCCGGAGGGCCAGCTGGGCTTTGAGCTCAAGGGGGGAGCCGAGAACGGGCAGTTCCCGTACCTGGGGGAGGTCAAGCCCGGCAAGGTGGTCTACGAAAGCGGCGGGAAGTTGGTGCCCGAGGAGCTGCTCTTGGAGGTGAACGAGACGCCCGTGGCCGGGCTCACCATCCGGGATGTGCTGGCGGTGATCAAGCACTGCAAGGACCCCATCCGGCTGAAGTGTGTCAAGCAAGGTAAGGCGAGGCCGGCCGGGCCAGGCAGGGCCAGGCAGGGCAGGGCAGGGGGCGTCCGCCTTGGGTCGAGGGGCTCGGAGCCGCGGGAGAGCAACTTTGCTGAGTTTCCCGGCGGGCTTCCCGGGCAGCGTTGCGCGGCGCCCTGGACGCGCGTCTCCTGCCTGGCACGGGAGAATTAAATGTGCGTCAGTGGCCAGCTGCACCACAGCGGGGAAAGTTCGGCGGGGCCCAGGACGAGAAACGCACGGAACCGCCAGGCGTATCTCTGCGCGTGCGGGAGGGTGCGGACGTGGGCCGAGCCGAGGAGATGATCTCCTCTCCTCCTGCCCCCCCGCCCCGCCCCGGCCCGCCTCACGACCGGAGCTGACTTCTCCCTGCGTGCCCTCAGCCGAATGCCTCTGAGCAAGTGCAGAGCGCTACCTGGCCCCCGGGGCTGCGCAGGCTTTTCCTTGGCTTTCGGCGCCCCGGATTCGCACCCGCCTACTTGAGAATAAACTCCGCTGAACTTTTCGGAGCGTCTTTGGCGTCGCTAGCCGGAGTGCCTCTTCAGAGCGTAGGGCTGGGAGAAGGCTGCGGGCCCAGGAGCGCTTCCCTGAAAGGGAACTCTAGAGCACCTTCCAATCCAGGAGAGGAATGTGTAGGATTGCTTTGCGCATCTTTGAGGTCAGACGGCTGACTTGGCACCGATTAGACGCTGCGTCTGAATGGAAGTTATTCCAGGCAACCTCTCCTTTCCTTTGGCAGGGGGAGTATAGCTCGGACTCAAAATAAAAAAAAAAGGGGGGGGGGACGAAGGTGGAATATGCTTCAATAAAAACGGGCCCTTGAAAGCAGCCACCGCGGCTATCACTCTAGCGAGGAATTGGTAGCTATGGCGAGGTGGACCAGCCTTGTGAACACGCGCAACCTGTGCTAGAAACCGACCCAGCTGTAGTAGTTTGCAGGGATGGTGGCAGTTACTCCTAACGTAACTCTCAGTCAATGGGAGAGCTGGGCGAGGGGCAGGGCGGAGCTTAGTCGAAGGGGGCTTTCCCCCTGGATTTGCATAGTATGTGGGGCACCCTTGCCCAGAGAAGCTGGATTGAGCCTGCTTCAGTTCTGCAGAAGTCCTGGGTATTTATGACTATTGGAATGCCCCTGGCTTGTGACCTATCAAGACAGTACCATTTTCAGGAAGGCCATCAGAACTGGGCTGCCAAAATCCAGATGACCTCTCCAGGCCGGCAGAGAACTAGAATTTCGCTATCTTTCTGCTGCCATCTTATGGTCGTCTGAATATGGCAGTCCAGGTAGAGTAGTCCTGATTTTCATTTAGTTTTTAACCTCAAAGGTTAAAAAAAAAATGCTGAAATGTAACTGGGAAATTCTGGCAGTAGAGTGTTTCTTTTCATTTTCTTTTCTTGCAGTGTATCTTTGGGATGCTAGCTTCCAAAAAAGTAGAGATTGCAAACTGCAGTTAAGCATTTCACTAGAAAGCTTGGTATAGAAAGATTGTAAGGTAAAGGTAAAGGTACCCCCCGCACATTTGTGCAGTTGTGTCCGACTCTAGGGGCCGGTGCTCATCTCCGTTTGTTAGCCGAAGAGCCAGCATTGTCCGAAGACACTTCCACGGTCCTGTGGCCGCATGACACACGTGGAACGCTGTTACCTACCCACTGAAGTGGTACCTATTAATCTACTTGCATTTGCATGCTTTCAAATTGCTAGGTTGGCAAGAGCTGGAGCTAGTGCGGGAGCTCACTCCGCACGCAGGGCTAGGGATTCGAACCTCCGAACTTGCAATCTTCCGATGGACAAGCCTGGCGTCTTACCCACTGAGCCACCATGCCCCCTTACAGAAAGATTGTACTACTCACCAAAGAATATTGAAGGTGCCTGCCATGCCCAAGCTGAAGTCAAAGGCACTATAATAAAATAAGTCTTGGTGTCAAAATGAATTTGGGTTTATGGAACTATGTTACTAAGATGCAGTTTTTGAAACTTACATAAGGTACTTTATCATAAAACTATATCTGCATTAGTAAATTGTTACAGTTCGTATTGATTTCAGATAAAGGAATGTAGATTGATAAGGAATCTATATTTCCCATCCTCAGATAGATCAAAGGAATCCTAGGAGATCAGACAACAAGAACAGTGGCCCTCTGGGAAGAAATCAGTTATAGAAAATCAGTAGCTGTGAAACATATAATTGGAAAAATGACCTCAGAGCTTGGAGTCCTAATCCAAGGAAAGGGAAAAAAAAGTGCCTAGTTTATTAATCCACATTATTTGTATTTAAATAAATGCAGACATTGATGACTTATACAGTCTGACAATTGCTGAATGAGGGAGTCCATGGCAGAGCCTCAGTTTAACTATAGAAATTGTAGTTTTACATTGTTGCTATGAATTCTCTTGAGATCATCCCTAGAGCTGTTCAAGAAAATTCCTAAGGAACCATAGGAACCTGAATTCTTTTACTGAAGTGGAGTAATGGAAGGGTTAATATTCTCAGCTTCATGTTTATTATTAGCTTGGAATATAAAAACACAAAAAATACAATGGAAAGGTACCATCAATGCAGTTATGTGAGAAGTATCCATCCTCTCTTAGATTTTCTGAATGTTTGCATATTTTTTAGATTGAATGTTATGTGGGCTGTGATGATACATAAAGGAAGTTTTGAGTAAACAAATAACACCAAAGTTTACTGCTGTTTGATTTATTTTATAAACAAATTCATCCAACATTCAACAGGCCAGAGTGAGCAAGTAATTGCCCTCTATGTCAGTCAATTCAATTAAAGGTATAACTAGGATTGAGTGATTGAGTGCCATCAGGGCTTATTTGACCCAGTCCTTCCCTATATAAATATCACAAACTTTGGTAGGGAAATTCCTACCCTGCAGATTCTAGACGCACATCATTCTCTGCTCAAAATAAATTTCTGAAGGGTTCTGTAAAATAAAAAACTTCCCTTCTCACCCCTATGGGTGGTATGTGTCTTCCTCAACCTCAGGTCCTCTACCAGAGGCCTGGCAGTTTGAGGGTTCTGTGCAGTATCTTAGCTGTTCCTAGCACTGCAGTCTTTTGGACAGAGAGCTCTGATGTTATTCCTGGGATCTCTCCCAGCCACTCTCCCAGCTTAGGAGTCACAGCCCCGAGTGCTCCTACCACCACTGGGACCACTTTGGCCTTCACTTCCCACATCCTCTCTAGTTCCTCCTTCAGGCCCTGGTACTTCTCCAGCTTCTCATACTCCTTCTTCCTGATGTTGCTGTCACTTGGCACCGCTACATCTTTTTTGTCTTCTCTTCTCTTCTCTTCTCTTCTCTTCTCTTCTCTTCTCTTCTCTTCTCTTCTCTTCTCTTCTCCTTTTTCTCTTTTTCTTTTCTCTTTTTTTCTCTCTTTCTCTTTTCTCTTCTCTCGAGACAATATATATATATATATATATATATACATATATATTTTCATCTGTTCAATCGTGTCCAATTCTCGGAGACTGCCTGGACAAGTCCCTGCAGTTTTCTTGGCAAGGTTTTTCAGAAGTGGCTTGCCATTGCCTCCTTCCTAGGGCTGAGAGAGAGGGACTGGCCCAAGGTCACTCAGCTGGCTTTGTGCCTAAGGCAGGACTAGAACTCACAGTCTCCCAGTTTTAGCTAGCCAGTTTCTACACATACACACATGCCTATCAGTCTGGGAAAGATTACAAAATCATTTCTTAAGGCTCTGAGGCTCCACAGATCTATAGTCAGAGAGACAGTCTTGATATGGAGAATATTTGGGACAAGAGTGAATCCTCCCAAGAGAGGTAGTCATTTCAAGATCACTTCCAAAAGTGTAGCATATAATCATCTAGGAAGTCACAAAAAAACCCTAGAACAATATCCTGAAATCTGCAGGCCTACCTCATCTTGTATAAAGTCAGTGTTCATGACTCCATCACTAGAGAAGCAGTGGGTAAGAAGGAGCTTTATTTATTTAGCAAAGGGAGGAGCCATTGCTCATTAAAAATATTGATGCTTACCTCAAGTTTGCCAAAAGCATCTTGATGACTGTCCAGACACATGGTGGAATTTTCTATGGTAAGGTAAGTCAGAAGTGGAGTGAGATAAATCAAAAGTGTAATGTTTCATTCCACATGACTATATTTTGCCTGGCAGAAACCAAATACTCCATTGCACAATAAGAACCTCATAACTACCGCCAAGCAAGGAAGTGGTGGTGTCATGGCTGGCAGATGTTTTACTGCCTTGGGACCTGGATGATCTGCCAACATTGGTGAAAGAATGAATTCTGCTTTGTATCAGAAAATGTGTGGGGGGAAATAGGTCACCTGCCCATCAACTGAAGGTGAAGCACAGGTGGGTCATGCAACAAGTCTATGAGACATTGGGTAAAAAAGAATACATTTTGGGAATAGCCAAATCAAAGTCCAGACCTAAACCCCATAGAAATGTTGCAGTAGATCTTGCTGTGGCAGGACATTTAAGTAAAAAAGGTAAAGGTCCCCCCCGCACATTTGTGCAGTCGTGTCCGACTCTAGGGGCTGGTGCTCATCTCTGTTTGTTAGCCGAAGAGCCAGCATTGTCCGAAGACGCTTCCACGGTCATGTGGCCGCATGACACGTGCGGAACGCTGTTACCTACCCACCGAAGTGGTACCTATTCATCTACTTGCATTTGCATGCTTTCAAATTGCTAGGCTGGCAAGAGCTGGGGCGAGTGCGAGAGCTCACTCCAGCATGCGGGACTAGGGATTCGAACCTCCAAACTTGTGATCTTCCGATCGACAAGCCTGGCGTCTTACCCGCTGAGCCACCACACTCCTGGCAGGACATTTAGCTCATACCAAAAAAAACCCTTTAAATATTCCTGAGCTGAAGTAGCTGAAGCAGTTCATCATGAAGGAGTGGGTCAGAATTCCTACACAGTGATGTGAACGACTGATCACTAATTATAGGAAGTGTTTGGTTGCAATTATTGTAGCTAAATGTGATGCAATCAGCTATTGAATCTAAGGGAGCAATTACTAGTTTCACACTGGTGCATCACATCACATATTGGATTATTTTCTTTATGAAATAAATGAAACAAGAACCAAACTTTAAAGATGTTTGTTCACTCAGGTTCCCTTTATATACTAGTAGGACCCATAAGTAAAGGACCCATATGAAATTCTAATAAAATGAAATGACAAAGACATGCAAACATTCAGAAAATCCAAAAGGGGGTGGATAGCTAGTTACAGAATTGTAGATGAGAGAAACTAGTTCCTGACAACTTCTAGTGGCAAAGTTTAGCTATTTTCCTTAGCTAATTACTTGCAATAATTCTCTGCTTTTGCATTACTCAGAGGGTGGAACTGATCCAAAGTTTAAATTGGGTATTCTGGATTTTACTGCTCTGTCTCATATAGTAAGGTCAAAGTGTTAAAGTGATTATATCTTGATTTTTGTGCAGAAAACGATCATTTGGGGATGCTATAGAATCCTACAACAGTAGATGGAACTTCTTTATTGTTTGCGGTGGGAAAGGAAATAATAACCATTATGTTATGATTACAGTAAACAGACCTCCATTCAGCAAACTTTGGATATAATGAACAACATTTTACATCAGACTTCACCCCCTGGTAACAAAGTCCATTGTTCCAAAGCACTCCAAGCCACTGACATAATGTACATCATTTGCATAATTATGTAACTGATACAATTACATAATTTGCATCTATTTACATCATTTGTCGTATGCAAATGATGTCCATGGCATTATTAACCAAATGGCTTGAACTGATACAGTATAACTGACATCAATTCTTCTTCTTGGCGATCACTCGTAGCCGAGTAAGATTGTCTTCCAAAGGTAAAATCTTAACAGTGGATCCGTAAGTGGATGTAAAGGCCAATTCTGGATCTGCACAACCTCCACCAATGAGGGCATAGGTTTCCGGGTGGGAGACGGTCATGATGAGGGTTAGCTTGACGTGCCTTCCTCTTAGCTCGTTTCTCCTTTTCGCCCTGTACTCATGCTTCTTCAAAGTCCGTAGCGCCTTTAAGAAAGGCTGACCTCCAATTGAAACGCTCATGAGTTAGGGCTTCCCAGTTCTCAATGCTGATATTACATTTTTTAAAATTAGCTTTGAGAGTATCTTTGAATCTCTTTTGCTGTCCACCAATATTCCGTTTTCCATTCTTAAGTTGGGAGTAAAGTAGCTGCTTTGGAAGATGATGGTCAGGCATTCAAACAACATGGCTGGTCCAGCGAAGTTGATGTTCGATGATCATTGTTTCAATGCTGGTGGTTTTCACTTCTTCTAATACGCTAACGTTAGTCTGCCTATCTTCCCAAGTAATTTGCAGAATTTTTCGGATGTCAGAATTTACTGACATCAATAATGGAGGACTAATAAAGTTGTGAGCCAGCTTGGTGTAGTGATTAAGACACCAGGCTAGAAACTGGGAGACCGTGAGTTCTAGTCCCTCCTTGGGCACAAAGCCAGCTGGGTGACCTTGGGCCAGTCACTCTCTCTTAACCCTAAGAAGGAGGCAATGGCAAACCACTTCCGAAATCTTGCCAAGAAAACTGCAGGGACTTGCCGCCAGGAGTCAACACTGGCTCGAAGGCAAGAAATAAATAAATAGTTGTAGCTTCAGTTGCCTTTGTAGAGTCATGCTAGAGATGTTGAAAACAACCAATCTCACTGAGCCCAGCACGACTGTTTTCAGCAGGGTACCTTCTTGTGCAGAGTTGAATATGCAAAAGCTTCCATTCAGTCATGAACTCTACATCTATCAGATCTTCTCTACCCCTTCAGAATGAGTAAGCTGTATGACTCAGCATTTTTGTGGATAAGCAACATTCAGTTTACATGCACAGCATTTTTCTTAGGTCTGTCTCTCATTCTTAATTTGTATCAATTTTGGAACTGCTGTTCAGGCTGTTGTTGTTGTTGTTATTATTATTTAAATTTGTTATAGCCACCCACTCCAATAGACTCTGGGCTAGCATGGCATCTCTCCCTGGACCATTACATTTATCATGAATAAATAAGTTGGTGACGTTGGCCAAGTTCCTAATTCTACTAAGCCATAAACTGTGGTTTGGGTTCACACAGCCTGTTAAGCCAAAGCCTAACTGATCACATTATAGTTTTGCAGAATTTATGAACACAGCCAACATTATATGGAGTTTGCATAGATAGCATTTGCATAAGTTTTCATCCCTCCAATCCCCAATTGTTGTATGCTGCCCAGTCACCTTGTGTGAGATGGTGGTTGTTTATTCGTTCAGTCGCTTCCGACTCTTCGTGACTTCATGGACCAGCCCACGCCAGAGCTTCCTGTCAGCCGTCACCATCCCCAGCTCCCCCATGGTCGAGTCCGTCACCTCCAGAATGTCATCCATACATCTTGCCCTTGGTCGGCCCCTCTTCCTTTTGCCTTCCACTTTCCCTAGCATCAGCTTCTTCTCCACGGTATCCTGTCTTCTCATTATGTGGCCAAAGTACTTCAGTTTTGCCTTTAATATCATTCCCTCAAGTGAGCAGTCTGGCTTTATTTCCTGGAGTATGGACTGGTTTGATCTTCTTGCAGTCCAAGGCACTCTCAGAATTTTCCTCCAACACCACAGTTCAAAAGCATCCATCTTCCTTCGCTCAGCCTTCCTTAACTATGCTTTAACTATGCGGACCTTTGTTGTCAGTGTGATGTCTCTGCTCTTAACTATTTTATCAAGATTTGTCATTGCTCTCCTCCCAAGAAGTAGACGTCTTCTGATTTCCTGGCTGCAGTCAGCGTCTGCAGTAATCTTTGCGCCTAGAAATACAAAGTCTGTCACTGCCTCCACTTTTTCTCCCTCTATTTGCCAGTTATCAATCAAGCTCGTTGCCATAAACTTGGCGGTTTTTTAGGTTTAACTGCAACCCAGCTTTTGCACTTTCTTGTGTGAGATGGGTGGCCATATAAATGTGAACAATAAAAAAGTAAGTAAATAAAATTGTTATACCACCAAACTTTGGCAGGAAAGCAGGAAACGTCTGGGATTTCCCACAGAATTCTGGTAAAAAACAATCAAAACCCAGTCAGCTATGGTAGGATTTTGGATTGGTTTGATGCACTGGATCATCCTCCCAATTAGCCCTGCCTATTAAGATGACATCATTATGCCTTTCTTTGTTTCCCTAGGCTTCAAAATAATTACTTTATTAATTTGCTCCTGGCTGCAAAAAGGGACATGCCGCCGGATTAAGGAATATGGAATTACTTGCTTTATATGTTGTCTGATTAATCTTCTTTATCGGAAGGGTAACTGGTGATGGCAGAATGTAAGGAAACAGCAGGATTTAAACTTTCTTAGACAAGAAAGTTTGCCCAGTTTATATATACAGTAGCTAACTGAGCGGTGACAAAAGCCTGCCATCTTTAAAATGTCTTTCAAGTTACGTATGTGGCATCCTGCAGTGCTCAAGGTTGTCACTACCCCCTCACCTACATAGAAAAACTCTTTCTGGGGCACGATTTTATATACTTTTATACTGTAGTATATTCATACAGGTAGACCTTGCTTAACGACCACAATTGGGACTGGAATTTTGGTTGCTAAGCGAAGCAGTAATTAAGCAAATCCGACCTGATTTTATGACCTTTTTTGCAGTGGTCATTAAGCAAATCACCAAGGGTACTAAGCAAACCATGTGGTCATTAAGCGAATCATGTGGTTCCCCATTGATTTTGCTTGCCAGAAGCTGTCTGGGAAGATAGAAAATGGCGATCATGTGACCATGGGATGCTACGACGGTCATAAATGCAAACCAGTTGCCAAGTGCCCAAATTGTGATCATGTGACCGTGGGGATGGTGTGACAGTCGTAAGTGTGAGGACTGGTCGTAAGTTTTTTCCAGCACTGTTGTAACTCTGAACCATCACTAAACAAATGGTTGTTAAGTGAGGACTACCTGTATACCTCACTTCTCCTTTATCCTCTGATATTTCCTTATACTGTATACCATTGGGGATTGATTGATTCATTTTTGATCTTTTAAAGACTGCCCCTCCTTTGCGCCTAGTAGATTGCTTTGCAACTTACATTGGTTTAATCAACTACTGTATGTCTAAGGGAAGGTAGGTTTCCAGGAGCTGTTGCCCCCTAATTGCCAGACAATTCAAAGTGTTGGAAGCTCTTCTCCAAGATGAAATGAGAAGGAATAGGGGCAGCAACTTCAACAACTTGGCCTGCTTTTCAAGGAAGTCAGAGACTAGATGGACAAGGAAGTATTTCTGCTACACAAGCCTTTAAAAATTCAGTCCAGTCTAGGTTCTGTATTCTTCCATATGCATGCATAAAATCTGCTCCCAATGATTTTTCCCCTTGGCAGTCTGGATAGCAAAGCAAGGATGCTTAGTCAATATTGCTTCTGTAACTTCATTCTCTTCGGTTTGTAAGACTTACTAGAGGAAGGTTAATGAAGTCATTTTCATAATCTCTGCATAAATTTATCAATGATCTTTCTGTAAATTCTTACCCTGTAGACAGTTAATTAAAACATCATGACCTTGAATTGGCCATGTGACTATTTTTGTTTCTCTTTCTTAGAAATAAGTGTGTCAGAATAAAATAACAGGATGAAATGTGGAGGGAGAGCTTTTCCATTTCTAATATATTATTAAAGTTCCTTGGGAAAAATATATTTAAATATTAAATACAAATCAATAGTCGGGTTTACCATTTAAATGAAATTAAAAGGTATCTTGGGTTCATAATAGTTTGTAAAACAGTTGACAGAAAAAGAAAAGCAATATTTGTTGAATGTTCTGTGATTCTGCTCCAGCAGATTCAGCTTTACAAATTGAAAAAAAATGGCCTTTAAAGGTTTGGAGTGAGTTATAAAAATGACTTTTTGTCTCTTATGATATTGATTGTGTAAGAGTTGTAATAGAATTGTATCCTATTCATGCATGGTTGTTAGAAGGTATCCCTCTTAAAACTTGTTTTTTTAAAAAAAGAAAAACTAGCGGTACGCATTTCAAGAAAGCCTACATCAAAGTGAATGTACACCTTTAAAAAGTTAATTTTACCAAAGCACCATGCATTTTACATATAGTCTTGATCCAAAGCCTTTTATATTTTTCAGATAAGAAAATTGGACTTGAGTTTTTCAGCCCTTTCCACAAGGGATTTCTGTGAAGTCTTTCCCCAATCCCCTATCCTCCAGATGTGTTGTAACTCCCATCATCCCCAGCTAAATGGTAGAACAGGGATAATGGGGTTTGAAATACAACACATTTGGGAATGGAACCTGAGCACAATTTATGAACTATTGCTTGACATTCTAATGATCATTTTAACAGCTGTTGGAGTGCAATAATTGCATAAATGTAACTACTTCTGTTTCTCATGCTTTTTTTGGAGCAGTAGTAAATTCCTAGAGGGCACTCGGCCTGAAATACGAAAGGCTGACTTTGCCAGATAATTTTGAGACAGTTTGTGTGGCTATCACGATGTAATGGTATAGCCTGAATACAAATGCATCCTTCATAAAGCAGATGGATTCTGGAAGCCTCTCTGATACATTGTTTTAATGTTGTGATTACATAGAAAGCATGCAAATCTGCATTGTCCTATACCAGGGCTTTCCAAAGTTTTTCCCGCGGCGACACACCAACCGGTGTTGGTGTGTCACCGCGGGAAAACCCAGAAGTGCCGTCCTTGCGGCAGCGCGCAAAAACCCGGAAGTGCTGCTGCCGCTTTCTGGTTTTGCATGCTGTAGTTGGTGTGTCGCCGCGGGAAAACCCGGAAACATTGATGATGATCAGCGCTTCCGGGTTGTGTGGCGACACACCAGACTGTGTGTGGCAACACACTTTTGTGTCGCGACACACAGTTTGGAAAGCTGTGTCCTATACAGATCCATGATGCCTGTATAAATGTTGTTGAACCTCCTTCTCCTATGATACAGTGGTGAAGAATGGTGGAAGACATAGTTTAGCAACGTCCAGAGGAGAACAAATTCTCCACACTTCTTTTAGGGTGAAAAAAATAATAATAGGCAGATCTTGCATCTCTCTATAATAGGTCTTCTGCTGTTATACTTTCTACAGTTTCAGTTTCTCATCTTGTTCCATTTAAACTGGATCAGGTAAACCAGAATAAAGTGTTAGTTATTCTCATAAGTGGTCTTTTTCTGCATGAGCCCCATTCACCATTCTCCTGGAAATGAGGCTTCCAGAAACAGATTAAAGTGGAAGTCTCCTGGGGTGTATTATTATTATCATTATTTATTAGACAGTGCTATAGAAATGCTAAATGCTGTCTTGCTTTGGTGGTTGTGTGTGTGTGTGTGTGTGTGTTGTTATTTTTATTCATTTTACGACTCTAGTTAGGTTTTGCATTGAGCGTGGACATGTTAATTTTTGAACACCGCTGAAAGCCGTACGATTGCAGCCATATAAAAACCTAATGAATGAATGAATAAAAATATAATAAATGAATGCACAGCTGTTAAAGATTCTACATTGTTTAAAAGTTAGTGGTTCATGACAAAAAAGGTTTATCATTTTCTTGGTTGTTGACTGCCTGCCTTTTTATCAATTGATTTGTTTTATTAATGATGAGATTCAGCTAGTCCTCAGTTCTGAGTAGACTCTGACCGTAGGATGTCTCTGTATTCTTTGTGTAAGTATATCCATTTCTATCACTTAGCGAATAGTAGGAGGGCAACTCTTCTCAAGCAAGGAATTGTGGGATATTGTTGGCCTTATGGGGTTCCAGGCGCAGAGTAATCCAAACAACGTGTAGGGCTCACAATATTTTATTGTAGCATAAGGCAATAATGGATATATAGTACATTACTGCAAAAGGAAAAACAACAACAAAGCATACGCAGAGTTTCATGTCCCATACAAAGGCCAGGCATAGTTACAGTTCAGGAACAGAGTACATGGCAACATGACAGATAGAAGTCAAGAAAAATAAGGAATACAGACCCATAGTTCATAGCTGAGATATACACTTGTTTCAGCATTCTAATTGGCTATATGTGGGTCAGGACATTTCCAAATTGACAATGCATTAAAGGTTGTACTTACTATAAATCGCCATGAGATGGCAGTGTTGCACATTGTCTTCCCTTCAGGACATCGTTCCCATGAGATAGGGTATTTTTGGGCCGATATCGCTACCTCACGTGATACATTGTTTTGGCTATAGAAGGTCGCACACCTGGTGTTTACTGGTGCAATGTTATGGGAACATTGTATGGAAAAATACTGTCTCCACAAAGCTAGTGAAGGAATCCATTCGCATGAATTCTACATAGAATAACCCTAACAGGAATAATCCTAATATTTGTGAGGGGATATCCTGTGTAGAATTTACCTAACTCAGTACTGAAGGGTAGACTTTTCTGATTTTTAGAGTGCAGTCAGCAACATCTAGCCCATAGCCTTGGAAAAAAGCAAAATATTGTCAGATCTGGTTTGTGGCAGATCATCACAAAATCTCGAGGCTCTAGAGCAGTGTTTCTCAACCTTGACAACTTGAAGATGTGTGGACTTCAACTCCCAGAATTCCCCAGCTGGAGTTCTCCCAGAATTCCCCAGATTCTATATGCATCAGGTAACTATGGCTTTCTTCAACAAACCACAATTTTAAAACATTTGGCTTGGGAAGATGGGTGGGTATAACAATAGAATCAGTGTAATGACCAAATCAAAGTTCCTCCTGGCTTCATAGGACTTCCTGGAATTGATGGCATCCCTGGAGATCCTGGCTTCCAGGGGCAAATTGGACCACAAGGTCCCAAAGGAAAGGCAGGCACACCTGGCCAGGTGGGAATCAGTGGCTTGCCAGGCAATCCAGGGATGGTATGAGACCCAGAAAATTATTTATTTATTTATTTATTATTTCTAACTTATATCACCGCCCATCTCCCCCCACAAGGGGACTCTTGTGGAAATCCAGGGAAATCCAGGAAATCCAGGGCTACCAGGATTTGAAGGACCACCCGGGAATCCGGGTCCAGCTGGGTTGCCTGGAATGCCAGGTTGCAGTGTTGGGGTTGTGTGATCCTGACAATCAGGGAGCAACTTTCTCTCCTTAGAGATGCATTGGGGTTATTTTTCTGGATATTTTTCCTCTGCAGCCTTTAGGTGCATCAAACCCATTTTTGACAACAGCCTTTCTTTTACTATGTTTTCCACCCACATGAAATATAGTCTAGTTCTGTTCTGTTTTTGGAGAGTTATTCTGCTGATCGACAAGCAGACAGTTGGAGAGGCTCCTGAGTTCCTTTACATAATTTTCTATGTTCTCTTGATTTGGAATGAATTAAAAAGGCATCTTACTTAAAAACCTGATGGATTGTTGGGGTTTGATAAACCCAGGAATTTACTTCTAGATATAAATTATACAGAGAGGGTTTCTAGGTAAAAGGTGAAATATTCTGCACAGTCACCCAATTAGCAGCCATTGTTGTAGGAATGATGTGTCATGTGTGACTCATTCAACAGGTGCTTAGAGTTAAGTTGGGTGTGGTAGTTAACAAGATTGACCTATAATGTGATAGGTCAGTTTGACTATAAATGCAGAGATATTCTGTATTCCATTTTATTCCCATTTTACCTCGTGAAAGCTGTATCGTTGATGGTGTATCATTTGTTACCTGTGGAAGTGATCTGTAAATACGTATGTATATAAAGTAAATAGGATATTTGATATAACTTCTGTTTGGAGTCTATTTACTGCATAGTACTTGGATCACTGGTGCCTAGGAGAGAGGCAGGCCGCTCCACATCCGCGCTCGCTCTGACATGGATAAACTTTTGGACTTAACTTATGACAATTGGTGTTTCATGGGGGATTGGAATCGGGTAATTTACCCCAGATTGGATAGACAGTCACAAAAAGAAGTGAAGCAAACACAGGGAAAATTGCCACAAACATTTTTCGACTTGAAAGAGATGTTGGATTTACAAGACATTTGGAGATGTATGAATGGGACTTCCAGAGAATTTACATATTATTCAGAGAGATTTAAATCACATTCTAGAATAGATATGATCTTGATATCTAAAAATTTGATGATGGATATTAACAAAGTTGATATATTACCTAAGACTTTATCAGATCATAATCTAGTAATGTTGACTCTTAAAGGGAAACGGAATGTATTTAGATGGAGATTGAATGAGTCGCTACTACGGAATAATGATGTAGTTGATGTATGCAACTTAATGATGTATGCAAATTAAGAGGATGTTTTCAATTTAATTTGAACAAAGGGACTAATATTCAAACTGTATGGGAAGCCAGTAAAGCATATATGAGGGGTTATTTTATTCAATACAATGCTCAAATGAGGAAGAAAAAACAAAAAAGAATTCAATTGATTTTAGATGAAATTAAAAGTAAAGAGTTAGATTTGAGAGATAAACCAATGGATGACACTTTGCTCACTCAAATTAAATTTCTACAAAAGCAAATATCAATGATATTAACTCAAGAGATAGAGACTCAAATGAAATTTACAAAACAAAAATATTTTGAATATGCAAATAAACCAGGTAGATGGCTGGCTTATAAATTGAGGAAACAAAGACAAAAGAATTTGATTACTAATATTCAACATGAAGGAAAAACTCTGGTGAATAATATGGACATTCAAAAAACCTTTCATGACTATTATTCTAAATTATATAAAAAACAAGATGTCAACTTGGATGAGATTGAAGAATATTTGAATAAACAAAAACTAACTGTTCTTAATGACCAACAAAGATTGATATTAAATAATGTTATAACAAAAGAAGAATTGATAAAAGCTTTTAAGAAAATTAGTAGTGGAAAAGCTCCTGGACCGGATGGACTGTCAGCAGCCTATTATAAATGTTTTGAAGAAGATTTATGTCTACCTTTGCAGAAGACTATGAATTCTATTTTGGAAACAGGAATTATGCCTGAAACTTGGAAAGATGCACATATAACATTGATACCCAAAGAACAACAGGATTTAACATTAACTAAAAATTACAGACCAATATCTTTATTGAATAATGACTATAAGATATTTACAACGATATTAGCAGAAAGAATGAAGAATATACTTAAGGACTTTATTCATCAAGACCAAGCTGGTTTTCTACCCAAGAGGCAAATTCGAGACAATGTCCGAAACATAGTAGACGTAATTGAATATTTGGATCAACACTATGATAAACAAGCTGCCTTGATATTTATTGATGCTGAAAAAGCCTTTGACAACTTAAATTGGCCTTTTATGTTCAAAGTATTGGAAAATATGAATTTTGGAGGAAATTTTATAAAATGGATTAAATCAATATATACTCCACAATTTGCCAAAATAATTGTTAATGGAGAATTTAGTAAGCCATGTGAAATACAAAAAGGCACTAGACAAGGTTGTCCATTATCTCCACTTTTGTTTATATTGGTATTAGAGGTTTTACTTAGAGATATTAGACAAGATGATGGCATCCATGGTATCAAAGTTAAAAAAGAAGTTTATAAACTAAGAGCCTTTGCTGACGACCTAGTCATTACCTTGGAGAATCCATTAGAAGGAATTGAAATATTAATACAGAAACTAAAAGACTTTGGGTCGTTAGCAGGGTTCAAAGTGAATTTACAGAAGACAAAAGTTTTGACCAAAAATATGGATTACCACCAACAAGAGAAATTGAAAGAAATAACAGGATATTCAATGAAAGAAAAAGTAAAATATTTGGGAGTATATTTAACAACTAAAAATGTTGTTTAAGAATAACTATATTCCACTTTGGATGGATATTAAAGAAGATTTGGAACATTAGGAAAAACTGCAATTATCATTATTAGGTAGAATTTCAGCAATCAAAATGAATGTTTTGCCAAGAATTTTATATCTTTTTCAAACACTACCTATATTGGCATCAGAAGAACCTTTTAAACAATGGCAGCGATATATTTCTAAGTTTATTTGGCAAGGGAAAAAACCAAGAGTAAAATATAAAGTCTTGCAAGACTCTAAAGAAAGAGGAGGACTAGGTCTGCCGGATTTGAAATTATATTATGCTGCTTGTTGCTTGGTTTGGATTAAAGAATGGATAGTTTTGAAAAATGAAAAATTATTGAATTTGGAAGGACATGAATTAAGATATGGATGGCATGGATATTTGTGGTACGATAAAGTTAAAGTTAATGTGGACTTTAAAAACCATTATATTAGAAGATCCTTGTTAAGAATCTGGAATAAATATAAATTAATCTTATGTTATAAAAGACCTTTATGGATTTCTACACAAGAAGCATTCTACAGAACAGAAGTAAGAAATAAAGATAAATGGTTAACCTACAAAGACTTTTTAAAGAAAGAACAAGGACAATATATAATTAAATCAATAGAAGAATTGGTATCAGAGGGATACAGCTTTCAATGGCTTTCATATATGCAGCTTGTAGAGAAATTTAAATTAGATAAGAAAGACTTTGAATTTGAACAAACCAAATCGGAATTTGAGTTACAACTATGTGAGACAGATGATCATCTAATTGCAAAAATGTATAAACTATTGTTAAAAGGTGAAATGGTAGAGGAACAAGTTAAAGATTGTATGATTAAATGGGCTAAAAATATTGGCCATAATACTCAAATGCAACAATGGGAAGATATGTGGACCAAAGGGCTAAAATTTACTTTGTGCTATAATTTAAAATAAAACTTTTATAAGATGATGTACAGATGGTATATGACCCCACAAAAACTTTCTAAAATGTATGGAAATGTTTCCAACTTATGTTGGAAATGTAAAAAAAAAAGGGGTCTTTTTACCATATGTGGTGGACATGTGAGATTGCAAAGAAATTTTGGACTCAAATACACTCATTGATGCAAAATATTTTACAAATTCGAGTTCCATTTAAACCGGAATTTTTTTTACTGGGAATAATTGATGGACAACCTGGGAAGCAATTTACAAGGATTATGCAATACATGATTACAGCAGCAAGACTTATTTTCGCACAAAATTGGAAAAACCAGATATTGCCTACGATACAAGATTGGATGTTAAAATTGATGGATATGGCAGAGAATGATAAATTGACATGTTTATTAAAAGAAAATCCAAATAATTATTTTCTTAAAGAGTGGAAACCATTAACTGACTATTTACAAGATGCGGGAGGGGCAAAGCTTATATGGGGATTTGAAGATAAATATATATATATATTTGATGTATATATATATATTGATGTAATAGACAAGAAATATTCTTTAATGTTTTATATAGACCTAGCATGTAAGATAAAAATTTTAAAATACCATGACCAGATACAAATCGGAAGTTGACCAAATTCTATGTTTCAGCTTTATCTTTTTTTTCTTTTTTACTTTACTACACTTTTTTTATCTTTTCTTCTTTCTTTATTTGTATTTCCATTTTCTTTTCTGTTTCAAACTTTTATCTATGTAAAATTAAAATCTAATAAAATTTGATTAAAAAAAAGGCATCATACTCCTTTCTTCAGTTCTGTCTAGTACAGGGCTTTTCAAAGTGCCGCCGCTGGCGACACATGAGCGGCGGCGGTGGCAGCAGCGCGGCGGCGGCGCGGGGGGGGGGCGTGCGGCGGTGTGCGTGTGCACGGTGGCGGCGGCAACGGCTGCCGCTGCCGCCGTGCACGCGCACACCGCCACTTCCGGGTGGTGTGGTGACACACCACGCTGTGTGTGGCGACACACTTTTGTGTCGCGACACACAGTTTGGAAAGCTCTGGTCTAGTATATTAGATATTCTTATAAGGTCATATATTTGTGATTAAATAGAAATTAAGAGAGCCAGTTTGGTGTAGTGGTTAAGGCATTAAGGCTAGAAACCGGGAGACACTGAGTTCTAGTCCTGCCTTAGGCACAAAGCCAACCCGGTGACCTTGGGCCAGTCACTCTCTCTCAGCCCTAGGAAGGAGGCAATGGCACGCCACTTATGAAAAAAACCTTGCCAAGAAAACTGCAGGGACTTGTCCAGGCAGTCGCCAGGAGTCAACACTATTGAAAGGATTAAAAAAAAGTAGAAATTATACAATGCATGGGTCAATATTTGATAAAGTAACGTGCAAAGTCTGTGGGTAACTAAGATTCCTTACAATGTTAGAGTAGGTTAATCTTAGTCCAATCCATATTTGGAATTGCTCAGCAATGAGTCATTATAGACTACTTAATCAAGTATCATGAGATCTTGGGTATGTACCTGTATTTCAAAAGCTTGGATGTCCATAATAAAATAATAGCAAGATGGATCATACCCAGTTGAAATCATATTTAGAATTCTTGGGTGAATATTTTTTTAAGCAAGCATAACATAGACATAATGCTTTGTGATAATGCTTTGTGATGATTCTAGTGAAAAAATAAAGTATTTAAATGTATTCCCATATGCTGTTGTTGTTTATTCGTTCAGTCGCTTCCGACTCTTCGTGACTTCATGGACCAGCCCACGCCAGAGCTTCCTGTCGGCTGTCGCCATCCCCAGCTCCCCCAAAGTCGAGTCCGTCACCTCCAGAATATCATCCATCCATCTTGCCCTTGGTCGGCCCCTCTTCCTTTTGCCTTCCACTTTCCCCAGCATCAGCATCTTCTCCAGGGTATCCTGTCTTCTCATTATGTGGCCAAAGTACTTCAGTTTTGCCTTTAATATCATTCCCTCAAGTGAGCAGTCTGGCTTTATTTCCTGGAGTATGGACTGGTTTGATCTTCTTGCAGTCCAAGGCACTCTCAGAATTTTCCTCCAACACCACAGTTCAAAAGCATTTATCTTCCTGATTACTGTCTGCAGTAATCTTTGCGCCTAGAAATACAAAGTCTGTCACTGCCTCCACTTATTCCCATAGGTTTATAGTTATTTTATTTTTTAATTATTATTATTTATTAAACTTATTAGACTGCTCACTACTGCGGCATCATTGTTTTCCATAAGACATAACATCAAAATTAAAATAATAGATATTAAAAGCAATTATGAAACAATTAAAATTACAATTGGCAATTAATTTTATAGGAATATAGTTATTTTATTTATAAAATATGCATTTGTGCCCTTCTATAAAATTGGAGTCAGAACCGCAACAAAAATCACACCATTATATAGAAGTGGTTTTATTGCTTTATTTTAAAAGTTTCATTATGTTTGATAATATTTACTGGAGACCCACAACAGTCACTAGGAGATATAAGCTATAAATGGTATTATTGCTCTGCCAGCTAAGTTGCATAAGACTTTAGAATAATGCATCATTTTCGATTCCAATATCAATATTATTAACTTTTTGAGAAGTCCTTAGGGATAGTTAATGTAACAACAAGATATATGCATTATATGTACATGTATTATGATTGTCTCCAGCAAAGGAGATCGTTACCTTGTCGTGGTGCTGGAGCTTGAGCACCTCAATGAAACCATGAGCTAAACCGTGAAGGGACACCCAAGACGGGAAGGTCGTGGCAGAGAGGTCAGACTAAATACGATCCCTGGGGAAGGTAATGGCAACCCACCCCAGTATTCTTGCCATGAAAACTAAATGGATCAGTACAACCAAAGATATGTCGGTATACCATCGGAAGATGGGACTCCCAGGTCGGAAGATGGTCAAAATGCTACTGGGGAGGAACAGAGGATACGTTCAACTAGCCCCAGATGTGATGACGCAGCTAGCTCAAAGCCGAAAGGACGGCTAGCGGCCGACGGTGCTGGTGGTGAACGACGAATCCGATGTTCTAAAGATCAACACACCATAGGAACCTGGAATGTAAGATCTATGAGCCAGGGCAAATTGGATGTGGTTATTGGTGAGATGTCAAGATTAAATATAGACATTTTAGGTGTCAGTGAACTGAAATGGACTGGAATGGGCCACTTCACATCAGATGACCACCAGATCTACTACTGTGGACAAGAGGACCACAGAAGAAATGGAGTAGCCTTCATAATTAATAATAAAGTGGCTAAAGCAGTGCTTGGATACAATCCAAAAAACGATAGAATGATCTCAATTCGAATTCAGGGGAAGCCATTTAACATCACAGTGATCCAAATATACGCCCCAACCACAGATGCTGAAGAAGCAGAAGTAGATCAGTTCTATGAGGATCTGCAGCACCTACTAGATAATACACCAAAAAGAGATGTTATTTTCATTACAGGAGACTGGAATGCTAAGGTGGGTAGTCAGACGACACCTGGAATTACAGGCAAGCATGGTCTGGGAGAACAAAATGAAGCAGGACATAGGCTGATAGAATTTTGCCAAGACAACTCACTGTGCATAACAAACACTCTCTTCCAACAACCTAAAAGACGACTTTATACATGGACTTCACCAGCTGGTCGACATCGAAATCAGATTGACTACATCCTTTGCAGCCAAAGGTGGCGGACATCTATACAGTCGGTAAAAACAAGACCTGGAGCTGACTGTAGTTCAGATCACGAACTTCTTATTGCAAAATTTAGAATCAGACTAAAGAGAATAGGGAAGACCCACAGATCAGTTAGATATGAGCTCACTAATATTCCTAAGGAATATGCAGTGGAGGTGAAGAATAGATTTAAGGGACTAGATTTAGTAGATAGGGTCCCAGAAGAACTATGGACAGAAGTTCGCAACATTGTTCAGGAGGCGGCAACAAAAAACGTCCGAAAGAAAAAGAAAACCAAGAAGGCAAGATGGCTGTCTGCTGAAACACTGGAAGTAGCCCAAGAAAGAAGGAAAACAAAAGGAAACAGTGATAGGGGGAGATATGCCCAATTCAATGCAAAATTCCAGAGGTTAGCCAGAAGAGATAAGGAATTATTTTTAAACAAGCAATGTGCGGAAGTGGAAGAAGACAATAGAATAGGAAGGACAAGAGACCTCTTCCAGAAAATTAGAAACATCGGAGGTAAATTCCAGGCAAAAATGGGTATGATCAAAAACAAAGATGGTAAGGACCTAACAGAAGCAGAAGAGATCAAGAAAAGGTGGCAAGAATATACGGAAGATCTGTATAGGAAGGATAATAATATTGGAGATAGCTTTGACGGTGTGGTCAGTGAGTTAGAGCCAGACATCCTGAAGAGTGAGGTTGAATGGGCCTTAAGAAGCATTGCTAATAACAAGGCAGCAGGAGACGATGGTATCCCAGCTGAACTGTTTAAAATCTTGCAAGATGATGCTGTCAAGGTGATGCATGCCATATGCCAGCAAATTTGGAAAACACAAGAATGGCCATCAGATTGGAAAAAATCAACTTATATCCCCATACCAAAAAAGGGAAGCACTAAAGAATGTTCAAACTATCGAACAGTGGCACTTATTTCACATGCCAGTAAGGTAATGCTCAAGATCTTGCAAGGTAGACTCCAGCAATTCATGGAGCGAGAATTGCCAGATGTACAAGCTGGGTTTAGAAAAGGCAGAGGAACTAGAGACCAAATTGCCAATATCCGCTGGATAATGGAGAAAGCCAGGGAATTTCAGAAAAACATCTATTTCTGTTTTATTGACTATTCTAAAGCCTTTGACTGTGTGGATCATAACAAATTGTGGCAAGTTCTTGGTGGTATGGGGATACCAAGTCATCTTGTCTGCCTCCTGAGGAATCTGTATAACGACCAAGTAGCAACGGTAAGAACAGAGCACGGAACAACGGACTGGTTTAAGATTGGGAAAGGAGTACGGCAGGGTTGTATTCTCTCACCCTACCTATTCAACCTGTACGCAGAACACATCATGCGACATGCTGGGCTTGAGGAATCCAAGGCTGGAGTTAAAATCGCTGGAAGAAACATTAACAATCTCAGATATGCAGATGATACCACTTTGATGGCTGAAAGCGAGGAGGAGTTGAGGAGCCTTATGACGAAGGTGAAAGAAGAAAGTGCAAAAGCTGGGTTGCAGTTAAACCTCAAAAAAACCAAGATTATGGCAACCAGCTTGATTGATGACTGGCAAATAGAGGGAGAAAAAGTGGAGGCAGTGACAGACTTTGTATTTCTAGGCGCAAAGATTACTGCAGACGCTGACTGCAGCCAGGAAATCAGAAGACGTCTACTTCTTGGGAGGAGAGCAATGGCAAATCTTGATAAAATAGTTAAGAGCAGAGACATCACACTGACAACAAAGGTCCGCATAGTTAAAGCAATGGTATTCCCTGTAGTAACCTATGGCTGCGAGAGCTGGACCATAAGGAAGGCTGAGCGAAGGAAGATAGATGCTTTTGAACTGTGGTGTTGGAGGAAAATTCTGAGAGTGCCTTGGACTGCAAGAAGATCAAACCAGTCCATACTCCAGGAAATCAAGCCAGACTGCTCACTTGAGGGAATGATATTAAAGGCAAAACTGAAGTACTTTGGCCACATAATGAGAAGACAGGATACCCTGGAGAAGAAGCTGATGCTAGGGAAAGTGGAAGGCAAAAGGAAGAGGGGCCGACCAAGGGCAAGATGGATGGATGGTATTCTGGAGGTGACAGACTCAACCATTGGGGAGCTGGGAAAGGTGACGGCCGACAGAAAGCTCTGGCGTGGACTGGTCCATGAAGTCACGAAGAGTCGGAAACGACTGAACGAATAAACAACAAATTATGATTGTGCAGTGCTTTGGATTCAGTTACGAACAGTGGCTTGGGGTGCATAAGGAATGAATAGAACACTTCTCAACTCTTTAAAGCAGCTATCACTCTTTCTCTTTCTCTCTCTGCCACGCACACACACATACTGTATGTGCATCTCCTTTTGCATAAGGAATACAAATCTCTTTATGCACACATCAGGAAAACCTGCTGTGTGATCCTGGGAGAAGGCATGACCCCTTTAAAGGATTGTAGACAGCTAGTAAATTTCCACCCCCACCCTGTATACACCAAAGCATCTTTCTGGAATGAACTGAAAAGCATTGTCTAACCTTTAGGTACATATTAGATTGTAAGTAAAGCGTCATATTATTTAAACACGCACTCTTTAGGCATTCTTCAAATACAGTGCTGTGTTTCTAATTCCTACTGAAAATCTACCGTCCCTCAAACTCAACCCTGAAGAAGCAATATTAATTCCACACCCCACACATTCCTTTGCTTGTGATGGTTGGCTTGCTCTGTGCTGGAATGATGGCCTGCCTTACAAGGCAAATTTCATCTCTCCTGTTCGACTGTTTACGTGCAAAGGATGTCCAACTTGAGAAATGAGCAAACCAGCATTCTAGGTATGTTGGAAATCTAGGTAGGTTGAACAAAAGGTACACCTTGTGTGCTTTGTTTGGGAGGAAAAGCACACCAAGTTGATTTTTTTTGCTGCCATAGTCTGAACATGTACAGGTAGTCTTCGCTTAACGACCATTTGTTTAGTGACAGTTCTGAAAAACCAACTTGCAACCGGTCCTCACACTTATGACCATTGCAGCGTCCCCATGGTCACGTGATCACGATTGGGGCACTTGGCAACCGGTTTGCATTTATGACCGTTGCAGCGTCCTGTGGTCACGTGATCGCCATTTTAGACCCTCCTGGCTGGCTTCTGGCAAGCAAAATCAATAGGTAACCACGTGATTCGCTTAACAAGCACATGGTTCGCTTAACACCTGTGATTATTCGTTTAACGACCACTGCAAAAAAGGTTGTAAAATTGGGTTGGATTCGCTTAATGACTGCTTCATTTAGCATCTGAAATTCCAGTCCCAATTGTGGTCGTTAAGCGAGGACTACCTGTACTAAATTTTGCATTCTGGTTTGTAAAAAAAAAAGTTTTAGAATTTAAAAAATGTTTTGAAACCTCACAATCTTTTATTCTCCCAAGCACACTCATGTACATACCTTTTTGCATCCATCTGCCCAGGCATATGCACAAAAACCTGCATGAGAAGATCACATGCTCGCATAAGATTGTTTTAAACCAAGGAAGAACTGATTTTTTCCCCCATCAAGGCAACATTCCAGCAGAAGTAATTTATTGTGCAATGTATTGTATGCCAATAAGGGTGGGGTTGAAGGAAGCAAAGGATAAGACAAGGAGCCAAAAGTGGATTGGGCTATCAGACACTTTCACACATGTGTGCAACACACAACTTTTCTCTTTCTTATTCTCCTTATTCTCTCTTCTTCCTCATGTAGTGGGCTGCTATGGAAGGGGGAAACTACTTTTGTCTGAGGTCTCTCTAACTTCTGTGGTCTAAAATAGATTGTCCATCCTATTTTAAGCATTAGTTTCTAAGTACTTCCTGTGCATAAAGAATGAAGAACCCAGTGCCTGCACATTCAATTAAACACATGAAGAGCCCCTTATGTATAAACATAGAATATGTATACATACTTCTGAACTACTGGAATTCCAATGGCACAGGATTTCTAATCATTGGAAACTCTCTTGTGAGTGTTTATCTATGAACATATAGAAAAACCCATCCATGCATACAACAAACAGGTCGATGGTTAGGATATGGCAAAGTGACAAATTCATCTTTTTCCTCTCTCTTTCTTATCCCTCTGATCAAAGGATGTGCAAATGGCTGGAATGCCTAGATAAGCAACAAAAGCTACAGTATATTCAACTAAGGCTTGCACACTATTATTTTTTGGTGCCCAGCTAGGACCTTACACTTCCTTTACTCCTCTTGAAAGGATCCAATCTAAATTCCTAAGGGCTATGTTCCAGATAGCCCCTTGCATTCCAGATGTAATATTAAGGAGGGAGGCATGGCTGTCTAAAGTCAAAACAGGTGCATGGACCTGTATCATGGCACACTGGCTGAAGTTACTGTTCTTTCCCACAGGCTTGAGTTCTTTCCTTATTGAGGACAATTACAAATCAGTACGGTTCAGGACAATCTCACAAAAACTTCAACATCTCAGCTTTTCCAGGCAGGCATTCCTAATGATGGGTTGTGAGTGTGCACTCAGCGCATTAAGACAACGTATCAAAGACCTGGAAGCCCAACAGGACCAGCTCTACCTATGAATGTTTTTTCTGAGCAGCCAAGCCCCTTTTTACAAATCAGAGAGATACTTACACCACATAACTGTTTCCAAATTCCAAAGAGCACTAACTTTAGCACGCTTCAACACTTTCCCCACAGCAGGTTTTGGAGGGCTGACCCAAAAATTCCCTATGAGCTGAGACTGTGCCCCTGTGGACAAGAAGCTGTTGAAACTACAGCTCATGTCCTGTTATACTATCCCCTCTCAAGGACCCGCCTTATAACTCCTGGTAAAATGCCCAGGAAATTCTGACCTTTTTAATGTACAGTTGTTATCAGATAGGTATGATTCAGTCTCCTTGAACATAGCTAAATTTTGTTATACTGCCTGTAAAATTAGGCAGACTTTGGTTATCCACTGACAAACCCACCACCAAGTGTAATATTTTATCTTGTTTTATTTTTACTTTATTTTTATTTTTAATGTGCTTTTGTTTCCAATTCTGGCCAGTGACCATAATAAAAATATTCACTCATTCATACTAAATGTGGCAAACTTCACGTCTGAGGATTGATTCCTCCTCCACTATGATTCTGCCTGCCATGGCCAGGGCTGCATTGGATGCCATTACCTGCTCCTTCTCCAAGGAGGATATGGCTAAAGAAGACAACACAGCTCTGTGCTGCCATCAAGTAGTCATCTGGATTTTTGCAGCCTGGATCTGATAAGCCTAGTTGACAAGGTCCGAGAGAGTGCAGTCTGGAGCAACCCAAAGCTCTGCATCTTTCATGAACCCATCAGCTCAAACCTCCAATAATGAGCCTCAGCCTAGGTTCCTCTGCCGTGAAGAGCAAAGGTTGGAGTGGGATAGAAATCAAGGTGAGGGCACAAGGAACTTGGGAGAAAGATCTGCATTTGCCCAACGGGGGCCAGGTTAGACGAGCAGGGCCTTGCAGAGGCAGCAAGGAAGGCTGAGCTGGATGACCTTGGGCCAGTCACTCTCTCTCAAGCCCTAGGAAGGAGGCATTGGCAAACCTTCTGAAAAACCTTGCCAAGAAAACTGCAGAGACTAGTCCAGGCAATCTCCAGGACTAGTCAAAAGCTGACTCAAAGACACACACACACACAAAACGGAGTTCAGTATTATACTTCCTGGTTGTTTGGCTTACAGATTGCGAGTTACCCCTGTGACAATAAGTTGTATACTTAGAAGCTGTGGGATATAGCCCAGCTATAATTATAGGGCTGTGCAGAGCTTTCTAAGAGACTTTGCTTTTGAATGAAGCATCTCAAAGAGAAGTCCTGCTGTTTTGCTTTGCTGGACAAAAGTGATTTTGGTGCATGCACAACACAGACATTTTCTTGCAGGTTGAGGCAACTGATACAGTATTGGCTTCATAGCACAAAATATGCCATCACAATGGATCGTGTTGCCTTTGCAACACAAACCACCTAATCAGGGCAAACCGTGTCTGCTTCCTACATGCCAGTGAAATAGGATGTCAGCACTCATGTGAAAGGCACATGGTTTGGTTGGTTGGTTGGTTGATTATTTATTAACTTGGTTTGTAAGGCTGCCCAACTCAAATAATGTAACTCTTGGCAGGATACAACAACAAAAATAAATAATAAACCACCCCACCCCACATAAAACATATATAATATATAAATATAAAATCCAAAGTACTAAAGTGGTGATCAAGCACCATAACAAAACAACCAAAAGGGGACCTCCCTCAATCGCTTGGGGGAAAAGCCAGGTCTTAAGGGCTTCCTAAAAGCAAGTGTGAGGATCGTAGCCCTAACAACCTTGTTTCAAAAATCCACAGTACAAGCCATAAGGATATATGAAGATGTTACTAGAAGACAAGGGTAATAGACTAGTCCAAGGTTTAAGCTGTGAATGCCTGCCTGGCGGGAAATGGTTCACTGTCTGTCCTTTCGCTCCTCCTCTCTCTCGCCCATATCTCATTGCTTTGGAGACCCGGCACCTTTGCCCCATTCCGGCCATGGGATTCCCAGGCAGCTCTGCAAAACATATTACTATCTCTGCAAAGCAAAGCATACTGGTCATTTGCATTCTACTACATTAGCTATCATTAGCTATAAGGGGCGTGGTGGGTCAGCGGGTAAGATGCCAGGCTTGTCGAGTTTGAATTTGAAAGCATGCAAATGCAAGTAGATAAATAGGTACCACTTCGGTGGGTAGGTAACAGCGTTCCACATATGTCATGCTGGCCACATGACCGTGGAAGCGTCTTCAGACAACGCTGGCTCTTCAGCTAACAAACGGAGATGAGCACCAGCCCCTAGAGTCGGACACGACTGCACAAATGTGTGGGGGGAACCTTTACCTTTTTACATTAGCTATCAGGTTACAGCCTCCCCCCCCCCCACTACCAAACTCAAGTCAGAGGGATGACTCCAGCTCTGACAGCAAGCGGAGTTGGGCCTCTTGTATATCGGGGAGAGCGGGGAGATCATTCCAGGGAACAGGGGCACCCACGGAAAAGGTACCTATAATACATATATTTTGTTAAGTGTACTATTCTTAAGGATTTCTTCTCAAAAAATTAATAATATTGATCTAGGATACATTATTCTAAAGTCTTTTGCAACTTAGCTGGCAGAGCAATATTACCATTTATAGCTTATATCTCTTAGGGATTGTTGTTGGTCTCCAGTAAACATACTACAGTATCAAACATAATGACGTTTTGTAAATTAAGCATTTGAACCAAGATCAAACTGACTTCAGCCTTTTGACTCGTCGTTTTGAATTTCTGATCCCAGACTTCTATGATGAAGTTGTTCTGTGAAGGCTTCTCTCCAAATTATTTGAAAAGCATCAAAAGTAAATTGTATTCTATTTTTAGCCATTTTTTCTCTTGTATTTCTTGCTCTGAGGTTTGGAAGCCACTTTTGGAATAGGTTGGAAGTATAATTTTGACTCCTCATGATAAACTTATGCTTTGGGACAATTCCAGTCAGAAAATAACAGGTACATTTTAAATGGGAATTACAGGCAATTGGGGGTATTTGTACTTTAGATCAGTTTAATGCCAAGCATTTAAATCATTTTAGTTATTACAAGATGTATTTAGATTGCCTGAAATTGCAAAATGGAAGAATACTCAGTTAAAATCTCTTGATTTCACAATTTGGTCCAGATGCTTGGACAGTATCTAACGTTCTAGAATTACTGTACAATCAATATTGGAACATATTTTAAATGATTCCTCTAAGTCTATACTATTTTTAATAAACAATAAAAGAGTATCACTAATGTGGATGTTTGTTATTTACAAGAACTCTGGGGGAAAAAGAGTTGAAATAACCTAGATATACAAAAGAAATGCTAATAGTCTTAATATTAATTATGTTTCTTATGATCTTAAGATAAGAATAATTCAACAAAAGACTATTTTTCATGATGATGGAATATTCCAGAGACATTTAAAAATGGTCTGGCTGTCAAATTCTTTTTGTTGGAAATGACAGATGGGTAAGGGGAAACTTACTCATTTGATATAGGCTAGTATTGTCCATTTGATTTGATACTCATAAATTTGATAATATGATCTTACAAACATCAATGCATTTTAAAGATGTGAAACAAAGACACTTTACAGTGTTGGAAAGATAGTGTGACTCCAGATTTACAATCTTGGAACACAGAAGTATGCTTGTTTTTCATTTATGAGTTGTCTCATTACTGGCATAACAGAAAACTGATTACTATTTCATGTAGTCAAGGTTTAATGGTCTGTTTACAAACTAGGCTGAATGATTCCTTGTAGTCAACGTAATATATTTTTGTTATTTATTTTTTTCCAATTCCTTTTGTGTTTCCTTTTCCTTCTCTTTCTTTTTGTGTACTATATCAGTAAAAAGGAAAAAGAAAGGCCTCCTACTTGTCTTGAAGTTTGTTTGTTGTCAATTACTCAGGGTTTTGGCTCTTGATAGTTACATCTTAACTAGTTAATTTGGTGTTTCCTTTTATTTTTAAAGCAATGTTTCTGTGCTTGGTTTCTTATTAGAACCTGGAGCTGATTTCATGTATGTAGTAAGTTTAAAGAAAGTGAAATGTAGTCTTTGTCCTGGTTCTACTTACATTTTGATGTGTCGTCTGCCCCCAATACATCACTCAAAAGCCAAGAGGAAGCCTTGGTTTGAGTTAATTTCTTTTTCCTAGTTGAATGTTGGTCTTACACATATGCTGGCATCAGGAGCAAATACATGCTTGGTGGCTGAAAACCTAAAATACTGACAGTAAACATAAGTAGACAACACAAGGTGTCTTGGGATAATTTTTTCTTCATAGGGCTGGCCATGCAGTGTCCAGTTGGTCACAGGTGTGTTGCTACTGAAGGAGTGGCTTGCTTGATTGTTAGAGAAAAGCTTTGTTTTCTTCATCCTTCTCCAAGATCCCATCTGGACCATTTCTTGTTACAGAAGAGTACTTAAGTGCATTCCAGAAGAGAATCAGAATGTTCTAGTGTTCTGTGGAACATGCTGTTCCTGGAATGGGGAATTTTGCACACAACTACTAGTTAGATAGTTGGGTGCTACTGAGCGAGGTTCTCCAAATGCCATCTTGACTTGTCTTCAGTAATAAGTCAAAGTTCTACTAAGGGTGTTCCAATAATCTCTGATCCTGTCTATCCACCTTCCCAATAGTCTACTTCCCTCAACCTTGTCAAGTACAAACTCTGTCTGTCTGTCTGTCTGTCTGTCTGTCTGTCTGTCTCTCTGTCTGTCTGTCTGTCTATCTATCTATCTATCTATCTATCTATCTATCTATCTATCTATCTATCTATCATCTCTTGCACTGTGTGCCCTAGCTTTACCAGGACATCTCATTTTGTTCTACAATTAACTTATTAACATTTAGGTTAGTTTACTTAATAATGGGAAACAACTGGTAAATTAAACTAGTAATGCAGTCCAAATTACTAAATAATCCTCTGGACCGAACTCCCAGTGATGAATTGCTTTTTTGAATATAGAAAGAGAGGTGATTTATTCAGACCATGGTATACCGGATGGAGAATATGTGCCCTTCCATGGAGCATAATCTTTTGGGGGTCTTGAAAGTACATAGTATCCATTGCTCCTGTCCTGCTGCTTATATATTGCTGGCATGTACTTTAAAAGAATATAAGTATCTGCACAAACCAATAGATTTTTCCAAAGCACAATTATTTCATCAGGTAACTTTTCTCAAAAGAAAGTGATATCCTGTGAACCAGTGCTGCATGTTGAGTATCAGATCTCTATCACTCTTCTCTTCAAAAATTGCAGATATCCAGTAAAGTCAAAATATTTTTGTTCCATTACATATAATTTTAAAACTATAAAATGTATTCTATTCTGTCAATTACACATACAGTAGAGAGAGAGAGCTTTTATTTATTTGTTTGTTTGTTTGTTTGTTTATCAAATTTGTAAAGCCACCCATCTCACAGAAAACTGACTCTGGGCGGCCTACAACACTTAATTAAAAAACCAATAAATGTATATAAAACATTCATTATTAAAAACTATAAAAGACACAAAAACAGGAGAGGATGATCTTAGCTGCAGTATGGGAGCCATCGCAGGATCTCTCCGGTCTCTTGGGACCCCTAGGCCCGAAGGCAAAGCCAGTTTTTGAGAGACCTAAGAGAGATGGGGCTAACCTCACTTCAGGGGGGAGAAGATTCCATAAGGCGGGCACCAGGGCAGAGAAGGCCTGCCTCCTGGGACCCACCAAGTGTAATTCCCTGACAGACGGGACCTGCAGCATGCCTTCTCTGCCAGATCTGGTGTAGCCTTTGCTGCTAATGCAAGGTATTTATTGCAGTTGTAAATCTTGAACTGAAGTAACACAAAGCACATTGCAGTCTTAAGACTTCCTCCATAGAAAGCATATGCAGAACTGCTTACTCTTCTAAAAGTGTCTGTGAAGACAAATCACAGGTTCAGAGGTCTGATAGGCACTGTGCAGTACATAAGCCAGTCAGATGATCTAACATAATGTATAGACATTATTTCAGGAAGGATAGTGTGTGTATGTGTGTGGAACATTATTTGCTCCAAGTCAATCAAGCCATTGTCCACTTTTAATAGCTCTGACTTCCAGCTTGACTAATTTTCTGAGTCATACCTTTCTTTCAAATACATAGCTTGAGTTTCTTTGCTCTACTTTTGGTAATTTGCAATGTATTGTTAGGCTCGATGGGGCGCGATGGCTCATTGGTTAAGATGCCAGGCTTGTCGATCGGAAGGTCGGCGGTTCAAGACCCGAGTGCTGCATGACGGAGTGAGCTCCCGCACTCGCCCCAGCTCTTGCCAACCTAGCAATTCGAAAGCATGCAAATGCAAGTAAATGAATAGGTACCACTTCGGGGGGATGGTAACAGCGTTCTGCGCGCATCATGCCGGCCACATGATCGCGGAAGTGTCTTCGGACAGCTCTGGCTCTTCGGCTAAGAAACAGAGATGAGCACTGCCTCCTAGAGTCAGACACGACTGTGCAGGGAAAAACCTTTACTTTTACTATTGTTGGG
This sequence comes from Charina bottae, assembly GCA_023362775.1. NCBI lineage: Eukaryota > Metazoa > Chordata > Lepidosauria > Squamata > Charinaidae > Charina > Charina bottae. The sequence goes on along the minus strand of JALMGJ010000053.1, from coordinate 2,246,308 downwards.
CTCAGGATGTTGCCTAACTCAAGGTTGGGGGAGCTGACTCGGATTGCAGCTGCATTTCCTCAAGTGCCTTTTCCACTGTAGAGGAGTATGGAGATAACCTTGAAAAGGAATTCAGCAGCTGTTACCTAAACACCAGTTTAAGCCCAAAAGGCTGGATTGAGTGAGAAAGAAACTCAAGATTGTCCTGCCTTGATTCTCTTTGGTATAAGATGGTAGGGAGAGAATCTCTATCAGCCTTTTAAGATTCTATTATTAGTTTATTAAACTGTTAAATTATTTTAACAGTAAAGTAGAGTGCCAGTAGTTCTTGTGTCTGTTTCATGACCAGCTTCACCTTGAAGGGTTGATATTCACCAATGCACTTTCAGTTAATTCCTGTGGTGCAGGCTGAGACTCAGTCCAGGCAAGCTTTAGTGAGACTGATCCTTAACAAAATATGGCATCCAGATGCTGAAATGATCTACCATTGACATTCACGTACCAGGCACTCCATGACTTGATTCCACGTTCCCCTATAGAATTAGTATGAATATTTTGTATCTTGGTATTTTTTATGGTTTATAACGTAAGCTGCCTGTAATCTGTGGAGTAGGCAGCATACAAATGTAAGTATAAATATAGTTATATTTTAAATATATTTGCAAGATTCTGTTACTATAGCCAATATTCATAAAAGTAGTTTTAGCCTTCTTGTGGAGTTGATTTCTTGGTTTGGTCTACATCAGGGGTGTCCAACCTTTTGGCTTCCCTGGGCCACATTGAGTGAAGAGGAATTATCTTGGGCCACACATAAAATATATAATATAGTTAATGTATATAAGTAATAAAACTTCATTTATTTTTTTATATTTTTTATTATAAAAGTTTAACAAAAAGGGCAACATAAAACTAGTGGGATATTTGACTGTTTTTATGAAACTAATGCATTAATGTCTGGTTCGATGAAAGTGGTTGCAATTCTCAGTGAGTTCTCAAGGTGCTCATCAGAATTTTTAATTCTAATTTTACTCTTTGTGTGCTTCATCCTTGAAAATAGTTGCTCACAAATGTACGTGCTGCCAAAAAGTGATGTCATGAATAAGGCGTGATTCTGAAGTGAGGGATATTTTTCTCTGGGAAGATAGGTCTTATAAAAGTCCAGTAGAGAGACATGATCAAATTTTTCTTTGAGTTGAATGTCTGATTGCAACTCTATGCATTCCATTTGAAAATTTGGAGGTAATGTAGTTATGTTGACTGAAAATGGAGTTGAAAATATACCAAAATATTGATGATTTTTCTGGAAATCTTGAAACCTGTTCTCAAATTCCTGTATCAAACTGAAAAGCAAGTCTGCATGTTTCTCGCTGTTCACAGGACTGTGTTTAGCCAATGTATTAAAATGTATAAAATTATTTTCCATAACTTGAGCTTGCCATACTTTAAGTTTCATTTCAAATGCTGTTATGGTTTGAAACATTGCAGTGATAAGTTGGTTTTCACCTTGAAGACGCATGTTTAACTCATTTAAATGAGCGGTCACATCCACCAAAAATGCTAAATCTGTGAGCCATTTTTCATGTTCAAGTTCTGGCACAAATTTTATTTTTGATTCCATAAACGACTTGATTTCATTTCGCAAATCATACAATCTTTTCAGCATTTTACCCCGACTTAGCCACCGTACTTCAGAAAAGTAAAAGACGTCCCCATAATCAGCATCCATACTTTTAAGGAACTCCTGGAATTGGTGATGATTCAGTCCCTTGGCCCTTATGAAATTCACTGCTTTGATGACAATTTGCATGACATTATCCATTTTTAAAAGTTTCGCGCATAAATTTTCTTGATGTAGAATGCAGTGATACTTCATCAAACGTGAGTTGCCGGCGGCACTTGCATCGTCTTCTATCAATTTTGTGAGTCCCTCACTTTTACCAACCATCGCCGGGGCGCCATCAGTAGATATACCAGATATGTTGACAGTGGTTAAAGAAAATCGCTTTAATGTCATTTTTACTGCTTCGTACAAATCAAGAGATTTACTTGTGTCTTTTAATGGCACCAAAGAAGCCATTTCTTCAGTGACATTATATTTGTTATCAATGCCTCTAATAAAAATGGCAAGTTGAGCTGTATCTGTAGCATCAGTACTTTCATCCATCGCCAAACCATAAAATTTGAAATTAGCAGCTTTACTCTTCAAACCTCTTTCGATAGATTTTCCTATTTCTTCAATTCTCCTGGCTATAGTCTGGCGAGACAAACTGATTTGACGCTTTCCATACATTGCTTAATAAACTCACCATCGGTAAATGGTTTTGAATTTTTTGCAATTAGATTTGCTACCAAATAACTAGCTTTTATAATAGAGTCCTTTTGAGTTGTGACTAACTCATCTGTCCATTTTTCATTGAATACTCTTCCTTCATCCGCGATTTTTCTTTTTTTTTCTTTTCTTTTTTGGGTTCTGTTTTCTGTTGAAATGATGTTGAAGCCATGCTGGAATAAATTTATTTAGGAATAAATATAAATAATAAATAAATATATTTTAAAGAAATAACACAACAAGACCATTGTAAATTGTTAGGTAGGCAAATAAAGCAAAGTTTAATAATCAAATAAGAGTGTAAAATGGGTGAACTTAGGGCCCCCAACACAACATGCATGACTGCATTCTGGACCAGTTGTAACTTGTGGGTGGTCATTAAGGGCAGCCCCATGTAGAGCATATTGCAGTAATCCAAACAAGTTGTAGCTGAAACACCATCATCTAAGCAAAAAAGTGTTGGAGTAAATTTATATTTCACTGCTGCCATGGTAGATCTCAAAAAACTTCAGCTGCTCTCAGATAAATGTTTATTGTGTAACTGTCCTTCTTCAACATCAGACCCATAGTATTGACATCATTGGGTCCCATTGTTTTCTAGCACCAAACGAGATGTCAGGGACATAGAGGAGCTAAATTTGTCAAGTGCAATGTGGCTTAGTTCCCCATTTTTCTACTTTTGATATGCACTTTCACACTTTCTCCCCGAAGGAGACCTCCAGCGCCGTGTCTCCCAAACCCCTCCTTTGGGAGGAGAGGGCTGGGCAGGCAGCCCCCTGCCCTGGCTTCCCGGTGCAGAGATTTATAGGCTAAGCCTCGCCAGCCCTTCCAGGAAAAGAAAGCAGCCCACCTCGTGCTTCTTGCCCATTGCTGCAAACGCCTGATGGCATGCTCGCCCCAGCGGCAATCCGGGGCTGGCCAATTGGTGACTCGCTTCTCCACCTTGTGGCTTGTAGTGCACCCGCCGCCCTTCCCAGGCCTCCTCTTTCTTCAACGCCCAAATCTGCCCTCTGCCGCGCATGCCCTACCCCACACCTTCCCTTGGCTGCTGCCACCTGCCTGGCCGATCGCAAGGTACGAGTCACGAAAAAAATGGCAAAATAATGTTTTGGGACCACATTACTAGCTGTTCAGGGCTGCATGCGGCCCGTGGGCCACGGGTTGGACACCCCTGGTCTACAGAGTGGGTCTGACATCAATCCTACAATCACTTGCTCATACCTTCTTCTTCTTTGGATTTATGCCATGTTTTGTCCCCTGTCACTTTGGTAAGAGATCTGGCCTATCTCTGTCAAGGTCATCTTCCATATGCTCTTCAATAACCCTGTGTTAACCACCCAGAGTCACTGATGGGCAGCCCTATGAATCTAATTGATTGATTGATTCATTAAATATTGTTTTATATAAATTGCATTCTTTGATTCATTTGCACATCCTGAAATATAAATATCTCTGATGCAGGCTTTTAAAACAGAAATTCTATCATGTAATCTCTTTTTAGAATGTAACTCTCACTATTTGTATGCAATAGTGGACCTTATCTTTAGGTGAACACCTGTGCCACTTTTAAGTTTAGGGACAGTAGAATACCCAAATTTAGCCCCAATGTAATCCATGGCAGAATTATTTTATACAGCTAGATTGAACTCATAGAATTAAATGATACACAATACAATGTTGATCTGCACTGTATCCCAGTATAACAGTATATTAAAGCAGGTTTATGCTTTATAAAGACATAATATGCAATTATTTTTGGAGGACAGCTAGAATATTAAGCTGCATATGATGTGGAAGATCTGTAATTTGATTTCTCTTAATTTTTTAAATTAAAAGCAGTTGGGTGCCCCCTCTCCTTTAGATCAGAATTATGTCACTGAGATTTGGGGGTGGGGGTTAAATATTTTTCTGACTTAAAAATAACTTCCTTCCCTCAAAGCTGATGTTGTAGAAGATGAAGGGAGACAGAAGCATTCAGTATGCAAATCATAGGAAACTTCACTACTGTAAACTTAATAAGTCTTTATGCAAACAAATATAATTCTGTGTGTTTGTGCTTTTTATATCAGAAGGAAGGTTTTAATTTCTGTCTATGGACTATTGGCCCTTCCCAGAACTTTAGCATTATAGACTGAGGACAAATAAACATTGTAATTATGCCAGAATTAGCAAAACGTTTGGTTTAGTATATTCCTAGAAATATACGAAACACATGTTTGCTTCCATTTATTTATTTAAATAAACTGAGATATAAATATATTATCGCAAAGTTCAGTTTTTGAATAACATGTGGGATTAAAAATAATATGTGCTGGAGAAATCCTTTGATAAATTGAATGTGGAACATGAAATGACATAGAACAGTAGCAATGTTAGCATTTAGTGGGTAAAATTCCATGGGTGGTTCATCTCACACTCTGCAAGAATTGTGTATAATAAAAAAAATGTAGTCTCTGTAAATGAGCATGAAACAAGAATATTAGTTAACATTACCGGTTGATGGGCTGATGAGGAGGCAATATCAGGAAATGCTGTGGATTGACAAATTTTCCCAGCAGGCAATTTTGTTGAGTTCCAAAACATGTTCTTGAAAGTTGTGCCTATCAACCCCCTAACTTAACTCAAAGGGAGGGGAATGTCTTTGAGAGGAAATATTTATTTATTTATTTATCATACTTATATCACCGCCCATCTCCCCCCACAGAGGGGACTCTGGGCGGTTTACACAAAGTTGACAATTAAAACATATAAAAGCATATAAAATACCGTACATAAATGTATATCTATATAAATTAATTAAATATATAAAACCCAAGAGGCTCTGATGTTAAGTTTAAAAGAACTCTACGGAGCAAGCCATCCCCAAGAGGAGCTATTACTCCTCCCATCCCAAGCGAGGTGGCAGAGCCAGGTCTTCAATTGTTTTCGGAAGGTCATCAGTGTGGGGGCTTGCCTCACCTCCAGGGGCAGAATATGAGAAAGCGATGAGGCTGCTGGACACTCCCAATCACCAAACCATGATTTGGCATTAAGTTTGCACTGAGTCAATATGACTGACCTGCAATGTAGACCTATAGAGTTTAGTCACAAGCAAGTTCCATTGAGTTCATTCTTTTCCAGGTTTGTATGGGTACCTAAAAACAAAACTAAAGAGTTCTAAATAAGGTTGAAGATACAGGTGAGATACAGAAGGGCAGAGAGGATCTTCTCCACTTTTGTAGGGACATACTTCTTGAAAAGACCAGATTTCCTTCAAGGAGGATATGGTTGAAATTCAGCTGGTCTTTAATGGGCTCTGCCAAACTAAAAGCAATTTTGCTGGGATGGGGGTGGGGTATAAATCGTTTCTAAAGTATGAAATATATCTATGGCTTGTGTGTGATTAATTTTTATGCTGATATTAGCAATGGCTGCTTCCCTCCAGCAGTCTGTATTATATAGAACAGAAGTAGTGTTTATCTTACTACAAAATGCTTTCTTCTTTTAAAGTTCAGATCTGAATTGGCATGGGACAAATTCCTCAGTCTGTGTGTCAAGCTGAAAATGGCAGTGCTACATAGAAACTGCTTATCATGTATGTCAAATTAACTCATTTGGCTTTTAGATTTTCAGGTAATACTCTTTCTGTCCCAATGCAGCCTATTTAATTAGGAATATTATAGGCTTCTCCTCTGTTTTTCTTGAACATGAATCCACTACTACATAGCTAATAGTATTACATCAAAATTACCACTATTTTAAACTTTGGCTGTGAACATTAGTTTGTTTGCTATCTCATAGTAGTGATATTCTGTATCTATATAGCTTAGAAAAGGAAAATAATAATAAATAAGGAACTTATGTTCAGAACAGAAGAAGGAAAACATTCCAGAGACTAGAAATATGCAGTGGACTTTTGGGCTTGGCATATCAGTAATCCTAAACTGAAATTATTTAATTTATTGTTGTTTTATTAAACCATATGTATTTCACATTTTTATTTCCAAAATGTCTAAGGCAGCTAAGAGCAATAGAAGTTAAAATACATTCATAACATCAAAAACAAAACAACAAAGAACACAGACAGGAATTAAGACCACCCATTGGGTTAGGAAGAACAACAAGAAACCAGAATGATAACAGTCAAGAACAAAAAGCTTATGATTTAACAACCATAAATCATTCCAGACATGAAACAGGTCTTTTTTCAAAGTTCCAAGTGGATGGGCAGGATTACATGGGTAGATAACCTTAAATTAAATTAACCTTAAATATCCAACTCCTTGGTGAAATAGGTCTTTAAAAGTAATGACTACCAATTTGAAAATGTCATAAAAATATACTGAAGGTCATCCAGAAGTCACTAAAGTTAGTACAGTACTTAAATCACAGTTGGCTCCTTGGAAACTATGGCTTAAAAATGTGTTCTTTCAAAGCCAGGCCTGCATAGAACTTGCTAAAGTAAGCCAGTAATTAAGCCACATCTAAACACTGATAGAAATAGAGTTGTTACAACAGCCCAAGCTCTCCGAAGATGTTCTGGAAACCACTGCAGCTTGATTGTTCAGAAACAAGACAGTCCAAGGACAAACTGGAGACTGTGTTTTGCAAGGGCGGTGCAACCTCCTCCAAAACTGATCTTGGATAACTGGTCAGAATTAGTTTTTCTGATTTTAGAAGTCATTGATCTCCTGTACTTCTCCTGCAGCATGTAGACAGAGCTAACAACATTGCTTCTCCACAGGAAGAAGCCATTCTGCCATTCCCAGATTGCCTCTTCACACAGCAGCAGGCCAAACACTCGGTCTAAAAATCTAGCCATTCTTATTGCAAAATCAAAGACTTTCTTTATTCTAACATCCCAGCTGTTTTGTCAGGAACTCCCACCCCCTAGTAATAAGGTGGAATTACTGGCAGGCTTTCATTGTCTCAATCCCCTACTTCTACCCTGTACCGAGATTGTGGATTAATAACCAACCAGGTAGCAGTGTATCAGTTTTTCCTACACTCTCTGCAGTGACTTTGAATGCAGTATCAACAGCATCATCTCTCCCTGGGCCTGTGTGCTTCCAACAGTTGGGAGAAAACTGCAGAGACATGGCTAGTCACAGCTGGGTTTAGTTGATATCAAAGATCATCCCTTCAGGAAGGGAATGTCACTTACTCTCTCTGCTGATCTACTGGGCAGGAAAAACTTGTAGATTGCTACAGTGACCTCAACACAGATGCTTCTGTCAACAATTATAGGATCAATCTGAAGCAAGGAACATTTTTACCTGTCCTTTCCTTTCTAATTTGTTGGGTTTAGAATCCTGTCTAATTTTCCAAGCTGGATCAAAGACATTTTATCCCAAGATACTCAGAACTGCCTGGTAGATAAAGAGTCCAGCAGATATGACAAAGCATCTGTCCTTTACAGGTAGTCCTCGTTTAGTGACTGCCTCATACAGTGACTGTTCACAGTTACGACGGTGATGAAAAAGTAACTTTGCGACCAGTCCTCACATTTATGTCCTTTGCAGGTCTGTAAAGCAAAGAAAAGCTGAAGTAAGATCGTAAGCACAGTTGCAGATTCACTTAGCAACCACTTTGCTTAACGACTGAGTTGCTGGTCCCAATTGTGGTCGCTAAATGAGAACTACCTCTAATTCATTCCTCAGAAAAGAGAAAAAAGAGCAGATATGGATCCGGCCACATGTGTATGTGTGGGGGCGGTGGGGGAGAGAGAGTGGTAGAATAGTAGAGTTGGGTGAGGCTTAGAGCATTCAAGTCAGTTCCCGCAAAGATATCAAGCAAAAAGCAGTCTATTTTGTAAGTTAAGTGAAGTATGTGCAATATTTAGTAATTTTTGTATAGATTTTAAATTTTGATATTTTGTAAACCGCCCAGAGTCCCCTATGCAGGGAGTTGGGCGGGGATAAATTGAATGAATGAATGAATGAATGAATGAATGAATGAATGAAAATGAGTGAGTGACTGAGTGAGTGAGTGAGTGAGTGAGTGAGTGAGTAAGTAAGTAAGTAAGTAAGTAAGTAAGATATCCAAAGGGGTTAGTTGAAAAGTTGAGTCTTGGTGCAGTCCAAGTTAAGTTTGAGGTTTCCAGATGCAGGCAGCAAGGTGGACTGTTGTAAACTTCCAGTGACCTGATTTGCTTATCATGAATAACTTTACCCTCCAAATAGCTGGGCCTTATCCAGTATTTGTGACAACTCCAAGAGATCCAGCTTCACAACCTTGCACTACAGTAATGCTCAGTTCCTCCCCTCCCACCACCCCATATAGTTACATTCTTGTGCTTTGCAAGGATGCAGTGGAGATTAGGGCTACGTTGTGCTTCCCATGCGATCCCAGGGGAAAAAAAATCTCAGCTGCTTTAAAGAGCTGCAGGTATGTTCTGTGCTCATGCAGTGAAGCATCATTTTGGAAATGAATCCAAGGCACTGCACACTCCAACAGAGATGTTGGTTCAGGATTCAAATAGGTAGAAAGAATGAGATCCAGTTTGTGGAGGTTCCTGAGGTTCTCACACAACTACTCTTACTGTTCTTTCAAGATGATAGATGTCTCCAGAAGACTTAGCACAAGATAAAAGTTTCCTCATTATGATTTTCTGAAATTCCTGATGGCATTCCTCTACCTGGAATAATTTTGTGATGGGTTATCATTCTTGTCACTGTTATATAAATAGAATGTACAGTTCAGGATCCCCGGTATATCTCTATTCTTGATTTTCATTCTTTTTTTTTATTTTTTAAAAATGGTAGGTAGGTAGCTAAAATTGAGAGAATATTTACCATTGTGGTTTGGGAAAACATGGTGACTTTTCCCCTGAGGAAATTCTTAAAGTCTAAAGATAAGGAATATCTTATCCTAAACAACTGAAATTCACAATAAGAAAATTTCTTGTCTTTTGCCTTTCCCAGATTAAATCTCAGTTTGTTAATACATATCTAGTTCACTGTAGCTTGAATCATGTCAACTGGATTTCTATTTTCTCAGTGGAAACGTTTCGCTCCTTATCCAAGGAGCTTCTTCTGTCTGACTGAAGAACTTATCCAAGGAGCTTCTTCAGTCTGACTGAAGACTGAAGAAGCTCCTTGGATAAGGAGCGAAACGTTTCCACTGAGAAAATAGAAATCCAGTTGACATGATTCAAGCTACAGACAATTCCACCTGGATGACTGAGAACCTTCATAGACATATCTAGTTCACTGTTGAGCTTAGATTTTGTTTCCAAGGTCTCAAAGGATGGAGTAATATCTGCTGATAGTTGACACCAGGTGAAATTGCTTAATGATCTCCCCTACCAATTCCATGAAGGTATTAAAACATGAGCAGAAGCTGTATCCCTCTCCCAAAGCACTTTTTAAAAATTTAGCCTGACTGTAGCTATTGGAAATATGATCCCAGCCAAAATCCATCCCAGTTGTATAAAGTATTCCCTAAAAGTTTCAGCACACATTACTCCTATTGAGCTCCTCATACAAACTGTCCATAAATGTAACTTAATACCATCTCAGTCTCAGATCACTTTAAAAGGACAGATAATTAGTATCTTCCTGAAGCTTCTGCAATTGATTTTCAATGAACTACTCAAGCACCTTGCCCTGAGTGATTTTTAACACACATTGTTTTTTATCTCATACAATATAATGTTGAGAGAGTCCTTGAATAGAGGTTTTATCATTTCTTCCTTTAAATCCACTGGTTCCAGCTCCTCTCTTATCAGAAAGTAAAAAAAGAAGAAGATATTTTTTCAGCTGCTCATCCAAACCTCCTTCGGTTCATTTATTAACCAGGAAGGGCAGGGTAGAGTGCAAATTATTTTCATATGTCTGGATTCTGTCTACATCCTCTGGGTTATTTATAACAACAGAACAAACATCTCCCCAAAGTATATCATGCAATTCTGTAATCAAGGTGAAAGAAAAGTTAAAAGGGATTTTATTTATTTATTTATTTGTTTATTTATGGCATGTTTACGCTGTTTTGTAATAACATTCTCAAAGTGGCTTACAAGAAGAATAAAAGCAGCTTCTTTATCTGTGAAGTTTCTTGCTGATTTGTCACACTGAATGACTACTTTTGTGTCTCCACTGAAGTGCAAAGAAGCTGGTCCAGTTCTAAGTTCAAACAATGACCAAATGAGGGTGAAAAATTTAAAGCTTCATTCAGAAAATACTACTTGTCATCAAAGGGCAGCTCAAGAAATTAGTAGTCAAACAGCTTATGTACAGTTACCTTCCCTGAGTAGACTCTGATTCACAGTTTGGGCATTTTCCAGGATTCTGCCCTAAACCTAGATAACCAGGTTTCAATGATGGTCAGGTGTGTGGTTGCATAGGTATGGATGGAGTGCCAGCTGTGCATTTGATTCAGCCCATACCAGGCCATTCCTCTACCTTGACTGCAGAGATAGCTTTTGTAATCTTTAGTTGGACATATCTATATAATAAAGTTCCCCTGGAGAAATAATCTCAAAGTAGTAAAGTTGTCTACTTAAATGTATGGGAATGATTAGGCCCTAACCAACATTCAGTTAAGAAATAAATGAAAGAAGCATACGTTTCTGGAGGGTTTTTTTTAGTTGGGTGGAGTATGCATTTTTCCAGCAAGATTTGTATTATCCCAATATCAGATTCATCTTGAAAGCAGGCTGTCTGGTCTATGCACAGCCTGTCCAAAGTGTAACGTTTATTGAACATTCAGTTTCAGTCAGGGAAGCTCCAGTACATCCCAAAGGAGGCAGAGGAAGAATTGGGTAATGGCCTTGTTAGCTGAAGGAATATTCAGTTGAATTTAGGTAATATTGGCTTGATCACCTAAAAAGGATATGATAATGTCCCTGCCTACCTGGTTAAAGTAAAGAGCCAGTATGGTCTAGTGGTTAAGGTGCTGGGCTAGAAACCAGGAGACTGAGAGTTCTAGTCCCACCTTAGGCATGAAAGCCGGCTGGGTGACCTTGGGCCAGTCCCTGTCTCTCAGCCTAGGAAGGAGCCAATGGCAAACCAGGAGACTGAGAGTTCTAGTCCCACCTTAGGCATGAAAGCCGGCTGGGTGACCTTGGGCCAGTCCCTCTCTCTCAGCCTAGGAAGGAGCCAATGGCAAACCAGGAGACTGAGAGTTCTAGTCCCGCCTCAGGCATGAAAGCTGGCTAGGTGACCTTGGGCCAGTCACTCTCTCTCAGCCCTAGGAAGGAGCCAATGGCAAACCAGGAGACTGTGAGTTCTGGTCCCGCCTCAGGCATGAAAGCCGGCTAGGTGACCTTGGGCCAGTCACTCTCTCTCAGCCCAACTCACCTCACAGGGTTGCTGTTGTGGGGGAAATAGGAGGAATGAGTATGAGGTATGTTTGCCACCTTGAGTTATTTATAAAAATAATAAAGGCGGGATAAAAATTAAATAAATAAATAAAGATATTTCTGCTTCTGCATAGAAAAATTTGATAATTTATTCATTTAATTTAATTTAATTTAATTTAATTTATTTATTTATTATTTAAATTTATCCCCGCCTATCTCCCCAAATAGGGGACTCTGGGCAGTTTACAGGACAGTTTCCCCTCCCTCCCGACCTTTAGAAAAGAACTGAAGACCTGGTTCTGCCGCCTGGCATGGGAGGGAGGAAACAATAGTTCCTCATGGGGGTGGTTAATCCCGTAATTTTATAATGCCCTTCTTTTATTAATACTATCTCCCACTTGGATTTTTATTTTATATTATATTAATTGTATAAATTGTTGGTTTATATATTATATATTTTATGCTTTTATCTAATTTTATTTATTGTAAACCGCACAGAGTTCCCCGTTGGGGGAGATGGGTGGTTATATAAATTAAATAAATAATAATAATAATAAATAATAACAATGGTTAAAATCTATACATATAAAATTACAATAAAACAATAAATAGATAGAACAGGTAAAAATCCAAGATATGTTAAAATCAACTATCAGTTAATTAAACTAAAATCTTAACTTTTCTGGCTATTTGGGGGTAAGTTGTTTGCGATGTTGCTATGAAAATATAGAAAACTGCTTTATATTTTCTGTATTATGAAAATATAGAAAACTCGGTTAATATGTAGTGTTAAGCTATGGCTTCCTGAGTCAGTAAGCCAGAGCTTACAAACCACAATGGTTGGGTTTCCCCAACAAACTATGCCAACAGCAAAGAAACCATAATATGGCTTAGTACAGTGTGTCATGAACCACTGACTGAGTTCGTACATTAAATTATTGGTAAATTATTTAGTACAGTCAATACTGAACAGCAGCAGTTTTCTAGAGGTTGAGGAAAGAAGCCTTTTTCAGGTCTACCTAGCAATCAAAGGATTGAATCTGGAATCTTTTGCATGTAATACATTTGAGCTCTAGCTCATCAAATCAAATCAAATCAAATCAAATCAAGTACATTTGAGCTCTAGCTCATCTATCAAATCAAATAATCAAATCATCTAATACATTTGAGCTCTAGCTAATCAAATCAAATCAAATCAAATCAAATCAAATCAAATCAAATCAAATCAAGTACATTTGAGCTCTAGCTCATTTATCAAATCAAATAATCAAATCATGTAATACATTTGAGCTCTAGCTCATCAAATCAAATCAAATCAAATCAAATCAAATCATGTACATTTGAGCTCTAGCTCATCTATCAAATCAAATCATCAAATCATCAAATCAAGTTTATTACAGCCCTAAGGCCAGATACAATCAAAATATCTATATCTATATAAGATAGATAGATATAGAGATATAGAGATATAGAGATCAGAAAAACAATAAGTATGATAGGATCTAAAAATAATTAAGAATAAAAATACAAAAATAAATCAAAATAAAATACTATTGTAAGAAATTCTAAACCTAAGTAATGATGTGGCGTATTATGCAGATTGTAGCACAAAACTGGGCAACTTGGGAGGATATTTTCGAGTCCTTGTCCAAAAGAAGTAGCATTAAATAGAAATCACACTCCCTATAGCTATTAAGATCTCTTATCTCTATTAAGATATGGGGATATTGGATTTGAATAAATAAGGGCTGAAACTGGTAAGGCAGGAACTAACATCAGAACCATTGTGTGAACATGAAACAGATGTCAGCTTTCAACACTAGAAAACGAATTGCTAAGAATCCATTGATTTGAAAAGGAAGGAGAAAAATACCTGGGATTTAAATGTGGGGTTTGACATTTCTCTGTTCTCACACATTATAAGGGAAATATTAAAAGATTCACAATGTATCCATAAAATAAAGCATATACAGGCTAACATTAGCTGGTTCTTGTATAAGGAATAGGTACTGTTACCTTGTCGTGGTAGGATGGGACTCCCAGGTCGGAAGATGGTCAAAATGCTACTGGGGAGGAACAGAGGATATGTTCAACTAGCCCCAGATGTGATGATGCAGCTAGCACAAAGCCGAAAGGACGGCTAGCGGCCGACGGTGCTGGTGGTGAACGACGAATCTGACGTTCTAAAGATCAACACACCATAGGAACCTGGAATGTAAGATCTATGAGCCAGGGCAAATTGGATGTGGTTATTGGTGAGATGTCAAGATTAAATATAGACATTTTAGGTGTCAGTGAACTGAAATGGACTGGAATGGGCCACTTCACATCAGATGACCACCAGATTTACTACTGTGGACAAGAGGACCACAGAAGAAATGGAGTAGCCTTCATAATTAATAATAAAGTGGCTAAAGCAGTGCTTGGATACAATCCAAAAAACGATAGAATGATCTCAATTCGAATTCAGGGTAAGCCATTTAACATCACAGTGATCCAAATATACGCCCCAACCACAGATGCTGAAGAAGCAGAAGTAGATCAGTTCTATGAGGATCTGCAGCACCTACTGGATAATATGCCAAAAAGAGATGTTATTTTCATTACAGGAGACTGAAATGCTAAGGTGGGTAGTCAGACGACACCTGGAATTGCAGGCAAGCATGGATCTGGGAGAACAAAATGAAGCAGGACATAGGCTGATAGAATTTTGCCAAGACAACTCACTGTGCATAACAAACACTCTCTTCCAACAGCCTAAAAGACGACTTTATACATGGACTTCACCAGATGGTCGACACCAAAATCAGATTGATTACATCCTTTGCAGCCAAAGGTGGTGGACATCTATACAGTCAGTAAAAACAAGACCTGGAGCTGACTGTAGTTCAGATCACGGACTTCTTATTGCAAAATTTAGAATCAGACTAAAGAGAATAGGGAAGACCCACAGATCAGTTAGATATGAGCTCACTAATATTCCTAAGGAATATGCAGTGGAGGTGAAGAATAGATTTAAGGGACTAGATTTAGTAGATAGGGTCCCGAAAGAACTATGGACAGAAGTTCGCAACATTGTTCAGGAGGCGGCAACAAAAAACGTCCCAAAGAAAAAGAAAACCAAGAAGGCAAGATGGCTGTCTGCTGAGACACTGGAAGTAGCCCAAGAAAGAAGGAAAACAAAAGGAAACAGTGACAGGGGGAGATATGCCCAATTAAATGCAAAATTCCAGAGGTTAGCCAGAAGAGATAAGGAATTATTTTTAAACAAGCAATGCGCGGAAGTGGAAGAAGACAATAGAATAGGAAGGACAAGAGACCTCTTCCAGAAAATTAGAAACATCGGAGGTAAATTCCAGGCAAAAATGGGTATGATCAAAAACAAAGATGGTAAGGACCTAACAGAAGCAGAAGAGATCAAGAAAAGGTGGCAAGAATATACGGAAGATCTGTATAGGAAGGATAATAATATTGGAGATAGCTTTGACGGTGTGGTCAGTGAGTTAGAGCCAGACATCCTGAAGAGTGAGGTTGAATGGGCCTTAAGAAGCATTGCTAATAACAAGGCAGCAGGAGACGACGGTATCCCAGCTGAACTGTTTAAAATCTTGCAAGATGATGCTGTCAAGGTGATGCATGCCATATGCCAGCAAATTTGGAAAACACAAGAATGGCCATCAGATTGGAAAAAATCAACTTATATCCCCATACCAAAAAAGGGAAGCACTAAAGAATGTTCAAACTATCGAACAGTGGCACTTATTTCACATGCCAGTAAGGTAATGCTCAAGATCTTGCAAGGTAGACTCCAGCAATTCATGGAGCGAGAATTGCCAGATGTACAAGCTGGGTTTAGAAAAGGCAGAGGAACTAGAGACCAAATTGCCAATATCCGCTGGATAATGGAGAAAACCAGGGAGTTTCAGAAAAACATCTATTTTTGTTTTATTGACTATTCTAAAGCCTTTGACTGTGTGGATCATAACAAATTGTGGCAAGTTCTTGGTGGTATGGGGATACCAAGTCATCTTGTCTGCCTCCTGAGGAATCTGTATAACGACCAAGTAGCAACGGTAAGAACAGACCACGGAACAACGGACTAGTTTAAGATTGGGAAAGGAGTATGGCAGGGCTGTATACTCTCACCCTACCTATTCAACCTGTACGCAGAACACATCATGCGACATGCTGGACTTGAGGAATCCAAGGCTGGAGTTAAAATCACTGGAAGAAACATTAACAATCTTAGATATGCAGATGATACCACTTTGATGGCAGAAAGCGAGGAGGAGTTGAGGAGCCTTATGAGGAAGGTGAAAGAAGAAAGTGCAAAAGCTGGGTTGCAGTTAAACCTCAAAAAAACCAAGATTATGGCAACCAGCTTGATTGATAACTGGCAAATAGAGGGAGAAAAAGTGGAGGCAGTGACAGACTTTGTATTTCTAGGCGCAAAGATTACTGCAGATGCTGACTGCAGCCAGGAAATCAGAAGACATCTACTTCTTGGGAGGAGAGCAATGGCAAATCTTGATAAAATAGTTAAGAGCAGAGACATCACACTGACAACAAAGGTCCGCATAGTTAAAGCAATGGTATTCCCTGTAGTAACCTATGGCTGTGAGAGCTGGACCATAAGGAAGGCTGAGCAAAGGAAGATAGATGCTTTTGAACTGTGGTGTTGGAGGAAAATTCTGAGAGTGCCTTGGACTGCAAGAAGATCAAACCAGTCCATACTCCAGGAAATAAAGCCAGACTGCTCACTTGAGGGAATGATATTAAAGGCAAAACTGAAGTACTTTGGCCACATAATGCGAAGACAGGATACCCTGGAGAAGAAGCTGATGCTAGGGAAAGTGGAAGGCAAAAGGAAGAGGGGCCGACCAAGGGCAAGATGGATGGATGATATTCTGGAGGTGACAGACTCAACCGTGGGGGAGCTGGGGATGGTGACGGCCAACAGGAAGCTCTGGCGTGGGCTGGTCCATGAAGTCACGAAGAGTCGGAAGTGACTGAATGAATAAACAACAAACTGTGAAAAGGTAAAGCAACAAATTGTTGCCTGAATTCAATTTTATTCACTAATTCACTATCCAGCACAAAAACTTGAATTCTGCTGCAGAGTAAATGTTTTATTATCAGCTATGTGCACTGTCTTTGTTACGGAACAAAATCTTTTAAGGTAGCTAAGTGGGAGGTACACATCATTTTGTGAAACTGCTTGCCAATGTTTACACTGTGGAATAGATCCAAGATATAAACCCTTACAATATTAGAGTTTTAATTATGATAAGGGTAAAGGGGTCCTCAAGTTGTCCATCTTCTGATGACAATACAGACAGATCCCTGTAGTTTTCTTGGCAACTATATGGAGATGGCTTGCCATTGACTTCTCCAGGGAAATACATTTTTTATTTCCATCTAGCCTACAGCGCTCGTATTCTCTGATGTATTCCCACCCATGTACTAACTAGGCCCAAACTGCTGTGGTTTCTAAGCTGTATTGAGGTTGTCCAGGTTGTTTTGAATAAGAACATTTTTTTTTGTTTTTTACATATCTTTGGGCCAATTACCAACCCCCCGGCCAACATACTTTACAAGGTGGTTACTGTAGGAAAAACAAAATGGAGGGAGTGCTATGTACTCTGCCTTGAATTTCTGGAGGAAAGGCAAGATATAACCCTTTTGAATAAAATTAGGTGAGGGTGGGGCTAAAACCATGTCTTAATCATGGAAGATAGGTCCACTTTCTGTCCAGTAACAATAAAGACCAGCTGCAAAGCCACCTATCTTCTAAAACAATATACCCATGACTACAAAATACTAAAACTGAATGTTATCTTCATCATAACCACCTTCTTAGTTTTTTTTAGTAGTATTAGATCATTCAAAGGGTAAGAAACTAGGATCCTTCTAGGGTTTTTTATTTGCAGCTCCCATAATACCTAACTAAATTAATTAGTCTGTAGGCTAAAGCTTTTCAGAACCATAGTCCAACATTTCAGGAGGTCATCCAATTTCTCTCTTTAAGTTAGGCTCAGGCCTAAGTGGATGTAGTAATTAGTCTTCTAAAATTGTATTTTTTAAAGTTCTTGTTCACGTACACATTACGTTTTGGGAACGTAATACATATATTCTAAATTTAAAACAAGAAAATGTGTGAAAAATTGAATTCGTTTATGTCACAAAGGGAAACTGGTTTGGAAGCAATGATCTTCTTAGTTGGACTCAGGCCACCTATTATTGCTGGGACCTTCCTAATTCTTGGAGTTAATGTAAAAATAAAAATTGAATTCAACATTGAAAGTTGATCAAAAAGCACTATGGTATATTTTGATGTTCTGTGTCATCTCATGACTCTGGTTCACAAAAATTTGCATGGGAAGAAGCTACAGGATTTTGATTTGTCACCACCAATTTATTTCTTGTGTTGACAACTGTTTTCTAAAAATAACTCTGTCTGCAATACTACCAAATTGTGTTGCTTGCTACATATTTATTGTATGCTACTTGACCTGCATCCATGACTACAGCTCTAAAGATAGTAACATCCTATACTTTGATTTTAAAAGCTGTGTTCCTTTGCTGTTTCAATCACATATTTAGTATATTATTCATTTCTTTTCACTTTTATTTCTCTTCCTGCTTTTTAAGCAAAATGTCAGAATTTCTGATAAATCAGTGCCAAGGTGATGGTTTTTCTTTCACGTATCTTTTCTCTCTCCCCCCCCCCCCCCATAAGACATAATACAGAAGCTTTAAGGGAAAACATTTGGTAGGGGTTGTTTCTTAGGAAAACAAAGATAAATCAAAACATTGTCCTTTATGTTAAGCATTCATCTGGAACTCCCAAATCTGTGATAGTTTTTGATTCTGAGATTTAGAAAAAACACAACATCTGTGTGTTTGAAAATACAAATCACTGCATAAGTTAAGCAAAGCTTAAACTTCACTATGTTGCTTATGCTTACTAGAAAAATTAAGGGAATTAGTAAAGAGGGCAGGTGGAGACTTGGATGGTAAGGCAAGCTAATACTTCCAAACTCTGGCAAATCAGAATGCCAGCAGGAAGCAGTGGTGGCCATTGAGCTCAGTGACCAAGGAGTCCCAGATGGCACAATGAAGTATAACTGGTAACTCTCCATCCTGTTCTCTTCATTCTTAAGAAACATATTAAAATGATATAATTCAAAATAATTATACATTCTAATTCAAGTGAGAAATGTAAATATGTACTTTTAACCGTGTTGACTCTTGGCGACTCTATGGACAAGTCCATGGAGTTTTCTTGGCAACATTCAGAAGCCTTACCTTCTTCCTAGGACTGAGAGAGATTGGACCAAAATCACTCAGTTGACTTCATGCCTTAAGCATAAAACAATAATAATTTATTAGTAGTAAATTATTAGTAAACAGCCTTGAAAAAGGTATTTGGAGCAGGTTGAATTTGCCTTTATATGCAAACTGTTGTTTCAGAAGATGACAAACTCCACATTATGAGTTCAAAACAAAATGTTTCGGGATACATTAAAAAAACAATCCTTTTGACCCACATTTTTGCTGTTTTTCCAACTCATCCCATGCTTAGAAAAAATAGACTAAAGCAAGGCATTGTAAGGTCTTAAGTTCAATGTGAAATTACAGGAGATGATCCAAACATCAAAAGAAAGCCATACTTCAGACCCACATGTGTCTACAATAATTATAATATGTTAGCTGGAAGACAACTGAAGCATGAAAGAAGTTATGTGCAAAGGTGCTCATAGATTTATTTTTTTAAAAAAAATAGAGATTGAAAAAGAGAAGTTTCCAAGCTTTCTTAACTGAAAACAAAACAAAAAGCCCAGGCAAAATCTTTAAGAAATAGACAGCAAAGAATATAATTAAGATACAAATGGGGAAATAGGTCTCGGGAAAATGTTAGGAACTGTTCTGACCTCAGTTGCTATTTTTCCCTGGATTTGATTAGCTAGTGATTTTTGCATGCTGCATTTGTACCCGCCTACATCGCGCTGCTCAAAGAAGCAAACACCAACTGCTTCACAAATATAACCCTCTTCGAAACCGAAATGCGAATACCAGTAGAGAAAGGTGCAAAGCAAGGCGATACAATTTCACTTAAACTTTTCAACACTTGCCTGGAAAATATCATGCGCAGAGTGAACTGAGAATATGGAATCGATATAAATGGAGAGAAGATAAACCATCTCAGATTTGCCGATGACGTTGTACTGATTGAAAAAGATGCTCAAAAGCTACAAAAAATGCTTCGACAACTTGACGCCGAAAGCAGAAAGGTGGGTCTAAAGATGAATCACACTAAAACAAAATATATGCAGACAGGGAACCTTCCAAAATTCCAAATGAGGCTTCAGAACGAACTCATCGAACAGGTTGACCACTATGTCTACCTGGGACAGCTAATCAGAATGAAAAACAATCAAAGAGAAGAACTGGTCAGAAGAAAGAAAGCTGGATGGGCTAGATACAACTCCATTAGAGAAGTCTTACAAAATGAGAAGATCAATGGAAAACTGTGTGCTAATCTTTTTAATTCGACTGTCTTACCGGCAGTGCTATATGGAAGTGAAACATGGTCGCTAACAAAGGCAGAAGAGGAAGAGCTTTCAAGAGCAGTAAGGGCTATGGAAAGATCCATGCTGAAAGTTTCTCTCTGAGACCACATCCCAAATAGTCAGATTAGAGCACGAAGTGGAATAAATGATGTCGTTGTCGAATATCGCAAACGGAAGCTATGCTGGGCAGGTCACGTCACGCACATGTCAGATGGCCGTTGGACAACAGCAGTTGCCGAATGGTATCCAAGAGAAGTAAAAAGACCCCTTGGCCGACCTCCAAAGAGATGGGAAGACCCAATAGTCAAGAACTTTGGCCGAACCTGCAGAAGAAAAGCCAGGATTTGAGATGAATGGAAAGCAAGTTGCGACTAGCAGGATTCTGTCCAGCGACAGTCTGATCAATCGAGGTGATCGAGGTGAGGTGCATTTGTACCCATGCCTTATCAGATGCGCGCACACACAAACATGCATGCACACTCATTTAATGCACACTTAGACCCCCCTTTTGATCTTTGGTATGTAAATTTGTAACTATAACTGCAATCAGTCCTCCCCTTGTTATGGACATTCTATGTCTGAAAAGTAGCTATCCATTAGAAAAATATCTATCTGGACACATGGCAACCATACAAACTCATTTACTAGTTTGGGTAGTAGAATAATATGTGATTTCATAGACTAAGCTACAGTTGGCCCTCTGATTCCTGGGCAGGAATTTAAATACTGTACCGTGAGCTATTTCCTTAACTTCAAGGGTTTTTTATTTGTGTATTGTCGAAGGTTTTTTTATTTATTAGCAAAATGATTACATTGAAGCATATGGCATTTGTATATCTGAAAAGATGAATTGTTGAAATGTGTTCCTTTGAACATTGGGTCCTCAAACTATGAGGGCAAGAAACTTTTCCATTTCTTGGCCTCCGGAGTGAGGCCCGGGAAGACAGTTTTTCATAAGTACTAAGTAATTTAGATCAACTTCTGTAGGTTTAGAAAGGATTTTTCATTTATTTTTAATTGCACACATTTTTGAATTAATGGTTTGTTTGTTTGTTTGTTTGTTTATTAAATTTCTATGACCGCCCATCTCCCCCTCAAGGAGGGACTCTGGGCGGTTCACAGCCACAAGTTTAAATTTTAGCACAAGATCCACATGGCTTTTTTGAAGTTTTGCTATGCTTATTTAATTTTTGTAAAAGTAGTGATAGTAGTTGTAGTAGTAAGCAGCATTTTGACCTCCCAGGGAGAGAATTCCAAATACTTTGCATCAAGAAGTTCCCAGTTCCAGATTTGTATCTGGAATAACTGGGTTGAGAAGTTTATTTGGTGAACCACAGAAGATAGTTCTTAGTTCTTCTCAGTTGCTGACCTGGAAATACACCCAGTCCCTCTACTCCAGGCTTTCAGGAAACTTGTGAAAACTTTTCTATTTAGCTGGACTTTCAATTATTTTAATACCATGTGATCTTTTATGGGTTTTGGTTGTTGTTTACTGTTGTTTTAGGGAGATAGTTCTTCTGAGGTTCTTCTGTTCACTGCCCAGAGTTGTTTGTTGCAAATAGATAAATAGCATTCCCTCCTCCCTCTCTCTCATGGTCTGACCCAATATAAATCAGCTTCCTTTGTTTGTATTCCAGGAGAGAAGTTCAGGCTTCTCAGTGGTGGTCTCCTCTTTTTGGAATATTTTCCCCTTAGAGCAGAGTCCCCAAACTCTTCAATTCATTGACCCCTTCATGAAGTTTCAGATTGTTCATCAATCCCCAAGCATTTATTGTATGAAAATAATTTAATAAATACTACTTTAATAGTACTACAAATAACAATAACAATAACAACAAAGACCCCTTGGATAGTCCCATTGACCCTTGGAGGTCAATATTGACCCTTTGGAGAACGCTGCCTTAGAAGTATCATTGGCATATTGCAAACAAGTGGAGACCATCACGTTTCAGCATGCTTTTGGCCCTTAATTGTTTCATGGTGCCTTGTTATGGGTTGTTTTATTTACTGGGGGCTTGTATTCTATGTTTTAATGTATTGTTACCTTTCAAGAGTCCATCAAGACTGGCGTCAGTTGTAAATACTGAAAACAAACAAATGGAGCTCATAAATATACATCAAATTTCCCAGCTACTTTTAATGTAGATTTTCAATACTGTACTGTCTTTTTGACAACAGATATTTTACACTGCACATCTTATGTCATTTGAGCTGCTTTTGGTGGGATGATAGGATGGGCGCTAGTTAAAACCAAATTACAGTAGAAGTCAGTACTAAAACAAGCATGCATGTTTGAAGAAGCAGCAGGACCAATATGAGAACTATGTCTTCTCTGGGAATGAAAATGAATCCATTCCTTTATAGGGTTTGGTCTTAGTTAGCTGGATATGGTGTTCCATAAAGTGACATGCTCAATCTGGATATTTGTAATTTACATAGCGTCAGATGCTACTCAAGCTCTAGATCTGTGAAACTGATATGTGACAAACCTATCTGTTATATTTAGAATATATAGAATAGAATGTAGAATATATCTGAGAGCCACTTTAGTGTAGTGCAGGGCTTTCCAAAGTTTTCCCGCGGCGACACACCAACCGCCGTTGGTGTGTCGCCGCGGGAAAACCCAGAAGTGCCCCGTTGCGGCAGCGCGCAAAAACCCGGAAGCACTGCTGCCGCTTTCGGGTTTTTGTGTGCCGCCATTGGCGTGTCGCCGCGGGAAAACCTGGAAGCACTGATGATGATCAGCGCTTCTGGGTTGTGTGGCAACACACCAGACTCTGTGTGGTGACACACTTTTGTGTTGCGACACACAGTTTGGAAAGCTCTGGTGTAGTGGTTAAGGCATTGGGCTAGAAACCGGACGTTCTAGTCCCACCTTGGGCACAAAGCCAGCTGGGTGACCTTGAGCCAGTCACACTCTCTCAGCCCTAGGAAGGAGGCAATGGCAAACCACTTCTGAAAATCCTTGCCAAGAAAACTGAAGGGACTTGTCCAGGCAGTCTCTGAGAATCAGACATGATTGAATGGATTAAGTGTGTGTGTGTGTGTGTGTGTGTGTGTGTGTGTGAGAGAGAGAGAGAGAGAGAGAGAGAGAGAGAGAGAGAGAGAGAGAGAGAGAGAAGTGAGACCATAGCTCAGAGGTGAAGGGAAATTATTTCATTTTACATGCATAAGTACATTTTCAGCACTGTTTTTACAGGATTTTGGGATTTATATCTTCCCTTGCCTTGAGCTCAAGACAGTAACTTTTCCATTTCCCCCCAAGAACAGTGACGTAGATTGGACTAAGAGTGACTAGCCAAAAAGTTAGCCAAGGAGTTTCTGTGGCTCAGGGTGGAACTAAGTCTTCTTCGTCCTCCTGGTCCAGCACCTGAACTATTACACCACATAGGCTCTCACTAAAATGTTCCTAAAAATGTATTTATAGAAGTAAACCCCAACTGAAATGTAAATTGCTCATCTAAAAAAACACCAGAGAAATCAAACAGCTGTTTGTGCTGGACAAGGATAGAGCTAAGCGTCAGTTAATGAGTGAACAGAACACACCCTTACATTTTTCTCTTTTCTAATCTAGCAGTGATCAAAATTGATTACAGCCGTTTAGTAAACGTTATCTACTCTGTCTTAACTGTGGTTTTGTGCAACCACTATGCCCATTTTTGCAATTTTCTTCCTTTGGGCATGCTGCAAGTTAATGCAGATGTTTTAGTTCTGCTTATCTTGTAGGGCTAAATAGCTTCAAGCTCATTGCTCTGTCTCAAAAGTCACAGCATGGTTCATGGTTAGTTTGTATTTATAGTCAGGAAAGTTACAGTAACTTCTGTGAGAAAAATAAGACTATCGAAGGCGAATACAGGGGGGAAAACCATTATTTTTGCTTTCTCTGGTTGTCCAAAATATGGGAAACAATTTTAGATCATGATCATCATTGAATAAAAATATGTTGAGAGATTATCAGGATTAGACTTAATGTGTACATAAAATTTTAAAATGTCACTATGGCAATTAAATATTTAGAGAATATAGTTGGTATTCATTGAGTTGTATACCTAATAGAGGGGGCGTGGTGGCTCAGCGGGTAAGATGCCAGGCTTGTCGATCGGAAGATCGCAAGTTCAGAGGTTCGAATCCCTAGCCCCGTGTGACGCAGTGAGCTCCTGCACTAGCTCCAGCTCTTGCCAACCTAGCAATTCGAAAGCATGCAAATGCAAGTAGATTAATAGGTACCACTTCGGTGGGTATGTAACAGCATTCCGCGTGCGTCATGCAGCCACATGACCATGGAAGCATCTTCGGACAACGCTGGCTCTTCGGCTAACATTTGGAGATGAGCACCGGCCCCTAGAGTCGGACACGACTGCACAAATGTGCGGGGGTAACCTTTACCTATACCTAATAGAGCCAGTTTGGGGTACGGGTTAAGGCACCAGGCTAGAAACCGGGAGACTGTGAGTTCTAGTCTTGCCTTTGGCACAAAGCCGGCTGGGTGACCTTGGGCCAGTCACTCTCTCTTAGCCATAGGAAGAAGGCAAGGGCAAGCCACTTCTGAAATCTTGAGAAGAAAATTGCAGGGACTTGTCTAGGCAGTCACCAGGAGTGATGATTGCCTAGTGACTTGAACTAAGTCTAAGTTACCCTAACACTGACTTTAAGGGTTAACAAACAAACAAAAACCCCACACCCTAATAGGGCTGTACCAGGTGATCCAGGTTCAAAGGGCAAACATCTTTTCCTGAGATTGCAAGTCAGATGCTCCAAATCACATTTTATCCTTTGAATTTGCCTATCGGTACATCCCTAACATGTCAAACAGCTCATCATCTCTCTGGTTACTAGCTGTTTATTCTCAATGGCATTGGCATCATTCTTGGGTCAAACAAGAGGGGGGAACAACTTTATCATACATACTTATTTACACAAAGCTCTTCTCTTGATGCTTTACTTCTTCCTTAATGTGAGCAAGAGGCTACAGTAAACTATTGTTTCCCATTATATCTAACTTAGGAACTTTGATTATTCACAATGAATCCTGCCTTGTTTAGAAAGCATTGGCCATTATTCTCTATTTCACTGTGGTTTCTTGGTTCTCTGCTTTTTAAGAAAAGTGAAATAGGTGTAGAAGGGATGGAGATGCATGCACAAAGCTTATTCATAGGCTGACCATACGTCCCTTTTTTTTGCTTTTTTCATCCGTCCCATCATTTTGATAAAAATCTCAATTTTGTCCCATTTTTTAAAGACGGCGGAAATGGCGCGGAAGGAGGAACCGAGCTGGAGCTGCCGATTGGAGGCAGCCCGGAAGAGGAAGCCCTCCCGCCTATCAGCACGTGGCAAAGGAGGGCGGGGTTTACAGGCGGTAGCCAATCGTGTGGACCAGGGGGTGGGGACTCCTGTCTTTTTCATGAATACGGAGTAATACATAAGACCCCGTCCCATTTTGCAATCCCAATGTCCCATTTTTGTCTCAAGGAAATATGGTCAGCCTACTTATTCATAACCTGGTTTATGATTGTCCAGTTCTAGATAAAACCAATGAACGGATGGAGAAAAAACACTATACATATATATTGGAATTTTTTCATTACATACCTCTCTCCTAGAGCCAAAATATGAATTCCCAGTCATATTTTCATATTCCCAGTCAGTTTACTCCTGCAGAAGCCTGTAAAAATGTAATGCACATGCTATTGTGCAATCAACATTTTTCAAAGGCACAATCAGCATCTCTCCATGTTTGGATGGAACTAGCATTTTTTTAGTGATTACTTCCTTCTTTTTATATAGCTGCAGCTGCTATGATCAGATAAGGATTTTTAAATCTTTAGATCAGGATGTTTCCTAAAAGGATGTTTTCCAAGAGCTGGAAGGATTATTTATTTTTTTCTACATATACAAAAAATTTTTATACATTAAAAAATATTCCTTAAAATAGAAGTGCTCAACTGTATGCTTATTGTAAGAGTTCAATGATGTTCCATTAATGTTTGTCCGTACATACATACCTACAAACCTGACACTCTATTCTCTTTTGGGGTAAACAATTTTAAGCAAAGTATGTGAAAGAAGTAAGAAATACTGAACAAAATAAATTACAGGGATGATATAAGAAAAATAAAGAAAATGCAGCTAGATTTAGTTTATGCCATCTCTGTTCAATATTCTTCTCCATATCTTTCTATCCTTTCAAACCATCCATGTTTTTACTGTGTCCATAAACATTTCTTCTTCATAGTTCTCATCTCTTTCTTTCTGAGGATTTTGTCAATGTTTTTCACAGCCTTTCTCCTTGACATGTACTGTCATTCCCATACACATCTCTAAAACGCTCCTTCTAGCATTCTCCCACTTCAATTTAATCTCAAATAATTTAATCAGTCTTATTTTTAATCCCATTCACTCTGTTGAAGCCTCCTTATATAGCTCTCTTCCCACTTGCAAAGCAACATTTCATTTCTCCATCAAAATAGCTTTGCATTTTCTGTACCATTTTTAAGCTTAACCATTTCTTGCTCCCTTTCACTTGATTCTTTGCAGCTATGTTTTTTCTTTCTGTACATAAATACTATCTTTCTCTGCTCCTCATCTTTTGAATCTTATAAGCACTTTTTTGACATTCACAGCCTTTTTCTTGTCATTTCCCTTTCTCAAACACTCATACTTTTTCTTCCTGCTGTCATTCTATTTTCACTCTTATTCCTTTCACTCTTGTTTTTCTTTAATGTTCATCTTTCCCAAGGAGTGCTGTCAACACTTCTAAAAAATGGTCTGCCTCATATCCCATTTGTATCCTTCACTACTTCTACCTTTCCTCATAAACAAATAAATGGGCTGTGGTTTTAGATTTATATTCATTCATTTGTTATGTGTACAAATGAACAGACGTATGCTTAAACCATGTATTTTAAGGAAACAGGCCTTTTTCTAAGCAGTTGCTCACCAAAAATTCACCATTTTCATTCATTCTGGGGTGTCTGCAGGGTCCATTCATGTTTTCTGTGGTTTCTTATCTCATTTCCCCATTCATCTATGTCACCATGCAGAATATTTCATTTTCCTAGATTGCATTCATTCAGACTGTTGTAGCATTTTTCACAAAAATAAGTCTTGTTCTTCCTTTCTCACATTCATTGGAGCATAATAGACTACTATCACCACACTTACACACTCACAGCCACTATACCTTCTGATATACATTTTATCCCTTTAATTTATAACTGAAGCTACACTTTCACTTCCCTACAAGACTTATCAACTCCATTCCATAACATCAGAACACCTTCAGTCAGATCTCTTACATCCTTCCCTTTCTCTTAGTTGCCCAAATACATATCTACTTTTCTTTCCCTCCTGTCATTAATCACTACATTTGTATTTATTTAGCTCTCTAAACCATTATATATACAATTATCTCCTATTATTGGCTATTCAGCCAAAAATGAAGCTAAATTTCACCTTATATGGTTAACCATGCTTGTCTCATGTGGACTATCTTCTGTTCCAAATTCAAAATACGAGCCTTTTTATAAACAACTCAGTGGGGAACATACCTAATACTCCTTCCTCCTATTTTCCCCACAACAACAACCCTGTTAGGTGAGTTGGGCTGAGAGAGAGTGACTGGCCCAAGGTCACCCAGCTGGCTTTCATGCCTAAGGCAGGACTAGAACTCACAGACTCCTGGTTTCTAGCCTGGTGCCTTAACCACTAAACCAAACTGGCTCTCATTATTTATTATGTCCATCTTTGCCCATTTAAAATTGGAGAGTCACCTAACATAGTACCACTATAGAGTATGTTTCTCAAGGAATTAGGGGATGATATTTCTTTATACCTTTTGTTACCCCTGACAAACTTTATTTTCCTTCCTGGCATTTGGTAACATCTGAAAAAAAATCTTTAAATAAATGGATTGATACTGTTTATTTGTTAATGTCATTTCCACCCTGTTCTTCAGTTAAAAAAATACTGTCTTGCATTGTAATTGACAAAAAACAAACACAGTCACAAGTCAACAATAGGAACAAAGAATAAAAGAAGGTGAAGATCAAAACAGCAGGGATGATAGTAATGATACATGAACATCAGGGAAGTGGATTAATAATGGCTTCTGCTAAAGTGTAAAAAATATTAGTTATGGAAAAAATATAACATGATCCTAAAAACAATGATGATTACTAGAAAATACCAGAAGTGTGCCACAAATACTAAGAGGACTATTTATATCTTGCCGTTCCTCCTGAAGTCTTGCATCGCACTGGCAGAACTTGATGGATTTGGTGTTTTAACATCTGGAGGGATCAATTTCCTGCTCTGGTGAAACAGTCGAGATTTCCATCAATGGTGTCTCCAAATTACCAGGATCCAGTTTACTGGCCTCACCTAATATACTACTTATTTGAGATACTGATTTAGCATTAATTCCTACCTTACTTGAATCTGATAAAAAAGAGAAAAGCTGAGTGTTGGTGCCATACTGATCATATCTTCACTGCAGACTCCTGAAATCTTTATATGTTTCTGATAATATGTTCTTGCAGTTTGTTTCTGTGCTGTTTACAGCAAAAAATTGTTGTCGCCTCCAAGACAAGCTCCGTTGCTTGCGAATAGTGTGAATACATCTACTCAGTTGTCTTGATAAGTGCATGATATCAAGTGTGCATGTAATGTGGTCTCCATTACCTTCCTTCAGGTCTAGGCTTTGTTTTATTTTTTGCTGACTCCTCAAGTTAGCCCAGAGATCTCCCATCTAAATACTAACCTGGACTGACCCTGCTTTGCTTTCTAGTGAAATCAAGGTAGACAACTTGTAGCTTTCTCTCCTTTGATGTAATAAATAGGAATACAAAGGTGTAATCTCTCTCATTGACATAATTATTGTCGATTGCTGTCTTTTACACTGCGTGTTGGAATGCATTGGAAAGGACACCCACCACACCCTTTGCCACTGGGAACCAAACCACAATTTTTCCCTCTTACTCTTTTTTTCTATCATACTTGCAAGAGATTTTGGAAGTACACATTTTAATTAAGGAAAGAAAATGCAATTTCTTTAAGTATTGGCTTGCTTACCTACTTTATTTGTAGACTGCCTTTCTTCATATGGATTCATGACAGTGGATATGATTCTTTTAGGGAATAACACTAGACACAAGCAGGATGTGTGAACAACCTGGTGAAGGGTTCTTTTATTTCTTAATTTGTGTTTGTGTGTGTTTGTGTGTGTGTGTGTGATGGATATGTACAGAGGTTGTGGGAAGGATGCAGTAGGTTGTGAGGTAAGGGTTAGTAAAGGTAAAGGTTCCCCCCGCACATTTGTGGAGTCGTGTCCGACTCTAGGGGCCGGTGCTCATCTCCGTTTGTTAGCCAAAGAGCCAGCGTTGTCCGAAGACGCTTCTGCGGTCATGTGGCTGGCATGATGCGCGCGGAACGCTGTTACCTACCCACCGAGGTGGTACCTATTAATCTACTTGCATTTGCATGCTTTTGGATTGCTAGGTTGGCAAGGTAAGGTTTACAACAAGGTAAGGGTTAAGAGACCCTTTGTCCATAGGGCCCAAGCTACAATGCCCTGTCCATGTATGCCTACAATCAATCACAGTTAAATATGAGGACTTTGATACAAGATACAGTATCAGCATTATGCATTGCAGGTTAGAACAGATTGTGTGATAATTAGCCTCATGAATGTTGGATATTTACAAAGCTGATGTGGAGATATTTATTGGATATTTACCAAGTCGCTGTGCAGAATAATGTTTCTTCAAAGAAGACTTCTTGTCTCACAACATGCACCCAAATTGTGCTCATCCTCAAACCTGCATAAGAGAGAATTCTGTTTAAAACACATTTTAATTAGATATATACATCATATAAAAATAAAATTAATTGTCTTTATTGTGATTATGGATATAGTGTGTACGTAGTTTGAAAGAAAACGTGTTTGACATTAGACAAGTATTTCAAAAGAGCAACTTTCAGGAGGCTTCAGAGAACATCTGTATAATCTCAGATAAAACAGATTCTATTAACAGAACAGGTCATCAGAAGCAGGGAGAGTTTAAACTGATGTAGGATTTGAAAAGGTGATGAGACAATGGGGGGGAGGGAAGAGAGGGTAGTTATGTAGCTGCAGATTTCATGTGAGACAGATTACAAGTATCTCATCAACAAACAATTGTGTTAATCCACTGGGTTTGTTAAGATCTTCCGAGATAGCCTTTTGATGTATGTGGGTTCAGTAGTCTCTTGCTTTGTGATGCTGGCGTAGTTTCTTTGTACTGAAATGCCAACTTTGAAATCTGTAATCAAGTGTCCTGGGAGATTAAAATGCTCTGACATTATTTTGTCCTTGCTTTGAGTGTAGATGTCAAACTTGTGTCCATTAATTCTTTTGCACATAGTCTGACCTGTTTGTCCAATGTAGAATCCAGAGGAGAATTGCTGGCAGATTATGGCATTTTTTACATTAGAGGAAGAGCATGTGAAGCTGCCTCTAACCTTTTGTGTGAAGTTGTCGGGTTGAATTGAGAAAGTGTTCTACGTCAGCCATTAAGACATTGCCATATTTTGGAGAAGGTGCCCATGGCTTTGCTACTGATTTGCAGGTTTGTTTGTTTATTTGTTTATTAATTCAATTTGGATGCCACTTGACTCTACCTGGCTGTGGGTGGCTCACAACAATAAGAATAACAGAAAAACAATAAAATGCAAAGAATTAACCGGAATAAGTACAAAAATAAGTACAAAATAATTACAAGATGGCAATCCAAGCAAACATAGAACATCAGCAACAGGGGAGTCTGATCCACCCTACTCCAAATCCTGGGTATATATAATGTACCCCAAGCATTGGGTATATATAATACTATATACCCCAAGTCCTGGGTATATGGTATTGCCAAAGATGGAATAGTTATGGGTGGGTACAAAGTCACACAATCTGGTGGCAAGGCATGTTGTGTTGACACCAGTGATGACGTTCCTGATGGCTTGAAATCTATGTTTGTGGGGCTTGGTGATGGATAGTGCCTTGACGTTCATGGTAGTGAACAAATTGACAATTAGAGTCCAGGAAGATCGTAAAAATTAAAACACTGAAATACAATATGAGAATACAGCAAAACCTCATTAATTGAGTGAATAATTCTGTTGTCAGGGTTAAATGAAGTACAGCCTTATGGCTTGGGCATAGAATTTAGCAATTGTATGGGTGATTTCAGGGCACTTATCTTTTAGGAAAATTCTAAATACCATTGGTCACAGCATCCTCTAATACAGAGCTTTCCAAACTTTTCATGTTGGCAACACACACCAACGGCGGCACTGGCAGCGGCGCGGCCTGCGGTGTCCTGGTGTGTCGCGCGAAAACCCGGAAGCGCTGATAGGGGGAACTGGAAGAAGTGGCACCCCCACCAAGGTGTGCCGCTTCTTCTGGTTCCCCCCATCAGCGCTTCCGGGTTTTCGCACAACACACCAGGACACCACAGGCGACACAGTAGTGTGTTGTGACACACACTTTGGAAAGCTATGCTCTAATACATGGTCAGAAACTAGAGCAGGTATCTGATTTGGGTTCCATGAAAGGGGTCCATGGTAGATAAAATTGTTAGCACGGCTGCCAGTGGAAAGAGGGGATGTATAACTATTTATTATGTGTGTAAAGAATAAGTCTCTGCCTGATGGAATGAATCTAAATTATACATACATGGTCAGAAACGAGAGCAAGTGTCTGATTTGGGTACCTTGGTAGAGTGCTTATTGAATATGGGAGAATGGATGGAAAAAACGTAAGACATATAAATGATGGTAGAAGGTGATTGGGGTGCATGTATCTTTTGTGAGGAATGTTTGTGGAAAAATGTGAACATGTCTGTGTATAAGATCATGCCTCTGCCCACTGTGTTATATGGAAATAAAAGTTCTACTGAAATGCTGGATGAAGATTGGATAGTTGAGTTGGAGAAATTTAAGGGAGAGAGCGAATTGCAAGCCACAAGTGAAATTTATTTATTAAATTTATTTATTGAATTTCTATTACCACCCATCTCCCCCCAAAGGGGAACTCTGGGCAGTTTACAGTTTAAAATTGATTTTCTGGTGGAATTCCAGGAAAAAGAAGGGGTTATTATGTATGGGAGGTTTCCTGAAGAGAAGTCGGAGTTTTTGAGGGGGGCAGTTGGGCTGTTTGATCTTTTTAAGATAAAAGCTCTGTGTACATTGTGGGGATGTGTAAATGCTCTGGTTTATTTTGAAGTGGGATAAGGGTTAAAGAATATTTATCTGAATTGTTTTTAAGGCATGGCTGATTTCATTTATCTTTAATTATTTGGATTAAAATTAATAAGGTATAAAAATGTCTGCTTGGAGGGTTTGGGGTTTATTAAGATTAAGATCATTAAAATTGTTATATTACTAAGTATAGTGGCAGACAATTTATATGCTTTTTAGTTTGATCTTTATTATAGTAGACAGAAATGTGTAGAATAGTAGTAGGAAGGAAATAATTAAATAAGTGTTATCTTTGGGGGGGGAGTTGATTAGGAAGTTTATATAATTTTTTTTCTTTTAATATAAGGGGACGGAGTAACTGTATTTAGTGATTTTTAAATGTGCCAATGGAACGATTTATAGAAATAATGTGATTTTGGTTTAATATAGAGTAAGGGATTGATTATGGAAATTTTTGTATATCCTCCCTGTTAAAAGTCGGAAGTCACCTCTTTTTGTAACTTTGAAAAACATTTCTCTTATCTTTCTACACTTTTTAGTTTTTTCTCTTTTTTTCTTTGTGGTTTTTTGTTTTTCTGTAGCTTTTATCTTTGCTTGAAACTTAATAAAATTCTTATAAAAAAGGAAATAAAAGTTGGGTATGTCAGAATATTCATAAATATAAATTCAATGCAGTGGGAATAGAATATGGTAGGTGGGTCTGTGATAAAAGAACAGATGGGGCAACAATGAATGGGTTGTAAAAGAACATGGTTTGAATACAGAAATGAGTGACCAGTAGAAAAGAAGAACATTGAGGTGGTGTGGTTATATAGAATGGATGAATGGGAATCAAATTGTAAAAAAAACATATGAAGGAAGAATGAATGAATTGGGAGGGGAAGACTGAGAAAATTGTGTTGGACATAAACATGAGATCCTCAAAAATAGAGAGGTGAGAACTTTAAAGAAGAAAGGCCAGTTTACGTAATGGTGTATGCATGTGGTAGAAGCCAGCAATGTTTGCAAGGCTAGAAAAGTATGGAGATGTATAGTGAATTGGATTGACTTTTGTTTCGCCTTTTTCTTATCTCATACATTTAATTCCTTTGGCTGTTTCTTACTTCTCTCCAGAGGTCTGGCATGGGTAGGTGTTTTAAAAGAACTAGAAGTATCTTAATGTTATCCTTGCTTGA
Organism: Charina bottae; assembly: GCA_023362775.1. Taxonomy (NCBI): domain Eukaryota; kingdom Metazoa; phylum Chordata; class Lepidosauria; order Squamata; family Charinaidae; genus Charina; species Charina bottae. The sequence goes on along the minus strand of JALMGJ010000053.1, from coordinate 2,212,744 downwards.
GAAAATATTTCTAATTTTTCTGTCCACTGAGCAGATAGTAAATATAACCTATAAATAATGATATCTTGAAAATAAGTCTCTGTAGGACAAGCAAAGACATTATTGCCTTGTTCAGAAAAAATGGATTCTGAGGAAAAAGCAAAAAAAGCTCAAGTAGATATATTTTTCTTGGGCTTCTATGACATTCCAATCAGACCAATTTATTACTCTGTACAATAATTTAATAAATTCCTTAATTAATTGAAGAAATGTATATATTACTGCCTATCTCATTCTCATGATTCTGGGTGGATGCTGACTTTTTAAAAACCAACAAAGAAACCAACAAAACAATATAAAATATGCAATGTGCCAGAGCCCAATAAAACATTTTTCATTCGATCCACATAGGTCCGGCGCACCTAACATTCTGGCCCCCATGCCTGGGAGTAATCGAGTTAAAAACATGATAATACAAATACAGAATTGAACAACTTTCCACCCCCATGGTATACTCATTCAAGGGAACATGCTATCCACTCATATCCAACGGCTGTCTGGCACACCCAGTTTTTAACAATCTTCCAGAACACTAATAAGGATGAGCCCAGCCTTATCTCTGGGGGCAAACTGTCCCAGAGGAAGGGGACAATTACCAAGGAGGCTCATCTCTGGGGTTTCTGAAGACTGCACTCCCGAGGGGTAGGGATGTTCATCAAGCCCTCTCAATCTCATCAAATGGGCAGATTCCACTCAGAGCAGATAGCCTCATAGATATGTCCAAAGCCATAAAGGAGCAGCCTTTTGAATTACACTCAGAAGACCCCTGGCAACCAATGCTGCTCCTGTAGTAGAGGTGTAGCATGGGCAAACCACTCCAAGTTCATTACTACCTGAGGTAATGAATTCTGGACCAGCATCAGCTTCTGAATGAGTGTCAACCCCACCAGACAGGCCAGACCAAGAAACAACTCCACAGGAAGGCTAAAACTACTTTTATTGAGATTGGCGATAATAACAGAATCTTGCAGTGTTGGGGTTTATAAAATACCCAGAATTTACAGATAGATTAATTATACAGGAGAGGCTAGAGTTATCTAGGTGAGAGTTGATATATTCTGCAAGTCATCCAATTAGCAGCCATTGTAGAAGGTATGATGTGACTCATATTACAGGTGCTGCAGTTTAGTTGGGTGTGGCAGATAATTTGTTTGACCTATAATGTGATTGGTCAGTTTATGTATATAAGCAGAGGAGATCAAGTGTTCACTCTCTTCTCATTGCTTCATCTCATCTGTATCTGTGTTGGGCGTTACTGGACTGTATTTTGGACTGCGTATGTATATAGAGTAAATAGACTATTTTGTCTAATCTCTGCTTGAGTGTCTATTTACTGCATAGAACGTATTACTCTGATGTTTTGGAGAAGCACTGGCCGCCCCAGCGTTGCGTGCTCTGACATGCAGATCTGATTGTGCTGCACCTCCTCCCCTTGTTATTGATTGATTGATTATGTGCCATCAAGTTGTTTTTGACTCCTAGTGGCCACATAGATAGATTTTCTCCTGCCAATCCATCCCTAACCTGTTTTTTAGGTTTTCCAACAGTGCACCCATTGCAATTGTGAATGAGTCCATCCATCTTGCTGTTGATCATCTGCTTCGTCTCTTTCCTTCCACCTTTCCCAGCATTAGAGCCTTTTCCAGAGAGCTAGGTCTTTGCATAATGTGTCCAAAGTAGGATAATTTGAGCCTGGTCATTTGTGCCTTGAGTGAGAACTCTGGGTTGATTTGTTTGATGATCCATTTGTTTGTTTTCTTGGCTGTCCACAGTATTCTCAGGAGTCTTCTCCAACACCAAGTTCAAAACCATCAATACTCTTCCTATCCTGCTTGTTCAAACTCCAACTTTTGCTTCCATAGAGTCTCTCAGGGAATATCATAGTTTGCACTATTCTGATCTTTCCTCCCCTTGTTATACCCATGTGAATTAGGGAGATGTGTGTCTGAGATGCTTCTGCATACTTTCTGCTTGTTTTGGACTTAAGCTATGTTCCCCCCCCCCCAATCACTTCGGTAACAGATCTGGCCTATCTCTGTTAAGGTCAACTTGCTTACTCCCTACAATGGTCTTCAAGGACAACCCCATGTAGAGTGGTGAATGCAATAGTTCAGACATAGTAGTGCGTCCTAGTCCAGGCATGGCTGCAATTCATGTACAAGATGGTTGTGCAAAGGCTCTTGCTGGAAAAGCCATGAGTGCAGAAGGACCAGTCGTGGGCTCGAGATATTGAAGAATGGGATCATGTACTGAATTTCTCCTGCAAAAGGAAATCTTACTTACGCTATATGTGCTATGATATAACATGGTACCGTGAATTCAGGGTAGCTATTATTGTAAAAGATTAGCTTATGTATACCATGTTAATTTCTGCTAAATATTATAAAACTGAAAGCATATTAGTATGTGAATGACAGAATTAATGGAAACTTTCTGAAATGACTGAAATAAGAGAAAACCAGATTAAAACAAATAACAATGAAAAAAAAATAACATCTACACAAGAATCATATAAATGCTAAAGCCGGGAAGGAGATGGCTCCAAATAGATTATCAGCAAACTGATATTATCCCAGACTTTTGTGAGAAACTGGTGCCACCTGGAATGGGCAAATAATAACATTTCCCAGATATTGTATGTTTCTCAAGCTCAAGAAACAAAGCAACCAACCAAAAACAGCCAAGCTCAGAGAGCACCAAGGACTCTGCAAAGCATCCTTTCTTGAAAATTTCTTTCCTAAATTGGCAACTTTTCAGATAGGTTGATCAGGATTCCAAATTGATGAATCTGGATTGGGACAAAGCTACTGCTTTAATAGTGCATTTGTCTTTGTCAGACCAAAATATGGAGAATTCTAGGATACCATAATAGGATTAGCTTCCCCACTGTGAATAGTTTGGCAACTGACTTCTGAAATAGGATGCTTCTGCATATGAAAAGGAAGCATGGAAGAAGACACAGGTAGTCCTCGTTTAGCAACCACAATTGGGACCGGCAAATTGGTCATTAAGCGAAGCGGTTGCTAAGTGAAACTGCGACTATGCTTATGATCTTACTTCAGATTTCCTTTGCTTTACAGACCTGCGAAGGTCGTAAATATAAGGATTGGTTGTAAAGTTACTTTTTCATCACTGTTATAACTCTAAACAGTTGCTAAATGAGGCAGTCGCTAAATGAGGACTACTTGTATTTGTGTGTTTACTCTTTCATTTTCCATGCATATCTGGTCTCAAAGAAAGGGTATGAATTTTACTTTTAAGAGTAACATGGATGAGGTACACTTTTTCAAGAAATAAAGGGAAGAATACAAATTCCTCCCTTGCGAGAATCCTACAATTATTTAAGGAGTGCAGGATGCCCACACATTCTTTGCTCCTCATTGCAAAACTTCTGCATATGGACCTTATTTAAAACCATTACTTAAATCATGGGCATCTAGGGGAGGGCCTGAGTGGACAAATTACAAAATCTAAGTTGCAATGTAAACTCTAGCCTTTTTGTACCTATATTGTGATGTTATACACAACTACATAAGCGGCAGACCTGTCATGAAGATTCATTTCTTCATTTTGACAAAATCACAGTTTCTGCCATACACCTCTGGCTTACACAGTTTTCTCTGAGGGCAGATGTCAGAAGAAAGTATTATATTTTCCATTTATATTTTTTATAAAACAGGAATTATATTGTTTTCCCCCCTTTGATCAGAATTTAAGAACTGGGGGACTTTTTTTTTGCCAAAGGAGTTGCTGTATTCAAATAGCAGCACTTCCTCCCTGAATATGAAAAGAATTGCCTTTGATATAAATGGTGGAAACGTAGTTTATTCAATGTGAAAAATATATATATTTATACTGTATATAAAACCTCAGCTGGATTAGTAGCACATACCTTTTTGCAGTGTTATGTTTGATGTTCTTGGTTTTATTTTTATAATTTCCCTCTAATTGTAAATACTTTAGCAATTACAGTGAGTTATGCAATCTACAAAACTGACTGTCAGTGCACTATTTATCATTCTTGCTATACGAATGCAGAGTATTCAGTATTCATTTAGACAGATTTGAATTATTAATTTGACCCAGAAAATTAGAGCAATTGTAGAAGTGTTAAGGAGCTTGTTACAGAAAAAAAAAGACAAATGTTTCTGTCATTAACAGTGGAAATTCTTCTATCAACATCTACCAAAAATGGGGAGACCTGCCTTTTAGATATTTAAAGAATGATAATAAATGTTAAGATAAAAGAAACCTCCATATTTATAATGATGCTTGGACAGTCTTGGAAGCATTTGTTCTTTATTTTATTTGTGTGGGAAAATGTGTGCATGTTACATGGCCTTACTTTACTAAGTGGTAAATATATAGAATTTATACAAAACCTAATTATTTCCTCAGCATTTGTGTAGACCATTCTGTGCAGCATAGTACATAACACATGTCTTTGATCAAATTAATTACTGTTGACAATGTAAGGGAGCACTGTATAAACAAAATATGTAGAAATACAATCACCATGGAGATATTGAATTTAATTTCCCTTGAATGTAATGGGTATATATAAGGTTATATATATATTTGACATGAAACAGCTTTCTTCAAACTAGGTGCCTTCCGGATATGTGAACATAAACTCCCAGCATTTTCAGCAGTGGGCAAACTAAGAATTGAAGTCAATATATTTGGATGCTGCCTAGATTAAGCAAGGCTGATTTAAACCCTAAGAAAAGAAATAATGAGCTTTGGGAAGCAAAGGTCTATAGGTAAGAAAAATGTTTTGTTTTTTACCTGGTGCCTAAACTTTATTTTAAAATCAAAGTCAAAAAGGTAGAAACAAGTTATTCCCTATGAGTTATTTAATATCTCATTAGTAAATCTTTTGATCAGTTCAAAACTCTGCAAAATCAACATACCATGTTGTTAATAATAAATCACTGCTATGCATCCTTCCTTAGGAATGTAGATAATGGACCAACAGGGCCTGGGATTAACCCATAAGCAGAGAGTTGTATTAATATTACATGTATTTAAAATACCTCGATGCTATCTATAGAAATACTTTTTATCACAAAGTTCCTTTTTGTCACATTAAAAATGAATAGGGTTGCCAGTGATATTATTTATAGGTGCTAGTTATCTATCTGAGGCCGTTGTGAATGATCATTAGAGGATTTGGAGAAAGGGGTCATTAAAATGCTAATGATAACTGCATTATCTCTTTGTTATGTCTGAGTCAGGAATGACCATGGTCAGTTGGATGGAAGCAAAACACTGAATCTGAATTGGAGTACAATTGAAATTCTGTAGATAGATGATTCCCAGATGCAGGATTTGACTAGTCTACATGTTCTGAGTAGGGTAGCCAGTGATATTGTCTGAAACTGTTCTTTTAAGTATGGTTGGAACCACTGTAACACAACATCCCCAACATCCAACCAAGGGGAAAGCTAAGGAGAATAACAACAGTATCAAAAATCACTGTGGCAGCAAGCAAGATCAGTAAGACACACTCCATCTGTTTTTCTCCAACAGGAAGTAATCCATTAGGGGAAATAAGCCTGAAACTTTTGCAAAACCAGACCTATCCCCAGAATGAAATGCTTTTCCCAAAGATGGTGTCATTTAAATGCAAGGGACTTTCCCTCTTATAATCTCCCACTGGCCCAAAACATCAGAACAATAGATCAAAGAAGGCTTCTGTACACACCTTTACCATTCAAACCATCTGGCCTGGCTTTTGAATGAGCAGATATCGGAGTGCATTGTAAAGTCTTTTTTTCCGTAGACATTCTAACAGAATTTACAAAGTCAGCACTGCTTAAGATTGCTTTGACGTTGCTGATGGCTGTTCACCAACACAGTTACTGAGGATTAGAAAATGATCTGTTGGAGAATTTCCAAAACATTTGTATCGGTACTTAATTATTCATTAATAAAGCTAACCAAAGCAACACTGTGGGGTAATCTAGCCTGTTCTGATGTAGGTAGTTCTATGCACTGTTGCATAGCTCTGTTCATTTTAATGTTTCTATGCACTGTTGCATAGCTCTGTTCATTTTATTGATTATATACCTAGTTTAGTCCAAAATAACAGCCAAGCATATTATTTTGAAAGCCTAGAAACTATAACTCGGAATGCGGTTTTCTAACATTTGGATCATTTATTTATTAATTTAATTATACATTTGTATTCCTCTTATTTCCCAAAAAACCCAAGTGGTTTGCAGACCAGTTCTTGCAGGGCAATTTTTACTAAGGTAATATTGCATGCCTCCTTTGATTTTATATTTTAAAAGGTTTATTTTCCCCCGTTAGTATAAAAAGTATCATTTAGAGAAGAGCCACTTGTATGTCTTCCTGTGTCACTTTCTAACTGGAAGAAAGTCAGAACGTTGTTTTGTGTGGACGCAGATCGTTTTGCTCTGTTCCTGCATCAGGAGTGAATGAATGATTCCAGTCACTCAGTGGAAAATATGAGGAAGGATTTTCTATTCTCAAGGAAATATGAGTGAAATGTGGCAAGACCAGAGGAATGGATTTCCATCATACATAACAAAACGTTTTATATACAGTATATATTACTGATTTTTTTGAGACTATGTAGCAAATAAAATGGAAATGACTTGGTCCAAGCATTTACAGAATGTTAACATAAATTAGTTCAGTAATCTTTTCAAGATCACCCTGCAAGGTTGATGGCAAAATTTCAGATGGAGTTGTAAGGCTGAAAGAGTATTTCTTGGTTAAGGCTGCTTAATGAGCAAATAGGAATAATTGAAACTGAAGATGAGGTTTAGAGTGATCTCTACTCTGCTTTGTTCCAGTGTCTCATCAGCAGTTCATGAATCTAGCGGATGCTGTGGGAGTAAGTAGTGTTTCGGGTTCTTTCGTGACAATGTTGACTTATCTTCTTTTTAATAGATAAATATATGCATGTGTGTTCTGAGACTGCTGTTATTTTACAAAGCTCTAAAAGCCATTCTGCATACCCAATCTTTTAAACAATTTTTCTTAGAAATAAAATAAGACCTATACAGTAGATAAGACATACTGTATATAGGTAAGGCATGTAATAAAATGAGGTAAGACATATGAGATAAGACATATAAAGCAAAAGAACAGGATCTGTGATTTCACAAGAGAGAAAATGCCATTTCTAAGAACCACTAAAGCTTCTAAAGTATGCTATAATGCGCTATGTAGTTGGCCTTTCACGTTTAAATTAACTCGTCAGTGTTTTGGCTTTCTTCCATTGTGTTACTTGAAATCGTAAATAAAACACATTTGGGACTTCTGAATATGAAGGAGACATACTCTGCCAAATTCATTACTAATTCAAAGTCATTGAAATTATGAGAATTTTCCTATGAGTTTCTTTGATGCACAAATTCAATTAAAAAAAACACTTTCAAAATATGACATATTTGGGAAGTTAATGTACTAATGCTGATGGATTTTAGACAGACAGAAAGAAAGCATTCTTGCATGGTAACATAACTGCAATGTTGGGATGGCTGATTCATTGACCAAACCCAACTATTTCTGTTTCCTTCCTTCAGTAGTATGCTCTGTCTCAGGGTGTACTGTCAAAATTCGGAAGAGATGACTCTGCCTTGATACATTCCCTGTTTGCATTGCCTGTTCAATCAGACACCGGTGTGCAAAGCCTGCATCTGTGTTGTGTTTTATTTAAAATAAATTTGTGTGGATGTAATGTTATAGCTTTCTGTGATTGCATAACTGGGCATTGACTTCTGAATCTTTTCAGTTACTCTTTGTTATTCTAAGGAAAAACATACCGTCTGGCAAGACGCATTTGAATTATTAAGCTAGCTTGACTGCTAGGTCATCAGCTCCAAACACCTCAGGTCCTGTTTTAATGTCTGGTGATATTTTGTGTTCTGATGCACTTTCTAGAGGGGAGGTCCTATGCCATACCTTGTGACTGACTTCAATGGTGCCTAGTTGATCTATTTACTTGGGAAACAAATTTCTCCAAATTTCGAACTCAGTGGAACTCAGGCAAGATGAAGGAAAAGTAGAAAAGTTGGTATGGATCACTGTTCTCTTATTTATTGAAGACAAACATATGCTCATGTTATGAAGTTTTAAAAGAAAGCATTAAATAGCAATATGCTAGGATTTAGGAAGTGATGGCATTATTTTATTATGAAATCATTTTTAAGTGTCTACTTAATACTGATTATAATTGTGCATTTTGGTTATAAAAATAAAGTGCTTTAGAGCAGGGGTCCCCAAACTTTTTGGCACCAGGGACCGGTTCCATGGAAGACAATTTTTCCATGGACCAGGGGGCGGGGTTTGGAGGCTGGAGCCAATCACGCAGACCGGAGGGCGGGGTTTGCAGGCGGGAGCCAATCTCGCGGATGGGGGCGGGGTTTGCAGGCGGGAGCCAATCATGCGGACGGGGGTGGGGTTTGCAGGTGGGAGCCAATCTTGCGGATGGGGGCGGGGTTTGCAGGCGGGAGCCAATCTCGCAGATGTGGGCAGGGTTTGCGAGTGGGGGCCAATCGGGCCTCGCGCTCCTCGGCCCGCCTCTCTACCCTTCTTTCCCGTGCACTGATAGGTGGAGGTGTTTCCCCTTCAGGGTCCCCACCAATCAGCTACTCCAGCTGGTACCCTTCCCAGCTTCTTCCTGCTACCGGCTGTTCTTCCTCCAACTCATGGTGGCAGGGACAGGCTCGTTCCTGACACTACCGCTCACCTGCTGTGCGGCCCACTTCCTAACAGCCTGTGGCCCACAGGTTGGGGACCCCTGCTTTAGAGCATACAGGGATGCCTATCTGTGAGATTGTGTTGCAGTTTCAGAGAGCAGCCATGCGATTCCTTGAAGAGACACAGATGCTTTAAGGAACTGAGGTAGGTTTGCATCCCTGCTCACTTCACAGCACTGTTTTGTCTTCAACCCTAGTCCTGAGCAACACTCAGCTCAGACTTTGACTCATAGGAGGAAAGATTGGCCAGATCCATCTGATTAGCAGGATGGCATAGTTTCTGGAAGCTCACCATGTCCCAGAATCGTGACCAAACCGAAACTCAATGAATTGGAAAGTCCTGATCTACAGTAGGTACTAATAATGCAGGGCCTTCAAAATCCACGTCTTCAATATTTACAGCCACTCGGCAATTGTCCAACTTTGTGCCAGAAACTCACCCCATATCTTGGCCAGACAACATTGGCAAAGAGCTTGGCAAGAATCTACAAAGAGAAAGACTATGAAACTAAAAGTCTTCTCTTTTAAAGCTTCCCATTTCCCATGATAGAGCTTGAAGGGGAAATATAAACCTGGCTGGAGACATAAAATACCTTCATTCAGATCCCAGAAACTGTTGAACAAGTTGTTCATTTGGAAGTTTCAGTTGCCTTGCAAAGACCAGTTTTCTTGCCACTTTATACCATGTGGACATATAATTAAGGCCAGAACAGAACAGGACTGTTAAAAATAACTGATAAAAAATTCTTATATTTCTTATAAGCAACTATAAATGATAAATTGCTCTCTTTGTGAACTAAGTAACATAGTAATGTATTTTAACAGATCACACCTATATTAAACCTGTTGGTTTATAAGCCTGTATGACAGGGGGCGTGGTGGCTCAGCGGGTAAGACGCCAGGCTTGTCGATCGGAAGATCGCAAGTTCGGAGGTTCGAATCCCTAGCCTCGCGTGAAGGAGTGAGCTCCCACACTTGCCCCAGCTCTTGCCAACCTAGCAATTCGAAAGCATGCAAATGCAAGTAGATGAATAGGTACCACTTCGGTGGGTAGGTAACAGCGTTCCATGCGCGGCATGTGGCCACATGACCGTGGAAGCGTCTTCAGACAACGCTGGCTCTTCGGCTAACAAACGGAGATGAGCACCGGCCCCTAGAGTCGGACACGACTCCACATATGTGTGGGGGAACCTTTACCTTTACTAACCCTTACCTCACAACCTACTGCATCTTTCCCACAACTTCTGTACATATCCATCACACACACAGACACAAACACAAATGTCCAAGTCTGGGCTGTTCTGAATCAGAAAGGGAGTGTTGCCCATTTTACAGCTCTCTCAATGTTGAGGCTAATGATAAATTCTACCTTGAATTTGATCATCAGTTCACGTTCAGGAATCCAGCAATTTCTGCAGAGTCTTGGCCAGGACTGATAGGGGGATCACCAGTTGTGGTTGATTCTGTCTCACCTGCTGGGCTAACTAGTTCATCATCTGGGCTAACTAGTCCATGTAGATCACCAGTGGGTTCTGATACTAGAATAAAGCATTGGTGACCTGGTCAACAGTTAGCAGGGTAGCAAGAGAGTCGGAATCCATTTTCTAATCCTTGTCTCTAGAAGAAGCCTGTAGTGATGGGTATGCAAGTGGGAAGGCTTAGCAGTTAGGCTGGACATTTTGTTCAGCTGTAAATTTTGGCTCTCCAGACACTTAACCATTTATTCAGGAATTGACTGACTTGGTAGAAGACTTTCAGACATCATTCAGCTAAACAAAACCACATACACACTAAATCCTGAAGTATGTGTATGTGCTCCAGGGTTTAAAAGCTAAGGGTTTTTCTTCTTCTTTTCTTTGACTTAATGGATACTTGCCATTGAAGGCACCAAATCATTCTGTCTAGCTTGGGGATTGGTTTTTGAATCTTATTTATTTTTATTTTATTTATTATTTATTTGAATTTGTATTACCGCCCATCTCCCCCATCAGGGGACTCTAGGGGGTTCACAATAAAACAGTAAAAACATAAATAAAAATTTACAATATTAATAAATAATATAAAATCCAAGCATAAAAGATGTTAAAAAGATGGTAATACGGGGGAGCTTCATGGGACCAGCCATCCCCAAGAGGAACTGTTGGCATTACCCTCCCAGGCAAGCCAGCAGAACCAGGTTTTTAAGTCTTTTCGAAAGGTCGGGAGCGAGGAAACCCGCCTCAGCTCTTGCCTCACTAGTTTCATTTCCTACAAGGATTGGAGTTCAAGTCAATCTTAAGTCATGGAAGCTCACTGCGTTCTTTGGACCAAATGTTCTTTCCCAGCCTTATCTACTTCACAGGATTCTTGTTGGGGAAAAATGAAGAAACATTTTTGAACTCTTGGAAGAAAGGCAGGATTCGCCAAAACCAAAACAAGACAAAAAACTACAAACATTAATGTCAAAACCAGCCACCTTGCTACAGGTTGACCACAAGAGAAAACTAAATATCCTACCTTCTTTTCCAAGATTGTAGCCTTCTCTCCAAACTTGGTAAAGAAGGGAGAAGATTCCAGACAATCCGTTTGGTGGGATCCAGAAGGCGGGCCTTCTCTGCAGTAGCTCCCTCCCCAGGGGTGAGGTTAGCCCCATCGCTCCTGACCTTCCGGAGGAACCTGAAGACTTGGCTCTGCCACCTTGCTTGGGGCTGGGAGGGGAAAAGTTATTTTTGGGGATGTCTAGTGCCTTAAAGTGCTCCTCACACCCATGGACTGAATTAGACCTTTCTGCCACTTGGATTTTATTCTTATTTTTATAATTACTTGATAATCATATTCATATTTTATATTTTATAATTTATAATTTATATTTTTTTATATTTTATATTTTATATTTTATATTTTATATTTTATATTTTATATTTTATATTTTATATTTTATATTTTATATTTTATTTGACCATTTTTATTGTAAACCGCCCAGAATCCCTCTTGAGGGGGGAGATGGGCGGTTACAAAATGTGATAAATAAATAAATAAGTAAGTAAATAATTAATACCCTGGTCCTTAGAATGCAATCCCATAGCCATAGAACTGCAGCCAAATTAATGTGTTCCTAGTTAAAATTAATTAAAATATTATAAACCGCTGTACATGTTAGATCAATTCTTAAAGTTGCTAAGTTGGTTAGATAATAATTTTAGCATTTCTTTTCTGTATATGTTGTATTATTTAGTTTTCTGAGCTTGGTTTTTGGGGTGCAAATCTGTCATTAGCTACTAGGTAACACCACGATAGAGTTTTTTGAGAAGTGAGGTTTATTGTTTGGTTTTCTAAAACTTCTGCACTGCACATTTGTAAACCCCAAACCAAGCTCAGAGAACTCAAAAATGCAACATGTCAAACCTCCATTACACATTACTCCCTTTCCCTTTCCCTTTCTTTCTCTCTTTCTCATGAATAAGTGCTGGTGCTAGATATTTTTTTAAATACAAAATCTGTAAAATTTGCTTTTGTTTTTGCAATATTACTTCTATCACCTTAACTGTGTTCGGCATAAAAATAGTTTCCTTTTCTACTGTTGAAATATACAGACTAAAAAATGTTTCAGGTCCAGGTGCAAGCTCAGAAAAGTTTCTAAAAGGCTTTCTCTGCTAAACCTAATGCATCAGAAACTACTCTTTTTTTCCAAAATGATGCTTATAAATTCAGTTTATTACAGAAAAGAGATATAGATACCTCAGAGCCTGATTGTATAAGAAGCAATTTTAATCTTGTTTTCATTAGTAACAAATCTGTAAAGTGCAAAACTCTGTGAGTTTGTTTAAATCTTGACAGGATTAACATTTTGCCATTGGGCAAATTAATTGCAAATTTCCAGTAAGGGATAGTTTATCTTCTTTGTGAGCAGTTCCTTAGACAGCGTATGAAACACAAATATAAAGCTACAGTACTAAGCATATTTCTTGGAAGTAAATCATACTGAAATCAATTTATCTTACTGCTGAGCAAAGATGGGTAAGGTCAGAAAATATGTTCAGTAAGCATTCACATATTTCTCCATAATCTCCTCAGTTCTCTGCAGCTCCCATTAACAGTTCATCCCAAATTAAAAAAAGAAAAATGAAATAAAAAATAGCATAGAATCTCTGAACTAAATTATTTTACATTAGATTTTATTTTATTTATTTTATTTTATTATTTTATTTTATTTTATTTTATTTTATTTTATTTTATTTTATTTTATTTTATTTTATTTATTTTATTTTATTTTATTTTATTTTATTTTATTTTATTTTATTATTTTATTTTATTTTATTTTATTTTATTATTTTATTTTATTTTATTTTATTTTATTTTGATTATTTTGATTTTATTTTACTTATTCAGTTTGGATGACACTTGACTCGAACCAACTCCAACTGAGTTTAAAAGCTGGGGTATAGAAACTGTGATACATCAATAATTTAAGAAATGCAGTGGAAAAGAAAATTATAGATTTCTTTGTCCCCTGTTTGCTTGTTTTTAATGAAATTGAACCATTTCCCTTTCAGGATCACTCCACAAATTCTTTTACGTTGAATTACTCTTTCTCTCTCTATTTTACTGCCCCCAATATAAACTCAGATTCCTTCTGTGTTTTCATGCAACTTGTATTTGCATCATGCAAAAGTTTTCTCTAACATCTTGTGCTGTGTCTGTAGCTTGAATCATGTCAACTGGATTTCTATTTTCTCAGTGGAAACGTTTTGCTCCTTATAAATAAAAATAGAAATCCAGTTGGCATGATTCAAGCTACAGACAATTCCACCTGGATGACTGAGAACCTTCATAGACATGGGAGCATACTTTTCCTCTGCTCTGCACATCACACTAATATCTGGTCTATTTGTATTTGGAATGTCCCATTAGAATGGCTGTCAAAGGTTGGATAGGAAATTTGGAGAGATTCCATGCAAGTGAGCCCTAGTACTTGTGCTGGGTTGTGTATTGGTTTCAGAACTCCAAATCTACATTATACTTGGTCTCCCCAATCTACCCTTCCAGTTCATTGGGAAGAGTATCTTCCTCTCCCACACGATACCGAGTGACCCCTAGTTATGGCCTCATTATCCAACATTCCCTCACGTTCTTCATACACTGTACCAGGGAGAGGGAGATTTATGGCAGTACCCCAGAGAGAAGTTCCAGCCTTCATGCTTACCTCATTTATTTCCTGAAAACATCACTGGGTTCTCTGAGATCCAGATATATGACTTTTCATTTGGAAGTATTCCCAGAAAACCTGGAAGAACCGTTTCAGTTCAGAATATAGTCAGTCACAAATGAACACTTGGTAAGTATTGTGAGAGATGTCCGTAAATGCAGTAGTATAAAGGAGGTTATGACGGGCTTCATGAAATGGCAGGTCTGGAACCACTTCAGAAATCCAAGAACTGCTGATCAGTATTTTTTATCAGGAAGTAATGGAACCATAAAGAATTTCAGCAATACTATGTTTCAAGCCTTATATAGAAAAT